>JADMNL010000031.1:199350000-199950000 GCA_016271365.2 Neoceratodus forsteri
TTCTTGCCTCCAAATGCCCTCTAGCTAGCCAAAGGCCTTTCCTCTTTCAACTGACTCTTAGCAATAGTTACCTTGCCTAATAGCCTACTGTCATACCTCATAAACCAAGTCCACTAAATATTGGCACTAACCAGTATGCAGCAGGTGTTACCATAAACAGTCTGCTAAACCCAAACACTGTTAACACTATCCAAACAGATGAAGGTCAACCCTCAGAGGTAAAGCATTATGCTACAATGTGGCTATTGGTATTAGGCTGTGGTTGAATAACACCGCAAGATGTAGCAAAAATAAATCTTTTCTTGAAGCTTCTAAATGAGAAAAGACAGACTAAAGTGCTATACATGCAAACAAATGTGGTTAGATTTTAGGGGTTTCTACCCATTTATTTTTACAGCTCTTTGTGCAAAAAAACAGCATATCAAAACCACAGTGCCTAATCCCACAATCAGGCAGTCATAAAAAGCAGTGCAAAAGATTATAACATCAGGACAATGTCCTATTGAAAATGCCTCTTACCCATCCATCAGCAAATCCTGCCCTGGCACTTCACTCCATGAGCTTTGTCAGGAGGCATGTGGTATATGTGAGCATCTCCCATTTTATAGGTGCTATTATCACCCAATTGGGTGAACTCAAGCTGACTTGTTCACTGACAACCAGCAGTAAGGAGCTGCTGAAAAGTGTGCTATAAAACTGGTTTTCACTAGTCTCTTACACTGGCAATTTTGCAACTTCAGAACTTTGAAACAGCTGTGAAACAGTGGTTCCATTCCTGCAAGATACTTGCAGATCTACTTCAGTGTAACAAAAAGGGCTTTGTTTGTTTTCGTTTTGTTTTGTTTATTTAAAATCTGGAAAAGTCTAAGGACCAAAGACCCATTTACATGGACTACCAGAACAAATAACAAAAATATACATTAACAAGTTACACAAAAAAATAATAACAGTTGACAAAAAAAAAAAAACACAGCAACAAAATTAGTTGATTAAACAGTAGAACATTCACATCTATTGCTGGAGAAAATATGTTTTTTAAGGTTGTTCTGAAGGTATATAGTGAATTGCTAACACTAGTTATATGTGATGGTAAAGCATTAAGAGCCACAGGCAATAACCGGCCTGGTGGTGCTGAGAGTTGAGGCTCTGGATGCCTTACCTCACACTACACTGTCAACCCAGGTTTGGGAACGACCTCGGGTCATCAGCTGCTGGCATAGGGGGGTGGGAGCAGGATTGAGCAGCCTTGTGGCTGCTCTCTTCTCCCAGGAGGGAAGGTTGCCCATCCACAGTCTCACCATCACCAGGTGGAGATCTGGTGGCAGCACAGGTGGCTATGGGTGATTGGTAGGGTGGGTCATCCCACAGTGCGTGAGCTGTACGTGCTTCCACATGCACACACTCCACCAAGGATGTGAGGGTGGGGGATAAAATGGGAAAAAAGAAATAAACAGATACTTAAAAAAAAAGCTACAGGCAAAGTATATAACAATGATCTCTGACCAATAGAAGTTTTCATCATAGGAACTGTAATCCAAATACATTGGAATGATCTGGTTTGAGCTGTAGTAACATGTTTTTTAAAGATTACATGAAAAGAGCTAGGTGCTGTATCCAGGATTACTTTCCTGGCTAAGATAACAAGTTGAAACTGATACCTCTGATCAAGCTGCAGCCAACCCAATTGCTCATACAAGTTGCAATGGTAAGTAGCATATGGTAATTGAGAAACAAATCTAGCAATCTGATTCAGTAAAGTCTTAACCTTTTTTAGTAACCCCAAGACTGCTGAATGATAGAACAACAATCCATAGTCTATCAGAGGCAAAAGGAAGCTCTGAGACAGCAATAACCTAGTAGATGGAACAAGCAATTTGAGTTAAGGATTCATAAGAGGAATTCATAGGAGTACAACAAGTCATAGCTTTCGCCAATTTGACTCACCATTTATCAGTGGATAGTGACACTATTTAAATAGTTATCCAGTCTTAACTTAGAAGTTTCTATAGTATCACTCTCTACCACATCCTTTGGAAGTGCATTCCAGGTGCTCATCACCCTCTAACTGATCCATGCTACCCTTTAATTGGACCTATGGATTTCAGTTCTGAGTTGGCATCCATGAGCTACATTTACCCTATCAGAATATCTCGACTTAAGTCCTACACAGTCCCATAGATACCCATTTCTGAAGGCAGAGTAAACTAAGCACAGATCACCCCTAAGCCTACTATATTCCAAGCTAAACAGGCCCAGTTCATGTAATCTGTTATCATACTGTAGGTGAGGTTTTTCAAGTTATATACTTTTTTTGTGGCTTTCCTTTGAATCTGTTCCAAATGTCTCATCCCTTTTTAGCTAGGGACTCCAATCCTGAGCGCTGTACTCAACCAGTGGATGGACCATAGACCCATAGAGTGGCATTCGTACAGTTCTATCACTGTTGCATATATTCCTCAATACACAGTTCAACATTCGATTTGCCTTCTTGGTTTCTTCCAAAATACGATATTCGAATATGGGATCATTTTTAATGTAAACGCCCAGATCTTTTTCGATTTGTGTACAGTGTAATTCCTGTCCACATAAATGATATTTGTTTGTCATATTTTTTCTTTCCAAAGTGCATGATGCTGCATTTTCCTATACTGAAAATCATTTTGTGCTCTTTGGCCCAAATGCTAATTAAATTAAGATCTGCTTGCTTGTCTGGACGTAGGTTTATTAACTATTGCTCCAG
This sequence comes from Neoceratodus forsteri, assembly GCA_016271365.2. NCBI lineage: Eukaryota > Metazoa > Chordata > Ceratodontiformes > Ceratodontidae > Neoceratodus > Neoceratodus forsteri. The sequence goes on from JADMNL010000031.1 coordinate 199,352,741, forward strand.
TTTTGCAGTCGTCAACAAATTTACTCATCCAAGAGGAATCTGAGGCTTGAAGTGATGATATAAATATATTGAAGAGAGCAGGCCCCAGAACTGAGCCCCGAGGAACCCCATTAGTTACTGTACCCCAGTTAAATGTGTAACCTCTGATACAAACCCTTTGGTTCCTATCTGTAAGCCAATATGTGATCCGTCTGATGACTAGGTGGTCTATGCTTTGTTCTTGGAGCCCAGTAATCAATTCCTTATGTGGGATCAGGTTGAATGCCTTTGAAAAGTCCAGGTAGACAGCATCCACTGGTAAGCCCTCTTCCAAAGCACTACTGACTTAATCAAAAAAGTGGATAAGGTTGGTTTGGCTTGATCTTTTAGATGTGAAGCCACGTTGTTTAATATCAATTTTTCCATTTTCCTTTAAATATATTTCAAGATGTTCCTAAATTTATTTTTCCATTATTTTACTCACTATACAGGTCAAACTGGAGGGTCTGTAATTTTGGACATTACTCTTTAAGCCCTTTTTGAATATTGGTGTTATATTTGCCAATATCCAATCATCTGGCACTGCACCTTCTGTAAGTGGTTTATTAAAGAACTACTGACACCTCAAAGAAAACTTTAAGAAACAAAATAATTAGGAACAATTCTGCTTGCATTCCATTTATATTTACATATTTATCCTCCCCATTATTTATTACTGAGGGCATTTGCATGAATATAAGATATTTATCCCTTAGAGTTCCTTTAGAGTCCATTTTTCTGTACAGCTTACTCCCTACTTCAAGTCATAATCCTCTGTTGTGACATCACAGTCTGTTGCCATGGGAGTAACTGTGCTGCCACAAGCAGTGCATTATGACTTCAGGTAGGGAGAAAGCAGCAGTAATAGAAGAACTCTGTAGGAGCAAATGTCCTGTTTTCATGCAAATTACCTCAGTAATAAATAATGGGGAGGAGGAATACAGAACTAATGGGAAATACAAGCTGAACTGTGTCTAAATATTATGTTTTGTTAAAGTTCTCCTGAACATGTCACCAGTTCTTTAAACAAAACTGACAGTGGCCCAGCCAGTTGTAAGGATAGCTCTTTCAACAACCTGGAATGAATACCATCTGGTCCTGGTGATAAATAATTTTTAAGATTGTTTAGATATTTTATTATACTTGATACCTCAAAGTTCAGTATGTAATTTTTATTATTCTATGGGAAAAACGTGGCATTGCCAGCCATTTCTTTCAGTTGATATATATTTAGAAAATGCCTATCAAATTTGTTTGTCATTTCCTTTTCATTAAATATTGTATAGTTTGGGGTTTTTAATGGTCCAATCATATTTCTTGTAGTTCTGTGGCTATTTATGTAGTTGAAAAATACCTTTTAATTTTTTGCTGATGTTTCTGCAATTCTGACTTCCTCATTTCTCTTTGCCTTCTTAATGTTGGTCTTACATTCTTTAGCCTATTTTTTTGAATAGTTGCCAGTTGTAATCGGTGGGATGCTTTTTGTACTTAGTATGAGCTCTCTTTTTCCTTTTGATGGATTTTTAAAATTGTATTATTTAGCCACGATGGAATGTTCCCATTATTATTATATTTTGTCCTCGATAGAACATAATATGTGATATAATAGTTCAATTTTGTTCTGATTTTATCCCATGTTTCATTAACACTAAGCCCTCTTAGCTCCATTTCCCACTCCCATTCCATCAAATATCTCTTCATGTCTGAGAAGCTTGCTTCAATTCAACATTTTACCTTAGATGTTCCTCTATCTTTATATTTTCCAAAAATGGTAAATTCCATCATGTTGTGGTCACTATTCCTGAGTGGCTCTCTTACTATACATTGACTGTTGTCATCATCCAAGTTACTGAAAACCAAATCCAACTTATTTTGACCTCTAGTGTTATGTTGTATGCACTGGTGCAGATTATTTGTTGTTATAATATCCATTAATCTATTTTCAAATTCAATTGTTACCTCTGGTCTTGCCCAATTGATGTTGGACAGATTGAAATCCCCCATAACCAAGGCATGTACACATATGCCAATATTCTCTATTGCATCTAGAAACTTTATAGTAGCTTCTATTTTTAAATTAGGTGCTCTATAACACATACCAACTGTGATATTTTTGTTACCACGTTGCAAAATATTGACTCATACCTGTTTAGTTTCATCCCCATGGTTTAATTTAAATTCCAGTTCTTTAATAGTGATGGTCTCCCTTATTAATAAAGCTACTCCTTCTTCTATTTGTTTGATTCATACTGAAGGTGTTATAATCAGCTATATTCTGACCCCAACCATCATCATGCCACCATGGTTCAGTTATTGCACAGATTCCAATGTTTTCTTGGGATAGGATGAGTTCAAGTTCCTGTTTTTTGTTGGTTAAACTTCTAGCATTAATTAATAAAACTTTGACTGAATTATCCCTGGGTATTGATGAATTTTGTTTATTATTATATGCTTGGAAGCTATTATTGCCTGTTACTTGTTCAACAGGAGGAACAGGGCATGCCTTGATGTCTGATCATACTCTCCACTCATTTATTAGTTTAAACTTTCCTGTATAATTTCTTCCAGGAACAATTCATCCAATTTTCTGCTTCTCTTCCTGCTGAGATGTAATTCATCATATCCATAAAGATCAAATCTCCCTGTGAATTGTTCCCATGATTTTATACATCTAATATTTTCTTTTAGACACCATTGTCTTAATTGGATGTTTACATTCTTTATCTTTTTTTCCCATTTCTGTGTTGCTCTTGGTACAGGTAAAATTATAATGTGTTGAGCACAAGTCACATGCAGTAAAGAGCATATATGTATTTTACTCTCATTAGTATGCTTTTTAAATATACCTGGCCTGAACACAACATTGGTACCTTTGTTCAGGGAGTCAAGGGTGTAAATGTTTTAGCCTGCAGTTCCTGCTCTCCCTGTGGACACCTGCTGACATGTGCTGATGCACTTGTTGCAGCACGTATCTCCGCACCCCCCCACATGAGCTCACCTCACTCACTAGGGGTTGCTGACTTTATATCCTGTGACCCAGAAGTACGTCTCCTGGGTCGCTTTACTGAGGTTGGTGCACAAACTACAAATAATATGTAAAAAGCAAAATAAATCCCTGCATTCCTAAGGAGCTAGGGTATCCCTGTAAAACAGCTTTCTGCTGTAAGTTTAAAATCACTGTAAACCCTGCTTCACAGGTGTTGTAGTCCTTGATATAATCAGTGAAGGACTACAAATCCCACCACTTCCTGGTTACTAGAGTCATACAGTGACCCTCCCACTCTGTGCTTGAATCACAAACAGAATAAAAGGTTTAAATATATAAAAATGCTGCTCTGTTGTCTCACAACTCAAGTCTATAAAGAGAATCTAATTGTTGATGCATTAGTTTAATCATGGTATTAATGTGGTGTTCATAAGTTAAGAATTCATCCAATAGAAGTCCTAAATATTTAAAATCGTGACTTGTTCAATGTCATTGCCCCTTAACTTGTGAAATGATAGAATAAGATCATCGGTCAACCTTTTTCTTTGGTTTTAAAAAACATGGATTTGTTTTGTTATTTTCATTTAATACTACTTTGTTAAAACAAAACTATTTTTGAATAGCAACAAAATCACAAGCCAAAGCATTTTGTACATCCAAAATATTGGGGCTGCTTGTGAGGATCACTGCATCATCAGCATAAAGAAAAATGTGAGTATTACAACAGACAGAAGGTAGCATATTCAAAAAGGGGACCCAAAATAGAACCCTGATGAACATCCAGTAGAACTCCAGATGGGGGTGAAGTGCTTCCCTTAATTTTGGGTCAAATGAGAGTGACCAGAAAGGTAGCTCTCAAACTAACCAACAACCTCAGAGGACAAACCCAGTTTAAGAAGGGCAGACAAAAGCAAGTTATGATTCACCAAGTTGAAGGTCTTGGTCAGGTCCACAAAGGCAGCTGCAGTAAAAAACCCCTATCTAGGGCCTGGTGGACAATCTGTGTGAACCCGACCAAGGCTGCTGATGTGCTGTGACCTGGACAGAATCCAAGTTGGGCTAGGGTCAATATGTCACACTTGAGTAAGTAATCACTCATCTGATTGAAGACTATCCATTCAAGAACCTTAGCTAAAAGAGCCAACAAAGACGTTGGACAATAATTTTGTACATTTGCTATGTCCCCAATTTTAAACATAGGAACAACAGTTGCCTATTTCCAAATGTCTGGAAACTGGCCAAGGCAAAGTGACATTCAATATTTTAGTAAAAGGAAAGCAAATAATATCAGCAGTAATCCTCACAAGTCTAAAGTCCACCCCATCATTACCCACTGTAGGACGAGGATTAAGATTAGAAAGAAAAGACTTTACCAGAGGTAAGGCCCCTAAAATAAAAATTTGGATGAGCAGGGCCAACCATAAGATCACCAGTACCATGGCTATCAGGCAAATTGTCAGGGTCAAAGCATGGTACATAGTCTGATAGATCTGTAAAATATTTATTAAATTGTGCAGCAATAGTTGATGGCTCATTTATTACTCCTGATGGCATCTTTAAAGTCTGAGGGGAGGTATTGGATTTTCTTCCAAGTAAATCATTTGTTAAATTCCATATATCTGAAACATTCTTCCCTTTAAACTGCTTGTTTTTTTTATAAAAAAAAATGTTATTTTAAACTTCTAATCAAAGATTTACATTTATTTAGTGCTTCCTTATAAGCCAAAAGAGTGGCTATATCCCTGATCTTTCTATAGTTTTTCCATTTTTTATCCCTAACTCTCAATTATTCCAGTAACTCTGGTGTAACCCACTTCTCTTTATTGCCCCTGATTCTTAACCTCCTCAATGGGACAAAGGAGTCACAGATAGTATTAAATTGGCTACTGAAAGCCTACAGTGCATCATCTGGTGTAACCCATTCCTGTTTACTGCCCCTGATTCTTAACATTCTCAAGTGGGCAAAGGAATCACAGATAGTATTAAATTGGCTACTAAAAGCCTACAGTGCATCATCTGGTGTAACCCATTCCTGTTTACTGCCCCTGATTCTTAACATCCTCAAGTGGGCAAAGGAATCACAAATAGTATTAAACTGGCTACTAAAAGCCTGCATTGCATTATCAGCAGTCAAAAAATTGTCCAAAAAGGACCACTCAAATAGAGAAAAGGCCTCCTTAAATTTAACCAAGTCCAATTGTTCAGTATTATGGGAATAAATATAAACTGGCACTACTGTTCTCCTTTTTGAAGTCCAGCAGCAATAAACAGGACTATGATCACTAATACAATCTGACAAAACTCCTGACTTTATAATTTTAGTAGTGTCAGAAACAAAGATCCAGTCCAGCATGGAAGAATAATTCATTCTGTAATGGACCCTGGTAGGATCCTCAATTATCTGTGTAAGCCTATGATCAGTTAACCTGTCCCTGTACTTTGCCACATCTTTCCCTGACCAGTTCATGTTCATGCTTTGAATGTTATATATTAGAAGTCCATCAAAGTTCTTCTTGGTGACTTAAGCAAAAAAGTTCATAAAGTTAATTGAAAAACTGTTATATCTGATTCCATCCAATTATATCTGATTTCTTCAGCAACTCGAAAGACTGGTATTTGCCAGCACCTTGACTTTTCTGGACACGTAGATGCCATACTCACAAAACTGCACCCCAATCTAGGTGCCTTGTACAGACATTGTGAATGCATCCCACTGCCTGCCCAATGCACCCTGGTCCAGAAAATGATACTCCCAGTCTTTGACTATGGTGATGTAGTCTACAATGTCACTCCCAAGACTAGCTAGACTGGATTATTATAAGGAATTAACAACCAATGATAATGGAAAGGAGTTTCAAATTTCAATATATGGTCTGAACAAATTTCTGATTGAGACAAAACAAAATCTTAGGGCTAAAGAGGCTGAGATGCTTCAAAACATGACTAAAGATATAACTCTTAATAAAAGAATAAGAAAGGCAATGAGATGGGAATCAAACAGATAGATAACTATCTGGGTGACTAACCAAGATGATTATCAACAGATCATGGCTAAACCAACCATTCTGAATAAAGTAGAGCTCTAGTTACAGGGAGAAGATGAGTTGGGTAACAAAGAACGGGACAGGGACAATAAGGATCAATGGTTAAACTTAATTGAAATGACAAACAGATTTGGCATTTTGAAAGAGTATGAAGAATGACAAATAATGAAGAAGAATATGAGTAGTACAAACCCCTATAATATAATTACTTGGAATGTGTCAGTGCTTATAGTTTGGCAGATCCGACTTTTGTGGATTTTATGTCAAAGTTTAAATTTATAGCATTACCAGAAACATGTATTCAAGAAGAATGGTTATAAAACTTTTTGGAAATCTGCCTCTAGAAAAAAAAAATATGGTAGGATGTCTGGAGAGCATAAGGAAATAGAATTGGATTCGGAGCACATTCTTCCTGTTCAAATAACCATGAAAGAGGGATCTTATGTAATTATTAATGTTTATTTCCCCCCTATAAGTTCAAACTTTAGGGATGATAGGGATATGGATACTTTGGGAGGAATTATTGATTTCTTCTTGGAGAGGAATCCCCTATGTGGGATTGCTGTAATTGGGGACTTTAATGCCAGGGTGGGGCATCGTCTGGAGTTAGAAGAACTACGGGAGGCATGTGAGGCTCTGGATGGACTGTCTCTTAGAGGAGTTAGATCCTCTAAAGATGTAAAAGGTTGTGAAAGAGGGACGATGATCTCTAGAAAATTAGAAGATAGAGAATTTATTTTAATTAATGGTCGATCCCAAGGAGACATAGAGACAGAGAGGGGGAATACACTTATTTGGGAGCTAGAGGAACTTCAGTTATTGATTTATGTTGGATTAATATAAATCTAGTAAGGAGATTAGGGTCTTTTAGGATAGGTTCAAGATTAGATAAAGAACATGGGCCTTTACAGATGGAAATACTAATTGGCCCAAATTTAGATAAAAGATTAATAAATAGGGTGGAGATTATCAGAGTTAAAAGGGGAATTAAATGGGAATTACTAGAGAAATATAATTCTATTAAAATACTTCATTACTATGGAATAAGAGATCTTATATTAGAACTGGGTTACCAAAATATCCCAGAAACTTATGTCAAACTATTTGAAGAAGTTAAGGAACTCTCTCAACTCTTTTACTTAAAACTTCAATCATTAAAGAAAATAGAAAAGGAAGTAAATGGTTTGATGAAGATTGTATAAAAAGTAAAAGAGAAATTAATAGATTAGCCAGAATAGCTATTAGTTGACCAACAAAAGATAATAAGCAAAAATGAAACAAGTACTGGAAAGAGTATAAACAATTATTGGATTTAAAAAAATTAAATATAGAAAATACCTTTGGGAAGAATTTGAAAAAGTGGCCAAGGATAAAGATAGTAAGACATTTTGAAGGTTGGTCACCAATGGATGGGATAATATATCAGAAAACATAGAAAGCCATAAAGACCCCCTCTACTTTGGAACAGTACTATAAGGAATTATTTTATAAAATAAATATGAACATAACAACAGGTAAAGATAATACAGAAATGGTGGTTATGAAAAAACAAATCCTACCCTCAGAAATAGAATTGGCAATAAAGGATGCAAAAAGGCACAAAGCTCCAGGACCAGATGGTGTCCCAATGGACATAATAATGGATGACCCTGACCTATGGACCTCAGTCTTAACAGTATTATTTAACCATGTAATAGAGAAAGGTATAACCCCCAGATCATGGAAAGAGAACATTATAATTCCTATCTTTAAGAAAGGAGACAGAAAATTACCAGAGAACTATAGACCAATTAGTTTGTTAGATAATTCGCCAAAGATATTTGCAAAAGTAGTATTAAATGGAACAATTAACTGGTTAGATAATAAAAAATAATAGATACTGCCCAGGCTGGTTTTATGGCTGGTTGTTCGACAATTGATCAATGCTTTGTCTTATCACATTTGGTACATACATTTATTAATATAAAAAATCAAAAATTGTTTTGTGTTTTTGTTGATTTAAAAGCTGCTTTTGACAGAGTTGACAGAACTAAATTGTGGGAAGTCTTGGAAGAATATGGATTGGAGGGAGGAATATGTAGTATCATAAAAATTTTATATCAAGATAATTAATACAAAAATTAGATATAATAAAGAAGGAGATACTACACCTAAATTCCACACTAACATAGGATTAAGACAGGGCTGAATTTTATCTCCAATACTTTTTAATATATTTTTAAATAAGACATTGGAAAGATGGTATGATCCATAGCTTCACATGCCATGTGTGGGTGCCAGGTGATGCCCCTACATGGCATATCCAGATGACATAGTATTGATGTCAACTAGCCATCTTGGAATAAAAAGGAGTTTTGAAAGATTTAATGAAGAATGTGTTAAGATGGGTTTGGAAAAAACATTACTAAAACAAAGTATATGATATTTAGTACAGGGTGAGAAATTGTAAATTAGGTGCTATTAAATGTAAGAACCAGATTATTGAAAGGGTGAATACATTCTGTTATTTGGGGATAACCTTTATTTTTAATTTAAAATGGACAGAGCACATTTTAAATACAGTACAAAAAATCAGAAGATTAATACCGGGAATAACAAGGTTTACATATAAATATGGTGGTCATTTTGTTAGAGGCCCAATTAGGGTTTTAAGGGACAAAATTAAAAGTCAGATGCTCTATGGAGCAGAAGTATGGGATTTTGACAAGGTTGGAGATTTGGAAACAGTAATGAATAAATTCTATAGACAAATTTTGGGACTCTCTAACGGAGCTTTTAGTTGTCTTAGTAGATTGGAATTAGGACAGTTACCACTTATAAGTAATATTGAACAGAGATTATGTGCATACTGGTTTAAGGTATATAATATGTACCAAGAAAGACTGCCTAGAATTTGCCTTGAGGATATGTTGATAAATAAACATAAAGGTTTTGTGTGCCCGAACATAAACACTATTGAAAAAATCATCAAACCATATGGTTTATTATATTGTCTTATATTGAGTATTAATACTCCACATGATGTAATTAAATCTGTTATTAAATAAAAAATTTAAGATTTATATATTCAAAAAGAAAGAGAGTTGGCAAAGAATTGCAAACTCAGCAGTTGGTTGGCCTATAATACTAATAGACTATTTGGTATACAAGAATATCTCATAAAACTAAAAAATCCCAAATTAAGGAAAGCATACACAAAGTTTAGATTTGGGTATGCGGAAAGTCAGAAATTGAAAAAAATCTATGTTTTGATTAATTCTAGTATTTGTGCATGTGGATTGGATAAAGATACCCCATGCACTTATTGTTGTTCTGTCCACTGTATTTAAAAGACAGGAAAATTCTCATAGGTAATATCCTACAGAATTTAGATATGTAACCCAAATATCAATATAACTATTTAATGAAAATGAATAATGTTTCACATCTGGAAAATACAGCAAGATTATGTAGGATAATTGAAAGCAAAAAAAGACATGTCATGAATAATGGATTTTATATTTAATGATTAATTGATGTAAAATGAAGGCACAAGGTTTTTCTTTTAAAATTGAGATATGCTAAGGTATTTATTTTTGGGGATTAAATTATTTGATTGTTTATATGTGACTAGTAAATTTTTTTTTGTATTTTAAATAAGTATGATATATGTTATATGTATATTGTAACAGCAATTTTTGTTTGTCAACAATAAATGGAAATGGTAATGGGTGTGCATATGCACTTAATATCATGCACTGTACCCTGTAATCACTGAAATCACTCACAGGATGAAAAGGGTGCTTAATTAATTCAGTATCTATTTATATTTTATAGCTTTTTTAAAAATATAAGTTTATTTGCTATTACTTTTATTTAAGCAGTGAAGTACTGTAGCTGTCTCATGTGCATTCTGTTGTCAGTGCTCTTCAGTGCATTCAGTCTTCAGTGCTCTTCTCAGGTTTGAGTAATTTGGTGACCTTTTTGTGACTTTTCTTTCTGTGTATATTTTTTCTAGTCAGTCTCTGTTAGGTGAAGAAAGCTCCAATCAAGTGTGTAGTCAGGTTGCTGCTCTGTGGCCTTCCTGAGTGTGAGCAGTGCATCACTAACTTAAGCAGATGTCACAGGATTGACAGTGCTGTGCACAGACTCCTTGATTTCAGCCTCCTTTTTGGGATCTTCAGTGTTAGGCAGCATCATGCCAGACACAACCTGGTGATGTTGTCAGTGAGCTCCTCCTCTTCATCATCCCTGCAATGGCACAGCTTGTTGAACTCTGCCCTTACAGAAATATAGATGTGCTGTGTACATGCAGAATGCATGCCGCATGCTTAATTGTTCAATGTTAGCATGCAGTTTGTATACACAAAGTGATCCTAAGTGAACCAGGTCTAAACAGCAAGTCAGGTTTACATGCTGCAAGCTTGACATGTGCGCAGCAGGTAAGCTGGTGTGAACCTCTTCTAAAAATTACATCAGCTTCATGTGTTGCATGCTTAACATGAGTGTAGCAGTTAAGCTGGTGTGAACATCAATTAAACATCACATCAGGGTCACATGCTGCACACTTGCTATGTGTGCAGCAGCTAAGCTGGTGCAAATTTCATCTAAAAAAACACACCTGTTTCTATTTCTTATACTACTTACTTCTAGAAATTAGAGTCATTAAAATACATTTTTATTTGAATTCTCATAAAAATTTGGTAAACTCATTAATTCTGATTCTTGTGCAAGTTGTTTAATGGCTTTTGACTTTTGTCATTAAATCACCATTAATTTCTAAAGTATTGTTTGCTTACTGCATTAAATGCTGAGGATATAGCCAGTCAAAATCCTCCATTCCAGATGTACGAAGAGGGGCCTCTGTGTTGTGAAGCCTGTTCTTCTTGGTTTGGACCATTCAAATCCCTTATGCATATTTAGTACTACAAATGTGTTTCTCCATAACTGTTTCATCTCACCTACTTTCCTTTTGTCATTCTGTATTGAGCACATACACTATGGCCATGCTCAGCACTCTTTGTGCTGAATAGGGTCTTGGAAGCATGCAACATACCTCACATTTTGTCACTGAAATGAGGGACATGGATACTCAAAATGAGGGACAATGAGGGACACTAACCCATATGATGATCGGGACACATCATGAAACATAGAGATACAGTACCTCAGAACACAATGGAAACTATTGCATTATCACCTGAGAATGAATTTCTACCATTAAGCAGAAGTGTCATTTAGGTAGGGCAGAGGGGGGCAGTTGCCCCCTCCCATATTTGTGCCTAGGTTGTTCTTATGGTGTGGTAATAATGGCATTAAATTTGGATTTAATCTTTTGCACAACAGGTGCCCACCTGACCTGTGTGTGCTCATGCTGCAGGTACCCTCCAAACTCAACTGTATCTGTATTGTGTTTTTCCACTCTCTCCACCTATTAGAGGCAGTACAATCACATGTGATGTGGATCAGCTCCAGTCAAGAAAGAGCACATGAGTCTTGCAAGTGTGACACTGTCTTTCCCACCACAGAGTAGACAGACTGCACATTATAGCTTGGAGGAGTTGGTGAGCACTAAACTCTCAATAGCAGTGTTGTGGCAGTATATTTTTGTTGGTCAACTCTTAGTGAGTCTCTGACTCCCCTGGTGGCTGAAGGGGCAGAGGGTGAACTAGAAGCTGACTCAAGACTAGGCTACCTACTTACTCTACTAGGCTTGCCTTGCAAAAAAACAGCACAGACCCCCACGGCAGCAAGCTAGGCTTAGCAGCAGTGGTGACAGTGGTGTGGGTAGCCTTCATAGGCCTCGATCAGTGCAATGCATCAGCAGCCACAGTAGCAACCAATCAAAGAGCAAGCAACCCAGGTTGGGTGGGTTTGGTTAGAGAGATGACTTGGTTTCAGACCATGTTGGGGACCTGTGATGGTTGGTTCTAGAATCCAGCTTCTGGCAGAAGAAGAAGAAAGGGGGAGCAGACTGAAAACTGTGCTGGTGGCACACTGAGCCAGGCTGCAGGTTCTGGCCATATGGTCGGGTAAGTGAAAGTAAATAATTTTTTTACAGGGGGCTTGGGGAAGGAGGATGAACTGAAATACTGATGTGTTTTTCACGTTTCTTCACCTTTGGGCAGCTTCATGACTCATATGGCATGGGTATTGAAAGGAATGGAGTCAGGGAGAAAAATCAGGACAAAGTTCTTTTGGGGGACAGAACCTCGGCCAAGAAAAAAATTGGTTAGTAACTGGGTGGGTTTAAGCCCAAATCTGATGCACTGCTCGGGTATATACAGATGAATCTTATACATTTGATTTTTTCCTGATTTGCATATCACTTTTCAGTCAAAACAAATGAGTTGTACCTTTTAGAGATGTTACAGACATTCTAGAGTTGTCCCTTTCATTCACGGACAGTTGAGTGGTATGGTATATACAGACTATTGGAGCCCCACTATAGTCAGACTTATGTCCCCCCACCGTGAAGATGACCTCCACATCCCCACGTTCAGGTGCATTATGACAAAGGGAAAAGGAGACTGCAGTAGCGTGCACTATAAAAATGAATGGGGGTGCTTTTTTATTACTATTTTATACATTATTGATGGAGAGTTGGAGATTAATGAAGGTCACCACTCGAATAACATGGGCCTTGTTAGTAGAACAGTGGCCTTCATTATTCTCAAACTCACCATCATAACATATAAAATAGTAATAAAAAATAACTCCATTCATTTCAAGGTGGTACGCTCCAGCACTCTGACCCATGGACATAATCTCTTAAAGACTCCTGCCTCTCACTCCCTAGTACCAAGTAACAGACTTTTTACTATATCTATACTTGTGGGTTGTCTGTAGCAGCATGGCTGCACTACAGTGTGTGTGCACGGGGGGGACTGGCCATGTGGGTGTGTGTCAAGTTATTGCTACTTTTGTGTTTGTACCACACCTTAAAGTCTGTTTGCATGGAAGCATTCAAAACTATGGAGAGAAAATAGTAGGAGTACAGGCCAGACAAGTAATTAAGTGGTTTTGTGGATAAGTTAGTGTATTGGGGTGGAAAAAACATGTGTTTCCATTGGTATGTGTGCTACAGTTCAACTGTGAAACTGAGATGAGGGAGAGAAGAAAACTAGAAAGCATAACAGCGTCTACAAGCATGCTGCATGCATGCAGATGTATTCAGATACAGTATGTATTGAAGTACAAGTGAGCCGTATGTATGCAGACAGTATAGCTTAGTGGTTAAAGGCACTGAACTGCAAGCCAGGAGACTTGGAGGAATGAAAACCTGGGTTTGAATCTCATCAACCCCCACGTGTATATGGTATGATCCTGAGCAAGTCACTTAACTTTTACATGTGCAGTTATCAGTGACCACTTGCTTTTTGCATGCATGCCACATGCATGCATGGAAACTACCTTTCTTTCCCTATTGGATTATGCAGACTTTCTATATAGTCAAGGACCTGCAGGTACCCTAGCCAAACTCAATATGCTTTATCACAGAGCCATAAGATTTATCATGGGTCTTCTATACTCAACCCACCACTGCGCATTGTACACGGTAGTGGGATGGTCATCCCTTGCTTATAGACAACAAAAAAATGCTGTGGTTTGGACATACAAAGCTATCTCAAATAAACTGCCCCAGTATATCTCTGCCTGTTTACCTTTGTGCACTCTGGGGAAGTATGCCCTGAGAAGCACCTCATATATTTACCTTTATGTTTCCAAAGCAAAATATCGCATTGGCAGAGCAGCCATCAGCTTTGTGCTCCCTCAACTGTGAAACAAGCTGCAAAAAACTTTGAAATTAACTCACCCCATCAGCCTAGCAGCTTTTAAATCTCTATATCAACATCATAATAAGGAGTCCTGTGCCTGTCTACCCTAAATAGTGACTCCTATAAGTCCAAGCACACTCTAATTACTACTGTTAAAAGACTGATCACATCTATAATCAACTCTTCCCTCTCCCCTTTTTCTAGCCCCCTCATATCTGTCCCTTCCACATTCCTTTGACTCTGGTTCCAGCTCTAAATTCTCCATACCGTATCACTATATATCTTTTTATATTAGGTTTTATTTGTGTTCAGTGCACCTGATATGTATATTTCTTTACTTTTATGAAAAATTGTGTCCTACCCAAAACTAGTTGTATCTTCTATTCCAAACATATACTACTGTCAATGCTACCTGCTGATACTTTGTATATACTGTATTATTGTATCTCACTTTATTTGTATTATTTCTATTTTCTTGTGTGTTGCATCCCATGTATATTGTCCCTTGTTCCTTGTTAACAAACCCAGGTCCACCTCGAAAATGAGCTTGCTCAATGGTGATCACCTGGTTAAATAAAGATTTTGATTGATTTATTGATGCAGTCTTTCCCAATTTAACATATAAATCTTGGTTTCCACACTTGCTTGCTGCATGCATGCATGCCATATGCATGCAATCGGTTCCAATTTAACATTTAAATCATACTTGCAGCATGCATATCACTTGGGTAGTTTTATGTGTACAGCATGAAAACATTTCATATAATTATCTCTGTAAGGGTGATGTTGACAGTCCTGCAGGTGATGGGTATTTTTGTTCTTCTGTCAAATTCAGGACAGACACCTTCAGGTTCAGGGACACTTTCAGTATGGAAACCAGTCTTTGTGCCTCTTGAGGAGACAGTATAGCACTGTGGTTTTGAGCAATGAGCTGCAAACCTGGAGACCTAGATTTGAATCTCACAGCCCCCACTTGCATACTGTGTGGCCCTGAACAAGTCACTTAACTTCCTTGTGCTCCTGGATCACACCTGGAAACAAGTTTTGGCTTAATGTGCCTTTCCTGGCTAAACAATTTCCCCTTCCCTTTCTGAAGCATTGCATGATGGTCTGTTTGAACACAGCTTCCCATGCCCATTTCATGATTCTCACCACATCGCATAGATTGATTTTCTTGACACACATTGCAGCTGTCAGTTGATTGATGGAGTCAAGTTCATCCAGCACCCTGGACCTCATTTCTCAAACATAACATTGTTTGAGGGAATACATTATTCCTTGGTCCAGGGGATGGATGATACAGGTAGGGTTAGGGGATAAGAAAACTAGCCAGATGTTGCTGAAACCTTGAACACATTTGCAGACCCTAAGCTTATGGTCCCACTGTTGGATCCACTTTGTAAACAACTCTGCTGTCATCAAGGAGGTGATATTTGAGTGATTGTGGGCAGTCAGGTGTGTGACTTTATGGGAACAACATATCAAACTGGTCTTCCCAATAACAGCTATGTCAGTTTTCTCTATGCCTCCCTGTTGCAGCAACAAAGGACTGACAACATTCCCTTGGCATTTCTAACCAATTAAGGCATTTGCCTTAAAGGTCAGTGTGCCATAGCTGACATAATGGTAAAATAGACCAATCTCATCAGCACTGAAAATGCCCTGGGGTGCATTTCCATGAGACGGTGCTGGCAGGAAATCTTTAAGCCAAGAGTCAGCTCTCTGTATGTCTGCATTCAGTTTTTCTCCTTGGGCTCATTTGAACTCAGTCTTGAGGTGTTTTTTCCACCACTGCAGCCATCCTTCACTGGGATTGAAATCTGATCTTCCCATGGCTGGTGCTAGCTGCTAGGCCTTCTGCATATGCAGGGGGCCACTGATCATGGCATCTGTCACCCGGCACTGAAAAATAAGGGGAGTAGGGCTTCATTGACCTCACTGTACTTCCTTTCCCTCTTCTGCTTATGGGAGGGATTTTAATTTGAATGCCTCTCTGGAAGGAGCCTGTCTTTTCAGCGAATGAAATCACCCATCATAGATATCAGGATCCCAAAGTTAGCAGCTAAATCATGTAGTCTTATTTTCAGCATCTACTCAATTTCTTGCAGCATCTTGACCTTCTGAGTTAAGAAGATGGCAGTCTATTTTTTTAATTAGTGCTAAAATTCCAGAGGTGGAGGAAAGTGGAGCCTGTTGATCAAAAAGTCCTATCGGAAATGGCTACAGTATGCAACAAGGGATGATGAAGGAATGGGCAAGCTGATTAAGCAGGTAAACCTCATATAGGCTCACAACTAACCACTAACAGCAGCTAATCAGGAGTAGCAGGGAGGTTTTGACGAACTGCGAATAGGGAACAGCTGAAGCTAATCACCCACTAATGGGGAAAAGTAATACCTTAAGAGTACTCTGGTAGACGCTATATGTGGTGTTTATAGTAGGCTGGAAAACTCTAGTTTACACAGTCTGTCAATGGGGACAATTTGGGAAAAACAAAACATCTGCTATAAGTGGCTGTCCATTGTAAGGGTGGACATTATAAGTGGTGACAAATGTAGTGCTAAACAGTACAGCTGGGCAAAAACACTGCATGTGTGGTTGGGGGGTAGCCTACCAGTGGTCTGGGCTGAGTCTAGATAGGCAATGCAAGACAAGCCAGTAGGGCTATACATAAATATATATTTTTGGGCGGGGCCTAGGAGGGCACCATAAGTCCACCCTGCAGAAATTCTTACTACCATATCATTTCAACTGCCAACCTTTCCCTTCACCAGAACCTTGTTCCCAGTATCTTTAATAAATTGTTATTCCTGCATTAATTAAACAGCTCCATATAACCCATCCCCCAAGATGCACCTGCAAACTAGCTGTCACAGCTTAGAGTGCCTTTCCTGGTCAAAAAAGTACAAACAAATGTGTTCATATTTGCTATCTGTGAGCACATTATTAATACAGTGTCAATAACTGCATTTTGCTGAAAACTGTTCATGTGTTGTTTTGGTTCATGGGTGGGGAGGTACTACATCCCAGGAGTGGTACTATACTGGGCAGACTGAGTGGGCTAAGCGGTCCTTATCTGCCATCAAAGTCTATGTTTCTATACTTGACACCAGTCCCATTTAACCTTTCTCTGGGAGGAGGCATTGCACAAAATAAATTAAATCTCTGACAGGAACCCCCCCATCAGAAGATATCAACCCAGACCACTTACTCTTATTTGAGCCCATAAGGCAGTTATTGCGGTCCCATGCTTCCACCATCCAAAAATTGCCACTGATCCACACTGTGCACAGTGAGGGATCCCTTGGTTTTAGTTGTGTTATAATATTAAGTAATAAAACAAAACCATTTTAAAATTTTAATTCATGTTTATACATGTTAATACTTACCCTGTTATAAAATAGTTATGTATGTGTGCATTTGTATTGTTTTACCACCAGGTGGTGCTCACATTGTTGCAACTGGCCTTTTCTTTTATAAACATTTGAAAAACTTAGGGCATCAGGCTAAGGGCAAATCAATGTCAAACAGAGATGTTGCAAAGTTTTAATTCACCAATCAAGTTAAGTCGAAGTCACCAAATTTGCATTCATAAATAAATTTATGAATTTTTTCTATTTGATATGAAATTCACCTTTGTCAGCTTCACCTGTACACCAAGGTGAATCTGGGTCAAAATGAGGTTACTGATACTCAAATGTCTCAAGGTCATCAGTTCCCTGCCCCTCACATTCCTCATCAGCCTGATGACCCCATGCCACCCCCCTGTGGCACCACCATCACAGGCTGCATCCACTCTTCAGTTTCAATAAGGAACAGTTCTAACATTTTCTGACCCATGTGTGATCCAGTTACACTATTCACTGCCAGCATAGCATGCTGGCAACTACCCAGGATGTTGCTACCCCTGCCATTGGCCTTAGTACAATTGTCCCCCAGGCCGGCATGAAATACTACCAGGGTACCTGTGCCAATGTGCTGTAATACACAGATAGGCGCTACTAGATATTTGATCACTTGCCACAGCGTGTGGGGATAAACATCAGACGAGGCAGATTTACAGGTTTAAAACACACCTTGGTGTGATATTTATTTTTCAAAGGTTAGAAAAATAATAAAACAAAACAATTGCAAAGAAAATCACTACTTAACATCAGTAGTTTCTCACACAATACAGTCCTGGATTCTAGAGCTCCTAAGATCCTTCTCATCTGCATTCAACAGCTTGTCTACAGTAGCAACAGAACATCTCCTCCTCTCCTAGGGCTGAACCCCACTGGGCTGAATTGAAGTAAACTCACTGAAGAGGTATTTATATGTTTTTGGTGGGATCACCTGACTGAGCCCTCTTCTAGTTATAAGTCTGGACATGTTGCTTCATGTCTGAACATGCTGTTTCAAAACCAAGGGAGGAGGGGTTTATTTCAGGGGACTTCCAGGTTCAATTAAAGGTACAGTGTATATATCCACAGATATTGACTTTCTATATCTCCAATCCACAGTGACAAAGCACTTTTATAAAGTATACTACATTCTCATACGTAGAACCTTATACAGTAACAGGTTTATAGTGTGAATTTATGAAAATACCTTAAGGATTTCTTATAATTGTACTAATCATGACATTGCTATTGTTTTATATTACTTCTGACTCCTTTTTCTTTAAAAAGGCTTTACTAACTGTATTCATTCCTGCTATCTAAAATAGCCTTCATGCTTTTTGTACACAAAGTGCACTTATGCACTTTACACAACACCTCTCTGGGTGTTTGTCATCATTCCAAGGACTGGATGGATGGAAATGGAAAAAGAATGAAAAGAGAGAACTAGTAGGAAGTTTAGTAGGGAAAGTAAAGAGCTATGCTAGGTGGCCAACCTAGGGTAGGCAGGAAAAAGAAGAACAGCAAAGAGAGAAGCATTAACTGATGCTAGGAAATAAGGAGATAGAAAAGTGGTTCATCAGGTACAGCCGAGGGTGTAGCCTAACTCCGCCACATCACTGTTCCACATATCCATACTGAGATGCATGTATGGGGATGCTGAATACAGCAGGGCATGGATTACCATGTGTGACACAGTCCATTAAAGTTCAGGAATGGCACAGGTGTAGAAGTATGTCTGTGAGGGAATCTACCATTTGAGAGAGGCACATGCCATCAACCTTATAAATCCCATGTTCTCCACAAAGAAGAATATCAGTACATCAATTGCCAGCATTTCAGTGGTTACTATATTCACATCCAGTGCAGTTGCATGATAAGGGGAATATTTGGCATGACGCTAAAAAAACATGCTATGCAGTGTAGGAGGGACCCTGCTGACTCTGGGCTGTCAAACAGCTGGACTCATTGTGCTGGCGTAGCTGGTCGGGTAGCATTTAACTCAGGGGGCTTCAAAGATGCTGCTTAAAAGAAAGCAGTGATTTGTTGTTGTTTTCTTTTTATTACTTAAAATGTATTAATTTTTGTACAAAATATACAGATATACAATTGCATTCTATAGATTAGTATAAAGCAGTCATCTGTTAACTTTATTACCCACTAGCAGGCAAACTCATTCCATTGGTACAAGAGACTTGATATAATTTTCTGTCAAGCTCAACACTCTAGTTTTGGGAATGGGAACTGATCATCCAGATCAGGCTCATTGCCACCACCACCAACCATGGGGACACCAGCAACCTCCTCCTTGACCACTGTTCATGAGTTAGAGATTTTGCTCCCTCTCAGACTGATCCTCTAGTCACTGTCTCCCCCAGCATCCACCAGCATGGATGCCACAGATGTGGCAGAGAAAAATTTGGCAACACTAAAGCCACTGCCGCTTCCACGGGCTACTACTACCAGTCCTGAAGCCCATGGATGAAGCTGCTGCAGCGGTAAGTCTTTTTTTTTAGGTGCAACAACTTTTTGCCCCACAGAGCCCATGTATTTCTTGGCCTCCTCACTGGTACCTCTCCCTTTACTCAAGCGTCTCTTTCCAGTCATTTTATATATTTCGACTTGTAATATTACATGTAAAAAAAACAAAGAGTACAGTAAAACTAAATACCAGCAGCAACAGACACACCTCACCAGAGGGACTAGCAGTGTGATCTGAATCTGAACAGAAGAGTTTACTGAGCTAACAGTAACTACAATAAAACCACGTACAAAAGGATTGGGAGGTATTTTTTTTAACATTACAGGACTTAACAAGACACACATGATGGGATAATTCAAAACAAGTTACTGTAAGTTATACTGTCACTTCAAAAACTAACTAAAATCACCATAATCAATGTAGAAACTGACTGAATTCACTTCAGCACATAAAACTGTACTGCAGAAATCAAATGACAAATCACAGACCACAGACAAAAATTATTAAGGAGAAAGACTGCAGAAAACAAATTGGACTAGTGCTCACAGGGCAGCCTAATTTGCCAGCCGAAAAATCTCCCTTCCCCACACAGCACTGCTTCACTAGGCAAAACAAAACCATTACTTTCAACTCAATAAATCTGCAAAGCTACAAACAAACATGGTAATCTAAGTGCACAATGCACTCTAGATATTTTTGTTGTGAGCAATTTGGTTCAAAATACTCCACTTTCAAAATAGTTGTAAAGTTTTTTTTCTCAAACAAGCACTGACAGACTTCTTTCTGGCTTTCTCTTCATAAGACTACACTAAAGGCAAGGCATACAGCTCATTTCAGTACCATTTGACCTCCATTCCCATAGTGCATTGTGAACTTTACCTATAGGCCCGACTTCACCAGTGAAGTTACCAAATTTGCCATTCTCAAAATTAGCCCTGTACTGTGAATTGGAGCTTTGCAGGGTGGATTAACTTTGCAAATTGCAGCAAATTAACAAATGAATCCATGAAGTGAAGTTAGCCTGCTTTACACACCTCTAGTGTCAAGCTAAGGACAGACAGGCATCAGGCTAGCACTGCTCACTGTGAGAGCCATTGAAGACTGTGCTGAGCGGTAGCAGTTTGTCACCTGTAAGAGTCAGTGTGGGCTGCAGAGACCAGGAACAGGAGCATGACTCTTAGCATAGGAGGTGACTAGTGCTGTGCAGAATTTTCAAATTTTGATGGAATTAAATTCCACAGAATTTTTAAAATTCCACCAAAATTTGACTGAATTTCACCAGAAATGGAAGGGTAGAATCCTGTAACAGAAAATAGTTGCAGAATGATTTTCCATGGAAAAAATGCTGTTCCATGGAACATGGGTGTAGGCAGGCATACTCCAAGCACTCCATGGTGTGCAATTTTATTTACGGGGGTAGCAAATAGGCTCTGAATTGCTTCCTTTTTCCATGAAAACTAAGAAAATACTGAACCTTTCTGTAATTTTATTCATAGGAGTTGAATCTAGAAGGACTGGTCACTAATGCTCTCTTTGCATCCTAAGGACAATACAACTTCACAGGCTCTGAACTGGTATGTGGCTGTCTTAGGGAACAATACATGACATTTGTTACCCATGCATGGCAACAACCATTGTCATGAGATACAAAAGTTGTATTTATTGTGCCAAATGAGGCAACAAACATGGTCCTGGTGTACATTTGTATATTCTCTGGCTACACCCTGGGGGGGGGTAGCAGTGAGTCCACTTGGTGTGCAGATCTGAAATCTCTGGCTACACCCCTGCCATGGAATATTATTCTGCAGATGTCAATATTTTCCACAGAAATTGTTGCGGAATAATTTTCCACTGAAAAATGCCGTTCCATAGAATATTATTCAATGGATCACAGTAGGTGCAATTCTGAAGAAGAACCAGCAAAATTCTGGTGGAAATTCCACTGGCGGAATGGTCATTCCATGCTAATTTCACAGGCAGAATTCCACGTTCAGCACAGCATTAGAAGTGACTTTTTTTTTTAAAAGGAAGCAGTTTATGTTGCATGAGAGAAGATGCAGAGAGCAGGACTGGGAGTATATGAGTGTCAGCATCATTTGTGAGGTCTGTTATTTTGTATTTTTTGCAAAACTTTAATAGAGTGATGATTGTGAGACTGGGATGAGGAGAGGGCTGGCAAGTAGGAGAGCTGGGGCAGTGTTGTTGGTAGCAGTTGCAGTGGTTCTCTCAGGATATTAAAACATATGTTAGTGGCAGCTAAAAGAAATCATTTATTCTTCTGTGGTTTGGGGGACTGTACCATTTCTTTTGGGGGACAGGATGTTGTGGAAATGGAGACTGAATCACTGAATGGGGCCTTGAAAAGTAGCTGGATTTCTGATGCCTGAGCAGCCATCTTGGACATGGGTATTAGGAAGAAGACAACTGTTGCATGGATCATAGGTGAGTGCTGAGCCCTTTTAGCTGGAGGTACTTTCAGCTGTGCTGTTGTGCTGCTATAGCAACACAGTTGAAGTGCTCTGAGTATTTCATTTTTATCATCCATTTTATAGTAAAACATAAGTGTTGAAGGTATATTGAGTTTGTAACATTGTTCTGTTGCTCAATAAGCTGCTAACTCATGAATGTTTTCAGGGTCTGTGGAATGTTATGTACTTCAGGTATATAAACTATAGTGACAGCATATACTTGGCTTGTATTTATGCATGGTATCTCCAGCTAGGGCATGTCCTGATCTAAATCCATTACAGGCACACCCTGACTACAGTAAGGAGACGTGACATGCAGACTTTTTAAATTCCCTTTCACACTGTATTTGCTCTTATCAACTTGGAAAACCCAGTTCTTTTGCAGGCACGCTCTGGGGGCACTCCAGGCTTCAGTAGATACTCTAATTCCTGAAAGAAAAGGGTCCATCAAGTTCCTTGGATATCTGCCATTGTAAACGCCTATAGGGGGCTGTACTGCAGTCAGCTTCCAGCAGGCTTCAAGCCAAAGACATTCTCCCTTCCAGAAAGAGGTCCCTCTCACTGTCTGCTGGGTTGATAATTTGCTTTATTCCAAACCAGAGCCTGTATTTAGCTTTGTCTGAGAAAGATGACAGATTTTCCCCACTGGCAATCTCTCTTTCCCCCTCCACGTTCTAAAATAAAACTAGCAAGTCCTCAGATGGGTTTTTGCAAGTTCAAGAGAAAGAATGCTAAGGTGGCTGAGAGTTTCATAACTTAAAAAAAAATTACTTGAGATGCAGTTTCCTCTCGTTTACAAAGCAGAATAAAATTAAAGTGACAGCTGTACTGCAAATTCAGCTGGATGTACCTAACTTCCTGCCGAGTACAAACCTTTGTCACAAAAATCTACATGACTTCAGCCTTACTGCTGGGAAATGAAACATGCTTTGGTACACAATAGCACGCAGCGTAGGGCAAGGTGCATGATAACTTGGCTAGAAATTTAAAGACTGGGAAGTATATAAAACTGTGCAGAGCATCCCATTCAGTATCTTGCACCAGAAAGTACAGCAGCTGCTCAGGGTAAAGGGAGAAAGGGGAAATTATTTAGCCAGGGAAAAAATCAAAGATCATTTCCAGGTGTGGCCTGGGAGCACAAGGAAGTTAAGTGACTTGCTCAGTGTCACACAGTAAGCAAGCGGGCGCTGATGGGATTAAAACCCAGGTCTTCAGGTTTGCAGCTTAGTGCCCTTAACTCTATACTGCCTCCCATGGTTCCAGTCTGTATCACTCAACTGAAATTGTTACAGGCTCAGTGTGATACATCAGTGATACAGCATGGGAGGGTGCATTACACAGTCACTAAACTTGAAGAAAACCCTGTTAACCACAAACCTTTATAATTCATGTTGTGATGGTCAAACCACTGGTCTTCAGCCCAGGTTATCCCTAACAACACCATCCTAACCTGTGACTGCCGACACCCTAACTAACTAACTAAACTAACTAAACTTACTGACTAATAATTGACTAACTAGTAAAACCCATGTTGCAGTGTCTAAGCCCTGATTCATATTTATAGTTTGCTCCACAGAAACTCAAATGTTGATTGCCACAGAGCCACTCTGCAGTTGACTTCCTCTATGTTTCTTTCAAATTTATGGCCTCCATCTTCCTCCTCCTTTAATGGACACTAGAGATGCAGCGAATTTAAAATCTGCAGGCGAAGTGAACACAAAGTGGCCACTACGCGTTATCATAATGCTACATGAAATGATCATTGAAAAGTGCTCACTTTGCCTTGTTATTATGACTTCACATTATTCCACCTTAAGACGAAGTAAGCTGGAATGACAACAATAGAGGGCACTTTAGGCAGCCCCTCCACACATCACATGGCTTACAGTACTGTATGTCACATGCTTTAGTCAGGCAGGAAGGAAAGAAGTGAGTCATACAAGCAGATACTTTCACTTTCTCCTTTGCAGAGGTAGAAGGAGGAAGCATTTTGTGTAGGAGAGTAGAGTTCGTAATTAGTTTCTTTCTTGAGCAAATTTCAGCAAACCCAAAAGCTTTTTTAAAAGCTAATTCTTTAGTTTTTTTTGGTACGGTTTTGTCAGTTCTTTTTGGTGACCAATTTCTTTGTTTTATAAGTTTTGTTTTGTGTGTCTGTGTGTGTGTGACTGTGTGTGCATGTGTGTGAGACTGTGACTGTGTGTGAAGTCGCTCATCGCATGACGCGTCGGAGAGTGTTTTGTGCGATGGACCGGGGACAGTCTGTGGCCCGTGGCCAGAGGGGAGTGTGCATGTGTGGAGGTCATAGCCATGTGTCACTGGACCATTCCAGACTGTTTGGTCCTGCCTCCCCCCCCATGGAAGTGGCAGCAGCACCACCAGTGCCACCGCCACATCCATCAAGTCTGCCACCACCACCACCACCACCACCACCAGTAGCAGCTGCAGGAGCTCCAGCAGCACCACCTCCACAGCAACAGGTGGAGCTCCAGGTGCATTACAGTGCTAACGGCACTACATCTATCCCTCCTGTGCCTGGCCCCCCCCTCAGCTCCACAGTTTGGCAGTTTTTCAACTGTGTCTGGGGAACAGCAGCATTGTAATGTGTCTGCTTTGTGGAGTGAAGGTGTGCCATGGGCCCCAGGGGACACATCTGGGGACTGGGGGCCAGCGCACACATATGCTTAACCACCACAAGGTGGAGTGGCTGGCTGCCACCGAAGGGGCCAGACCTCCACCTGCTGGCCCTTCTGTGGCAGTGGCAGAGGGTGCTGCTGTTGTGTGTTGCTGCAGCAGGAGGAGGCAGGCCGCAGCAGCAGCTGCTCCACCACTACCCCCACGACTGCCACCAACACCACCCACATCACCACCACTACCTGGTTTTCCCTCGTACCAGTGGACCCTGCCACAATGCCTGCAATGCAGGCAGACATAGCCCTTTTGTGGGCTGCACTGGAGGAAAGTAACAAGAGGGTGGGTGCTGTCCAGCAGCAGGTGGAGCAGATTGAGCAACACCAGCTACAAATAGTTTCAATGCTCCATCTGCTGCTGGAACATCATGGGATCCCCCATTAGCTTTTTTTTTCTGCACACCTCCCCCCCACTGCTGTAGTGTTTTGTGTTCTGTGTTTAATAATAGACAGAGGGAAGGCCACACAGTATTAGTTTAAAGAGAAGCAGTCAGCAACAGGAGATCCCACCCCCTGCAAGGCTTACCCTCCGGTTAAGCCTTTTAAATATGTTAGTGTTTTTCTGGCACTGCAACATACTTTATTTTAATAAAGAAAAGCCAGTGACCCTGAAGGATGGTGGACATTATGGGGGCTCTTGTTAGTCAAAACGTGCCCACGTTTCACCACAAACTGACCATTATAACGTAAAGAAACAGTCAGAAAGCTGCCAGCCATTCACTATAATGGAGCGCACCCCCACACTCTCCCTGGCATCACGTCATAATGTTGCTGAGTGTGGGGGCGGAACTTGGACAGCTCTTCGGAATGGGAAGTCCTCCGGGACCTGGTGTACTGAAATTACGAACGTTTTTGCCAGAAAAGTACAGCACTAAAGTAAGGACATGTGGAGTAACAAAGATTCCCCTGGAGGTTAGGCACCCATATATTGGATGCAATACCATAACTATGTAACTTGATGAATCTCTTTAAAGCAGCAGTGCAGCAATCTGTTGAAAATTTTGACCTATACTTTTTTATGCTATTTTACATTGCCACTTTACTTACACCCTGACTTGTATGATACTATTCTTTCCAGTATTTGAGTCTGCTTTAGTACTTTTTTTCATGTCTGAACTAATAAAAGGAGTGCTCCTTTTAATATGGTGCGGACCAGGTCTTTGTCAGTATTTTCTGCTGTTTTTCTCTATCAGTTGTTATATATTACTTCTGTTGTAAAATGAACAATTATGCAGCAGGCAGTGTTTTATGACCTCACAGAACAATATTTATTCAAAAACAGCTGCAAATAGTGATGAAAACCTGGTCAGAGCCATATTAAAAGGTGTGCTCCTTTTTTTTTTCAGACATGAGAAAAAGTAGTAAAGCAGACACAAATTGTGAAAAGAAGGGTATCACATAAGTCAGGAGGTAACTAGTGGTTGGCAATGTAAAATAGCATAAAAAAGTATAGGTCAGAATTTTCAGCACATTGTTGCACTGCTGCTTTAATTTATAATTTAAGTATGACATTATGTACTCACAATCACAACACACAAAATGCATCTGTCTTGTGTCCAGAAAATTTCCAAGTGCTGAGGAAGTGAAATGGGAGCGTTACACCACATGCAGAGTCCCCCGGAATTTATTGTGCAGTCACCCATGCATGCAGTGGTCACACAGAGTCCCCAGAATTTTTCTGCATCCCCAAAATGCCATTTGTCTTGTGTCCAGAAAATTTCCAAGTGCTGAGGAAGTGAAATGGGAGCATTACACCACACGCAATGTCCCCCAGAATTAATTACGCAGTCACTCATGCATGCAGTGGTCACACAGAGTCCCCAGAATTTTTCTGCATCCCCAAATTGCATCTGTCTTATGTCCAGACAATTGCCAAGTGCTAAGGAAGTGAAATGGGAACGTTACACTACATGCAAAGTCCCCCAGAATTTATTGTGCAGTCACTCATGCATGCAATGGTCACAGAGAGTCCTCAGAATTTTTCTGCATCCCCAAAATGCATCTGTCTTGTGTCCAGAAAGTTTACATACTCTGTGATGATGATGTATGCATGATGCACAGTGTCTTGCCAAACCATGTGAAGGAGGGATAACATGACATGAATCCATTCAGTGTTCTGTCAGAAATGATGACCGTGAGAGAACTGCTGCTGGTCAAAAGTGTGCTGCAGTTCCCCCAAATGTGATGCGATCATCTTAACTGGATGGAAGGGTGCCCTTTGTGTGTATACTAATAGTAGCCTTGGTGAGTTGAGATATATATATATATATATATATATTTTTTGTATTTTCTAGGTGTGGGGTTGACATATATAGACGTGTACTCATTGTATTGTTTTGTATCACAGGTCACAGATACTGTTGGTGTGCACATTCCAGTGTTTGATGAGACATTTTTACGTTGAAATTGGAAATGGAATACTGTCAAGTGAATGAAGGTAAGTATTTTTTTGGGAGGCAAGCATAATTTGCAGGTAGGTCTCATTAATGGTTTCTTATCTGGTTACTTCTTCACAGATTTCATCTGCATCCTTCTCGAGTCTGGTTGGTAATGATGGCCATGGTCATCGATTGAAGCAACTTCTGCATGTTGCATGTCTTCCCCAGCCCCGGGGGGGGAAAGGCCTGATGTTGAAGAATTTCTTTGGATAAGGCAACTATGACACAACAAAGCATCTGGAAGTTTCCTAAAAAAAGAAATGAAGGACTTATTACAACTTGATTGCAGCAGTAACACATTGGGTGGGATATTCAGAAGGGTTGCGCATGGCGCAATACAGGTGCACCATGTGCAACCCACTGATGTGCCCCGGCACGATATTCAAAAGGGGAACGTGCGTGGCACAAATCCTGATGCGCCGGGTCACCACTAATGTATGCGGCGCAAGTGGGGGGTGTGCCCATGCACACTCCGCACATCCATATATTCAGCCTGGGATATGCTGAGCAGATGCAGGTGCAACCCCTACCTGCACCGCACACAGTTGACAGTTGATCCAAAAAAACAAGGAGCAACATCTGGCCACCCACAGGTGAGCTGCCATATTGCAGGGCACAACACAGCAACTGCCAGCTGTGGGTGGCCACCCAAGCTCTGGCAACACCATCTGTCTTGGTAGCGCCCCCTCCACCCGATCGCGGGCATCTGTTTCAAGAAATAACATTCCAATATCCCTGGTGGTCCAGTGGACCGGTCTCAGCCCGATTGCAGGCATAGGTTTTAAGAAATAATATTCCAATATCCCTGGTGGTCCAGTGGACTGCTTCCAGCCCGATCGCGGACACAAGTATTGAAACATAAATGTCCTATATCCCTGGTGGTCCAGTGGACTACTCACAGCCCGATCGTGGGCAGAAGTATAAAAAAAGATTAAATCCCAACCCTGGTGGTCCAGTGGTACCCCTCCCACCCTCCCACTGAGCTTTGCCACCCCTTCCCCCAGTCAGCGGCGGGTGGCAGCTCCTCATCTGTAAGCCGCCCACTGACTGGATTGTGTACAGTACAGTTTTAAATTCAGCTGTGCGTATGCCGGCGCAGGATCGAAGCCAGGTTACATAGTCTGGGATATGGAATGGATCATTCACATATCTGGACTGTGTAGTATGGTACGTATTTCATTGGCCCATGCTGGACCAATGGGTGACAGCTGGTACTGTATGCAGTCAGTCACGGGCGGTTTGCGGTGGGAAGTTGCTGCCCGCCACTGGACCGGCAGGGTTCAGGAGGGTGGTACCGCTGACCACCAGGATGGATTTAATCTTTTTTACTTCTGCCCGCGATCAGGCTGTGAGCAGTCCACTGGACCACCAACGATGGGATTTAATTCCTTTATTTATATTTCTGCCCGCGATCAGACTGCGAGTGGTCCACTGGTCCACCAGGGATATAGGACTTTTATGTTTCAATAGCTGTGCCCGTGATTGGGCTGGAAGTGGTCCACTGAACCACCAGGGATATTGGAATATTATGTTTTGCAACTTATGCCAGCGATCGGGCATTGGGGCACTTTGCCGCTTGTGCAGGGGGCGTCGGTCCCCGACGACTGCAGCCTGGCAGGGCGCCAGGAGCAAGTTGCCGGGGATCAGCGCACCTGCATGCAAATGGGTATAATGACATGCAAATGGCCCCATTTGCACCTTGCATGCATTATGGCCCCCTTTGCATGTCCACCACTGAATATCATGGTTGATACTTCTAGCACGACACTTCCACTAGCGCATCCCCTTGCCCCTTTCTGGCCACTTGCGCTGATGCAGTGCCACTGCGCCATGTGCTATGTGGGTGGCCATGGAGCGACATTCAGTGGTGCTGAGCCATGGTGCAGCACCATTGAATATCACCCTGTCAACGCCCTGGCACACCCCAGTTGTGCTGCACCCAGGCTTGCACCACAGTCTGGCGCAGTCTGAATATCCCACCCATTATGTTTAAGCCGTGGCTGTTCTATGGGTATCTGGATGGATTAACACAGATTGCAAGCTGTCCCACTGCAAACAGCAGATCACAACTTAATTTAGTACCAGGCTGTGTAACAAATACACTGTGGGAGTGTCCCTGCATCTCAACTCAAGTTACATTTCAAAACCACATCTTGTCAAGTAACACAACCTGGGTCCAACTTTTTCAACACTGTCATGGCTGCACAGCTGCAAATTTGCAATACAGTGCATGATATGTTGCAGAAATATTTTTTGTGACGTACACAAGTCATCTAGTTTTGGAATCCTCAGTCGGATTTGTTGCACTCTTATGAAAAAAAAAGGAACAGATGAAATAAAATATATATATAAATATATATATTTACCAGTATGGATTGGAAATGGATATTCCATGAGTTCCTGTGGACAGTACTGCTGCTGTACCATTGATACCAACTTCCAGTGAAGGAGAGTCATTTGTTGTTAATCTGTAAAATAAAATAAGTTTGCTGTATGTGTTTGACCATTGCAGCTCAGAAAAGCAACAGAAAACAAAGCACACAGGTAAAGGAAGTTGAATAGCATTAAAAACATTAGTACACATACTCACTTTATAATTTTAATAGTAAGAAGCCTTGTGCCTGTGGCTGATGGATGTGGTCTTCTGTTCAACTCCCTCTACCTTGGCATGGTCAACATAATGGAAAAACATTGTCAGAATGACACTGGTGGTGGGTGCTGGTGGTCATAGCTGTGGCACATGACGACATTCCCTCTGATATCTTCCTGCATCTGGAGGTGGTGGCAGTGGCTAACAGCGGTCTTATGGTGGTGGTCAAGGGGGGCACAGAAAGTCATTCCCTGTGGTGGCAGTGGCTAACAGCGGTCTTATGGTGGTGGTATGGGGCCAGGATATATTGTGCTCTCTGTTACAAATGTGGCATGACAGATGGAATTTTAGTCACTCTAAGTGGGACACTCATTTAACCTTATGAAAAAGAAAACATGTATCATACAACAAATATGACAGTGACAGCCTTTTAACAGCTTAAGTTAAAACCTGCCAACATTAACCTCATCATCATCCTCATAAAGAAAGCTGCCCTCACAGTCATCTATGTCTGAAGTCTGACCACTGGGAAATTCTTTCTCCATTGTGTCATCATCTACGTCAGTGGTAGGCCGTTTCACGCTGCCACTGCCAGTGTCACCAGGATGGTCCATTTCTACATCACCAAAACCATGACTAAGCTGGGGCATGAATACTGAGGTTGCAGTCTGAGCTGGTATGTGCCTCTCATTCATTTTTATGAATGTTAGCAAACTGACATTTGCAGGAGAGAGAGTATGATGATCCCGAACTATTGTACCTGCTGAGCTGAATACCCTCTCAACACTTACACTGGAGGGTGGGCATGTCAGGTACTTCAGTGCCACTGCAGTCAACTCTGGGCATTCACTGACCTTTCCACTCCAGTATAAAAGAGGATCATCAGTTATTGACAGATGCCTGTTTTCACACAAATATGACTCAACCATTCTCTGTGCTGCACTAAGTCCAGTGGTTGATGCATCATCCTGCTCTCCGGAATCATTTCTGTCACAAATCTCCACTTGGGAAAAAAGCCTCCCAAAGTGGGTTGACACCAGCAGCTTTGGATGACAGACCACCTGGAACTGCAGTCCCCTTCCCCTTACAGTATATGCTTGATACTCCACCAGGTTCACCTTCAGCCTGATTATGCTGCTGAGGTTTGCTGACTTTGGCATGTGTCTTCTGTGCCCCATGATCCAAGCACACCAGTTGCCCACTGACATTTGTTACCTGTTCAGGCCCTCCTTCCAGTACTGATGCAATTCCACATTTATATCGTGTGTCCAGCATTGTTGCTATTGCAAAGTTGTCACTACACTGAATGCTCAAGATGTGACAATTCTGGTTGAATACTGTCAGCATGTGTTTCTGCAACATACTGCTAGCACTGTCTCTGGCAACATCAAGGCTATGCTGTACATTCACCAATGCCTGCCTCAGCACCCGCAGCAGTGAAATTGATTGGCTAATGGAGGCAGACTCACCACTCACTGCTTGTGTGGCATGTTCAAAAGGACGCAAAATTGTTATTAGAGTCCATGAGGCGCCACTGTTCAGTCATCATAGACATGGAAGCCCCAGAACTGTCACAGCTAGTGTGCATGACAAGATATTCTGAGATGGCTTTTTATTGTTCATACAACCTCTCTGCCAAGTATGAAGTGGAGTTCCACTGGGTGACAACTTCCAGCTTCAAGCGGTGCTGAGGGAGGCTGTTTCAGATCTGCAACTGCCGAAGTTGGTCACAGGCCTTTGCAGAGTGTGAAAAGTGAGAACAGATACAGCATGCAACTGTCAGCATTTCCTTTACATCAGGGTGCTGCAGAAACTCCTGCACCACAAGATTTAAGCAGTGGGCCATGCATGGAACATGAAAAAAGCCACCATTTGTGATGCATTTCACCACATTTGACCCATTGTCACTTGCTATGAACCCAGCTCTCAGTGACAGGGGGTTCAGCCATTTGCCAATTTCTGTCAGTACCAAGTCCAACATGTTTTCACCAGTGTGTGAACAGGTCACATTACGCATAGTAATCATTGCATGCTGTCAAATTCCTGGAACATTGCTACCATGACACCCCACTTTACTGCACTGATTATTCACACTACCAACAGCACAAACAACAGCCGGCATCTGCGCCCAATGTGCAGTTATGTTCAGATATGAACTCCCCACTGTTTTGCCATTTGTCCACATATCCATACTTAAATGGATGAATGGAGAGGAGGAATGTTGAAGGGCATGTCTTACAGAGTCGGACACAGTACGGTACAACTTGGGGATGGCACGAGTCAAAAAGTATATCCTGGATGGGACTTTCCATTTTGGACAGGCATGTGCAGCAAACTGCTGGAAACCAGAATTCTGCACAAAGGAGAAGGGCAAAATATCAATTTGCCAGCATTTTAGCTACAGCAGCATTAAGTTTATGTGACACTGTATGATTGGGTGGGTACTTCAACTTATGCGCAAAAACACTCTGTAACGTGGGCTAACTTAAACATTTTACACAGGGTGTGATGACAAATGGTTCTGCTCTACGAATGGCAGGGGATGGAGTGTGGATATTTGATGAAGATGGTTGCACAGGTGATGATGACAAACCCACAAATGCAGTTATTTTGCCAGATTTACCAGCTGAGATTGATGTACCACTTGCACTAGACATACTGCATTCACCATCACCACCACCAAAACTGCTACGCTCACCAGCACTGGACAACATTTCAAAATCATTATGCTCTTCCACCTCATCATGCCTGTAGTAATCCTCTGCTCTTATTTCATCACTACTGTACACATTTAATTTCTTACTTGATTTAACAGTCATGGAAGGGGATAACATGCTTGTTATGGTTGATGACAACGGTGAACGCTCCACTGTGGTATTAGCTGCCATCTTGTGCTGGGTCCACAGTGCCATGTGCCTGTTTTTAAGATGTGTATGCTGGCCTCCTGTGCCCTGATGGATCCCCTTTTTACCTCGACTCACACGCGCATAGCAAACCTGGCAGATTACAACTGACTCATCATTTGCATCGTGCACAAAAAAATTCCAAACAAGGGACTGTGATACTCTAGTTTTAACATGTCCCTGATGCTGCCTATTGGACTCTGTTTTTTTAAGCCATGAAGTGGGAGGTGTGCTATGTGATTTTTCAATCAGGACACACTTTGACTGCAACTGACCACCACGACTACCTATCATTATTACTGGGTCATCATCATCACTATCAACTGAAACTGGTAAATCACAACTTTTTACGGGGGGGGGGGAATTAATGCAAACAGACCTAGCCACAGCCACCTTGAATTTCTTTTACTCCAGTTCCCAACTGGGGTCACTTACATCATCATATTGATCAACATCATGCACGCCCACATCTTCTACTTGGATGCTGGCATGTGGACTGCATGATACAACCACAGCAACATCTTCATCATCAGATTCATCATCATCAACACCACCATCACCTGATATTTTTTCACCACACTGTGAATCACTGCATGGCAAATGTGTGACCTGGACTGCGGTGGAAGAAATGTCACATTGTATGCTATCATTGACATGATGATCACAATCCTAATGTTCAGTTACTGGGATGTTACTGGGAAGTATGACATCATCTACACTGCAACTCACTCGTACTGCTCCACACTCCACTATATTTTTGGACATGGTAAACTGGTCAGAAGTGGAACTTGAGGCAGCAATACTCATACCACCACCAGCAACTGCACTAACACCACAGGCTCAGACAACATCATCTCCTCCAACTATGAGTGAAGCTACTGATTGGGCTGTAAAAAACATTGCAGGAGAAATACCTTTCCTCACATCAGCAATGCACTTCTGCATCTGCGTACTACCACACCCACAGTCAATCTTACCACTGGCAGCAGTGCCATGGCAAGAAATAGCTTTGCTTGCACGTCTCTTTGCAGGCATTTTGAGGGATCAACAACAATATTCTAAACAAATTTTAAATTCTGTAACATTCACTCTGGGTGGGAGGACACTGCATGTGAAGCCAAAAAAACAACTGTGGCTTCAGCAACAGATACAGATGCAAAGTCACAAGTTCAACAACACCTTAACTAAACAGTGGTGCTGAAGTCACAAACAATCCAATCTGGAAAATAATTCCTTTTGCCGGTGGGTGGGGGAGCACTGACTGCAGATTTTTACAGCAGTGCAAGCAGCAAAACAAAGAAAAGATACCACAATGGCAGTATAAAATCACACAGCTGCAGTGGATAACAGGTTCACACTGCTGCGCCTGTAACTACACTGTGGCACAATAAAAGGTGTATTATTTGATGTCACACACACAGCACACACACAATTTGTTTACAAGTAATGCGTAGCAAATTGAAAACGTCAGTAATATACCACGTATTTTAAACAACCTGAAATTATGAACTGCTGCACCAGATCCGCACAACACACAATCAGCAAAAAAATGTCAACAATTACTGACAATATTACTGTGTGTACATTAACACAGTCAGTTATATGACAAAAATGTAACCAAAAAACAAAGAACTCTCTATTTCTCCAACTTAAATCTACCTACACCACAGATATGCCCTTCCCCTAAAGCACATTTTCACTGTCTCTTACTACACAGACTCAATGTTGTACATTAACATTCAAAATCCACACACAAACAATAAACACTCGATGATATGAGCACAGGAGGGTTTCCTACAATCGATGAACTAAAGTTTGAGCAAAAACAATTACTCAAAAAGGCTTTTTTTAACAGCTTTTAGAAGGTTTGAATCACAGAGAGCTCTCAGTGCAGACTGTCTCCTACAGTTTCCAACACACCCTACCCTGAACTGAGGCTGAGCAGAACAATCTAGAGTCCATGTGACCTGAAATCCCATGAATCACTGCAAAGTTCACCTTTGGAGCATAAAAACAAGGCAAAGTGAGTCGAAATACATTATTTTTAATGCACTTTGCCTTTAAAATTGGTGGAGTAGTGGTCTGGGAAGGTGGAGTAATGCAAAATCATTCTTTCCAATGGACTTCACATTACCCATTATAACACGAAGTACTCTGCTTCGAATTGCGGAGTACTCCACGAATCCGCCTTCACTCCATGAATCACTTCGCGGAGCGAATTGAGCCCACTTTGCCCACCACTAATGGGCACACTATGCCCTCAAAGCAGGAATTGGTTCCACTGGTTGCTACACAGCTGCACAAGAATCCACCACTTGAGGAAATTTCACAATATCTCTCTTTCTCACTCAGTACTGTGTTCTGAGGTCTTGTGACTGCCCTATCACAGACTCAGCTCACGTTCTCATTTGGATAGTCACTCTCTTCCCGGAATGCTTTGGCCCTCCAGTCACACTGTTTTGCCATCTCTTGGGCATGGCTCACAATCTGTTTCAAATGGACAAACAAGCTCTGTTTAAACACACAAAAATGCCTCTATACCCAGGCAGTTGCCAAATGAACTCTCCCTCACCCTGTCTCAGCTGCTGGAATTTGGTGCTTTGTTCGGGGCTTCAAAGATGTTAGAGTTTGTATGAGGGGTGGCAGGGAAATCTCTGGGAATGATAAAAAAAATGGAGTCATCTGCATATAATGATAATTTTTGTTCCACCTTCTCACCATTATACCCCTTATTTCTAAATTGTACCATACTTTGGTAGCCAATGGCTCCAGACTCAGGGCAAACAAGAGAGGGGACAGAGGACAACCCTGCTGTGTTCCCCTAGATAGGGGGAAAAACTTGAACTAATGCCATTAACCCTCACCAATGCTTTAGGATTTTTATACAACTGAGAAATTGCTTGCATAAATTTGGGGCGAATTGCATTTTTTTCCATGGATGATTTTAGAAATTGCCAATTGACCCTATCAAAAGCTTTTTCAGCATCCATGGAAATGGCTATCCAAAACAATTTTTGGGACTTTTAGGAAGAAATGATGTTTAGAAATCTTTGGATATTATCCAAGAGGTATCTTCCAGAGATAAATCCTGTTTGGTGCTCATGTACCAACAGGAAGATTACGACCTGGAGTCTGTTCACCAACAGACCTGTAAAAACCTTCAGATCTACATTTAATAAGGAGATGGGGTGATACGACCTGCACTCCAAGGGATCCACCCCCTCCTTATGTATTACAGATATCTGGACTAATTGCCATGATACTGGCATCTCCCCATCCTTCCAGGATCTCCTGGCAGACCAGCAACAGGAACAAAAGGAGCAGGTCAGCAAAGGCTATATAAAATTCCAGCATAAAGCCACCAAGCCCTGGAGACTTTCCATTTTTCAGACCAACCACCTGGGCTTACAATTCTTCCATAGTAATAATCACCTGTAACTGTTCCAAAGAGTGCTGGGGAAGGGATTTAAGTTCAAGATCTTCAAAAAATCAGGAGACTGCATCCGAAAAATTCAGAATCTCTTCCTGCCTATACAAAGTCTTATAATATCCCACAAATATTTTAGTAATTTCCCCCAGATGTCTGGTTTTAGTACCACCTCTCATTGGGTCTTTAAGTTGTAGGACCAGCCTGTTGGTCCGCTGCATACAAAGTGTGGCTGCCAGCAGCTGCCCCACTCTGTTACCATTTTCAAAGTATTGCTGATGGATCCTCCTATAAGTACCCTCAAAATGAGCCATCACCAGGGCCTCCAGCATGGCTCTCCACTCCTCTAAGGCCTTCTTAACCTCTGAGTTCAAAGTAACCTTATGTTGAAATTCCAAGTCTGCTATGTCTGATTCTAATTCCCTCACTCTATGTACCCTCTGTTAATTCAAATCTGCCACAGATTTAATAATGACCTCATGGAGGACAGCCTTCAATGCATCCCATTGGACTGCATGGGATGTAGCCCCTGCTGGGTCGGTCCTCAAATAGTCCTGAATAGTGGAATCTATAAGGGTTTTAAAATCTGAATTATTCAGGAGGCCTACATTAAACTGCCAGTGAGAGTTTTTTGTTGAGCAGGCCAGTGCCAGGGTCAATTTCACTGTGGCGAGGTCTGAAAGAGTACACAGTCCTATTTGACAAAGAGATGCAGCATGTACCCACTTCTCTGACATGAACAGCATGTCTATTCTTGTATAGCAATTGTTCCTGTCAGAGTAGTGGGAGTAATCTCTTAGTGGTCCATTTACCCACCTTCAAATATCCAGAAACCCTATAGTTTGGCTTTATCTATTCAAAGTAGGGGTGTGCGAAAAAAAAATTCCGCTGGCGGAATTTCCGCCAAAGTGTGAATTTTGCTTCTGTGAATGTTCGGAAATAATTTTTGCAACTTTCATGGAAATAACACCTTAAAACTGCAGAATAGATATACAAACTGCAGGTTAATTTATTAAACTGTGAGGGTAAAAAATCCGCAGAACGGATTACTGCCAGTGGTCAGTTCTGAGGCTTTTCTTAACCACATTTTAATTCATTAATCCACCCCCCCCACTAATCAGGGGTCCCAGTAAATAAATAAGTACCTCCAATTCCTCCCACAGACCCTCCTAGTGTCTAGTGCCCCCCACCCACTGATCATGGCCCACTCAAAACATTTTATTTCCCTGGTGTCTAGTGGACTCCCTTCCCTATCCTGGATTCCTTAATCCACAAAAAAACATCTGGCAGTCCACCGACTCATCCCCCTGTCGTCCCAGTATTCCCTGGTGTCTAGTGGACCTCCATCCCTGATCCCTTATGAAAAAAGTAATCCCAATTCCCTGGTGTCTAGTGGACCCCTACCCTGACAGTTCATCCTCCACCACCCCTGATCCCTCCCCACCCTGCCCCTGAGCAGGCCACCAGTGCAGCCCTCCTCTCTCCTCCACTACCGCTGGCCCACTGAATTGTCAGTGAATGACCACATGGTTGTACAAGCATGGGTTCATTCACTGACAGTTCATTAAACTGTGGATAGAATAAATTCCGCAGTTCATATGCATTTTACCACAGTTCACAAAAAAGTCCAAAGAACTCAGTGAAAATCCACAGAAAATCCCAGTTTCACCAATGTCTAAAGTTCCAAAATTTCCAAAATTTCCACAAAAGCGAAATTCACAACTTTTGCCCACTGCTGATTCAAAGTGGATCCTGCAGCACCAAGCTTAATCCCTAATGCCCCCCCCATTTATTCAAAGCTGAGGACATAATAGTAGTATTAAAATCACCTCCCAGGATGCAAAGACAGTCATGAATACCCATGATTTCTAGGAAGATTTTTCTAAAAAAATGAGAAGTTTCCTTATCTTCGTTAGGGGCATATCTAATTAGAATTGTACAAGGAATGTCTCTATAAAGAGTCCACAGTTTCACAAATCTGCCCTCTGGGTCTAATTCAACTTCCTTCACTTGTATGGGACATGTTTTATGAATCAAAATGGCTGTACCCCTCCGATGTGGATATGCCTGATAGGAGGAGGCATATACTGAGCCCACCCATCTGCAACAAAATTTTTTTATGTTCATTTTCCATGAGGTGGGTCTCTTGCAGTAGTGCAATATGGGTATCCATTTTTGCCCAGCTCTTGCAAGAGCCTGGTTCACTTGACAGGGCTATTAATTCCCTGGATATTACAAGTAACAATGTTTAAATTATCCATGGAGTTTGAGTCTACCACATTGCATACTGAGAGCTCGACCACCATGCTGGCCGTATATCCACGGCCTTGGTATGTGATCAGGAAGAAAATGGGGGAAGGGAAACGTGCGGTCAATTTATCTAACCAAACAAGTATAAACATTAACATTAAGTAGCAGCAAAAATTAAGAACATTAAGCATTAACTGGGGCATAACCCAAGTGTACTTCATGAATTCTCCAATCAGAATAAAGCACTTCCAAGGTGCCACAACAT
Source organism: Neoceratodus forsteri (assembly GCA_016271365.2). Classification (NCBI taxonomy): domain Eukaryota; kingdom Metazoa; phylum Chordata; order Ceratodontiformes; family Ceratodontidae; genus Neoceratodus; species Neoceratodus forsteri. The sequence continues at coordinate 199,391,436 of JADMNL010000031.1, forward strand.
CCCCATCACACTCGTGTTGCCCCATGGTGATGGGAAATGCAGGGGAAGCCCTGCACAAAGCTGAAAAACCTCGAATGAACCAGGCTTGCACAGCAGATGTGGTGTCACCAGCACCATACAGATTTCCACCCCCCCGCATCTTTCCTTGCACTTTCAATCACAAGAGTGCAGTGTGCACATTTATGCAACCCAAACAAACATAAGAGAGAACTAAATAAGTGCCTTAGCTGGGACCTGAACCCAAGTCACCCAGAATACTGTTCCAATTGCGCTACCAGCTGTGTCACCAAGGAAGAGGGAGGTAATAGGGAGATAATAATCCCTCTTTACAAGACACTGGTTAGGTCCCATCTGGAGTACTGCGTGCAGTACTGGAGGCTGCATCTTCACAAGGGCATTAACCAAATTGAGGCAGTCCACAGAAGGCAACCAAAATGGTGCAGGGACTGCATCAGAAAACATACGAGGACAGATTTACGGAACTCAATATGTATACCCTAGAGCAAAGGAGGGAGAGAGGTGATACGATCAAAACATTCAAACACCTTAAGGGCATTAACAAGGTGAAAGAGTCTAACATGTTTCAATATAAGAAAAATAGCAGGACAGGAGGACACAGCATGAGATTAGAGGGAGGCCAATTAAGGGGTAATGTGAGGAAGTTCTTCTTCACAGAAAGGGTGGTGGATGCATGGAATGGCCAATCTCAGGAAATGGTGGATATGAATACAGTGCAGGGCTTCAAACAGGCATGGGATAGGCATAAGGGAGCAATACAGATGAGTATGAATAGATAGGCCATTGACAGAGCACAGGCTGATGGCACATTTATAAGGTAGAAAAAGAAATGGGCAGACTGGATGGGCCTTTCGGTCCTTATCTGCCATCAACTTCTATGTTTCTATGTTTCTATGAAACTGGAACACCCTTAGACACCTTACTGTTTCTTTAATGCACAATCTGGTGCTGCACAGATAATTAAATTTTTAATCACAGGGGTGTGGTGTGCACATTTATGGAACCAGCCAAATAGAATAAAGAAAGTCCCAGCTAAGGCACTTATTTCTTTCTCTCTTTGTTTTTTATGTTGGTGCACTTGTGCAGCCAACGTCTTGCGAGTAGTGCAGCTTTGGAGGTGCGGTCGCTGTTGGGCGAATGCAGGGCATGCACCAGTAGGTGCATCCCTCGTTCCCCAATCAGCCTGCATGCCAGTGCCACACCATGCATACATAATGTGGTGAGCACATCTAAGAAAAGGTCTGCTGCAATCCAAGCAAAGCTCATCAGATGCAGCGGACCATCCCTGGATGTGCTCGCCGACATTGTGTATGTGGCGGCCACCCAACTGCTGACTTTGGGAGTGCCCAATCCCCCTACCAGCTTCCCATGCCCCAATGTATGTGCTGACGGGGGAGCCCACTCCCCATTGGCATAAAGCACTCTCCCCCCCATTTGTTATATGCTGTGGGGGTGCCCAATCCCCCATAGCTCTCCCCCACTTTCCTTGTGTGCCAACGGGGTGCCCAATTCCCGTCGGCATAAATTTACCCACTTGTGTTGTGTGCCAATGAGGGTGTCCAATCCCCCGTCGGCTGCAGCAACCCCCCCAAAACAGTTAGGTGGCATGCTGGGAGCCCACCCCAGCATGCCAAATACCCTGTAAAAAAAACTGTCCTGTGAGGTTTTTTTCTTTCACCCTGTAACACAAAAATGGTTCCTCATAGTCTTCCTACCCACCACCGGCACCCACCCACTGTGCACCCTGCCTCTCCACCCCCCTCACCCCATACTTACCTCCGGAGTCCGGCGCTATGATCTTCGGTGGACCGGGAACATGTCTGCACTCTTCAAAGCTGACCATGAACTGAGGAAATGCTGGCAAGCTGTATAATGTAATAAATAAGTTTTTTTCAACTTTGATGCATATCTCAGGCATTTTTTGGAATTTTTGCACCAAATTTTCAACATGGGGTTTTTGGGACCCCTCCTCATGAATTCTGTCACTGTTATGACGTTAATCAGTCCTGAAAGGTGGTTTCACAGTCACTGCACAGAATCAACTTTCAGGACCAATTAATGCAAGGACAGTGGCAGTGTTCATGAGGTGGGCTGTCAAAAAGTCTACGTTGCAAATCTGGTGGAAGAAATAAAAAAAATGGCTGTTTTACGAACGTGCATTGCACAGTTGCTACGCACGCTCATAACCTCGTGAATTCACAATATTTTCATGCCAGAATTTTCAACATTGCCATTTTTCTACACCTCCTTGTGTACAGTACAGCTGTCATTTTTCACATCCTGGCTGAAATGTGTTTCCGCACTTCCGGCACGCAATAGCACGGTCACTGTGGAAAATCAGTGTTTGAGGCAGATTACAAAAATGACAGTGACATTGATCATGAGCAGAGGTCCTAAAATGCCTATGTTAAAAATTTGGTGACGATGCTCCATAAAATGACTGTGTTAAGAGTGTGCATTGTGCAGTTGCTACACACGCTCGTAACTTCACGAATTCGCAATATTTTCATGCAAGATTTTCAACATTGTCATTTTTCTACACCTCCTTTTGAACAGTACAGCTGTCATTTTTCACATCCTGTCCCAAATGTGTTTCCGAACTTCCGGCGCACAAATTGCTCGGTCGCTGTGGGAAATCAGTGTTCAGGGCAGATTATGAAAATGACAGTGACACTGTTCATGAGCAGAGGTCATAAAATGCCTATGTTAAAGATTTGGTGATGATACTCCATAAAATGACTGTGATACGAGCGTGCATTGTGCAGTTTGCACACACGCTCGTAACGTGCATTTGTAATATTTTCACTGTGGATTTTCACCATTGGCATTTTTCCACACCTCTTGATGAACAGTACAGCTGTCATTTTACATATCCTGCCCAAAATGTGTTTTCACAAGTCCAGCGCAGAATAGCACAGTCGCTGTGCAAAATCACTTTTTGGGACAGTTTGAGGAAATGACAGTTGCACTGTACATGAGTAGAGGTGCTAAAATGCCTGTGTTGAAAATGTGGTCCCAAAAGTCCATAAAATGACTGTGTTACAAGCCTGCATTGTGCATTTCCCATGCACCCTTGTAACTTTGCAAATTTGCAATATTTATATGCCACATTTTCAATACTGCCATTTTTTTACACCTCCTTATGAACAGTACAGCTGCCATTTTTCACATCCTGCCCAAAATGTGTTTCCGCACTGCACTACCAAAGCCAATGCCAGCGCAACAACATTCGGCATTGACAAATGCTTGTTTTCCTTGCACTTTATTCCCAGAAGCCATTTCTGGCTGCATTGTTGCAAGGACAACTTTCTGGCATGATTCAACATTGCACCCCTTTGTGCTATATGTAAAGGAGTCTGAAAGCTTTGTTTGTGTGGACCACTGTGTGGACCACTGAGCTTTCTGCCAGCACAGGGAAGACAGTGGGGATAGTATTTATTTATTTAGTTTTTGTTTACCGGTTAAGGTGCACCAGACAAACATTTGCCTATTTTCTGACATGACCTGGGTGAGTACAGATATTTGTATTTAACAGTGCAGTTCAATTCAACAGTGACAAACTTGGTATAAACAGACATAATATCAGCTGTGGTATACACAGACATTTGTGAAGCATCAATTACAGGTCAATATTGAGTAATACAGTTGCAATTCCATCAGTAAACATACCATTCAATTGAACAAAAGAGGGTTGGACAGCTCAAATCAGGGAGAGTTACCAAGACTAGTACAATAGTCTATTCAATTACACAGTGTCAAGTGGTATGTCAATACAGTTGGCAGGACTGAGTAAAAGGATCGTAGTTATGAAGCTTTGGGACAAGAACATGCATATGACTGGAGTAGATAAGATTGGAACTGATTCCTGAAAGTTACAGCAGTTGCATGATGTCTGATATTAGTTGGGATATTATTCTACAGTTTTGGGGCAGATACAGTGAAGCCTGCCTCTCCAAGCATGGTCTTTGTCCTAGGTGTAATGAGCAAATCAAGATCCATAGACCTTAGAGGGTAGGCATTTCTGTGCAGCACCAAGTAAGAGGATAGAGATAAGGGGAAGTAGTTATTTAGAACACTGTAAGTGACACCCCCAAGGGAGAGGTCTCATTGACCAGCAGGAGACAACCATCCATGTTTTGAATGTAGGTTGCAGTGGTGGGTTAGTTGATTACAAGCTACAGCAAAGTGACTGATATTACTATAAGCTATGTCCCATTTGTGCAGAATATGGCTGGAGGTATTCAAGAAGACAGGAAGATCATAGGTAAGCTTAAGGTGTAAAATACTTCTGGCTACAGACACATTAGCAGATGGGATAAGGTTAAGATCATAGGTAAGCTTAAGGTGTAAAATACTTGTGGCTACAGACACATGAGCAGATGGGATAAGGTTATGACTGGTACAATACACTAATCCCAAACTGGTATTAACTTCTCTGCAGACCGTGGTTAGGTGAAGGGAGAAATCCAGGGAAGGGTCCAATGTGATACCCAGGTGTTTGAATGACAGGACAGGTCAAGGAGGTATTATTCTCCTTTGTCACCAGCAATGGCACAGGAATATTCTCTAGCTGACTAGGGGTGCCAAATAGCATTGTACAGGATTTGGCTGTGTTCATTACTAGCTTGTTCTGAAGGAGCCAGCATTGGACACAACTTAGGTCATAGCACTAATAAAGTGCTATGCTATTCACAGTCACTTCCTACTCACAAATCCACTGCTGCATGGAAATTGTGGCACTCCTGCAGAACTGCTGAAAGACTGAATGGTGGTGATGTGAGACTGAGATTGGTGACTAGGGTCCTATCCTTTTTACAAACCTTGCTGGAGAATGGGATCTGAGATGGGTTCCTTGGGAGACCTTGGATGATAACAACATCAGAGATCAGTCAGGGGGTCACTGAACCACCATGGATGAATTTTGTGGGATGAGAAAGATTACAAACAGCATGGCCCACAAGTGGGCCATCAGGTACAACACTGGAGGGCTAGGGGGATGACTAAGGCAGTAGCGCTATAAGCCATGGCCTCTGTGCATTACATCACACCATGTGACTGGCACAATGTCATGTTCAGATCTGTTGTGATCACATTGTAAATGTTTGTGGTGTGTGACTGGTCAGCTAAGTGTTGTACAGTAGTCCGGCGGACAATAACTGACTACGCAGTAGCTAACAACCTATTGTTCTATTTCCTTTTGAAGGTTTAATCTTTTTAAAATCATTTCTAGAACTTGGACTCTAGACACTTACTTATTGGAAATTTATTTAGGATCATATAATATTTTCACCTTGTGTTATATTATTGTGCGTAAAGAGTAACCTCAGTCTAAGGAACAGTTGTTTCACCCCTTTGAACTGTTTATATTATATTATATCTGTATTTATATTTAGGAAATTATTTCTACAGAAAATGCTTCCTTATAGAATTGTTTCATGGAATGTGAATGGTTTGGGGTCCCCTATTAAAAGGAAAAAAATATTGACATACCTTAACAAAAAGAAGGTGGATAGCACCTTCATACAAAAAACACAAATGAATGTTACCAAATCTGTCAAATTATGCAGATCTTGGGTAGCTATAGTGAAGTATAGTACCTTCAATTGTAAGAAAAGAGGTACTGCTGTTTTGATTAGAAAAGGTAATAACTTTGTGAAATCTGATCATTTTTCAGACCCAGAAGGTAGATTTCAATTTATTCTTGATACACTGAATGGTTTTAAGGTTGCTTTAGTCAACATCTATGCTCCCAATTCAGGACAAAATGTTTTTTTTGAGAACATTTCAGCATTATTCACTATGTATTCAGAGTAAAAAATCATTATGGGAGTTTTTTTTTAATGAAGTCATGGACCCTGTATTAGATAGAAAGAAAATGAAAACCACATTGACCTCAACCAGATCTCGTTTGGCCTTGCATAAACTGGTTCAGAATCTTTCTTTGTCTGATGCATGGAGAATATTGAACCCTCAGGCTAAAGTTTTTACAATTTTTTTCTAATAGACATGTATCATACAGTAGAATTGACCACCTATTCATTTCTTCTGACCTCCTAGACTCAGTAGCTGATGCTAATATAGATTCCATAACAGTTTCTGACCATGCATTAATTGACATGACCCTGATCATAGGGGAGGGCAAACCAAAAGAATACAGATGGAGACTGAATACATCTCATTTAAAAGACAACAAATGCATAGACTGGATAACAGATGAAAGTGAAGAATACTTTAGAAACAATGACAATGGCGAAGTATTTAAGTCAAGTTTATAGGAAGCCTACAAAGCTTTTGTCAGGGGCAGAATAATTCGTTTTTCAGCATGTAAGAAAATGGATAAAGCTAAAACCTTAAGAGAAAAACAACTGGAATTAACTAATTTGGAATCAGAACTCAAAAAATCAAATAGCCCTCAAGTGCCATTAGTGCACAAAATAGAACTGGTTAAATTTGAAATTAACAACATACTCTCTGTCCAAGCTGAAGATGCTTTACTTCGTTTAAAGCAAAGCTACTGGGAATCTGGGGAAAAAGCTGGAAAACTGTTAGCCCATAGACTTAAAAAACTTAATAATCAGAATATAATACCAGGGATTTGAGATGATGTGGGTAAAACATGTAATAATAATAAGGATATTAACAGATTATTTCAGGAATATATTATAAAACATTATTAGACCTGGCCTTGTGGTTGGATGATATCAAATTTTGGTCCGCTCTGTGTATTCCTAGCAGAGCTGAAAGTGATCATTTTCCTCTCCTGTTATGCACTAATTAATGGGATAAAGTGAAAAATAATGTTTCCTCAATGATACCAATAGAAATAAGGACTACGCAATGGGTTAGATGGTATGGTTATTTAGAAGGAAAGGTAAGGGAACAGATTTGTTTATAAGACAATAGATCCCTTAGAGGTATGGAGTTGACCCAAGATGTAGATGTATTGTGGGATGGGATAGAACATCTTTTTAAAGAATTGAGGACAAAAAATTATAAGTAAGTAACAATCTGTCAGCAGAAAAGACTTCAAACCTGGTTTGATCAGGAAAGTCTTTCATTCAAAAGGGATCTAAGGAAAGTAATGACAACTAAGAATTTATAGGAATGTTCAATTAGTCGATCAGATAAAAATGAGAAAGAAGGAATATAAATTACTGTTAATAAATAAGAGGAGGGAATTTCAAAAAACAAAATGGTCACTTAAGCTTGACACTATTAGGAAAAAAGATGATAAAGGTTTTTGGCAATTAGTAGCTCAAGGTTCATTAAGCAGTAAAGTTAACGAAGACCATTACATAACAGAATCACAATGGACTGATTATTTCGAGAAGATATTTTATGACCCAGATATACAAGAGCTGGAAATTAACTGTTTCAAATAAAAATTGCCCATATGAGATCACTATTAGGGAAGTTTATTTCACTATACAAGCTATGAAATCTGATAAGGCCCCGGGATAGATAAAATGGCAGCAGAAGTATATAAATACAATCCCTCATTTTGGAGTAAAGTTTTTTGCGTCTGTTTTAATAAATGGATTAAAACATTTTCTTTTCTACATTCTTGGAAAGGTGCAGAAATTATACCTATACATAAAAAAGGAGACATTAGTGATCCCACTATGTATTGCCATATCAGTTTACTGGATGTGAGCCTTAAAATTTTCTCACACATTATTTTAGATTATTTGAAGTCCCAAATACAAGTAACAGGGGGGCTGAGCAAAGTGCAGCTGTTTTTTTGTAGTGGATCATCGACAATAGATAGCTGTTTTATCCTGAATCATTTATTACACAAATATGTCAAAATCAGGAAGCAAAAACTGTATTCGGTATTTATTGACCTATCTGCTGCCTTTGATACTGTTTGTAGATCACAACTCTGGGCTAGTATGTATGAAAGAGGGATAGATAGGGCATTAATTTTAGTAATTTCTGCATTATATAATAACACCTGGGCCAGGATTAGATATGGTATAGCGGGAGAAACATCACTATATATCACCTTTCAAAATCAACCGTGGGGTAAGGCAAGGTTGCCTAATAGCCCCCACTTTGTTTAATTTATATATAGATCTGCTTATTAGGATATTAGAACAAAGTGAAATAGATAGTCCAAAGGTCAATCAGAGGTGGATTTCAATATTAGCCTATGCAGATGATTTAGTGATGTTTTCTCAGACTAAAACAGGTCTTCAAAGACAACTAAATATTTCACAAAGGATCACTAAGGAGTTGAAATTAAAAATAAACATATCAGAAATGAAAGTTTCTGATATTTGGAACTAATTCTATGGAAACTAACTTTAAACTTGGTGAGCACAAACTGGAGGTAGTCAAACAATATACATATTTGGGACTAAATTTTACAAACAATAATACCTGGAACCCCCAAAGAGAAATGGTACATAATAAAATATGTAATTACTCCTATGGGTGCTTCTCAGTTAAACCATTACTGAGGGCTATTAAAGTGAAATGTTGGTCACAATTGACCTATGCTTCTGAAATTTGGAAATGTAAAGATGCTGAAACATGTATGGTTCCAGTGTTTAAGGTCTTACAGGCTGAGTTACACATTCCTCAGTCCTGTCCTGCAGTATATATGTGAGTAGAACTCGGGATGATTAATGTAAATGCACTTAGAGAAGACATAATGTTAAAATATTGGCTACACTTCACAAGAGCTGACCAAGATAAGCTTGTTATACAGTGCTTTATAGAACAACTTCTTTGGATAAAATATAATTGTGGGCAGAAATGTTGGATGCAGAATATCTACAATAAAATAGATCAATATGGGTTAACTTTTCTAAAACATATTTTCCAAAAAACATTAAAATTAGCAATAAGTACAAATTTCTTACACAAAATATAGTGAATGAATACTGGAGAATACAGGAACAAGATATAATCCAAATGTCCATATTTTTCAGCTGGTATGCCTCCAACACTGAGGACTTACCGTATAAGAACTACTGGGATATATTGGAAAACAGAGAAGATAGGAATTTTTTTTTAAAGCTAAACTAGAACTTTTTGAAAATAATATACTGAGAACTAGATATCATAAAATTTCAAAGGAACATGAACGGTGTGATTGTAATATGGGTCTGAGGGAGGACCTTATACATGTCTTATGGCAGTGCCCTTGGTACGATAGAATATGACAGTATTGGTTAGATTAATATACCAATTGGCCTGAAATAACAACATACAGTATGAACTTACACGTATTGTTATGAATACAAGTGATGGAATTACCATCAAGAGAATAGTAAACTATTTTAAATATGATCTTAAAATTAGAAAAGAAAACAGAGAGAGATCTCGCTGTAAGTATAACAAGTTAGATCTATTTAAAAAATAACACGATCCGACTCTTTATATTCAGATTCAAAGTTCCATTATAATCAGACAGGCCAAGGGATAATGAATGTTTTAGAGGTTTAAATTGTACAAGTGTAATTTATATCAGTCTGTATAATGAAAGGAGATTGTTTAATTTGCCAGTGCCCTAAATATATCCAGTTGGATGTGTTTTCTTTTTTCTTAATTTAAGATGTGAAAAATATACTGTATGTTATATTATGATATTTATATATTCTCGTCTATTATGAAATTTGGAGCCAGGAAATTTTAGTAGAAGATCGCTGTAATTTATAATGTATGTTTATTTTATCTTTTTGTAATGGCCGGGTATGGCTAAACAATAAATATTACTACTACTATGTAATAAACCCCCTGCTACATGATGCTAGGGGGTTTACAGCAGCAGTTGCATCCTTTTCTGGAAGGGCAGCAACAAAGTCCACAAGTTTGCTATTCTCAAACAACCCCCAGAGGACATCCTCCAAAGTACAGTTACACCAGTTTTTAGCTGGTGCAACTGTACTTTAGGGCCTCCAGAGGTTGTGCAAATGTGTCCCCGGCCCATTCCCAAAGATGTGTCACTCTCCCCCTCAATACCCCAATTCCCCATTATGTATATAAAGCCCTGCAGGGCTAATCATGCCCCCCCAATGCCCCAGTCCTCAACTGTCACAGCTACAGCCCCACAGGGCTAATCATGCCCCCCTTCCCCAATGTCCTGATCCTCAAATTGTAACAGTGTAAGCCCCTAAGGGCAAGTGCCCCTCATGCCTCCATCCCCCAAATACAGATGAAATTCCCCACAGGGCTACAGATCTCCCCATGCCCTGCATCACCCCAAAGCCATTGCAGAAGCCCAACAGGGCTAGTGCCCCATCTCCCCCATGCACCGATCCCTGGCAATTGTGGATTGAAATGAGGAAAAATGACAAATCAACCCCCGATATCGCTGGTAGTCTAGTGGTCCCCACCCACCCACCTGGCTGTGCCATACCACCCCACAACCCCGACCCATACTCAGTCGGCCACTGGCACAGCCCACCTCACACCACCATAGCCAGCCACTGACTGAGCTCCATATGAACGCGTACTACTGTAAATAGTACATGCTCAATGAATGAATGATTAATTAAATAGTCTTTCTATAGGGTTTACTTTAATTCTAATATTATGCCTTTATCAATGGTATTAGGGGGAAAGTTGGATACCCTGGCTGTTAGGTGATAGCATACTTAGTATAAGATCTGGGAAAAAGACTCCCTTAAAGTAGTTAAGGTTTTTGCTATAGCCCACATTCATCTGAAATAAGTATTTTGTGAATTAGAATTATGGAAAATATCTATAACACAGAGGAGGACTGTTTTAAAGATAAAATATGGTGGTTTGTTCTGAGGTGGGACCTGTAGCCTTTTAAATTAAGTTTTGATCAGCCATTGTGTGTATATATATATATATATATATATATATATATATATATACGTGTGTGTATATATATATATATATATATATATATATATATATATATTTAGCAGTAAAAGAATCAAACATTTTTATTTATTTTATTATTTTTTCTTTATGTATAATAAGCCACATGGTTTTGAAAGAAAGTTTTGGAACATGAAATACTCATTTTATGAGTGCTAATAGTACTGTAAGTGGTGCTTCTTTCTCTCTGCTGAAATACAGACAGGAGTGATAAGGATGATGAATTGTAATAAACTAATTTTTATGTTTTTATAGAAATATAACCAGATTCCCCTAAGAAGGGAGACTATTTCCCTGAAGCATAGGATTTCAGATTTTTTCTGGATATTACAATAATAAAAATATTATGAGATTGATGTTATTGGTGAGTGGATCTGTTATTCTAATCTGAGTAAGGAAAATATCTTATGCCCAAATGATAATTTCCTTCAGAAAACAGATGTATGCTTGGGTTCCGGAACCTCAGTTTCATGAAGGTCCTGTATTTGACAGATGTCCTACACAATGTATTCGTTCTGTATTAGACCAAATAACTGACTTCAGGATTCTATCTAAAATGTAGGAAATGCAGTGGCTTAGTTGTCATGAGAGACTAAATGTTAAAGCTAACTGAAAACATAAACAACTTGAAAAAAGGATTTGTATGAGACAAAGTTGTCTAAATCAAATAGAAACCATGGAACACTTTTTCTATAACTGCTCCTATGTTTTACTTTTTTGGCAATTAGTGGGCAAGGTGTGGGCAGAACCACCATTTCATAACATGACATATGAGGTTTTAATATATTGGGTATGCAGGTGTCTGGAATAACTGGAATAAGAGTACGTTGTGGGTATGTCACGTGCGTGTCTAAAATGGCATACCTGGAAAAACAGGTGTTTATTTTCATTGCAACAAAAAAAGGGTCTCTATAGATAAGCTTCCAGCAAAAGTAACTTTTGATGAGCTTAATGTAATGTATAAAATGGAATCTGTACTTGTATCTCATGCAGTTCTAGAAGAATGGTGGCATTCTATGTCCTGGATCATAGACTCTGATAAGCCAGTGACATGAACAGACATTTGGACTGTAACTACAAATTAGTGCTGTGTGGAATTAAATTTCATGAAATTTTTGAAATTCCACTGAATTTCACCGGAAATGGAATGCCAGAATTCTGCAGGAGAAAAATACAGAATGAGTATTTCCGCAACATTTCCGTGGAATTTTACTCCGCGGAGCTCAATATTTTTTCAGTGAAAATGCTTGCGGAATAATTTTCTGTGGAAAAATGCTATTTCACAGAATATTATTCTGTGGATCACAGCAGGCAGAGTTTTGCAAAACAGCCAATGAAATTCTGGCAGAAAGTCCACTGGCTGAATGGTCATTCTACGTTAATTTCACCAGTGGAATTCTGCATTCCGCTCAGCACTACTGCAAATACTAACATACTAATTGCCAGCAGATTAGGCCTTACAGTCTATCGAGTCTGCTCAAACTTCAGATCCCTAGTTGGATGCCGAGGCCCTCCCCCCCTTGTGTTCCAGAAACCCCTATCATCCATCCCCACCCCCTGGGCCCGGCCATCATCTGATACATCCACTTTCTGTGTCTGTCCCACCCTCTCTTGAAGCCCTCCACTGTGGATCTCTGAACCAGCTCACCAGGCAGTGCATTCCAAGGGTCCACCACTCTCTCAGTGGAAAACCTCCTGCTCTTTCCCCCCTCACCCTTCCACCTTCCAACTTCAAACCATGCCCTCTGGTGATACCTCTCTGCTTTAGTCTAAAGATCCCCTCCATGTTTACCCTATTTATTCCCTTGAGGTACTTGAAGACCTCAATCATGTCCCCCAATCTCTCCTCTCCTATACTTTCTTTTATGGTTTTTAAATTTCACCCCTTTATTTATTTTATTTTTCTTTTGGGTTTGATTTTTTCTTTCAGTTTTTTTTCTTTCTGTTTAGAATGAGGGTATTTTTTCTTCATTTGTTTAGGAAAAGAGTGTCTCTGTAATTTCTTATGAGATGTATTTCAAATTGTTCTTCTTGAGCATATATTGAGATTATCTGGATATTTATGTGCTGTATTAATTATATCTTAATTGTATGTTTGTTATATCAATAAACATCCCAGCTCTTCATTGATAAGTGTCATGGGATCTTTTACTTCCACCTAGACAGTGAATGGAGATGGGCAGAAGGGACCTTGGTTTAACGTCTCATTCAAAAGATGGCACCTCAAGAGTGCCACACCCCCCTCATACTGTACTACAGTTTCAGTTATGGGTTTTACCCTGAATGCCTGGTATGGGGCTAGAGCCCATGACCTTCTAATCTGGCCCTAGAGGTGAATGTGCTACATACAGAGTCACTGATACTAATAAGACTGGAAAAAACTAATAATATTAGGTGGAATGTGAACAACTGTTCTTCACCTGGAGGCTGCCAAATCTAAATCCATTCCCATCATAGCTCATCAGCATTGTGGTCTCGCTAGTCATGACTTCACAAGCAACCAAACTGGTAAAAGATGAGCTGCAATTATTGGACAGTTTTTATGTCACAGCCTGTGAAATCACAATACTGATGAGGTATGAAAGGAACAGAATTAGACTGGCCAGCCTCCAGTAAGAGTGTAGTTACACACAACAATTCTAGTACTGCTAGGTAGGACTGGGCAAAATGTATAAATTCTGATTTCATGGAATTGTTGTGAAATTTCATGAGATTTTCACAAGATTTCATGAATTTCATAAAATGTCATGATATTTTTCACAAGTCTTTAATTGATCATAACCCAATCTTGCAGCTAGAAACCTGCATTTGGCATGCTTATTTGTTGTAAGGGGCCCTAAAGTGATGTCACATTTCATGGCATTTAGATGAGGGGCATGTAACACATAGGGGCTCAAGGTCTAACAATTTATTATTTTTGTAAAAAATTCTGACAATATTTTACTGCTTACAACTTAGCCACCTTTGGAGCTAGATAATTGAAAATCTATATGTGTACCTTCTTGGAAGAGTCTTGAAAACTGCTAAAAAGGGAGGTAGTGCGGTTAAATACATTTTAACTTACAGGAATTCATAATTTCATAATATAAAAATAAATTTTAACTTACAGGAGTTCATAATTTCGCAATATAATTATTTGTTAAATTGTGTGAAAATTGTGCTGGCCCAGTGGCAATGAGGGTTGAGGTGCTGGATGCCCTTACCTCTTGCAACTCCAGTGATCCAGGTCTAGGAGCAGACCATGGTCCCTTGGGAGCTGGCAGGGGGAAGGAGGATTGAGCATCCATTGATAGCTCTCCTCCTTCATGGAGTGGGGACAGTACATACTGCTGCTTGGCTGCCACATATCAGAGGCTTGGTAGCACAGCAGCAGTTGCATTCCTAGTTGAGTGGGAGCAGGCACACAGGTGTGCTGCTTCGTAATACACTACATGCACACCACAGCATGCATTCTAGCCTAGGCCAGGGAAAAAAAGAGAAAAAAACCCACTGCCAATGGCAGGATGATGCCAGCAATCTCTGCAGTCCCCACACTCCCTCCCAAGGCACCTGCCCACCAATGGTGGTAGGAAGCAGCAGATGGGGGGTAAGTCCTGGGACTGGCAGGTGATGGGTTGGGAGTCGCTAAGCAGAAGGGAGTTGGTAGAGGTGAGGAAGAGAAAAAATGTATGAAATTTCTCAAAATATTTGGATATTTGTAGCATTGCTGCTGTTGAAGGCATGCACGCTACATTTGGAATGCATGCCTAATGTAAATAAGCCATGGAATCTAATAATGCTAGATAAGTGTGGTTTTGTAGGTTAAAACTTACTGTGGATATTTTTGAAACTACTTACCAGCAAAATTTGCTCAAATATTCATGGATGCAAATTAAATAATGCCACTAGAATTCCACTTGTGAAATTTAACTTTCACAAAGCACTTATCACCACTGAATCCATTCAGCTGTGCTGAGTTGCTTGCATTCTTGTAGTTTATTTCTGGGTGATAATTGTGTCCCCTCTAATTTTTTCTCTGAGCTTGATCAAATGGATGCTGGACCAACTTATAACACTGCTTTCCTCCTTGTTTTTCACAGACAAACTGTCTTCAGTGAGGAGAGGGTTAGGGAGCTACAGAGAGACTTGCAAAAGCTAGAGAGGTGGTCAGAGGATTGGCAGTTGAAATTCATTGCCATAAAGTGCCTGGTAATGCACAAATGGAACAAGAAATAGAGGACAGAGTACTGGATGGGGGGGGGTAGAAAAGCTGTGCATGACCTCTGACAAAAGATCCCTAGGGGTCATCATCACTAACTCCCTAAAACAATCAAACCAGTATAACAAGGGCTACAGCAAGGCAAACAGGATGCTGGGGTATAAAGGAAGGGGTACTGACAGCAGAAGTAAGGAGGTACCTCTCTATAGATCACTGATGAGGTCTCACTTGGAGTACTGTGCCCAGTTCTGGAGTCCCAACCTAAGGAAAGATAAGGATAGGCTGGAGGCAGTGCAATGTAGAGTGACCAAAATGATTCAGGGCCAGCAGGTCAGATGTTACAAGAATTGACTCAGGGCACTGAACATGTACTCACTGGAGGTCAGATGAGAGAGGGAGATATGACAGAGACCTTCAAGTTCCTAAAAGGAATGAACAGGGTAAATGGCAAGGAATTATTTAGCATTTGTAGTGGATCAAGAGCATGGGGGCACAAGTGAAAACAGACATGGGGAGATTCGAGAAGGAAGTGAGAACATTTTATTTTGCAGAAAGGGTGGAGCGGCCATGGAACAATCTGTCAGCTGATGTGGTGGATGCCCAAAGTATCAATGGTTTCAGACATGGCTGGAACATAATGAAAGGTGTAGTGGTTGCTCAGGGTGAGAGTGGTAGGGCATGGGGGTGAACAGTGTGAGTTAGAACCCTGTATGGACAATAGGTCTTGAGTTTGTAGGGTTTATGGGTAGACTGGCTGGACCAGTGGTCTTTTTCTGCCATTATCGTCTGTGTTTCTATGTTCAAATGAGAATCACCTATTATTTTCCTTCAGAACCAACCCTTTGGAATAGCCAAAATTTCTCCTTCTGTTTCCCTGTTTATTATCTTCTTCTTCCACTATGCTTCTGTGAGTTTGTGGAAGAGTAAGAACCCCCCCACATTTATTTGTTTTATGAGTTCCCTTATAGGAATAATAATGATCCTCCGATGTACATCTGTTTATGTGTCCATGTCTTTAGTGAACTAAATGTGTGTTCATTGGGCTGGCCACCCATTTTGTTATAACTGTATGTTTGTCCCCTGTCTGTTACTGTGAATCTTTCCCTTCTGTACATTGAGATTTCATTATCATCGCTGTAATAAAGGAAACATAGCGGTAAGCTACTAACGTTAGGATTAAAATAATATTTTGCCACATTGAGAATTAAAGCCCTTTTTATTTTAAAAGATTAGTTTCTGCAGAAACATTTTTTGTCTTTCCCCTATACTTATAGAACTGGGCTTCAGTATTTTATATTGGTACTTGTAAGCAGTATCCCCTATTTTGTTTTCCCCTTCCTTTCTTTGGTGCTAGTTGTAGAAAGACATAAAACCCTGATAAAATGTAAACTGAAGATAGGGCATAAAACAAGTTTAATGAAATCCAGTTATTAAGGTTTTAAACCCTGTTAAAGAGCCTATGCTTTAAACCCTTTACAGTTCCCTTTTTAATTGTATGCCAGTTAAAAGTGGAATATAGGCAATGTATTTAATCATATATTCCCCTGGAGTTGTTTCTCCTTGGGCGCTTGAGAAAATCACTGCTTTTGAATTTGTAGGCAAAACCTTCACGTTAAAACAAGCAGTTTGAATGTAAATTGAGTTAAAATCACCCCTGCATACCTGAAGATTGAAATTTAGGAGCTATAACCTTCATAGGGACAGCTTGAAGAAACGAGGAAGTTTGTAGGGAGAAGCTGGTGTACTGTGGTGTTCCTCTGCCTCCCTATGCATTCAACAAGCTCCTTAGGGACTGGCCGGCCTTTCTGTAGCTAGTTTTATGGGCTGACTTAAAGGGGCAGTACCTGTTTTTGCTGCTTAAGTTCTAAAATCATTAAAAGGAACTGTTTATTGTTAAACAACTCTAGAAAAAGCTTTTATACATTAATGGAAAGATTGTAATGTTGTAAATAAAATAAAACATGCTGTATTTAAAAGATTTTTGAACCAGAAGAGACTTAAGGGGAGGAGTTGGGCAAGCACATGACTTATGAATTGTATAAAAATGCTGTGCTCCCAACTCAAGTCAGTCAGTTGGTTCTGAGAAGTCAGACCTGGAAGTGTTGTTTGTAAGCCTCCTATGGAATTAGTGTCTGCTAGTTCTTAAAGCTGTTATTTTTTTGTGTTATTTGCTTCTGTTATTTTGTCACTTTGAGTTCGCTCTTTATGAAAATAAATAAGTTTTATTTGGATTTACTTCAACATCTACTTCCTCCTTGGTCCATTATTCCCACAGCCCGTGACAGAGTTCTTCTAAGTTCTGGTCTTCCAAGTGTATTTGTGGCTCAGACCAGTCCGTTTTGTAGGGTCTGATTCTTATACATTCTCCTGCTTTCAAATGAAAATTGTTCTTGTATGCTTTTGTGTGTGAACTAGCAGTCTATTATTCGTTTGCTACATAATCCAGCTGCCATACCCTTGGTGAGCCCATGCATCTAACTCCTGCCACTGGTGACCCCTGCCCTAGCTACCTCCCCATCCTACAGTTTAAATCCCCCTAACTTCCCTTTCCATTGACTTGATCATACCTTCTCCCTCTTTACAGAATGTCAGTCATCTTGGGTTGGTTATTATTCACATTCATTTGACTTGTACTCCAGGCAGGCAAATCATTTTAACTGCACTGGCATCAT
Organism: Neoceratodus forsteri; assembly: GCA_016271365.2. Classification (NCBI taxonomy): domain Eukaryota; kingdom Metazoa; phylum Chordata; order Ceratodontiformes; family Ceratodontidae; genus Neoceratodus; species Neoceratodus forsteri. The sequence continues at coordinate 199,409,181 of JADMNL010000031.1, forward strand.
GGCGCTGCCATCCCTTCAAACACTCCTGTGACAGTGATGCCTGGCATCATGCTTCATCATGACTAAAGATATCCAGATACTTCTGTTGCAATGGCCTCAGCCACCACTAATTGTAATTCTTGGTGTCACTGGGTGCTACTGTTTTCAAATGCTAAAAATTTAGATTGTTATTTACAGGGTTGATAAACAGTCAGGAGGTGGAATTGTACAGAAGCAATGCTGCACATACATGTGCCTCCACAAGTAATTTAGTCAGTGAGCTCTAGTGGGATGGCATATTGCAAGAAGACAGGGTAGTGCACAGTGATGCTCATGACTATTCTTCATGTTTCTTCACGTAAGATACTGATCTGAAGCTTGGCACCACTATACTTTTACTATGGAGCCGTCTATGAATGTTACCTTATTGCCATGCTGCCCAGCTTTTTCCTTCCTCCACAAAGGTAGCTCAGGTGTCTGGCTCAGCAAAATATATGGATGTGGCTTCAACAAGAGTATCACAAAACTCCACAATTTTCACAGAAGCTCATGAAATTCACTTTAACTTCTGCTATTAGTTTGTAATCTTTGGCTGCTTATAACTTGGCCAGCATTTCAGCCATCTGGAAACAGTTGTATGTTGCTTTTGTTACCTGATGATGGCTGTCTGTGGTTTCTTGTGTGGTCTTCCCCTTTTGCTGCTTGGGGTTGGGGGTGGGGGGAAGTTAGTATTGGAAACCCTAACACCACATTTCCCTACTTTTGTGGTGTTAAGGTGAACCTAACTGGTGCATTAATGAAATTTTTTTTTGCAATGAATCTATATATATTCTTTGCAAAAGAAAGACCATTCCACACAGAACACTGGTGAACATGCTGGGCAACCTAGGAGTGGGTCCAAAAGTAGTAAAATGGATAAGAAGTTGGCTAAGCAATAGAAGTCAGAGGGTGGTGGTAAATGCAGTCCACTCTGGAGAAGGCCCAGTAACCAGTGGGGTGCCACAGGAGATCAGTGCTAGGCCCGGTCCTCTTCAATGTCTTTATTAGTGACACTGCAGAAGAGCTGGAAGAAAAAGTATGTCTGTTCATGGATGACACAAAAATCTGCAACAGAGTGGACACACTGGGGTGTGTGTGGAAAGAATGAGGGATAATGTGAAAAATCTGGAAACATGGTCAAGGAAATGGCAGGTGGGTTTCAATGCAAAAAAGTGCAAAATCATGCACCAGTGTACTAACTGACTGAGGAGGTATTAGCAGCCACAAAACAGGAAAGGGACCTGGGGTAATCATATCTGATGACCTGAAGGTAGCCAAGCAGTGTGATAAGGCAGTGGGGAAGGCTAGAAGGATGCTCGAGTGCATAGGAAGGGGCATCACCAACAGAAAGAGGGAGGTAGTATTACCCCATATAGATCACAGGTAAGACCCCACCTCAAGTACTGTGTCCAGTTCTGGAGGCTCCACCTCTGGAAAGAAGTAGATGGGGTGGACGCAGTATAAAGGAGGACTACAAAAATGGTGCAGGACCTGCATCAAAACCCTACAAGGAAAGACTCAAAGAACTAAATATGTACTCTCTAGAGGAAAGGAGGGAAAGGGTGGATATGACAGAAACATTTGAATACCTCACAGGTATTAATAAGGTACAGGAAGGTAGCATATCCCATAGAAAAAGATGCTCCAGGACAAGGGATCATGCTATGAAGCTGGAGGGGGGCCTCAGAGGAGATGTGAGGAAATACTACTTCACAGAGAGGGTAGTGGATGTCTGGATCAGCCTCCTAGCAGAGGTAGTGGGTGCTGTCCCCTCTACCAGCCCCAGGACCACCAGACAGTGCCACTCCACCTTACAGGCATCCAGGAGCAGCCAGTGATCTAGAAGTTCTCCCCCCTCCCCATGACCCAGCCTGCCTTCAAAAACTATACAACAGCTCCCCCCACCAGCCCCAGGACTGCTGGACAGCACTGCTCCACCTTACAGGCATCCAGGGGCAGCCAGTTATCTTGGAGCTCTCCCCCCTCCCACAACCCAGCCTGCCTTCAAGAACTCGTCAACAGCTCCCCCTACCAGCCCCAGGACCGCCAGACAGTGCCACTCCATCTCACAGGCATCCAGGTACAGCCAGTGATCCAGGAGTTCTGCCCCCTCCCCATGACCCAGCCTGCCTTTAAGAACTCTGCAACAGATATGGAATCCACCTTCTCTATGGTGTGAGGTGCCATCTTGCGTAGGCTGAAATAACTGCACCACACCACATGACCTCGGCTTTTCTTGTCAACTGATAACAACTAATTGAAGTTGTTTGAAGTGTACTTTAAGATGGTAAAGAGTGCATTTATTTAATGTTTGATTTTAAGCCATTTTGTACAGTTTTTACTTCTGATGCTGCCTATGGTCTTAATATCTGTTACTGGACTGTAGTTCCTACTGCCTAAGGTGTTATTGCAGAGCATGCGAATCATTTGTACAACCACAGTTCTTTTAGAGCACCTTTATTTCTCCTGTGTTCAATGAAATGCTTGCTTGTTCGGTGTACCCCTGAAAAATGTTACAGCAGCATAGGATTTAGCGTTTAAATGCAAACTCCTGCATTCTGTTGAAATATATAAGCCTGCTTTCTGTTAAAATACAAAACTTGTATTCTGTTAAAATATAAAACCTGCAGACTGCTAGGCGGCATAATGAACCATACAGTTAATCTGGCAGGGATGCTAGGGCTGTGTAGTCTGTACCAGTGTATGAGTTTAGGCCATTCAGTGTTGCAATAAGGGGAAGCCATGGATTTGTCTGTGCCTGTACTGTACGCATTTACCTGCTTTTCAGAGGGGACTTCAGGGCATCAGCCTGTGACTGCCTGTGGACTGTAGATCACTCTGGTTGACCCTCCCTCCAGCTCAGGTTACCTCAGCCCATCCCCCACCTTCTTGTACTTAACCTCTGCCTTATCCTTCTCTCCCTAGCCCCCCCATCAGCCCCAGGACCACCAGACAGCGCCACTCTGCCTTAGGGACATCCAGGGGCAGCCAGCAATCCAGAAGCTCTCCCCCCCTTCCCACGACCCAGCTGCCTTCAAGAATTCTGAAGCAGGTTGGCGGTGCCATGCTTCATGTGGCACTACTACACTCTACCCACCCTCACACCCCAGCCACCTCCCGACCCTAAGGTGATGTTCTTTTTATAGGCTGACAAAAAACAATCAGCCAAGTACTGCACACCTATAGACCCTTCTGATTGGAACATCCCAGACCCGTCCCTTACTGAGTACATGGTACAGTCTATCTAGACAGATCGCAGGAGACAAACTCCAGCTGTACTCACTCCTCTGGTTAAGCAGTACTCCTCACATAGGAATTCAATCAAGTTTAATAGTACTAGCGTGCTTGGTCACTCATTCTCCAGTCGTTAGTACCCTAAAATATCTTAAAGCATCAGTGCATTGGGATTATTTCAAGTGTTCCTGCAGGCTATCACCATGTTAGTCCTCCTAATAGTTGTGATTACAGTATACCCCACATGGTGCTGTACACAGAGCCCTTGATAAACATGCCACACCCCCAGATTCGACCAAACACCTTTCACATCCCCAATCCACATCCCTCTATCTCCCTTGTGAACACACTTTTACTATAACAGAAATTTATCATCTGGACCATATTAATCAGCTTTACAACAGCCCCATTTTGTTTATACCCTGCACCAAAGCACCCTTCTCAAAAATTGCCCCATATAACTACTCCTGCTAAGAAAGAGATTATATTATTGTGGTTTAGGATAAAAAATTCATCACGCTGTTACTTTTGTGTTCAGGGAACATAGAAATAAACCTGGGCCCTACCTCTCCTCTTACTTCCCCTACAGACTTCACATCAGCCCCAGGTTTAAAAATTATGCTGAACAATGTCTGCAGCCTCATGAACAAAATACATACAGCAAAAGTATAGGTAACGCACACCGACCCAGATGGTTTAGTAATGACAGAAACCTGGCTTAAGGGTACCAATACAGACTGACAAATAGTGCTGCTGTCCTACAACACCTTTAGACTAGACAGGCCGAAAAGGGGAGCGGGGTAATTATTTATGTGAATTTCAAGTACATCACCACCAAAATCCTTGCAATCTCCAAACCAAAGGAATTTGAATGTCTTGCCATTAGACTCTCTCTGCCCTCATCTTAGACAATCAATATCATTGGCTGTTAAAGACCACCAGCAGGGGGGTGTAGAACTATTATCAACCCTCAGAAACATCATCGAAACCAACCCCAATGAATCCATCACCCTTGGTGATCTGAACATGGACTGGTTGACACCTAGAGCTAATACTCTAAAAGACCTGTGTGATGAGTTGGGTATCAGGCAGCTCATCTCTGAACCTAAAAGAATTAATGCCAAAGATAATGCTAAAAGCTCCATGTTAGATTTAATACTTACTGACAGACTGCATAAAATCGCACATACAGCCGTCTTCCACAATGATCTAAATGATCACGATATAGTCATCTGTATGAGAAGCCTGGAAAAGCACCCATCTCACTCCACATTTATTACTAAGTGAAGCTTCTGTAAATTCAAACTCGAAAGTTACTTAGCCTACCTCAGGGACACAAACTGGCAAAACTTTTACCTGACCACTTCACTAGATGAGGCTGACAACATCCTTAATACAAACCTCACAAACCTAGCAAATAAAAATGCCCCATTTATAAAATGTAGAGCAAAAAAGGCCTTGTACCCTTGGTTCATGACTGACCTGAGAGTAGCCCTGTCCCAAAGGGATAAACTGTTGGCTTTAGAAAGACAGTCTGAAGACCCAGCAGACTGGTTGGTTTTCAGAACTTTGAGAAATGCTTGCACCAAGCTGATTAGAGCAGCCAAAACAAACTACTACGTGGAAGCTCTTGAGGGTGCCAAGGGCAACTCAACCAAGATCTGGCAAACTATTAAAACTGTTGAAGGTCATAGAATCCCCCCCTCCCTCTCCTGCAATCCTCATCAAAATTATAACACAAGGTACCACGATCTCCGATCAAGGCATTATCCTAGAGAAACTGAATGAGCACTTCATGACAGTGTGTCTGGCATTTGACTCTCCTCAGCTGATAGGCTCATTGACTGCTCCTCACCCAAGGATGTCCCCTTGGATCCTCTGATCCAGGATTCCTTCTGTTTCTCCCCAGTGACTATCATACAAGTCGAGGATTTATTTAAAAAAATTAGATATGAAAAAAAGTGCAGGCACAGATGGAACTGAGTCCTTGTTTCTAAAACTAGGGTACCACTTCCTAACTGCCTCAATAACACATATCTTCAATTTACCAGTCTCATCTGGGATGCTTCCCTCCTGCTGGAAAACAGCTTTCATACTGCCCCTGTTTAAATTGGGTGACCCCTGTGACCTCAATAACTACAGACTGATTTCCATTCTGCCAGTATTATTGAAGCTCCTAGAAAGGTTAGTCAATAACCAGTTGAAGGAATACCTCAAAAAATCACTTATTCAACCCCTCCCATCTGACTTCTGGCAAAATCATAGCATGGTGTCAGCCCTTGCCAAAGTAACTAATGATTGGTTCTCCACCCCAGATAATAAAATCTCTACAGGAGCCATCTTCCTAGACCTGAGTAAGGCTTTTGACATGGTAGACCATAACATCTTGTTAGCCAAACTCAAAGACCATGGCCTGAATTACTGATCACTAAACTGGTTCACTAGTCATCTTTCTGGTCAACTCCAATGCATCAAAACCAACAGGCTCCTTTCTTCTCCCCTACCAATCACCAGAGGTGTACCTCAAGGATCTATCCTTGGATCCCTGTTATTTACTATCTATATCAACTCACTATGCAACAGCATTCATAATTTTAGACTCCATTTCTTCACTGATGACACTGTCCTATACACATCAAAACCCACACTGTCAGACGTCATTACAGAACTACAGACCAACTTTAATCAGCTGCAGCACAACCTGCTAAGCTCTAAACTGTTATTAAATGCCAAGAAAACTAAAGTAATGTACTTTCTTTCCCCACATCCTCCAACATCTTTACATGGTCAGACCATACTGGCACCTATCACAACCCTGTTAGGAGACTCACTAGAGTCAGTTAATCAATTTAAATACCTAGGGGTATGACTAGATAGTAAGCTTTCCTTTACATACCACATTGAATCCCTCACCAAAATATTAAAGATAAGACTGTTTTTTTTTCTATAGCAACAAATCCCTATTTCCCTTAGATATCAGGAAAAGGTTGGTTCAAGCCACCTTTCTTCCCCTACTCAACTACGCAGATATCATCTATAATGGTAGCACAGCCTACAACCTTTGTAAGCTGGATATCCTATTTCACCATGCTATTCCCTTTATCACCAACACACCCTACAGAACCCATCAGTGTGCCCTCTATTTGGCAGTGGACTGGTCATCCATGGCCACAAGAAGGACGCTCCATATTAACATCTGGTCCACATAATTCTTCAGAACAAACTCCATCCTATATCACCTCCCTATTTCGTTGCTATCACTGCTCTTACTCCCTTAGTAAAAATGCTTTCATATCATTAGATGTACCCAAATTCCCCACACTTTATGGAAAAACTGAGATTAGCAATGCCATACCATCCACCTGGAATAAACTACAAGCTGCATTAAAGTTCCCTGAACTGGTCTCCATAAAAGTATTCAAAACATTTGCAAATAAAGCACTTAAGGAAACTTGCCAATGCCAAAATGGTTAGAATAACTCTTTACAGCAAAGCCTCTACTGACACTTTTGTATGGTAAACTATCTCTTATTATTTCCTCCTCTCCTCTCTCCCTGTCTGATAGCATAGATTCAGATCTGTATAAAGTTAGCATTATTTCTGCTCTCAGTGCCTAATGTCACATGTGACATTACCACTTGAACCTGATGCATGCCTATTGAATATTGTATTGTTTTGTACTACTGTATATTGCATACCTTGTACCACATTGTTCTACCAGGACTTCCTTGTAAATGAGCATGCTCAATGGAGCTTTCCTGCAAATAAACCTGAACTTGAACTTGAAAATGGTAACAGGATTCATGCATTCATGGGATAGACACAAGGGGACCTTAGAAGTAAGGCAAGGGGGGAGCGGACTGGAGATCGAGTAGGGTCTGCGGTGGCACAATAGGTAGGGAATATAGAGCAGACTAGGTAAGCCAAGAGGTCCTTATCTGCTGATCACATCTATGTTTCTCTGTTTCTATGTAAAAAAAACTGCATTAGTGCACCAGTTAGGATTCAACTTAACTCAATAAAAAGGGAAATGTGGCAATATGGTTTCCAACCCTAACTCCCCACCCACCCAAAGTAGCAAAAGGACAACACCACACAAACAACCAGAGAGAGCCAGATCAGGTAAGACAAGCAACATACGACTAATTCCAGATGGCACAAATGCAGTAGCACTGATATGCTACTTTCATGGATTTGTTTCAGTGGCATGCACGCGACAAGACATACACAATCACTTGTCACTGCAGATACAAATGCACAATACTCAGATCACACCACTGCTTCTGTGCGCAGAAGCACTGGCCCCTGATGCACCAGATGCAAATCCGCAATATCCAAACTACAAGAGTTCTTTTGTCTTCAGAAGTGCACAACCTTATGGGGCCAGTAGTTCTGTAGCCTCAGCTACTCATGCACACTGTAAGACATACACAGATTTGACAGGCCTGCACCTCTTCAGCCACAGGTGTAAGACATACACATCAACATTTGGCTTCAGAAGAGCAGGTCCCTGTGTGGCCTGCAGTTATACAGAGAGCAGTACTGTCTCAATGTGAGAATAATGGTTTCATCAGTGGATCTAGAAATTGGTCAAGGGGTAGCAGTTTTTCAGTTATTCAGATGCGTATAAAAAGCATGCACTAATGGATTATGCTATCTAGCAAGGTACCTCATACAGTGTGGTTGAGTACAGCAGAGACAGCCACAATGCAATGTAATACCTGCAGTAAATGACATGTCACAAAATACTGCAGTAAAGACAGGTTCAATTGCCATTGAATTACACTGTTCACTGTAGCATACTGCAACATTTTTGTGATATACTGCAGCATTACCACATTGCATCCTGGCTGGCACCACTCTGTGCCTCTAACTGCAGAGTCACAGACCCCATGGGACCTTCTGCTTATTCAGTCATACATACTCATGCACACAGTATAAAATACACACACACACACAGGTGTGGCTGCAAAAGCACAGGCCCCTGTGGAGCCTGTGCTTATATAGCCACAGATACAACTCCATGAAGTTAGCACATCTCTACTTGTGTATTCCACTCGATCAAAGTATACTTATTTAAAGTATCCTAGTGGTGGATTTTTGCTGTTGATGCGTGCAGCCAGATTACTTTGTTTCCTGGACTTATTGTTGTAACTGGCTCTGCCATGGGTGTACTGAGCCACTCACTTTCTTTGCATTGCCTATGGAAGTGCAGGGCCCTGCTGGCCCTGCACATCTGTGCAGTGACACATGTCAAGAACTCATGGGATTGTCTGGTGTGGCTTCAGATACAGACACACAGGGCAAAGAGCCCGTATCTCAGGAAATACACAAGTCATGTCAGAGAAAAGTTGTCTTCACTATATTGTACATGGACCCATGGGGGCAACCATGCACCTTTCTTTCTCTGGCTAAAGGGAGATGTCGCATAACAGCACCATCCCCCAACCCTCGCTCCATACAGTTGGTTCACTGAGCTCACCCACAAACTCAGCTCACTGGCACTGGATCACAAAGCACTATCTGCCAGGATAAAGTCTGGTATTAGACACAATTTTTATTGAAAATTATTTTTTTTATTCTGTCTCCGAATTTGAGATAGTCGTTTTATGACTCCCCTTATAAACATGACAAGTTGCATTGATAGTGTGTTTCTCAAAACATAATTTTCCATCACAAGTACAAAAATATGTCTGGTCCAGGTTTTATAAAAAAATGACACCTGTTAAGTTTATGAGGTGGTGTGAAAAATGGCTATGTTGAAAGTTTGGAGTCAAAGTTTTGAAAATTTGCTAAGTTGTGAGTGAATGTTCAAATATTTCAATGTTTGCTCATAACATGGTAATTTTACTGTATCTTTACACTAAATTTTCAACACAGCTTTCTTATGACCCCCACCTCATGAAACTGGTAGGTGAAAAGTTTCAAATCCAACCTGCAACATCATTTCATACCACAGGTGTGAAAACAAATGTTGGTCAGGATTTGAAAAATGACAGCTGTCATATTTATGATGTGATTTGAAAAAAATGGCCATGTTAAAAATTTGAGGCAAAATCTTAAAAATTAACAAAGTTATAAGTAATGTAATGTAAAGTTTATTTCTATAAGGCGCCCTTCCCAAGCACAGGGTGCCTTTACAAAATTCCACAAACAGCATTAAAACCACAATAATAAATAACATTTTATCCATAACAAATTTAACATAGTTTACATCACTGAAAATGCTTGACTAAAAAGGAAGGTCTTTAGAGCTTTTTTAAAACCCTCCACAGTCAGGCTATTTCATATCTGGCAAGGTAGAGAATTCCACAGGGTAGGAGCCATAAAGGCAAATGTTCTTCCACCAGATGTTTTTAAGGTTACCCTGGGAATCTCTAGCAATCCCTCATCAGAGGATTAGAGGGAGCGGGAGGGACAGTAAGAAGTCAGGAGTTCTTCCAGGTAGTGGGGCCCCAAACCATGTAGGGCTTTATTGGTCATCAACATGACCTTGAAAGTGATCCACCACTGTACAGGCAGCCAATGCAACTCGCGAAGCACAAGTGTTATGTGGTTGGACCTTGGGCTTCCAGTCAACAACCTAGCTGCCGCATTTTGCACCAGCTGCAAGTGGTGAATATCCACTCCCGGCAGCCCTAGATAAAGGGCATTGCAGTAGTCAAGATGACTGGCAACAAAGGCATGGACCAGGGTAGGAAGATCCTGTGATGGAACCAAGTGTTTCACCAGTACTATATTCCTTAGATGGAAAAAGGATGATTTGACTACGGCTGACACCTGTGCCCACAGGGTCAGGCCCTCATCAAATATAACACCACGGTTATGTACCTGACCAGATGCCATAAGTGGGGTCCCCCCCAGAAATAAACCTGAGGGGGTTCCCACCCATGAACTTGACATCCTCACCCCCGGTTCCACCACCAATACCCCTGTTTTTCCCGTGTTCAACTTCAGCCAATTGGTACTCTTCCAGTTCTGTATCTCCAGGAGGCAGTTGTTAAACAGTGTACTTGACTCAGACTCCTGCTTGGGCACAAAAGACATATAGAGTTGAGAATCATCGGCATAGCAATGAAACTTCAACCCATGTTGTCTTATAATGTCCCCCAGTGGAAGCATGTACACCACAAATAACAGGGGGAACAACACCGAACCCTGTGGCACCCCACAGCATAGGCAGTGAGAAGCCAAAGAATAAATCTCCAACACTACTCTCTGAGTCCTACCCTGCAGGAAAGATTTAAACCAGCTGTGGACCATCCCCCTTAGTCCACAGAGAAACCACAGACATTTGAGCAGCACCCCATGATCCACAGTGTCAAACGCTGCTGAGAGATCAATGAGAACCAAGATAGAATGAGTTCTCCAATCTCTCACCATCAGGAGATCATTTAGTACCCATACAAGAGCCATCTCAGTACTATGCCATTTCCTGAAGCCAGTCTGGAGAGGGTCATAGATACTGTGGATGGTTAAATGGTCCTCCAGCTGCAAGGTGACCACCTTCTCGATAATCTTCCCCAAAAAGGAAAGATTCAAAAGTGGTCTGTAGTTTTCTGGGCAGTTGGGATCAAGGAAGGGCTTTTTCAAAAGGGGGCATACTAGTGCCTCCTTCAAGGGATCAGGAAAGATCCCTCTCTCCAGTGATACCACAACTATCCCAGTAAGGATCAGACCAATAACCTCTACACATCCCACAAGTAGGTGAGTAGGGTCTGGATCCAAACTACAGCAGGTTGGATGCAAAGTCTGGATGATCCTCACTATATCCATGACTGCCGGTTGACTGAAGGTGAACCAAGTTAGTTGAGTATTTGTATCCCTTGGTTGATCACTGCAAGACCCAATGGGGAGGCGCTAGCTGATCTCATCCCTGATAGTGGACTCCTTATCAGTAAAGAACATTGTGAATTCCTCACACTGTAACTGTGACAACGCTCGACCAGCTTGAAGACAGACTGGATTGCACAGTCTGTCCACAGTCCATAGAAACATAGAAACATAGAAGTTGACGGCAGATAAGGACCTCAAGGCCCATCCAGTCTGCCCATTTCTTTTTCTACCTTATAAATGTGCCATCGGCCTTTGCTATGTCAGTGACCTATCTATTCATAGTCATTTGTATTGCTCCCTTATGCCTATCCCATGCCTGTTTGAAGCCCTGCACTGTATTCATAGCCACTACTTCTTGTGGTAAGCCATTCCATGCATCTACCACCCTTTCTGTGAAAAGAATTTCCTCACATTCCCCTTAATCGGCCTCCCTCTAATCTCATGCTGTGTCCTCTTGTCCTGCTATTTTTCTTATATTTAAACATGTTAGACTCTTTCACCTTGTTTATGCCCTTAAGGTGTTTAAATGTCTCGATCATATCACCTCTCTCCCTCCTTTGCTCAAGGGTATACATATTGAGCTCCGTTAATCTGTCCTCATATGTCTTCTGATAGCAGTCCCTGCACCATTTTGGTTGCCCTTCTCTGGACTGCCTCAATTTGGTTAATGTCCTTGTGAAGGTGTGGCCTCCAATACTGCACGCAGTACTCAGATGGGGCCTAACCAATGTCTTGTACAGAGGGATTATTACCTCCCTCTTACGACTTGTGATACCCTACTAATACACCCTAACACCCCTAGCCTTACCTACTGCTTTAGAGGTCTGCTTGATGATTTCAGGTCATCAGTGATGATGATGCCCAAGTCTCTTTCTTCCTTTGTGACTCTAGCAACTCCCTCCCAGCCTATAAGTGGCTTCAGGGTTTCTCTTCCTATGTGCATGATTTTGCACTTCTTTGCATTAAATCCCAGTTGCCACTCTTCTGACCATTCTGCTAGTTTATCCAGATCTCTTCTCATTCTGCCCACCCCATCTGGATCATCTACTCTGTTGCAGATCTTGGTGTCATCTGCAAACAGACAAGCCTTACCCTCTAGTCCATCTGCTAGGTCACTAATGAAGATGTTGAATAGGACTGGCCCCAGGACTGATCCCTGAGGTACCCACTTGTGACTTGCATCTCTTCTGACTGTACCATTTACCACCACTCTCTGTTTTCTGCCAGTCAACCAGTTTGCCACCAGTTGACCAACTTCTGACCCACCGAGCCTACCTAGCTTATTTATCAATCTTCTGTGGAACAGTGTCAAAGCTTTGCTGAAGTCAAGGTGGCGACATCAACTGCTCCCCTTGGTCCACCACTCTGGTTACCCAGTCAAAGAAATCTATGAGATTAGTTTGACAGGACCTTCCTTTGTAAACCCATGCTGTCTTGGATCCTGTGCCCCTATGGATTCCAGGTGTTGCACTATCCTTTCCTTAAGGGTGCTTCCATAATCTTGCCCACTACTGAGGTAAGACTGACGGTCTGTAGTTCCCGCCTCCTCCCTGCTACCACTCTTGTGGGTGGGATCACATGAGCCCTTCTCCAGTCTTCTGGGACCTCTCTGTGATCAGAGACTCACTAAACAATTCTGCTAATGGCTCTGCTAGTTCCTCCTTTAGCTCCTTAAGTACCCTGGGATGTATGCCATCAGGTCCCATTGCCTTATCCACCCTGAGCTTAGAAAGCTCTTGTAGGACCCTTTCTTTTGTGAGGGAGTAGTGCTCACCTCCCTCCCCTGTGTCCATGATGCTGAGCTGTGGGCCCTGCCCTACCTTCTTTCAGTGAATACTGAGCAAAAGTATCTATTTAGGATAGATGCCTTTACAGGGTCCTCCTCCTCACATGCTCCCTTTTCTCCATTAAGCGCAATACCCCTCTGGACTTTCTCCTTTCACTAATGTATCTATAGAAAGTCTTGTCACCTTCTTTTACTGTTTGTGCTAGTGTTTCCTCAGTTTGGGACTTTGCCTGCCTTACTGCCTTACCTGCTTCCCTTATGAGCAGTTTGGTATGCCCCCCTATCTTCATCCCGCTGTGTTCCCTTATATTTTCTGAAGGCCAGCCTTTTGGCTCTGACCTTTTCTGCTACTGTATTTGAGAACCAAAGTGGTTTCCTTCTTCTTTTGCACTTCCTTTTCTGTCTAACACAATGGGATGTTGCTTCAAGTATTGTATCCTTAATGCTTGCCCACTTTGCCTGTACCTCCTCACCTGGTTTCTTTTGCCAGGGCTAGCTTAACTCTGTTGGCCATCTTATCAAAGTCAGCTCCTCTGAAGTCCCATATTTTTGCCTTGGAATGGGATGATTTAGATGTAGTAATCAAATTGAACCATACCATGTGATGGTCACTGTTCGGTGACCTTCTACCTGGAGATCTGTGATCCTTCTTTGTTAGTCAGTACTAGATCTAGGATAGCCCTGTCTCTTGTGGGTTGCTGTACCAGTTGTTTGAGGCCCTCCCCTGCAGGGAATCCACTATGAGTCTAGTTCTGGCAGAAGTTCCTGCTGGTATTGACCAATCTGTATCTGGCATGTTGAAGTCTCCATTATCAGAACCTCCCTTTAGCTGTCATGTTTTGTATATCTTCTAACAGTAATGTGTCTATGTCCTCCTCTGGTCTGGGGCCTGTAGACAACCCCAGTTCTTATGGCTGTCCCATTTCCTGTTTCAGGGTGACCCACAGTTCTTCTGGCTCCTTATGTGTATTCTGAATTTCTGTAGCTTTGATATTTTCATTAACATACAGGGCCTCCTCCCCCTTTGCACCTCGGTCTCTTCTGAACAATACATAGCCAGGTACTGAAGTCTCCCAAGTGTGATTACTGGTAAACCACGCCTCACTAATTGCTACTATGTCCAGTTTAGCCTCTGACATTATTGCCTGCAGGTCTGGGATCTTATTTCCCAGGCTGTGAGCATTGTGTACATGATTTTCCATTGGCCAGATTTTGGTGTGTTAGTTGTTGGGTTGGGTTGGCATTACCCCTGTGCATCGTATGGGAGACAAACCTTTTCTTACTGGTGATGCAAATGAGCGGCAAACACACTGAATTCCAGTTTGACCACTAGCTGAGGGGGAGGGTGTTCTTCCCATTCAGCGTATGGGGTGCTGCACCCCTCTCCCCATTTGCTAGTTTAAATATTCTGAAAGGACATCAAACTTCTGCCCCAATGCACTGACTCCTCTTTAGTCAGATGCAGTCCATCAAATTTAAGAACTTTCGCTCCCAGAACTGTTGCCAGTTCCTACAAATCTGTGTCCTTTTCCTGGCACCAGTCCTTGAGCCATGTTTAGCTCCCTATCTCCCCTTCTCTGACCTTCCGTCCATCTGCTCCCTTCTCCCAGACTGGCAGGATCTCAGAGGAAGGAGATGCAGACGAAATAGATGATAGTTTGTCACCCAGCCTAGTCAGGTGTTCCTTGGTCTCCACAACTGACCGGCTGGCGAGATCATTAGTCCCTATGTGTACTAGGACATCAATGTTTTCTCCTGCTTTGTGAACAATTTTAGCAATGCGGTCAGTGTCTCTCCATGCTGATGTACCTGGAGACATCTGACCATCACCCTGGCTGGAGATGGGTATCAACTCCCGAATCATGGAGTCTCCTATGATCAGAGTTTTTGGATTTCCTTTGTGCTTGTTTAGTTTGGTTCCTGATTTGGGTGAGTATTGTTGTGCTAGCTCCTGTGCATGTGTCCTGCTCTGCAGTGTCTTCTGCCTCTTTATTTAATTTCAGAGATAGAGGCAGATACCTGTTTGTAGTGTTTATATGGTTTTGAGGTAATGTGTTGGAGAGCAGAGAGTGATGGGGCACCTGGTTTGCTCCTCCTAACCACCTGCCAACCTCCTGGACCAACTACCCTCTGCGGTTGAGGTTTTCTGTTGGATGCTGGGGAAATGGCGGGTGGTTCTTATAATGTATTTCCTCTTCAATATGAAATTTGAGGCGTGCAATCTCTGCCCATGCTGCCGGAGCTGAGACCTAAGATCTCAAAGGCCCAGCATGTAGGACAGTGTCCTAAATCCTGTAAGAATGTCCTTCTGAAAATTGTTCCACAGTACCTGCAGTTAATGAAATCCATTCCAAATAAGTTGCTGGGTTTGTAAACTAGTCAGAGTAATTAGAAGGAAAAAAATGCAAGTAATGGTTTAATTGTGCTTTGTTTAACTTGTTATAACAAGTTAAATTACTAGTGCCCTGTAAATGAGATCACCTTATGGAGCCCCACTGATCCGCCTTCCTGCTCTGCCACAGGAAATGTCACAACTGTGGTACCCTATAAAAGGAGTGTAGCTGGGGTGGTTGGGGATGGGGTGGGTGGCTGGGCCCTTCCCTGCCTAAAAAGAAGAACCACGGACGAAAGAACAAGGAGGTAAGAGCAGAAACAATCAGTCAACAACAAATGCAGTAACCCTGAAAGCTTATCCTAATGTTAGATAAAACTGTAAAACCTGTAAAGCACCACCTGTAATAATTTCAGAGAAGATATACGCTGTAAGAAACACTTTGCTCCAGAGAAAAATAAAGCAGTAACAGAAGATATACCTTGCAAAAGACAATTTGAATCAGAAGATTACAGCAGTAATCTGTTAGCACACACCTGTAGGCACACCTTGTAATAATGCAGAAGAAGGTATACCAGCAACAACAATTTGAATCAGAGAAAAAATAAAGCAATGAAATGTTAGCAACAAACAGTAGCAATCCCTGTGAGTAAAAAATAAAAACACCACCACACAGTAAATCGCTTAGCCAAACTAAATCTTAATCCTTCTCCCTTGCTCTGGTAAGTTTCTCTACTCTGCCTTTCAAGCAGTCTTAGAAGGAAAAAGCTCAGGTGAAGCTAGGTGCCTTGGCCAGCAAACCAAGTCTTCTACCTCCAAGATATCAACTAACCTGACTTTTTAACCCTTCTTCTGTTGGAAATTACTGACAGTTTGCCAGCTCCACCCCACATACACACCTAATCCTTTGGAAGAGCTGTGGGAGGAAAAGCAATTAGCTCCTTCAATGTGAGAAGGAGACTGAAACACCTCTGAGACAACAAACCTTTTCAACAAACAAGAATAAAATAAAACACAGCGTCAAACAGTAATTTTGCTTAGCCCAATGATAAAAAGTCACAAAAATGTAAGCTCCACCTGTAATACAGTAATTTCAGAGAAGATATACCCTGTAAGAAACACTTTGCTCCAGAGAAAAATAAAGCAGTAACAGAAGATATACCTTGCAAAAGACAATTTGAATCAGAAGATTACAGCAGTAATCTGTTAGCACACACCTGTAGGCACATCTTGTAATAATGCAGAAGAAGGTATACCAGCAACAACAATTTGAATCAGAAAAAATAAAGCAATGAAATGTTAGCAACAAACAGTAGCAATCCCTGTGAGTAAAAATTAAAAACACCACCACACAGTAAATCTGCTTAGCCAAACTAAGTCTTAATCCTTCTCCCTTGCTCTGGTAAGTTTCTCTACTCTGCCTTTCAAGCAGTCTTAGAAGGAAAGAGCTCAGGTGAAGCTAGGTGCCTTGGCCAGCAAACCAAGTCTTCTACCTCCGGAAGAACTGGGCCAGTCTATTCTTCGCTGTAGCAATTTCCCTGGACAGGAACTCTGCCTTCCTATGGGAAATTGCTAACTGATAGATCTTATAATGATCTAACAGTCTAAGCCTGTCCACTTCCAGGTGAGTTTTCCACCAGCATCTCTCCAATCTTCAGCCCAGTCTCTTCAACCCACTGATCTCTGCAGTAAACCGTGGGGCTCCTGGGTGGAGAGTACAGGGACGAATACAGAATGGAGCAATGGCATCCAGGGTCCTCACAACTGCCCTATTATAGGCTAGCACTAAGGACCCTGGGTCAGTGCTATCCATTGGAAATCCCAAGAAGTCCAGCTCCGTCATTAGGTCTTCTGAAGTAACTCCTCCCAAAGGATGGAACTTACTATCTTCTTAGGGGCAGGCCTCTTTCAGGGAGCCACGAAACTGAACCTCAAGGTGTGATGGTCAGACCAACTGATGGGCTCCACACCAGACACTTCCATCCCTAGATGGAATATCAAGTCCAATGAGTATTCTCCCTGGTGGGTTGCAGAGGTAATAACCCGTGTCAGGCCCAATGAATCCATCAATTGGAGGAGGTTTTGTCCAAAAGTGAGAGTATAAAACATTTCAATGTACATAACTTTTCATTTTTAATATTTTGACCTCAGCTTTTTAATATAGCCTTCTTATGATCACACTTCTTGAACCTGGAATGGGAAAATTTTCATATCTTGCCTAAATGGTGATTTCATGCAGTGGCTGTTAAATCGCCTTTAGGCCAGATTTGAAAAATACTTCCACCCCTCTTCATGAGGTGGGGTCCCAAAAAGGCCATGTTGAAAATTTGATGTAAAATATATAAAAATGACAAAATTATGAATAAAAGTTCAAATTCCATTGAAATACACTAAAGCAGGTGTACCTTATTGTCAAAGTCTCTGGTTATAGCAGCAAGACATGTCTTCAGTCAGAGAGTGGATCTACATCATGGGATGTATTCAGGTGAGTGAGGGAGTGTGAAGGGGCATGGGATGCTGGTTGCTGAGTGGGGAGGTCAAGGTGGGGTGCGTGGGGTCTGGGGGCAGATCAGTGAGGAACTGTTTTCTTTTTTGCAGGTAAAGTAAACAAACAAAAACAAAAAGATCAACAAGGGACACATTTTCTTTATTTCATGGGGACTGAAGCTGACAGTGGAGATTGGGCCCCCTAGTGTCGGGATGATCTTTGGTGGCACTGAGGGTGGGCACCCTGGTGCTGCTACATATACTATATATACAGTATTATTAGAAAAGGGCTGGGTGACCTGGAGGGGAGGTGGATCAAGAGAAGTGGTATCAGTGGTGGGCACCCTGGTCCACTCATTATATATTATATAATATACAACATACAATATATAAACTTTTGGAAGGTGGGTGGGTGACCTGGAGGGGAAGATGGAGAAAGAAGCAGTACCAGGGTTGGGCATCCCAGTTCACTTAAGGGATGTTAGATAGATAGATAGATAGATAGATAGATAGATAGATAGATAGATAGGAAGGAAATACAGAGGAGAAGAGAGGAAGATGGATATCATGCAATCACTGGCTCACTGCTGTCACTCAAAAGTGGCAGCAGCACTCCAGCTGTAGCTACAAAAAAACAAGAACATCCCACTGTTGACCTCATGAAAGAACCATAGATCTGTTGTTTGATCTTACAAAAGAACTATGGTTCTTTAATGAGCTCAATACCATGAGATGAACAGTGGGACTTTCTTGGTTTTTATAGCTGCAGCTGAAGTGTTGCTACTTGCTTGAGTGAGAGCAGTATGCCAGTGATAGATGGATCATAGAAAGGGTGCATTAACATAATTTTTGCAATAAATTTAATTTCTTTCAGAGATAGTGGAATTGAATCCTCATTCACCCAGGTCCCAAAACAGATACAGACATGTTGAGCCCTCCAGGCCCTGCACAAAGGGATAAGTCTGTCTGTCCATGAAAGTGCAGGGTCCTCTGGACCCTGCAGTTCTGTGTGGCTACAGATGCAAAGGATTTGTGGGGCTGTCTTGGGGGCTGCAGAAGCACAGGACCCTTTTGGCCCTGCACTTCCACATGGCTACAGTCACAGATGCAGAGGGCCAAGAATCCATCTGGCAGCAGAAGCACAGGATCCTATAAGCCCCATCCATGTAACTATGGGTAAAGAGGTACAGGGCACTCTGGGCTCTATGCTAAGAGAAGACTTATCTTGACTATATGGTTACTTGTTGCACATGCAGCCAAAATTGTATCATCCCTTCACTGGTTGAAGGTGGTGCCACATAGTAGCACCATTTCCCCAGTCTTGGCCCATCCAGCTGGCTTACTGAACTCACCCCTGAACTCAGATCACCAGCATGGGATTATAACACACTACCTGCTAGGCAAAGGCCAGCCCTGCGCACATTGTTTCTTTATATGTTTCTTTGTGTTTGTTTGTTTTACATTTTGATCCCACATCATGAACTTGGTCACTAGAATGTGTTAAATCCAACCAAAAAGGTGATTTCAGAGAAAGAACTAAAATATTCTAAATCAGCCAAGTTATGAGTAAAAGTATGTGAGACACAAACATTTTTTCATGCACACCAAAAATGTAATTCTTGTGTTGCAGATTTAAGTGTGACCCAAGAATTCCATTTTTGGTGCACACAAGAAATTCTTCAGTTGCACTTAAATGTGTGACCCAAGAATTTGCAGCTCATGACACAAGGATCAGCCATCTTTCTAAGCTGATAGAGAAGGAACTTCACAAAGTCCAAAAAAGGTATTTCTGGCCTTGTTTTTTTAATAAAACAAACACCAGAATCAAACTTAACTGGTCCCATTTACCAAGATTCATGTGTGTTCTTTTAAATAACTCCTTTTTATGTATTTTCACATTTTTGTCCCAGAAAAAACAAGATGGCAGGTGCCACAACCTAAATATTTTTTCTCAGGACCAAAGACACAATTAGACATGACCTAAAATGCTTGTGAAAGAAGACTTTTTGGGCCGTGTCAGTGAATTATCTCCAAAAAGCAGGCTCAGAAACCATATTTCAAAACCTTATACTGTAACTCTGGAAACAGTATTTTTTCACAAACCCTTCAAAAGACATACATTTGGGACAGGATCCTTCTGTCCTGAAAGTGTTGGAACAAACTTTCATACCATCTTGGCTGTAGGCGAGAGCAAATGAATGGCCAAAAGTGAAATTTGTATGTATTTTCAATGTTTTTGGATCTCAGAGTTTGGTTAAGTGCCCATTTTAAAACCTATCACGTTTTGAGAACTTGCCACTTGGGCCATGCATGCCAGATGTTGCATACCTTTGTCAAAGAATGCCAAAGTTATTAAGATGCAACAACTGGAGTTTAATATTGAACATTCCACGCATCTCTGACTATACTGTGCTTGAATATTAGGATTGAGTAATCACTTTAATGTTAAACCCCAATCTGTACACCTTAATAACTTGGCCCCCATTCATCCTATGTGTTTAAAATTTGGTAGGCATGGAGTTAGTGCCAGGATCTCTGTATCCTGTGAAGATTGTGATGGTCGGTTGGGGGAAAACTTACAGAGGTGAAAAACAGTAGAAAAGACAAGTAAGATGCCCTTTTCCTAATTCACCTATGACTCAAAATTGGTTTTGTTTTGAAACCTGAAACTATCAGGTATGATCGAGTTTTGGGCTAAGGTGCACACTTTTGTAGGTTTTATGTTTTTTTGGCTAATTTTTAAATTAACTGTTAAAAACCATCTCGAATGTTCAGTCTGAAAATGAACATTCTACAATTAACAATTTTTGCAAAAGTGTTCCTTTAAACTGTGTGCTTTCATCAGCTGAGGTGGGGGCATGGGGCTGCAGTACAGCACCACTCCCAGACTGAGGAGGGGTGGTGCACTGTTAGCCATATGGGCATCAAGTAACCATGTACTAAAGAGAAGTCTTCTGTTGGTGTACTGCTCAGAGGGCAGCTAGATGCATTTGTGGCTCTGCACATCTGCATCTGTAGCCACATGGAAACACAGGGCCTCCCCAGACAGCCCCTAGATTCTTTGTATCCATAGCCACATGGAAGTGCAAGGCCCAGAAGGCCCAGCTCTTCCACAGCAAGATGGACTCTTTCTTTGGTGCAGAGGCCTGAGGCCCTGTGCATCTGCATCAGTTCCTGCAGGTCCTGATGGAAGATAAGATTCCACTAATACACAAAGAAAGGAAATTCATTGCAAAAAACTATGTTAGTGCAAACACTGAAGAACATGAAAAGGACACACGGACCCCTCAGGGGCCTGCATCTCTGCAGCCAGAACTATGTGTATATCTTACAGTGTGCATGAGTATCTGTGGCTACCTGTGATTAGCATGAGTACCTGAGGCTAAAGAAGCACTGGCCCAAGAGTGGCCTGTGCTTGTGCAGACAAGTGTGTGAATTCTAATTTAGGTACTGTGGATTTGTCTTTGTGACTGCAGGGGCCTATGTCTCTGCACACATAAGTAGTGTTCTGATCTGAGCATCATGGATTTCTATCTGCAGCCAGAAGTGAGTGTGCATGTCTTGCAGTGTGCATACCACAGATCCAAACTCATAAAAGTAACACATCAGGGTTACTTCATTTGTGTCATCTGGAAGTAGTTGTAGATTGTCTGCCTTACCTGAGGATGTCTGTCTTTGTGTTATCTTGTCCTTTTGCTGCTTAGGGGGTGGAGAGTTAGGGATGGAAACCCTAACACCATATTTCCCTATTTTTGTGGCAATAAGTTAAACCCTAACTGGTGCATTAATGCAGTTTTTTTTGCAATAAATATATATTCTTTGCAAACAAATTTTGTTAATACACCAGTTAGGGTTAAACCGACAACAGAGCAGTTTTTTGCAATAAATATCTCTATCTATTTATCTGTCTGTCTGCCTGCCTGCCTGTCTGTCTGTCTGTCTGTCTGTCTGTCTGTCTATCTATCTATCTATCTATCTATCTATCTACAGTATATCTATTATAAGGGTGTGGTAGAACCCCTATATGCATTACTGCACCAGTTGTTGTTCAAGTTAACACCACAAAAGTAGGGAAATGTAGTGTTAGGGTTTCCAACCCTAACTTCTCACTCCCATTGCCCAAGCAGAAACAGGAATAAACATCAGGGTTTGGGTCTTCAGAGGCCTGACAAATCAGTGGTGGGTTCTTCATTGGGGTTGCCAACCCTAATGCCCACCTCATTCCCTGAGCAAGCAAGCTCAGACATGATCTGCTTTCTTCATGCAGGACCCACAGGGCTCTGCATGAAGATAGCTGCAACAGATTGTATTGGCAACATGTGGCAAGACATACATCTCTGCCTTTGAAGAGTGTGTCACTATGAAGCACTGGCTTGTACCTTGTGCTTCAGACAGGAGCATATGGGTTGAAGGAGAGGTGAGCATTAGGGATGACAACCCCAAGGAAGACCCCACCACTGATTCATCAAGACTCCAGAGATCCAAACCCTAATATTTGTTTTTTCTTTGGCTGCTTATGTGGTGGAGGTGGGGAGTTAAGTTTGAAACCCTAACACCACATTTCCCTACTTTTGGAGCATTAACTTGAACCCTAACTGGTGCATTAAAGTGGTTTATTGCAATATATATATATATATATATATATATATATATTTATATGTATAGTATACAGATAGGCCCTCTTCTCTGTACAAAAGCCATTAAATATTTCTCCATATAAGATGGTACAAGTGCCAGATACCCACCCAGTTAACCACTACCACTTTATTTACAACCTAATTCCACTTTTATTTATTTATTTTATTTTATTTATTGTATACGATCGGAATTACAACCCTTTGAGTCACAGACTCATTTGCAAAGGCTCCACGTCAGTTATAGGGGTGGAGGGGGAAACATACTATAAGGATGCATACGTAGAAAAGCAGTATATAAGAAAACATACACACACATTTAGCAAAAAAGAACAGTGCTTGTATTACATACCAGGCTCTATCATTGATATGCATAGAAAGAGTAGGGCAGTGTCTGTGGCACCATTTTTAGTGAGAAGGGAGGCAAAGTCATGAGGTCTAGGTAGACCCTGTGTCTGTGATTAAGGTTAGAAGAAAAGCCGGGTAGAGGCTAGCCACAGTGCTTGGTTTTGACTCAATTAGGTGGGTTCTGAGACCTGCTTTTGAACAGGAAATGCTGTGAGTCTGGGTGAGATGAGGAGGTGAGCATTAAGCCACATAGAACACAATGCGAAATGATCTTTGACCCATAGATGTCCTACAGTAGGGGACCTGGAATGGGAGTCTAGTAGCCAGGCGAGTATTGCGTCTGGTGGGGGCTGCTTGGATTAAGGGGAGGAGGCCGAGTGGGGCTTTCTGGAGTTGTATTTTTTTTGCCAATATGCAGGTGTGGTAATGAAGTCTTTGTTGGAGATTTAACCACCCGGTAAGGGCAAAAAGGTCACATGTATGAGTTAGACGGTCACTGCCGGTGACTAGTCGGCATGCTTTATTTAGGGCAGGGTTAATACTGTGTAAAGTGGTGGGTTCAGCTGATCCACATATCATGATCCCATAGTCAATTAGGGAGAGGACTGAGGCAGAAGCAGCTAGGTGCAAGGCCTGCGGGGTTAGACAGTGTTTAACTCTATAGAGGACTCCCACTCTAGTGTTAACAGTGGTTGACAGCAGTTGAATGTGGCTATGGTAAGAGAGAGTGGTATCTAATGTGATACCCAGGTATTTGAAATTAGAGACGTGTTCAAGGGTGGTTCCTTGTTTGTTTTTAATTAGTAGTGCCGAATGGCTGTGTGGGCTTTGACGGTGCGCAAATAACATGGATTTTGTTTTTGAGTAGTTGATGATCAGACAGTGCTCATCAAACCATGATTCAAGCTCCCCAAAGAAACCCTGTAGGTCTTGTTGTAGGGCGCTAGGTTGCGAGTGTTTCCAGAATAGTACCGCGTCATCCGCATAGAGAATCAAATGGCCACTGCAAGCTATTGGAAGGGAGTTTAAAAAGAGGGAAAAGAGAAGAGGGCCAAGGATAGACCCTTGGGGGACCCCCGAGCCCACTGCTTTGTGAGAGGAGATGGTAGTATTTAACCTAACTTGCTGAGACCGGCCAGAGAGGTAGTCCTTGAACCAGGCCATTGTCTCGGGGACCACGTGTAGCTGTGGCATAACACGAAGCAATAGGTCATGGCTAACCATGTCGAAGGCTTTGGTAAGATCCACAAAGATTGCACCTGCAATGTCTCCTTGGTCAAGGGACTCATGTATGAATGATGTGAGCTCAGAAAGAGCCGTGATGGTGCTATGGCCTGCCTGGAAACCGTGCTGTGCATGGCTTAGGAGGTTGAATCTAGTAAGGTGTTCAGTGAACTGGTCAGAGACTATTTTTTCCAGTGCTTTAGAGAGAGGAGGAAGTATAGAGATAGGTCTATAGTTGCTAGAGATCGTGGGGTCTCCACTCTTCAGGATGGGAGTGATTAAAGCACTCTTCCAGGCTGAGGGAAACTGACCATGGCAGAGAGAGATTGAGAATGAAGTAAGGTGGGGAAAGTATGACATCCACAGTCAGCCGAAGAAGTTTAAGATCTAGTGAGTCATTGCTGTACCGGAATTGGAAATTGCGTTGGAAATGTAGTGTTTTGCTTCCAGATTGGAGATGATTCTCAGTCTGAAAGGTAGTGGACCTGGGCTAGAAGGAGTGACAGGGGAGGGAGGGGGAACAGGGTGGAAGAATTTAGGTGGGAGGATATGGAGAGGTCCGAGAATGTGGTGTTGAGGGCTTCTGCTATAGCAGAGGGTCTTGGTTGACTTCTCCATTTATGGTGAGTTGTGATGGGGAAGGTGGGAATTCCCATTTAGTTCCTTTATATTTCTCCAGAATTTTTTCCGTCTCCCCAGGAGGGTAAAGGTTTAGTGGTAGTATGAGGCCTTAGTCGTCACGATAGCCTGAGTACATTTATTATGGCCTCGTCGATAATTGTTCATCATGTAAGCTTTGGGAATCAAGGGCCTTATGCCGGTTATCCCTTGATTGGAGCATGTTGAGTAGTGAGGGTGAGAACCAAGGGGTGGTGCTGGCTTTCCGTACTCGTTTGGTGAGGGGTGCAAAAATGTTGCAGGCCTTATTAAAGGTGGAAATGAAGTGATCAAGCGCTAGGTCAACAGATTGCGTGGTGTATATGGGAAGCCGGTCGCAGGTAACTATAACATATAAATGTATATATATCCGTTAGAAAAATGCAAATATTTTTATAAATATATATTTATAACATATAAATGCCTGATGAACAGACTACACACGACCTTTATTACAAACTCATTAACATACCTTATTCAAACATGAAAAGCACAACTAACTGGTGTTTTAATAACACATCATTAATGAATTCAGCCATGCACAATGTAAGAACCTACAAAACAAAATGCCAAATGATCAACAAAAATCTACTCCCATATGACTCTCCCAAACACAAAGTATCACACAAAAAGCTCATAAGCCCCAAAACACAACAACTAGCAAACCCAAAAAGCATGGAACACCCCAAACACTTCAGCAACATACATTAATGGAAAACCTTCAGCTCTATAGCACACACTGTCCAAAACACACTCTGCAGCTCATGTCTAAAAACAAACTCAAAACCACTGAAAAAACAGTTAAATAAGTGCACATACTTTCAATTCCACTACCTCGCTACACTGTTCTCTTTGATGCCTGCAGTGTCCAACATAAACGAACATCCGTGCCTCCTCCTTCTTTTATAGAAACCCTCCTAACACCTGCCATGACATCATGTGCACATAGCATACATGCACGTGCATGTGAACATACCTTCACATCACAGTGTGCACAAAATCAGGCATGCTCGCACCACAGCACAAATAAAATCACACCCTCCATGGTGCAAGCACATGCATAATAGCACACAAATGTGCTCATCACACTTTGTAATTATAATCAAAATAAAGCTGGTAAAAGACTACTCAAGAAATATTATCATCTCAGGAGCTAATGCGTTCATAAAGGACACTCAGTGTTTGACCTCATGGCAATATGAGTTAATTAGCCCCTTAAAAGTAGTAGTTCACTGTACTATATAATGCATTTTTCCAACGGATATTCTCTATATAATATATAAACAGTTGTATATTATAAGGCTGAATTTCTATCAATGAGTTATTGAGAGATAATAAATACAAAGCATGACAGTGAATCTTAAGTAGTTTAAGTTCATTATAACCCTGACTTAGAATTTAAGCCTTGATACATGGCTGCTCTAATTGTTCTTTTTTAATATATTTGGATACAGAATCAAGAAAAAAGAGAAACATTTTAAATATATGTAACACAGGGATCAGTGCTGGGACCGGTCCTATTCAACATCTTCATCAGTGACATTGCGGAGGACCTAGAAGGCAGAATTTCACTGTTCGCTGATGACACAAAGCTCTGTAACAGAGTAGACACACCAGAGGGTGTAGACAGAATGAGAAGGGACCTGCAGAAACTTGAAGAATGGTCAGAGGTTTGGCAGTTGAAATTCAATGCAAAGAAGTGCAAGATAATGCATATGGGGCACAAAAACCCTGGTACAATATATTAGTTAGGGGGTGAGGATATAGCATGCACCAAGCAGGAAAGGGATCTTGGGGTTATCATCTCTGATGACCTCAAGGTGGGGTAACAGTGTGACAAGGCAGCAGGTAAAGCAAATATGATGCTGGGATGCATAGGCAGGGGCATCACCAGCAGGAAAAGGGTGGTCATAATTCCACTATACAAGACACTAGTGAGGCCCCACCTGGAGTACACTGTACAGTTCTGGAGACCTTACCTACGTAAGGACATAGACAGGGTAGAGAAGGTTCAGAGGAGGGCAACAAAGATGGTACATGGATTGCATCACAAGTCCTATGAGGACAGGTTGAAGGAACTGAATATGTACTCCCTGGAGGAGAGGAGGGAGAGAGGGGATATGATAGAGACATACAAGTATCTTACAGGGAGGAACAGGGTGCAGGAACACACTATTTTTAAGCAAAAAAGATGTTCCAGGACTAGAGAGCATGGGATGAAGTCAGAGGGAGGACGATTCAGAGGAAACATGAGGAAGAATTTCTTCACAGAACGGATGGTGGACAAATGGAACACCCTGCCAGAGGAAGTGGTGGGAGCTGAAACAATCATGGGATTTAAGAATGCATGGGATAGACATAAAGGAATTCTGGAGGTCAGGGTTAAGAGGCAACAGACTTCTAGGAAAACATAAACTGAACTTACAAGCTCAAATGGGCCGACTGAGTGAGCCACAGGCCCTTATCTGCCGACACTGTCTATGTATCTATGTAACACATTTTAATCCAGTTACTGCTTTAAATTAAAATCAAATCCCTCCTACATTCAGATTTTGTTTTTCCACAGCACACATACAGTGTTCCAGTTTTGTCTTAAAGAATATTGTCAACCCTTTTTGCAACAAATTATTTATAGTTGAAAAGCTACATGCTATGATGGCTTGCCTTCTCTAAAATTCATTTATATTGGTGTTCTTTATCTGCTTCGTTTCTTAGCAGAACTAAAATGCATGCTAATGGTGTAATTATATCCAACTTTGTTTTGTTTCAGATCCCTTACCTACTCTTATAATGCATACTTCCTGAACATTAAAACATTGCCAAATGGTGAAGCCACTCAAGATTCAATAACCTCTCCTCCCACTGCATCCTGAGCATCATCATATATCTTTTTTGTTTGCCTGCATAAGTGTAAGAACTAATATAATGAATAGAATATTGTTCTTTGTGTAATGGGAACTTCAGTTGCCAGCATGGTTAAAGAAAGACCAATACAGGGTCAAGATGGGGATTGCAGCACAAACTCTGACCACACACGTGCCTATCAGTCAATAACTATTCTTACATTTATGACCATATAACAAAAGAAAAGACACTGACAGCATTGCTAAAATTGTACAGGAAGCAGGAGAAAACATTGATGTCCTGGTACACTTAGGAACTAATGATCTCGCCAGCTGGTCAGTTGCGGAGACCAAGGAACACCTGACCAGGCTGGGTGACAAACTATCATCGATTTCATCTGGCATCTCCTTTTCTGAGATACTGCAAGTCTGGGAGAGGGGGCAGATGGACAGAAGGTCAGAGAAGGGGAGATATGGGAGCTAAACGTGTGGCTCAAGGGCTGGTGCCAGGAAAAAGGACACAAATTTGTAGGGAGCCGGCAACAGTTTTGGGAGCGAAAGTTCTTTAAATCTGATGGACTGCATCTGACTAAGGAGGGAGTCAGTGCATTGGGGCAGAAGTTTGACATCTTTGCAGAATATTTAAACTAGCATATGGGGAGAGGGGTGCAGCATCCCATGCGTTGAAATGGGAAGAACACCCCTCCCCCCCTCAGCTAGTGGTTAAACAGGAGTTCAGCATGTTTGTAGTTCATTTGCATCACCAGGTAAGGACAAAGGTTTGGCTCCCTATACAACACACAGGTGAAACGCTAGACCTCACCCAGCAACTAACACACTGAAAACTTGCCAATGGAAAATCATGTACACAAATTTTCGTAGTCTGGGAAACAAGATCCCAGACCTGCAGGTAATAATGACAGAGGCTAAACTGGACATAGTAGCCATTAGCGAGACATGGTTTACCAGTAACCACACTTGGGAAACTTCAGTACCTGGCTATGTACTGTTCAGAAGAGACTGAGGTACAAAAAAGGAAGATCTGTGGGTCACCCTGGAAACAGGAAATGGGACAGCCATATGAACCGGGGTTGGGGGAGGACATAGACACATTACTGTTAGAAGATATACAAAACATGACAGCTAAAGAGAAGGTTCTGATAATGGGAGACTTCAACATGCCAGGTACAGACTGGTCAATACCAGCAGGAACATCTGCCAGAACTAGACACATAGTGGATTCCTTGCAGTGCGAGGGCCTCAAACAACTGGTACAACAACCCACAAGAGACAGGGCTATCCTAGATATACTACTGACTAACAGGAAAAGGATCACAGATCTCCAGGTAGAAGGTCACCTGTGGGCCAGTGACCATTACATGGTATGGTTCAATTTGGCCACTAGAACTAAATCATCCCATTCCAAGGCAAAAATGTGGGACTTCAGAGAAGCTGACTTTGATAAGATGGCCAACAGAGTTAAGTTAGCCCTGGCAAAAAGAAATACAGGTGAAGGGGTACAGGCAAAGTGGGCAAGCATTAAGGATGCAATACTTGAAGCAATATCCCATTGTGTTAGAGAGAAAAGGAAGTGCAAAAGAAGATGGAAACCACTTTGGTTCTCAAAAACAGTAGTAGAAAAGGTCATAGCCAAAAGGCTGGCCTTCAGGAAATATAAGGGAACATAGCAGGATGAAGATAGGGGAGGCATACCAAACTTCCCTAAGGGAAGCAGGGAAGGCAGTAAGGTAGGCTAAGGCCCAAACTGAGGAAACACTAGCACGAACTGTAAAAGAAGGTGACAAGACTTTCTATAGATACATTAGTGAAGGGAGAAAGTCCAGGGTGGGTATTGCTAAGATCAGAGGGGATAAGGGGATGTGTGAGGAGGAGGACCATGTAAAAGCTCTATCCTAAATAGATACTTCTGCTCAGTATTTACTGAAGAGAAGGTAGGGCAGGGCCCACAGCTCAGCACCATGGACACAGCGGGGGACAGAGGTGTGCACTAGTCCCTTCATAAAAGAAAGGGTCCTACAAGAGCTCACTAAGCTCAGGGTGGACAAGGCAATGGGACCTGATGGCATACACCCCAGGGTATTAAAGGAGCTAAGGGTGAAACTAGCAAAGCCATTATCAGAACTGTTTTTTGAATCTTTGAGCACAAGAGAGGTCCCAGAAGACTGGAGAAGGGCTCATGTGATCCCACTCCACAAGAGTAGTAGCAGGGAGGAGGCAAGGAATTACAGACCAGTCAGTCTTACCTCAGTAGTGGGCGAGATTATGGAGGCACTCCTTAAGGAAAGGATAGTGAAACACCTAAAATAGGCACACAGGATCCAAGACAGCATGGGTTTACAATAGGAAGGTCCTGTCAAACTAATCTCATAGATTTCTTTGACTGGGTAACCAGAGTGGTGGCCCAAGGGGGAGCAGTTGATGTCACCTACCTTGACTTCAACAAAACTTTCGATACTGTTCCACATAGAAGATTGATTAATAAGCTGGGTAGGCTCGGGGTGGATCAGAAGTTGGTCAACTGGGTGGCAAACTGGTTGACGGGCAGAAAACAGAGAGTGGTGGTAAATGGTATACAGTCAGAAGAGATGCAAGTCACAAGTGGGGTACCTCAGGGATCAGTGCTGGGCACAGTCCTCTTCAATATCTTCAGCAGTGACATTGCAGATGGACTGGAGGGTAAGGTTTGTCTGTTTGCAGATGACACCAAGCTCTGCAACAGAGTAGATGATCCAAATGGGGTGGGCAGAATGAGAAGAGATCTGGATAAACTGGCAAAATGGTCAGAAGAGTGGCAACTGTGGTTTAATGCAAAGAAGTGCAAGATCATGCACATATGAAGGAGAAACCCTGACGCCACCTATAGGCTGGGAAGGGAGTTGCTGGCAGTCACAAGGGAAGAAAGAGACTTCGGCATCATCATCACAGATGACCTGAAATCATCCAAGCAGACCACTAAAGCAGTAGGTAAGGCTAGGGGGATGTTAGGGTGTATTAGTAGGGGTATCACAAGTCATAAGAGGGAGGTAATAATCCCTCTTTACAAGACACTGGTTAGGCCCCATCTGGAGTACTGCGTGCAGTACTGGCGGCCACACCTTCACAAGGACATTAACCAAATTGAGGCAGTCCACAGAAGGGTAACCAAAATGGTGCAGGGACTGCATCAGAAAACATATGAGGACAGATTAACAGAGCTCAATATGTATACACTAGAGCAAAGGAGGGAGAGAGGTGATATGATCGAAACAGTCAAACACCTTAAGGGTATTAACAAAGTGAAAAAGTTTAACATGTTTCAATATAAGAAAAATAGCAGGACAAGAGTACACAGCATGAGATTAGAGGGAGGCCAATTAAGGGGTAATGTGAGGAAGTTCTTTTTCACAGAAAGGGTGGTGGATGCATGGAACTGCCTACTTCAGGAAATGGTGGATATGAATACATTGCAGGGCTTCAAACAGGCATGGGATAGGCATAAGGGAGCAATACAGATGAGTATGAATAGATAGGCCATTGACAGAGCAAAGGCCGATGGCACATTCATAAGGTAGAAAAAGAAATGGGCATACTGGATGTCTCTTGCGGTCCTTATCTGCCATCAACTTCTATGTTTCTATGTAAACTGACAGGCAGGAATTTTTTTGATATAAACATGATTATATTTGATATGTTTTTTAATTACAACACACTTTGTCTCTTGTCTTTAACATGATTGCAAACACATAACAATGTACACTCGCAGCTTCACTTCCAGAAAGAAGTTATGAAAAGTTTTGGAGTAGGTCCATGTGACTCAGACTTTCTGGCCCTCAGTCACTTAACTCAAAGCTCCCTGAGCACTCTTATGAAATGGCAAAGGGAAAGACAAAATTTTTTTTTATTAAATTCAACTTTCATTGTGTGTGTGTGTTTTTTTTTTTTTATGCAACCTAATTACATTTGAAAACAAGAAATACATTTGTCTGGAACTTTCAAAAGTCAGTAGCTGTTGAGATCAAAGAGAGGAAGGTTATCAAGTAAGGCAGATTCTCTGTTGTTTGCTCATATAGTACCTGTTATTGCACAGCAGATATTTCTCAAAGCTGAAACAGGAATCACTGTTTAAGATGCCCTTTATCATTTACTTTGTGAAAAAACATAAATCCATTTTAAAATGTTTTACCTCCTTATTAGATCCTGTTTGAATCTGCAGTTTCTTCACACCCACTGATTTAAACCGATAAATTACATACATGTATGTACATATTTTTCGGGGACATCAATAGTTCAATGAGTTCTTCCCATTCACAAGCTCAATGGGAATACCCTGACACCCCAGGTTCTTCAAAGTACTTGTCTTGTCTTGTCTGAGGCTAAAGGTTCTTACAATTTCAACTGATACCACATGCTGTGGCAGTCTGTTCCAAGTACTGTATTCATCACTCATTCTGTAAACTAGTTTTTTTCTGATGTTTGCCATGAATCTTCCTTCCTTCGGGGACATTGATTGTCCCCTTGTCTTTCATCCTTGTGCATCTAGAAGAGCCACATTGATCTGGTCGTATTTTTATTATCAAATTTCATGTACCGTGTGTATTCAGTCCTGATGTAATACAAATACTTAAAAATAAATCTTCACAAGATACTGTGAATTGCACGACTAGCCAGTTAAGTCCAGTTTGTTTATTCTCCAGAATGCCATTTTTAATATAGCAGGTGCAGCCATTCATTAGAAAATAAATCTGTTGTTTTTGAGACTTAAACTTCAGAGAGGAACTGTTGTGAATGTTTGCCAATTTCACCCATTCTCTTGAGGTCATAGAGGATATATTTGAAGCTGTCACTTTGCTTATGGATATGTTTTTTTAAAATGGTTCCCAGAACTTAAAAATGGTTGCAGGCTAAATTAAACTCTCCGTGAACTGCCGGGTGAAACTGGGAATGCCCTAAAGCAGTTCAGTTATGCACATTTCAGTATAAGGTACAGTGAGAATGTAAGACTGCAAGCTTGGAATTCCCCAGGGATCTTTAGCTGATAGATGGTTATCAGGACGTCTAGTAGGAAAATCGGAAATCAACAAGCAACAACATACAGACCAATAATGCCAACCAAGTCTGTTGTGTAACTCTGTATGTGTCAAATTATATAACTTTATCAGCTGTTATTAATAAACTAGATTTTGTAATATGCTATTGGTTCATGTACTGTAATTTGTTGTCTCTGTTAATTGTATTTATTAGTTGACTTCTACTAGTTTTACTGCCTTAGTGCCCATTCCACAAAGGTGTATGAGATACACAAAAAAGCTACATAACTGGTGTGTAGCTATGTATACACCAAATGTTAACAGATGTTAACTGGAGTGCAGTTGCAGCAGCCACTTCTAAGAGTGGGGTTATTCTAGATGCCCTACAGGGGGCATGCCTTAGACAACTAGTATTGGAGCCCACTCGAGAGGGAGCAATCTTAGACCTGGTTCTCTCAAATGGAGATGAAGAGAGGATCACAGATGTAGAAGTGGGTAGCCATCTGGGAACTAGCGACCATCGAACAGTATGGTTCACAATAAACACAGCAATAGAGTCAAGCCATACAAAGACAAAGGTATTGGATTTTAGGAGGGCTGACTTTGTCAAAATGGGTGAATGCCTAAGGAATGCACTAGCAAATGGGCAGGAAGGAGGGGTGGAAGAACAATGGGGAATAATAAAAACTGCCATCACAGAGGTATCAAGCCTTTGTGTAAAGCAAATAAACAAAACAAATGAGGTAAGAAACCACTATGGTTCTCAAAGGAAGTGGTAGTGAAGGTTCAAGAGAAAAAGAAAGCATTCAGGAAGTACAAGGAATCACAGAAGGAACAGGACAGAGAACTGTATCAGTTAAAGCAAAAGGAAGCTGGGAAGGCAGTCAGAACAGCAAAGGCCCAAACCAAGGAAAAGATAGCCAACTCATTTAAGAAGGGGGATAAAACCTTTTATAGGTACATCAGGGAGCGAAAGAAGAGCAAGGGAGGGATAGTGAGGCTCAATAAAGGGGAGGAAGGGTGGGCAGAGGGTGACTGTGAAAAGGCAGAGATACTAAACAAATATTTTTGCTCAGTATTTACAAAGGAAGAGGGGGAGGTACCTAAAACAAACAGTAGAAACAATCTGGATACAGAAGTTGATACCAGCCCATTTACAGAAGGGTTCTGAAAGAACTCTTAAAACTAAATGTGGACAAAGCAATGGGGCCTGATGGGATTCATCCCAGAATTCTAAAAGAACTAAGGGTAGAACTAGTGACACCACTGACTACCCTCTTTAACAAATCATGGGAGGATAGGGTGGTACCCGAGGACTGGAGGAGGGCAGATGTGATTCCCCTTCACAAAAGTGGGAGCAAGGCAGAAGCAGGAAACTACAGACCTGTTAGTTTAACCTCAGTGGTAGGGAAAATGATGGAATCACTCTGAAGGAAAGAATTGTTAAATATCTAGAGGCCAGAGGGCACAGGACCCAAGGCAGCATGGATTCACAGCGGAAAGGTCATGCCAGACAAATCTGATAGATTTCTTTGACTGGGTGACCAAAGTAGTTGATCAGGGAGGGCTGTGGACATGGCCTACCTAGACTTTAGCAAGGCATTTGACACAGTCCCACACAAAAGATTAATATACAAGTTAGCCAGCCTGGGAGTGGGTCCCAAGATGACAGCCTGGGTAAAGAATTGGCTGGAGAATAGGACACAGACAGTAATAGTAAATGGAGTCCACTCTGAAAAAGGGGGTTAGTAGTGGGGTACCGCTGGGTTCAGTATTAGGACCAGTCCTCTTCAATGTCCTTATAAGTAACATTGCAGAGGGACTGGAAGGAAAAGTATGTCTCTTTGCAGATGACACAAAGATCTGCAACAGAGTTGATGCACAGGTGGAGTGGAAAGGATGAGAAGGGACTTGGCAAGGTTAGAGGAATGGTCAAATGTATGGCAGCTTAGATTCAATGCTAAGAAGTGCAAGGTAATGCACCTGGGAAACAAAAACCAGGGAAGAGTACACAATGGGGTGAGATACTAACAACAACAAAAATGGAAAGGGACCTGGGGTAGTCATATCAGATGACCTAAAGGTGGGCAAGCAATGTGAGAGGGCAGCAAGGAGGGCTGGGAGGATACTGGGATGCATAGGAGAGGCATCACCAGTAGAAAACAGGAAGTTGTTATCCCTGTGTACAGACAGCTAGTGAGACCCCATCTGGAGTACTGCGTGCAGTTCTGGAGACCCAATCTCCAGAAAGACATAGACAGGATGGAAGCTGTCCAGAGAGAAGGCAACTAAAATGGTGCAGGGTCTGCACTGGAAGACATATGAAGAGAGACTTAAGGAGCTTAATATATAGCCTCAAGGAAAGGAGGAGAGGGGGACATGATAGAAACTTTCAAGTACCTCAAGGAATGAACAAAGTCCAAGAGGTAGCATCTTTCAAAAAAGGTGTGCAGAACAAGGGCACAATTTGAAGATAGAGGCGGCTCAGAGGTAATTTAAGGAAGTGTTTTTTCACAGAGAGGGTGGTGGATGTATAGAACGGCCTTCCAGAGGAGGTTGTGGAGTTACAAACAGTGGTGGAATTCAAGCATGCATGGGACAGTCATAAGGCAATTCTAGGGGGTGGGGGTAGGAAGAAGTAGGCTGCTCGTTAACTAGGATCTGCAGCTTATCCATCAGGTAGGGAAATGGGCAGATTGGGTGGGCCAAGCGGTCCTTATCTGCCGTCAAATTCTATGTTTCTAAATGTCAATTGCACATATCTGCAGATCTGCAGCAGCAGTAAGATGGGCTTATGTGCATGTAGAGTTATGCAAAGCAGTACACAAAGGTAAACAGTTTTATCCAAGGAATGTACAACAAACCCTTGCTCTCCCTATATGGGGAATGCCTGGTGCAGATCCAAGTGGAAATGTTAGCAGTTAATACCAACAGACATACTCCAGCAGTGAGCAACATCAATGAACCACTGCCAAATGAACAATGACAAGTTCTTCGAGCACTAGTAGAACCACCAGTGTGCCCAGGTATGTGGGGATGCTGTGGCTGTGGTTATCTGGTGCTGCAACATCAATGAACCATGAACGTACTGGTAGAGGAGACAGATATCATTGCCATGACCAGTACTGGACCCTTTAGGGGTCCTGGACCTTGAGAGTTACACCTGCTCACAAGCAACTGGTACGAGAGAGCATACATACTCCACTGAACATCCAACTATCCATCAATCAATCTATCCATCCATCCATCCATCCCTCCATCCATCCATCCATCTGACTTGTCATTGCTACACACTTTTGTGACATCCAGATTTGATTACTGCAATGCTCTGTACCTTGGGCTGAATGGAGGGACCCTGCATCACCTAGAGTTAGTGCAGATCGCTGTGGCCAGATTGCTGATGGGCATTCCAAGGTCCTGTCATGTGATGCCAGTCCTGCATGACCTGCACTGGCTGCAGATAAAGTGGTGGATCTCTGTCAAGGTTAGCTTGCTGATCTAAGGCCCTCCCAGACTGGGCCTTAGCTACCTGTGTGACTTTCTGACTCCTCACCAGACCTCCCGTCCTCTTTGTTCTTCTGAAGTAGGCCTCCTAGTGGTTTCCAGGGCTCAGTTAAAGTCCTCAGGAAACAGGGACTTTTGAGGTAGCTGGTCTGACCTTTTAGAACATGATTCCAAGGTCCATGAGGGAGGCCCCCTCATTGGAAGCCTATAAGAAGGGTCTGAAATCCCATCTCTTTAAGGAGGCATTTGGTTTACTATGACTTGCTGACTGTTCTCAAATAATTTTATATGGATTTTTTTTATTATTTATCAAGCTATTCATTCCCAGTCATTTTAAATTCTGTTGGTGATTTGGTTTTATGTCACACAGTCTATGTCTGTTATATTCAATTTAGGATGTATTT
Source organism: Neoceratodus forsteri (assembly GCA_016271365.2). NCBI lineage: Eukaryota > Metazoa > Chordata > Ceratodontiformes > Ceratodontidae > Neoceratodus > Neoceratodus forsteri. The sequence goes on from JADMNL010000031.1 coordinate 199,445,515, forward strand.
TACAGTATATTGTACAGTGCTTAGAACCTCCAGGAATGGGTGCTTTAGAAATAAAAATGTACTTACTTACTAACATGGTCAGTAATATCTCTTGTATACTCAGTGATAAAAAATAAATGTCATGACCTAGGTAGCATTGTCAAAAAGAAGTGGACTCATCACCTTCAGGCACATTTGACCACCAGTGGTGGGGGACTCATTGAGGATCCAGAGCTCCACCTCCCAGAATACAGGGTGTCTTATACATTTAGTAAACAATCAATTATAAATATTGAAACAGAACTGTGCCAGCAGAAGAAGGCCTTGTTATCTATCAAGTCTGCCCAATGTGGGTGTACATGTCCCTTCTAAGTTTAGGATCCTGCATCCCCTACCTAGCACCCTAACCTGTCCCTTGAACTTGCTATACCTCCTGTTAAAGTTTTCTATGGTTTTAGCTTGCTCAACTATGTCAGGCAGCACATTCCATCCCCTTACAATCATTTCCTTAAAATAATTCTGCATGCCATCTTCCTGAATTTAACCCCTGCTTACTTTCAGTCATTCAAATTGTGAGGAGGATGGTGGAGCTGACACCCTATTCAGTGAGTAGAACTGTACATCTTGTGAAACATATTGTGCACCCAATGACATATTAATGCATGTTCCCACCCCACAAATGTTGACCCAACCCATCAATGACAATAATATGCATGACAGTCAGCCACCAGACCAGCCTGACACATGGCCAGGACCAAGTGGAATGTTCCTTGGCAGGCCCGCCAGTAAGTATACATAGGGTAGTTTCCACAAAGATGCACCACATATACCACCATGCTGATACCTTAGAGGGGAGGTTGTCAGATATCCGTCAAATCAAGTTAGATCCCAAAATGGTCCGGTCTATGTCCAACCCATGGGTGAGAGCCATGCCGAAAACCTGGCTCTCAGTGATAAAGAAGAGTGGGGTACCAAATGAGATTAACACCCTCACACCCATCACAGCCTGTAAAAACTTTGAACCAAGACAGATAAATCCAACATTTGCTATGTGGGAGCAGGAGGGATCAACAGATTGGGTCAATTACTAGAACAGGGTATGGCCAAATTCTTCCATCAAATCCAGGCTGAATACAAACTGCCCTAAGAGACTTTCATGGCTTTCTCCAAATAAGACACCATATAAGTACTAAACCTAGAAGATCCCTTTTGACACAGGTTGGAGCCCCTTCACAGTCCCTGTTGGGAAATTGGCTGGAAGGTTGACAGGGCCAGAAAATGTTGTCAACCTTGTACAAGATCTTACAAGAAGGGCACGGGGACCCACTCAGGATGTTTAAATCAAACTGGGAAAGTCTCAAGCAGTGGGACCAAATGGAGACAGTCAAGCAAAACTATCACTTTGAGCAATTAGAGGGAATACAGGTGGAAGATGCTCACCAGATTCTTTTGAACTCCAACCATCATGAAAAATTATGGCAGTCACCCAACAGACAGGTGCTGGTGCAACCATCATAACTTAGGCACACAAAAACATTTTGTAGAGCTGCCCTTTCCTAAAAAACGTTTGGCTAAAGGTTGAAGAGGCAATGAGCAAAATCCTTGGCATCCAGATTCTGTATTTTTGTGAGCTGTGTGGCATTCACCTGGAGTTAATAATACGCATAGTAAGAATCTATTTAACATATTAATCTCAATGGTAGCCAAGGCTGTAACACAGAAATTGTTAAAGGCGGAGATCTCCAACAAGAATCACTAGTTGGCAATTTGTGCCCTGATAAGGAAAATGGAAACACTCACTGCACTGCTAAGACTGCAGGACACCCATACGGCTAGGTACAGTAGCTGCCACTTACTGAGTATCACTGCTAGAAAGAGGGAAAATCAAATTTAGATGGGCTAGCAGCCAAGACCTGAAATGGGGAAAATCCATATACAGTTCTCTCAAACTGAGGCATGTGTTTAAATGGTTTCTCCCTGGTTAACAGAAATTTGAGAAATGAACTTAGGTCCCATGTGTTCTTCCCTGTAAAGAGTTGCAGAACACAAGTGTTGGGTTTAATACTGATGCACTATTCACTGGTACCCTTGTCTGATGTTTAATGCTTAATTTTTTATTTACACTGTTGTTCTTATTTACTTGTTTTGGTTTAGTTCACAGTATAATCTCTGCTGTTACTTGAGGCTATGTTCTCATGAACTACAGGTATGATGTCATATTAAAAATGTCTGGCTTATCTTATCTGTTGTTGTGACTATATGCAAAATCTTCCATAAACTTTAGTTAGAAAATAAAATAATGCACGCCATTACTCTGCAGGTGTAGTAGGCAGTATAGGATGTGAAGACTGGAGCACAGACAAAGCAGCAAATCCACACCCCTGACAACATCCACAGAAGACATTGGCAGTGGAACCATGCCCACCATGCAAGTCACCAAAACAACAGTGGAAGTAAATACTATAATGCAGGATACCAGGGATAAGACCGCCTGGACTCCACAACCTCCCTAGACACACCCTTCAGATCCTATGCCACACATCCAGTAGTTTCCATGAAACTGCTGCACAATCACTACACACAGGCACACCCCTCAGCACCCAGGACACTAGTGTTGTAGTGCATCCCCCAGCAATATCCATGACACAGCCCACATCAGTGCAGTTTGACAGCAGTGATACCATTGAGGGTCCCTCACAGGCTGTGACAACACCCACTGGCATGAAGAGGCAGATTCTACAGGGGATCTACTGTGATGCACAGCTAACTGAACAGCAGCAATTATAAAACAATAGTTTTCAGAATATATACTTGACATCAATTATTAATATTATTTTCATTTGTAGTGTCTGTATAATGTTATTGCCCATATTAGGATTCAAGCAACTCTGGCACTTTATGTCTCTATTGCATATTCATTGTGGAACCTCAGCCATACAGTTTATGCATTACTGAAACAATTATTAACTGTAAGAACATTTTTTCCTTTTTTGACTGGCTTTACAAAATGGCTACCAAATTGTGTATTTTTCTTTTTACTTCAGAAACTAAAAAGTTAAAAGTAAAATATTTACATAGATCCTTGCCCCTGAAGAAGCCTAAGGTGGGTGAAATGTTGGGCACACAAGGGGATCGTTGTGTTCACGGAAAAAAAGAAAAGAAAACTTCACATTTTATAAACCAAAGAGGGGTGGCTGATTGGCTCAAATACTTTGCTTCCTGATTGACATTGTCCATATTACCAAACCCAAATAAGAAAATGGAAATACTGGTTTAGAAAAGGGTACCCACTCTACACTAGTCTGCCTCTCCGAAGAAAGGAAGTCAACAAGAGCTGTGCCAGTTGTGTACAGATGCTGGCACTATGTGTAACGTGCACAGAGGATGACAGTAAGAGTTCCCAGCTTGGTGCCGTGTATACAAACCCTGGCGCTGTGTACATACAGAGAGGCGCAGTCAGTGAGGTGATGGAAGGGGGGCTTTGAACCACTGTCTGAGATGCTTAAACATGATTTTCATGACTTTACAAATTGATTAATGTCCAAACAAGGCTCATGACTGGGTTCCTCTGTGCTTAACAGCCCACTGAGCATTGTATCTGCTGTTCCTCTTGAGAATAAAGCAATGAAAACAGTGCACAGCACATGTTATGGGGAGTCTCCTAAGGGTACCCAGGATTGTGACTCTGACCCATCCCTTGGTAAGTGGATAACCCAACCACTTGGTGGCACATAGCACAGTACCTGCCTCCATAATCTCCCCAACACACACAGAGTAAGCATCACTCTGATGGTTACACCACTCATGTACACCCACATTGCTAAGCACCTCCACACATGGGCATATCTCATATAACAGTACATAATGTATACATGAAGTGCACTTTTATTGTTACACCACACAGGCCAACAACCCAAAAATCTGACACACAGTAACCCACAGATCCCAAGGTGACATCGGTGTCCTTTGCCTATTGGAGTGCAGAGGGATGCAGCATGTCCCTAATTATGGGTACATTGTCTTCTGGCCAGTCACCTCTATACTCAGGTTAGACCATCATTTTACACACTGCAATGGTATGTAGCATACAGCAAACAACAAACATATAATAGACTTTCCCAGACTTTTCCAGGTACCAGTAATAATGTGCCACATGCCTTGCCTAGGCTTTTAAAGTGCATCTTTAGCACGTCAAGCACGCAAGTATTGCTTTGGTGTGTCTATGAATGTCATTTTATCTGACCTGTGTATTTGTTTTGGGGCTCAGAGATGGCATAATAAGATATGTCTTCTGTGGGTATCCACTGTTACCTATGTGTAATAATACAGATAAAAGATGCATGTTGCAAGTGGCAAATATCGTATGATATCATCACACATGTGCTATGCTGCATGTGTACTAATCAATCAGCCACATTGGTTCAGGTACTGTAACAGTGCATGTAGCCATGGCAGCTGCTATGACTGCTGTAAGACATGTGCATTATGTGCTGACCCTGGGTATTTGGCACACAAAGCCCTATGGCATTGCAACAGCCTGCATATTTATGTGTATGCATATTTATTTTGACTACAGTGCACCTCTTAAATTTCAGATGACACAATAACTACATGATTACAGTTAATTGTACTAATCACGTTTGGCATTTCTGCAACTGAAAAAAAAAACAGCCTTGTGGTCCCTGAGTTCATCCTCTATCATAAGGTGCAGTATAAGGTCCTGCATGTACTGCAGCACAACATTGGTGACCTGTACACCAGTGACTGGCTCAGCCTGCTGACATACGGTGTTAAATGCTGTGATGATCAAGTGGCACAGCATGCCAATGCTGTCAGGGCTCTCTTGTGCGCATCAAGGATATGGCTCTATGTGGTACTTGTTTTCAGATGTGGACACAGTAGTGTGCACAACTTGTCTGTCATCTCACTGTCAAACCTTAAGTAATCAATGCACTGTGATTCTGTGAGTATGACTAGATCCAACCTAGGACTTCATACACATGAATACCTTTGCCACCATTTCTCCAACTCCAGTTCAAATTTCTGCTCTGCTAAGTAGACATTCATTAGAAACCCAAGGCATATGTTTGATGAGTGTGAAGCAAAACCACAAGGATGCCATGTTTTAACATTATGATACTGATATATATACACAGTTACACAATTCACAGTGGGTAGTGTGCCTGATTGCAACACCTGGCTTCTGTAGCTTGGTGGCTCTTGAGGAGCTGTCTGTGCAGCATGTGCCACTTGTGGGGCAGGGTAATGAGTACCCTGTGAGGTACCTGCACAATATCTTAATAGATGGCAGTGTACCTTTCTGGATTTCCTGTGGCAGGGTGGAAAGCCAAGGCTTAAATCCCAACTATTAATGCTCCCTAAAAATCTAGGTGGAATTGCACTCCCTAACTTGCACTATTACTGGAATGCCTCACAAATGTGACTGGCCCTGCTTTGGGGAAATAACCACTGTATAGCACATTGGAAATAAATAGATCTTAACAGACCCCTGTCACTCTCTCCAGAAGCAACCCTCTTTGTTCAACTCCAAATGAGACAGCTCCAGGATGAACTTTTAGATAGTACGGGCTCAATCAGCAAGGGCTGGAGGAGAGACTACCCCCAGAAAAGATTAATTCATCATGCTTGGAAATATGCTTGGTTCATTACAAACCCTGCATTCCTCCCAGCACAGTAATATAAATGGTACCCCTCCCAGGCCTCTTGAGGCTTTGTGGTACCATGGCAAATACTTCGCCATGCAACAGTGCTTTCATTCCGTGAAGCACAGATAAAATTTAGCTGGCCTCCAAAGGACTACATGTACTATTTGCAGATTAGGGATTTTGTAAATACACAACTAAAATTTCAAACCTCTAGATCATACCTCTCAAGTGTCCCTGATTTTGCCTCAAAATTTTACTCTGTCCCTCCTAAAATTTGTGTTTTTGTGGCTAAACAGTGGGGACTGTAAGCACAAAACAATGTCAAGCATTAAAGTTACAGACTTGTTCTTCTTTAGAAAATGCATTTTGCACTAAGCCCCATATTCTACCAGTTTTCTGGGTGGATATCTCTAATTTTGAAGATGTGTCCCTGATTTTGGTCCTTTGTCCCTGATTTTTTTAAGCCTTGTCCCTGATTTATGAAGCAGGAGGTTGAGAGGTATGCTCTAGATCATTAGAGGAAGAGAACTCTAGCCCCTTTACCCAAATATGGACAACAACTGAAAGTGACCATGCAATATCATTGCTATATAAGTTCCAGATTACCCAACAGCACCATATCACAGACTTATTAAAACATAGATGGGAGCGAGATTTGGGCTGCCCATTCCTACAACCGGTATGGCCTAGGGTTTGGCAAACTACTTGGTCTACCACTCTGTCTCCCAGCTGGAAGGAGTATGTCTGAAAGGTACGCACAAGATATTTCTTGGTTCTTCAGTTTTTAGCAACGTGTAACCCGGTTGCTTCCTCAAGATGTTGGAGACAATGTGGAGCAGCTGAGGCTTCTCATGCCCATGTTTTCCTCTTTTGCCCCAAAATTATGCTGTTCTGGTAGTCAGTTACCCACCAGATGGACAATATCTTTACTATCCAGGACCCTTTAACTCCTCCTAATCTCCTATTGGGTATACCACCCAAAACTCTTAGAGACGAGGATGCCACCTGTCTTTGGTGTATATGTTTGGCTGCAGCTTATAAATCAATCACTAAGAAGTGGCTGCTCCCAGACCCTCCTACTCTCTTGGAGTGACAGACTATCATAAGCTATATGCAAAAATGTGAGCAGTTAACACAATTTGCAAAACAGGTCAGCAGTATACCAAAACCGGTGGACTAGGTGGGAGTCGAACAGATAACCTAGACTGGTGCCTGTGGAAAAACAATAATTTTGGATGTAGATTTTTTCTTTTTTTGGGGGGGGGTTAATGGAAATGGGGTGAAGCTCAAACTGATGCATCCCTAATAGATATCTGTTAGTAAAGCCTGCACTTCTTAAAAAAAAAAAGTTTAATTTAATTTGAGTACCTTTGCTTATACCTATTATTAAATCTGTATTTTTATAGGATACATAAAATGTAGAGAATGAATGTACCCTCTTTACAGCTTTGTATCAACTTGAACAAAAGACAATAGCTGACTGTTTTGTTTCTTGTTCTGTATGTCTGTTGTTTGTCCTTTTTACCATTTTGTTTCTAGCACAGTTGTATAAATCAACAAGAGTCCAAGTTTCAGATAGCTATAGAAAGCAGGAACATTGATTGCACCATAATTTTTAGATTGCAATGGGACGCTGGCTCATTATAGAAACCTTACTAATTACAATGTATCAATGTTGAAGATACCTGTAACCAACTGTGTACTACATGGCCTGGATATTCAAACGGGTTGCACATGGCACATCAGGGATGCACCATGCGCAACCCACCATTGCACCCTGGCATGATATTGAAAGGGTCAAGTTGCGATGTGCAACACCCGATGCACAGGGGCACAACAGTAATGTATGTGGCGCAAGTGCGGGGGGCGTGCATCAGCCCGGGATGTGCGACACATATGCCAGCAGAACTCCATTTTGCACCACTCGAGGGTGCAAAGATGTGCCTGGTAAAACCAGGAACAAGTCCTGGCCACCCACAGGTGAGCTGTCATATTGCAGGGTGCAGCACAGCAGCTGCCAGCCATGGCCGGTCACCCACCCACTCAGATCACTTCCCACAGGCCCCCTGCCCTGGGAGAGTTGTGCCTCCCCGCCCCATCACCCAATCATGGTCATATGTATATATCATCCCTGGTGATCCAGGGGAATGCCCTCCATCACCCGGTCATGGGCATAGGAGTGTAACAGGTCCCTGGTGGACTTGTGAATTCCCCCCCACTCTGCCCGATCATGGGCATAAGTGTTAAACAGGTCCATGGTGGACCAGTGGTGAATCCCCCCATAGCCTGATCATGGGCATTCATTCACTGAAAGTCCCTGGTGGTCCAGTGGAAACACCCCCCAACGCCCGCTCTCGGACGGACATAGCACAAGAGACCCTGGTGGTCCAGCGGTACCCCTCCCCACCCACCCACTGTGGTCCCCGACACCCAGCACCCCCATTATCAGCGGGAAGCAGCACCCCGCCCGCATGTCACCCATTCGCCCGCCAAATGACAGCGTGCAGTACTGTCTATATGCCTATTGGTCCACTGCATGGACCAATGGGTGTGCAGACCATACTGTACTACACAGGCCTGATATGTGAATCATCCGCGCCCATTCACATATCTACAAGGTTAGTTTGGCATGATCTACCTACTACAAACCCGTGCTGCTTCTGATCTTGGAGACCATTGTCCTCCAGAAAGCTCACCAGTCTCTCCTTGAGGATGATCTCCATGAGCTTCCCCATGATAGATGTGAGGCTCACTGGCCGATTGTTCATTGGTTCATCCTTTGGGCCACTTTTGAGGATGGGTACCACATATGCCACCCTCCAGTCCTGTAGTACATGTCCCGTGTCCAGAGAGGTATTGAACACATCAGCCATTGGCCTCGCCAGGACCTCCGCTAGCTCCCTTAGCACCTTTGGATGAATGCCATCTGGTCCTGGTTCTTTGTCCACTCTTAGAGCCCTTAGCTCTTCCAGTACTCTTCCCTCTGTAATCACTGCATCTGTTACCAATCTCCCTGTACCCCTTCCCCACTATCACCCTGGGAATCTTCCCTCCTTCTCCTGGGTAAATACTGAGTAGAAGTACTCATTGAGTGCTTCTACCTTCTCCTCCCCACTCTCCACCCACCCACCATCCTTTTTTATCCTCACCAGCTTGTCCTTAGTCCCCCTTCTTTCTCCAATGGCAGCGGCCTGGGTGGGCGGGCTTTCTGTCCTATCCAGGCAGAGTCCCGATGGTTGCATGGGGTACATAGGGGCTTATGGCAGGGTTCCCCCTGGCATACCTTGTGCCCTCTCTGCACACCTGCAGCCAGCACCATGCACTTCTGTACATGGCACAAAGTTCTGGCATGCCCACAGTCCACCACCAGCCCAGTGTGGTCTGTGTACCTGGGAGGGTCAGTGCGTTGATCCTGCATGCCCCCCCTTGTGCATCCCATGTGGGGGCACATAGGTGCAGAGTGGCTGCGCACCCCAGATAAACCCACATAGCCACTCTGATCCAATAGCGCATAGGGCCCTTTTCCTGTGTAGGTATCTCTGTCTGCCTGTTGGAGTCCTGTAAATATATTTATGTAAAGTTCCATCCTTGATGGTGACAGTGGTGTCCAGAAAATTAACACTGGTAGCAGAATATTCCAGGGAAAGCTTTATGTTTGGGTGGAGGGTATTAAGTTCCTGATAGAAATCCTTAAGTGTGTCAGTGCCCTCTGTCCAAATTATAAACAACTCATCAATGTAATAGAAATAAGCAAGTGGTTTGTGTGTACAGTGCCTTAAAAAGTCCTTCTCCAAATTTGCCATAAAGAGATTAGCATACTGTGGAGCCATCCCGGTGCCCATTGGTGTTCGCATAGTTTGAACATAATGTTTACCACTGAAGCTGAAATTATGTGTCAGAATGAATTCCACAAGTTTCCCCACCACTTCAGGGTCAAGGTTTTGGTCCAATCCTTTCTCATGTAGGTATTTAGGCAGGCTACAATGCCATCCATGTGTGAAATATTAGTGTAAAGGGATGTTACATTCATCATGGCTAAAACGGTATTAGGTGGAATGTCCTTATAACCAGAAAGTTTATGCAGGAAGTGTGTAGTGTCCTGGATGTAACTGTCCCTTTCTATAACCAGTGGTTTTAAAATGATTTCTACAAACCCTGTGATCCCCTCAGTCAGGGTGCCATTGCCAGAGACTATGGGTCTTCCTGTATTGCCAGGTTTATGTATGTTAGGCAGCATGTTTAATGTCTCTGGCTTGAGTTCAACAAGAATGAGGTCATTTAGTTTGTCTTGGAAATGGTTTGGAAATTATCTAATTAAGTCCTGTAGTTCTCTATTATAGTTTGCAGTTGGGTCATATTCCAGTCCTCTGTAGTAGATATGGTCAGTTAGTTGGTATCTATGACAGCTGGGTGACAATTTCGCTGTTGACTGATGTTACAGTGACTCCTTTATGTCAACTGCATTTGCATTCGACATAAAGGGAGTCACTTCAGACTGTGTTTTCTTTGGGGGCTCCCCCTCCCGAAGCCCCTGCTACTTAATTCATCAACTCTGAGTTGGAGTTGTTTCTGGAAGGGGGTGCAATATCCCCAGAAAGCAGTGCCAGGGTCCCGCGCTGACTCTACAGCGACCTGGCACTGTTGTCACTGTAGTGTCGGTCGCAGTAAAGTTGTTGCCGTAGTGACGGTATGCCACTTAGATGTTTGTTGTCTTAACTGATACAGTCCTCTTGGTTTAATATCACAACTGCAGAGCCTTTATCAGCTTTTTTTATGACAATGTTGTGGTTCGATTTCAGTGTTTGTATAGCCCTCCATTCCAATGGAGAGAGGTTGTAATGGGCCTGCTTCTTCCTATTAAGGATTTGACCAGTAACTCTCTGGTAAAAGCAATGAATGCAGTTATCCAGTTTCTTAATGAACGTAATAAGAAACTGGACAACTATTTGTTCTTCTCCACCCTGATTGAATCCTGGAAGACTTTATTAATGATTCTCTCAGACAAACCTGCCAGTATATACCAATGATTTCAATCACCTATGCTATAGTCTCCTGCACAAATCTTTCAATTGCCAAAGCTCAGATGAAAACCAGGGGATGCCTCAGTATGAAGTCATTAGGTGGGAACAAACTGGTTTCACGGCATCCGTGCCACAGCCTGATGACTATAATAGGCTTCAACTGGGGCAGAGGTCTCAGTCAGGCTAGAAGTGTCCTATAGATTTAGAAACCTTTCTGAACTGAAGTCCTGCTACACATAGTATTGGTCCAATATCCATATTTGGAGCTGGCATATTTAAGGTCCCAATACCAAGTGATATGGTGCAGTCAGAAGACTAAATTCACTGAGATATTTTTACTCCCCCAGCCCTTCTGAGAAAACAATGTCAGGTGTGTGGCCTCCCACGTGTATTACCACAGAAATTTCTGTCCTAATGCCAAGGTCATCAGTGAGCCAGCAAACAAATTCAAGGGGTAAGGCCCTAGCATTGAAGTCCTCAAAAAACAAGTCTCTGGATTCCAATGACAGGTTCAACATCTCAGAAAAACACTTGCAGGAAATCTGCACCATAGTGAGGAGGGTGGAAGATAAAACCAAAAAAAACACAATATTACACCTCAGACAAGCCAAACACTTAAGGTCCACCCACTCAGAGGAACTTGCCTTCTTGAGCATATGCATCTAGTAAAAGTTCACCTTCAGTAATCCAGTAAACAGTGACTTATCATAATGAATCTTGCACACAATAGAAGAACGCATAAACATCTGAGATGCTTTCTTATCCAAGAATGATTTAACACATGCAATATTACATAAGTGATGATATTCTGATTTACAAGCCAAGTGGATGTGATGCTCAACTTTTAGCCCTTGGTCCAGCTGAACTCCCAGATTACAGAGTTCAGATTACAAATCAGATAGCTTGAGTCACAGTTTTCAGGAAGCAAAACCTTTTTAAGTAGGTTTTGTATTTTAAATAAAATGTCTGCTTTATCCAGATCAAGCTTTATAATGTTACATAATCCAATCTTTGAGTTTGTGGAATCAATTATTAGGCAAAGATACTCCTTCAGTAGAAAAGGAATCAGATGAAGTCTCAGTGTCATATTTGTACATGAAACATTAGACTGAATTCATATGACAGGATCCCTTATGGCAACAAGAATGATATTATCAAGACTGACTGAAACATGGAGTACTCTAATAGAAAGATAATTTAAAGCTGATGTCATTAATACAGATGGAAAAGGTTCTGCTGCACTAGTGGTCCAAACTACTGGTGATGTGGCAGGTCTAAAGGTATCTGTCCTCATAGCAAATTTGGATAGTGCATCCCAAATGGTGTTTTGTGTTGCCTGTTTAACCATGCCCATGAAAATGTATCAAGGGCAGTAGCTTTCCTCTGGAGGCCCTTGTCCCCTAGATTAAAATATTTGATACACTGCAGCATTTGCATTTCAAATTTTAAATCATTAAATGATTAAAGCGGTGTTGCAGGTTTAACTCTTTCCTTTGGAGGTCCTTTCCCCAGGATGCATCTAGAAACAAGTTGTAATCAGCTCAGCACTGGATGTCATTCTTCATAAAAATTTTCAGATAAATCTATTAAGGGGGACTGACAGGACAGGAGTTTTGTTGCCAATGGGAGCAAATCCAAATCCTTTTCAAAATTAAATGTTAACTCAAATTGGATTCGGCAAATGCAAATCTAATTCCAAATAACCCCAGATTTGTCCATGCCTATTTAATAGGAATCTTTATATAACACACAGTCACTGAGATGATTTGTGTTTCTCTTATACAACATACATTGATCTGATGTTAACTTCTCACATTCATTCTGCATTTGGTATTTTATAAATTCAGAACTGACAGTACATGTTCGGTGGAGCCAGCCAGGATGCGATGCAGTGTCTTGAATCACTACATTACAAAACAGAGTAATTGCCATACGAATTGCCTTATTTACTCAGTAACTCTCTTGCAGTATGCTGTGGTATTGCAATACATTCTGGCTGGCTCCACTGTAGTAGCAGAACTTGAAGCAATATATGTCAGTCTGTTAACAGACTCAAATGCATCTGATTCAACCTTATTTCACATGCAGTTCAACTGTTCGAATGAGAGTCATACAGTTTTTATTCACATGACAGTGCTAGCAGTTTTGATTTAGTCAGAGTCTATCCCTTACTTTCAGTGCTGCCTTGAGAATGAGGATGTACTGTATTTCTTTCTGTGGTTATGTTTTTGTTAGGATTCTCCTACTATTGAAACTTTATATGCAGTATGTCTAGTTAATCTTTCTCCCGGTTTTCTGAAGGGGAATGTGCTGAATCATTGTAGAGCCTCTGCTCCTATCAAATGGCAATAGCCACTCTCTCAGGATTTCTATGTGATTCTGCAGCAGAGAGGTATATGTGAAATTACTATTTCCATCTCCTGCACTTTTCACTTGCATTCTTCCCAAGGTACAAGCTCTAGGTGACTTTAAATGGCACACTGTTCACCAAGATGGCACCATATAATCATTGCCACTGTGTATTCAAACAGAATAATAAAAAAATACATTATCATTAACAAGGCTGTAATTCCATTGAGGGGCTCTGTTGATATCATAAACTGAAATGTTGAAACTAATGTGATTTATAATGTCATCAGAATCCCAAGATGGAATTGCAGGGCTTGTTACCAATGGCTTTCTAGGTATTATTTGTGTGTAGTATATAGAACTCTCCTAACATTCCAGCAACTACTACCTGATGTCAGATCAATTTCTATTGTCATTACGATGGTATTGCATGACTTCAATGTCATTTTTTCCCTATGGTAAAAAAGTGACAATCCATGCATTGCAAAGCAAACATTTTAGGAAATGGACAAACGTCCAGCTCTTTGGCCATTCTCAAAAAAGCTGGAGGTCATGAGAGTGCAGCTATGAAAATGAAACAATCCAAGAAACTGTGGTCTCTCATTCACAATGCAGTGTGTTCATTGATGTGATCTTCTGTGTTTAAGATACATTTTAACTTTTCCTGTGATACTTACTTAAAAATAATGTGTGGCACTGGACAGGAGAATTCTACATGGGAAAACTGCTTCTTACAAAAGCAAGGAGAGACTAAAGTACTGCTAGTGGATTTGCTCTGCTTATATTTGCTGCCATTCTCATTGGTTAACTTTGACAGACTATTGCACTGAACCCCCAACAAGTTTAGCATTCCCTCCCTGACACCCATTACTATTCCTGACTCCCTTTCCGAACTGTGACTCATCCTGTTGCACTCTCTGGACATCAACTTGTAGTCCTCTCCCACTAGCCCAGCAATTCATTTGCCAATGGGATAAGTACTGTATTGTAGGATCACCAAATGCTGAAGAAATGGTGGGTAAGAAACAATGGAAATCTACTTAAAACTAGGGCTTTGTGAAGTTTGTGAATTTTGCTTTTTTGGAAGTGTTGCAAAGTTCCTCACATTTTGTGCAATTTTGCAGAATTTGGCAACAGTTTGCAATATATTTATTGGGTCATAACTCACCCATACTTGCAGTTAGATAACTGGTAATTGGCATCCCTACATGTCAAGAAATGATATGTTAAGTTTCATGAGATTTAAGTGAGTAGTTTAAAACTTATAGGGATTTAAATTTTGGCAATTTATTTTTTGCAAGCTTTTTGGAAAACTTTTTTTTTTAGTTGTTTAACCAGGAGTAGCACACTAAGTTGAAATATTTTTTTACAGGTGCGACCTGGGAGCACAGGGAAGTTAAGTGACTTACTCATGGTCACACAGTATGCAAGTAGAAGCTGTGGGATTCAAACCCAGGTCTGGTCTGCTGGATGTCACCAGATTTACAGCTCAAATCCTTAAACCACTGCGCTATACTGACTCCCTTCTCTGCTTACAACCTGGCAACCTTTAGAGTTATATACCCATATGTTTGCATGAATAACCTTGCTGGCATGGTCTTAGAAACTGTTAAATGTGAAAAGATTTGATGAAGTAATTTTTAAGTTACAGGGGTACACCATTTTGTAATTCCAAATGTTTTGATGTTTGTAGCCACACTGCCGTTATTTCTAAACAACTAAAATTTGTGTGACTAAACAATGCCATTGAGTTCTGGAATCTAACAAAGCTGGATAAATGTGGTTCAGTGGTTTAAAATTTGCAGTGGAGATACTGCAAATTATTAATTGGCAAAATTTGCTTCAAAAATTACGGAAGTGTAATTTCATTTCTTGTCATTTCATTTTATTGATTATTCTGGTCAGAACTTTGAGCAATAAAAACTGTCTATTTTGACAAATGACCAGTGTTAACATACAGGAAAAGACACTAAAAAATATTCAAAGACATTATATACAAAAAAAGAATGAGTCCTTAAAACTGCATTTTGACAATGATTTGTATAAATAAAATAAACTGCACTTGAAAGAGGGGTTGGATATAATAGGTAATGCTTCTTAGAATGCCACTTGAAGAATTTAACTTTTTTTAAAGCATGTATCACATCTGAATACATTTAGCTGTGCTGAGCTGTTTGTAGTTATGTAGTTTCTTTCTGGGAGACTAGTTTCGCACCCTGCTTTATTCTCTGAGCTTGACCAGTTAGACTCAGTGGAACTACTGCCTGTTGTGATTTTTTTACTTGTTTTACAAAGAAACTCATCCTTAACAAGAGAGCCTTTCACTCTTTTCTGTCAGACTTATCCCTGTGAAATAGCCAAAATTTCCTCAGGCCCCAGTCATTTTCTTCCCCCACCAGGTCTCTGTGAGCACCTCTATACCCAGAACTTTCAAGTGCATTGGGTTCTCAGACCAGGCAATTTTATTGGGAGTGATTGTCATATGGCCTGCCTTCAAGTGATACCCAAACCTGCATGCTTCCTTGCTTCAGCTGGGGGCCTGCTACTGTTTTGCTAATCAACTTTGTTGCCTTTCCCATGGTGAATCCATGAATCTAGCACCTGCCATTGGTGCATCTGCACTAACTGCCTCCCCATTTCTTTGGTTTAAATCCCCCAGACTTCCCCCTTCCATTGGCAAGACCATACCCCCTCTCCTTTGACAGAACTGCAGTCCAACTTGGCTTGGCTATGGAGTACATTCATTTGAATTGCACTGCAGGCCACCTTACCTACACTAGCATCATGGTCCTGCAGTGCCCAGCCAATACTTCTGCTGCCATGGCATCCAGAATTATGTCCCATCATGACTAAATATATTTTTGTCACAATGGCCTCAGTCACAACTAGTTGTAATTTTGGGTGCCACTTACTATCACAGTTTTCAAATGTGAACCAGGTACATTGTTGCCTGCAGTGTTGTTAAAGAGTCAGCAAGTGGCACAAGTCATTTAGTATGAGCTCTATTGGACAGCAGGCAAAATGCAAGAAGGCAAGCAAGTGTATTGATGGCCTTGACTATTCTTGATCATTCTTCACTCAAAATATTGATTGACATAAGGATGCCTGTTTGATGCAGAACACCATTGTACTGTTACTAAGCAGTCCTCTATGAATACTACCTTATTACCACTCTACCCATATTTTTCCTTCCTCCTCTGTGACTGTTCAAATGTATGACTAGGCAGCATTTATGGTTATGGTTTCCACAAACATACCTCAAAATTCCACAATTTTCACAAAAGCTCATGAAATTTAACTTTAATTACTAATGTTATTTTGTAATTTTTGGCTGCTTATAAGTTGATCATAGAGGTGTGCAAAAAAAAAAAACCTTCCACTGGCAGAATTTCCACAAAAGGTGGAGTTTTGCTTCCTCAAAAGTGCGGGAAATCAAATTGGCAACTTTTGCAGAAATTCCAACTAAGAACAGTGGAAAAAGTATATAAATTGTGGGTTATTGCATTTAACTGTGGAGAAAAAAGTCCACAGAACTGATCACTGAACAGCAGAATAATTACATGTACTAAGGAATAAATTCATTAAACTGCGGAAAAAAATTCCTCAGAACTGTAATTTCACAGTTCATGTGTATTTTTCAGCAGTTCAGCTACAAAATTCTGTGGAACAGGGTGAAAATCTGCAAAACACATTTGGAAGATTTCAATCTTGCCAATGGCAGAAGTTTAAAAAATTCTGCTAAATTTCCGAATTTCTGCAAAAGTTCCACAAAATTGGAATCCGTAATTTTGCCCACCTCTAGTTGGTCATCCTTTAAGTAAGAGATTAGAAAGTTGACACAGCCTCATTTTTAGGATCTATAAACCTACCAAAATAGGGGAAATTGCATTTTCTGGTTTTAAAGTTATAGTGGCTTTAAAATGTGCAGTTTACATATTTGCAAAATTTTATTTAAAAATTTCTGAATGTTTTGCTGCATACTCATCATCCCCTTTAAAGCTAGAGATCTCCAACTTGGTGCAAACATTCAGGATGTACAGTAGAGGACTTTGTACATGCACACTTTGGAACAAGATGGACATGCAGTTTTTTAAATTAAACAGAAATAAGTTACATTTAAATTTGGACAAATGTTTGCAAAATTTTCATGGACATTTTGTGAAATTTCATGGAAGCAAAAGCATAATTTTCCTGAATTCTACTGGGAGAACTTGACTTTTACACAGCCCTACTTAAAATTAATGTATATACCTGTATTTAACTGTGTCTATATGTATGCACAAGTGTGTGTGGCTATATAAAGTATCTGTATGTATCTGTATACAGTAGGTAACTTGATGCTCCACCATAATTCCTTTGAAGATGTCCTTGAACTCCTTGTTTAAATTTCTGCTTCCTCATTGACTCTCCCATGGTGATGTACCTAAATACATTTGACTTGTGGCTGCAGCATTGACTCCCACCCTGAAGACATTCCAGCCTCTCAGCCAGTTTACTACTCCTTCACCAGCTGTGGTCATGGAGTACTGTTCAGTAGCATGTAGGCCTTGCAAATAGAGTCTGGCAGCTGTGAGTGCATGAAATTAAAAAAATTAATACATAAAGGGGACAGGGTGCCTGATGCCCTAATGGTTAACAGCACTGTTTCTCAAGCAGGAGACCAGGTTTAATTGCACAAACAGAGGACTGTAGTTGTATTGTCTGAAGACAGGAGTGCAGTCAAAAATGGTATTTCAGTATCTGAGGAGGGAGTGTGCTTAATGGGCACTTTTTGGCTACTCCCTGGTGGCCCAGGAGGATGAAGACACACAGACGTTCACCATTACAGCCATGATTCCAGGTAGAGGGATGGCTCAGATGAATGATGACAGGAATGGGGAGGCATAGCTACATAAAGGAACAGCCTTCCAAGATGAGACCAGGGCTGTGGAACCTCTAACAGCATAACCATTACGGAAGGTCCCACAGAACTGGATGTATGATTCCAGGAAGGGAGGGTTCTGCAACTGAGATACAGGTAAGGAGGGTATGTACACTGGTGAAAAATACAGGGTAAAAACAGAAGCTGGAAAAAATTAGAAAGCAAGTGCAACATGCTTCTGTGTATGAAAGTATGATGACTGCATATGAATAGATGTTTTTTATGTGTGTGTGTGTGTGTGTCTCTCTCTGTCTTCATGTGTATGAGTGCTTCTGTATGAATGCATACCTGAGCTGATTGCCCTTTCTACATGTGCATATCAACATGTGTGATAGTGTATTGGAGAATGTCTGTGTCTGTATCTAAATGGGTATGTATTTTTTGGGTGCATGTGTGACTTTGATTGCATATGTACATGACTGTTGCTCATTGTACCTTTCTGTGCAATGGGGTCTCTCCACATGCATTTGAGTATGACTGTCTCTCTGTGCATGTGTGTATGAGTAGGCATGCACCCATTCTTGTGAAAGAGTACAATTACTACAGCCAGCCTTTGTGGGCAATAGCCAACTTATGTTCACATACTGTAGTTACTGAAGATTTGAACAGGTCAAAGTAATGTAAACAAATATTTACAATTCAGTTTACTAGACAATTTATTTCCTGAAATTCTGCTAAAACAAAGTGAGCATTTTCAGTACACAAAATAATACAACTCTGATCGTGTACTGTAGCATGTTTTTTGTGTCCCTTTTTATACACAGGAAAAGCTTCCTTCAGATAGTCCCAGTTTGCAGTTGGATCCCACTGTCACCAGTGGTTGATGTAGTAATTTTGCTATTTGTTGCTCCTGAGCCCTCTCTGCAGAATGTTTTAAGACTGAGTAATTGGTCTTGTATATTCCATGAGCAGAACATTCAATCAAAGACAGACAGTGTGGGAAGAAGATAAAGAAAGTAAAAGCGAGAGAGAGAGAGAGACAGACAGACAGACAGAACGTGAAAAAGAGAGAGGCTGGCTATTATTCTGAGAAATCTGAAAAATGGGTAGACCACACGTTAGCCTTGCCAAGTCAGACTGCTTGGCAGTTGTTCTGACTCACAACTTTTTGGGGTACTTCATGCTGGTTCTGCTGCTAGCTACCTTGCTTTTAACTCTGTTTCAGATAAATTATCAGTTTGCATTTTTCTGGCAGCTCAAGAACTCACTGGTAGTATGGTGGTAAGGAAACTGAGACAAGACACATTTACTGGCCAGATGTGACATTGAGTAAGCAAGAACTAAGCAGTGTTTCTAAACCATGAGGTACTGATTCAGAGTACAGTGCCCAGCACTGAAGGGATGACTCTTGTTCATTAAGTTGTCCTAAGAGACTCTGGATCAAGGCGAGTACAGAATAATTTTACAATCTATTAGTTTATTACATAAATACAACAGGCCTGCCACTGGTGTGCATTGTCTGGCCATGTGATGCATGGTTGCTACTGTTTGTCACTTTCACACTATTTTTTTTATCAACACTGCAACCCATTTACAGGAGAAATATTATTCAAACTCCAGATACAGTGGCTGGGTAGAACTCTGAGCCTCTTGCATTCAGTAACCACTCTGATGATGTGAAAATATTCTGACAAGGTTTCAGGGCTAATCAAACACTTTTTATGTTTGCTTGTGCATGTGCAGCAAACATTCTGTTACAAGAATAGCATTTCAGATGTGTGTTACTGTCGGCTCAAATGCAGCTCAGGCTGCACAGGGCTTGACAGTGGCAGGCCAGTGATTAGCGAGGCTGATCATGACACTGTTCTGTGCTTGCTGGGCAGAAAGTTCTTGTAGTTGAAAGGACCACGCTGCTCCTATAAGCCAGTGATTTGATGCTTTCATCTGCATGAAGCCTCCCAGCGAGCAGCTGTGTTGTGTCAAGAAATGTGTATTGACACAGTGCTGCATTATCAGGAATATTGGCTGCTGCTTGTCTTCCCAAGGCAACATCTGTGTCTGTCTGCTCGCTCCCCAAAGACACACACACCTTGTGGCTGTAATGTTCTTTTTTAAATCAAAAGTGGTGGATTTCTCAGCATAAGATACTGGGGTGTCCAATCACCAGTGTGCTCCTGAAACTCCTGTGGTCTTTTTCTGACCCCCAGTGTCTGCTCAAGGTGAGCAAGTGATCAACGGACTGTGTAGAACACATAGTTATATGCAGGCAGGGACTCAGTGATACAATGGCAACAAATTAGGACATTTGTACTGGCAAAGGGCTGCATTATCAGAAATATTGACTATTGCTTATCTTCCAAAATACTGGCTGCTGCTAGTCTTCCCAAGCCATTGCTATGTCTGTCTGCTGACCCCCACACACACACACCTTGCAGTAGTAATTTCCTCACTAAGACATCCCCCAGATCCCAATATTCAGACCCTCCCTCCTTGTGACACTGGGGTACCCAATCCCCAGTATCCCTCTTGGATCTTTTTTTTTTTTAATTTACACCCAAAAAGCAGACAATCTTCCATCAATGTTATTTGTGGCCTTCCCTTACCAATCCCCCACCCCCACTAACCCCTGACTTACCACCCACCACCCCACATCTCCCACAACCCCCACTCAGCTTAAAAGACTGCAGTGCTGAAAGTCCACTCTTCAAAGAAAACACATCCTTCTTCTATCACTGACTGGGAACTTAAGAAACAAGGTAAATGCAGTCAATATATTTTTAATGTGTTTTGAACTTATAACTTTGTCATTTCTAAATATTTTTCAGTAAATGTTTAACATGGTCTTTTTTGGACCCCACCTTATGAACCAGTTAGGTGAATTCTTTTAAATTCAGCCCAAAAGGTTTTTTAGTAGTTGATCTGCAAAATCATCTTTTGGACAGAATTTGAATATTTTTTTTACCTACCAACTTCATGTAGTGGGTCTTAAAAAGACTATGCTGAAAATTTGGTGTCAAAATCTTTAAAAAAAGAACACCGGAGTTATGAAGGTTCATTAACATTTTTCAATTTTCACTCATAGCTTTAGTAATTTTCAATGTTTTGACTGCAAATTTTTCACCATAGCCATTTTTTTCACACCACCTCATGAATGTGACAGATGTCATTTTTTTTTCAAATCTGCCCAGAATGGTGATTTAGCAGTTGCTCTACAAAATTTCATTTTGGGCAGGATTTGAAAAAAGTCACCTACCAGGTTCATGAAGATGGATCATAAATATAATCATAAATATACTATGTGGGCAATTTGGGGTAAACATCTTAAAAAACACCAACGTTATGAAGGAATTCAGTGGCTTTGTGTTGTTACACCAACAGAAGTGGTTGATAGGGCTTCCTAAGGATGTTTTGACATCTGATGTCTTTGATGCACTGACATGTATTTCTGTTGATTGATTTCCTATGGCTACTGTGAATTTCTTTTTAATAACATTAGGCCACTTAGCAATAGAGAGGGCACAGTCTGAACATGGCTTAGATTTGTTGTTATCATAGTCACTTTTCAGGATATTAGTTTAGCTGAGAGCCTTTTTTGAACATTTTTTGCAGTAGACCATGTGGAGCAAGTGAGCGTGCTTGTCAGGTTTTGCCCATGGTACTGGAGCAAGGAGAGTGCAGAGGTCCTGGGTGAGGAATAGTACCATAGTTGTGAATGTAATAAATAAAAAGGGCCAAATACAGTAGCACCTGGCTGGTGGTATTATCAGAGTGTCATCTATTTGTAACATGAAGTAATATTTTTAAATTTATAGAGCGTGGAGGGTGGCTGAAGAGCCTGGATATAGGACTATGTTAATTGAGTGAGTGGGAGCAGGGCAGTTAGTGGAGAAGTTGTTGGCAATTAAAACAAAGAAAAATGAAAGATACAAAAAATTAAAACAGGGTATTAAAAAGAAGTGTGACTGTAATAATGAAATATGCTGAAGAGAAAAGTGTTTAGGGAAGGAAAATGGTGAGCTGAGAAGGAATGGGTGGCTCGGAGAAACAAAAGTATTTGTAAGCAGTGTCAGTGGGTGTGCAGGTGGGGGGGGTCCAGTGTCCATAAGGCTATGACGAAGTAACTATATGTAAAATCAGTGATGATAAACATACTATATGTATAAATTAGTCGTTTCTGATTAATACATATAGTTGTTCTGCTAAGCAGATTTATCGGCAGCCTTTTGTGTCCACCCAATTGAATAAATAAGTGATATGCAGATGGGACCTGTGTGATAAATGCTTTATCTATACAAATGCTGTTTATCCTTGGGTAACCTCACGAGTGACGTAAACAGCACAAGTATAGATAAATCATTTATCACAAAAGATGCCCTCTGTGTATTTCATTTAGGTAACAGGATAGGACCTTGTGTGATAGATTATTTCTTTTAGCTTTTTTAAAATTCATTATTTGTAAAAGCTTATGAGTTTATTTTGTGAGCAAGTGGTATTGTGCATTCTCCCATCCCAGCTATCATAGCTGTTGCCATGGACGCAGTGTTAGGATGATGAGCTGATGCTATGATGTGGCAGTTCATTGGTGGCACCTAACTTCTACAGAAATTACAAACCACCGCCGCAGAAATTCTACAGCAAATAGTAACCCAGCCACAGAACTTGGTCCCAAATTTCCACAGAAAAATTGGGGCCTTGTTATAAGGGTATCCATCAGATGAATGCATAGATTAAAGTCAGATACACAGGTAAGACAAATTATTTTCAATGTGTGTTCTATTTGTAATTACTTTCAGTTATTATTTACCTAAAGGATTTATGCCCCCTGCACATCAACCTTGCCTTCTCTGGATACACTCCACAACTGGTCATATCCCACTTTACTTTGATCTCCACACATCCCCATGGAGTCTTGTTTTGCTCCCTAGGAGGAGTATGGTGTCGAACCATGTGTCCAGTGGTATGCTGAGGAGTCACTGACCTTCTTCACTTCCCAGTCATGACAATTTTACTATTATAACTCTTGTTATTAATTTTTTCCTCTGTGTTATCTACACCCAACTACACACCTAATGCAAGCAAACATTCAACATTGAAAATGCTTGTTTAGTTTGGCATTTAGTTCTAGCCTGTGTGAGTTAATTGTAAAGTAAATATTTTGCATTTCAAAATCCACAAATGTCATTTCATTCTGCACATGGTGTCAGATTTGTGGAATACATCCAGGATGAACTTTTCAAAATCTCACGTGACCTGTCACTCTTAACACATCTGAGAACAAAAACAACAGTCAGCAAGCATCAGCCCAAGCTTGTTCAGCATTGATAAGGCCTTGCAATGATGGTAGAAAAAGCCAGAATAAAACAGAAAGGGCTGAAATGAGTGCCTAGCACTCATGCACAAGCACGTGTGTGTGTGTGTGTGTGTGTGTGTGCAAACACACACAAACACATGCATGTGCACACAAACACATGCACAGTATACTTTACAAGTGTCTCCAATTATTTAGCAGCTAGCTAAAATGCTACATGGCTATTTTCATAACCAGTCTATTTGCATCTGGACATTTCACCTCTGTCATAACTGTTTTAACAAAATGTCCTTATTTTTTGTTGTAGCTAAATTGCATTTATTTAAATCTAAATGTTAATGTTTTATTTTTTCTTAATGGATCTGCTCCCTTTTCCTGTCCTGTGCTTAGCATCATTTTCTCTGCATTCCATGCCAAGTACTCCCTGGTGTCCAGTAGCATTTCCCTCTCTCTTCCCATACAATGCCATGAACTCCCCGGTGCCCAGTTCTGTATCTAACCTCATCCAATCTCATGGCAAGTACTGGTGATCAGTTGTATTCCAATCATCTCCCTTTCCCACAGAATTAACTTCCTAGTAACTAATGGTACCCATTCCCTCTCTCTTTGCAACACTACACAGTCTCTTGTAGCCAGTGGTACCCATTCCCACTAATGTACCCAAACAACACACAGTACTTCCTGGTTTCCTCAGAACAATGGCTAAACAAAGACCATTTGCAGCACAATACCTGACTTTTCTTACTCCAACAGCTGTACAGAATAGATGGGGAAAAGTACTGCTGAAAATGACAGTGAGAACACAATGGATGGCAGTGGATCAGATATATCTGACTCTGCTAGCAAGGCCTCCACAGTAAACAGAATGGTTTCCTCTCACCCAACCACTAGGCTCACAGGCAATAAAAAGAAAATGAATTACTTGCATTCCGCTCTGATACTAAATTGGAATCTGCAAAAGTTTACCAGGAGATTTCAGATTTGCAACAGACATCTGAAGAGCATGAAGCTGCAATTACCACCCAGGACTCTTGAACGGATCAAATGGACTGGCTGTTCCTGGAGATTCTGACTAAAATTCAACTCTAAACCCCAAATACAAGGCCCTGGAGGGATGTTCGATGCATAAAAATATTCGACTATATGGCATCAGGGAAAAAGCTGATGGCACCAACATCATTCAGTTCTTAAAGTCATTTTTTTCATAAAAACATCATGATCTGCCTCAGTACTTCAACTTTCACATTGCATGCGTATACAAGATGCTGGGGCCAATTCCTGCACACAGTCAGCCAAGACCTAGGTCTATCATTCTTCAATTTACAAGTTAGGCCACAAACCAAAATATTGACTGGTCTGTGGCAACAAAAAGAAGTTTTTTCGAGGGCAAGTGTATCTATGCAGATGACAGTTATTCCCCTGTGGTCATGGAAGAAAGTAATAAGCTCTCAATTCTCTTAGCAGTGCTCCATGAGAAGCAGTTGCTGTTCCATACTCCTTTCCCTGCTAAGCTCTGAGTTTTCTATCTGGAGGGGCCAGTTGTATATGGTCCCTTTTATTGGTTCCTGACAGGCCCAGGGGACCTCCAGACAGTTATTCCTACAGGTTAGGATTCCCCTTTACCACCGGGACACCTCAAGATCACACCAGTTTCTCCCTTTGGTTTATCATCCTGGGATTATTCTTGAGTTATGGGATAGGGATGCCAATGGTGACCAATAGCCTGTACTACTCACTAATTTCTGTCAGTCTGGCCCATTACTGTGCTGATTACCTCCCTTTATCATGTCTCTGGAGTGATTTCCCCTTTCCTGTATGAATGGGTGTAACCCACCTAGGGGAGACCTGCCTCCACTCCTTGTAGGCACATATTCTCCCTTCCACACTGTGCTACTTTTCATCTAGCAAACAGCCTGGACCTTAGGGGACCCACCAGATGATCCCCCCTGCCTTGGAAGTTGAGCCCCCTCTCTGATGGAGGGAGGGAAGTTTGTGACTTGTTAATTGTTCTGTTTACTGTTCAGTGTTTCATGATGTTTCTGTCTCATTGCAGCAAAGTGTTAAATCTATATATTGAAACATTCCTTACAGGTAATACTGTTTGGACCATAACTAGGAGGCAGTTTCTAACAGCCTGGGCAGCTATGACATCCCGAGATGGCAGGGATCTGTGGGCCCCTTGACCTGTTAGGGAACGTATGTTAAAGTTCTCCTACCTTGGCAGCCCTTTGTGGACGGGCTTGTTTTGTTTGTTACCTGTTTACTCATGTTGTTAATTACTGTTGCTCTTGCAGTCTGTGTGTCCTGTTATTTATTGACTACTTACTACCTAGCTTTGTTACATTTGCTGCATGTACTGCATAACCTGGATGCAGACATCATTCGTCTTACTATATTTGATGCTTTGGGAGGGAATAGCTTGAATAGCGACACACCCAGGGAACCACCCACTGTGTTTATTCAGGTCCCTTTGTGCCGTCATCAGCATTCTCCCTCACACTATAGTTTTTTTACTATTATCTAATTCGTGGCAACCATATGTCCAACTCTGGTATATTCACACAATGTGAATGGGTTGAATAACCAGGTTAATAGAAAAAAGTAGCTATCACTATTAATAAAACAGCACCCTTCCTTTGTGCTGTTGCGGAAAACACACCTTTCCCAGAGTGAACACAGAAACTAGAGAAATGTGGCTTCTCCCAGGTAGTGGCATCTGTGTATAAGCAAGGAGATGTAGAGGTGCGGCAGGACAGGTCCATTCCTGTCCAGGTACAACACTCATACAGACCCACAGGGGAGTCAGATGTTATTGACTGGGACATACATTGGAAAATAAATTACCCTTGTCAGTTTATACCTCCCTCCAGGCTCTGATAGCTCAATGACTGACACTTTCTATAGGAACATTTTGCAAGACTTGGGGGGAAGGGATATTACTGATGGATGATCAATACATGCTTTATGCCAACATTGACACCACTGTCCCACACCCAACTGGAGTCACAGGCATTCAAAAAAGGAGTATGAAACCACTTCAACTGGATCATTATGTGGAGATTTTTGACCCCACAAACCAGTGCATATGCACATTATTCGGGTCCTCATTGCATCTACACTCAAAGAAACTTAATTCACATAATGTGCGAGCACATCAGCCTACTCCATAGCTGCTCGCACCTCTCTATCTGCTTGTCAGATTATGTCCTGCTGTTATGAACTCTGAATTGGGGATCACCAAAAGGCAGATCCCTGTGGCATTTTAATAGCTCTTTTTTAAACTCCCTCGAATTTCGAGAGGTGGTGAAGGATAAAATCAACCGTATCATTACTGAAAATGCTTCACCGGATGTTTACCCTGGAATACTTTGGGACACCGTCAAGTAGTGCTCTGTGGGGAATTAATTAGTCATATAGCTGCCCTAACAATTAAAGGAAGCATAGACTGTCTATGTGCAGGGTGATTTCTCGGTTCTGCCCTACTTAACCAGATTAAAATCTGAAATTCAGGATAGCATAAATGCTAAAACTGAGCTAGTTTTATGCTACTTAAAACAAAAATATTTTGAAGGAGGGGCCAATGCTACTAAGCTCCTGGTATTCCATCTCTGCCACAGTGCACAGCTACAGAAGGTCACACAAATAAAAGACACAATCATTTATTGCTTATTCCTAGACCAGACTAAGATACTCAAAGCATTTAAATCATATTATGAACAACTGTACACTTCAGAACACCTAACTCTGACTGCAGGAATGGAAGGGTTCTTAGCTAAGGTAACTCCTCCTACAGTACTGGAATCTGATGCAGCACAGTTACTTGCCCCAAATAGGCTGACTGAGATGGAAAAGACCATAACTAACATGAACAAGCATTTGTCAATGCCGAATGTCTGCTTGCTGGCATTGGCAGTGGTAGTGTAGAAGTTACAGAGCTGCATAATAGGAATAGCAGTGAAGTATTGAACTGAAGCCAACCCCATCACCACCCTGCAGAGAGTGACAGGCATTGGGGTGTGCCTTTGGGTTGTCAGGCATAACGGGCACGCCATTTCACCACACCCTACCCTGCAGACACCGACAAGTGTCACAGTGTGCCTTGAGGTCTTTGGCCCTTATGCGCACCCCATTCCATCAGGAAATATGGTGAGATGGGTGCGGTATAGGAGAATGGAGTGAACTTTGGGGCCGAAGAGTCCAAGGCATACCTCGATGCCTTCACTGGCTGCAGGGTATGGAATGGTATGAGCATTACAGGCAAGAATCCCAAGTCACACCCCTGATGCCTGTCATTCTCTACAGGGTGGGGTGTTATGGTTGGAAACCCTAACACCTCAGGCATTCGTTGTATTTTACTCCAAATTTACAACATGATTTTTTGAGACCCCACCTTATGAATAGTGGCAATATCAGTTTGTTAGCTGAAAGCTGCTTATGCACAGCGACTACGGCATTTAGCACCACGGGTGCAAAACACATTCAACAGGATGTGAAAATGACAGCTGTACTGTTCATGGGGAGGTGGAAAATGGCAATGTTGCAAATCTGCAGTAAAAATATTAAAAACTGGTGAAGTCAATGAAGTGCAGTATAGAAACTGTGCAACGACAACTCGTAATGTAATTAGTTTGTGATTTTTACAGCAGATTGGCAACCAGGCATTTTGGTGCTCCGATCATGAACAGTGTCACTGTGATTTTCTTTATCTGTCCTGAACAATGATTTCCCACAGCGACCACGCATCTCTGGCGCTGAAAGTTAAAACACATTTTGGCCATGTTGTGAAAATGACAGCTGTACTGTTCATAAGGAAGTGTGGAAAATGCCACTTGTGAAAATCTGGACTGAAAATATTACAAAGTCATGAACTTACGAGGGTGCGTGGAAACTGCACAATGCTCACTCGTAACACAGTCATTTTATGGACTTTTGTCACCAAATTTTCAACATAGCCATTTTAAGACCTCTGCTCATCAACAGTATAACTGTGATTTTCTTAATCTGTCTCAACATTGTTGCGACAATCACTGCACCATTGTGCGCTATGATGGGTGGAAACACATTTTGGGCAAGATGTGAAATGACAGCTGTACTGCTCATAAGGAGGTGTGGTAAATGGCAATGTTGAAAATCTGAGAGAAAATATTGAAAATCAGGAACTTACGAAGCCGCGTATTAGGAACCAACGCATCGACACGAAAAACAGTCATTTTTAGGAATTTTTCACTAAATTTTCAACATAGCCATTTTAAGACCTCTGCTCATGAACAGTGTCACTGTGATTTTCTTAATTTGTCCTGTACATTGATTTCGAAACCGACTGCGCCATTGTGCTGCCATATGGGGAAACACGCTTTGGGTGAGATTGAAAAATGACAGCTGTACTACTCATAAGAAGGTGTGGTAAATGGCAATGTTGAAAGTCTGGAGTGAAAATATTGAAAATTCACAAACTTATGAGCGTGCATAGAACTGCGCAACGACGTCAGAAACAGTATTTTTGGTTTTCCTACCAAATTTTCAAAATAGGCTTCTTTGAGAGCTCCACCTTATGAACACTGGCAGTGTTGTTTTAGCATCAGTCCCTGAAGGTGATTTTGGCGCAGTGATCATGCAAATCACCCTTCGGCCCAAATAATGCCATAACACTGACAGCATTCATGACAAGGGGTCCCAAAAACCCCATGTTGAAAATTTGGTGCAAAAATTCAAAAAAATGCCTAAGATATGCAGCAAAGTTGAAAACACCCTATCTATCCCATTGTACAGCTTACCGGCATTTCCTCAGTTCGCGGTCGGCTTTGAAGAGTGCAGATGTGTTCCCGGTCCACTGATGATCGTCGCGCTGAGCTCTGGAGGTAAGTAAGGGTTGGGGTGTGTGGGAGGCAGGGTGCGAGTGGGAGGGTGCGGCTGTGTGGAAGGCGGGAGACTGCGAGGAACGTTTTTACAGGGTTTTTAGACTATGCGGAAGTTTGCCACGCTGGTGGGCTCCAGCATGGCAGCTGGAAAGGGTGTTTGGGGGCTGGAGCCGACGGGGATTGGGCACCTCGTCAGCTGTAACATTTCCGCCATGTTGGGTGGCCCCCAGCGTGGCACCTGGATGCTTGGGAGACAATGGAGCCACGGGGAATTGGGCACCCCATCAGGCTATATGATGCGTAGCCACACTGGAGTGGGCACCCAGCATGGCATTTGGAAGGCTTTGGGGAGGCAGCACAGCCGATGGGGATTGGGCACCCTGTTGGCTATACAGTGTGTGTGGGGAGGCCGAGGACGCAGTGTGTGTGTATGTGATGTGTGTGTGTGTGGTGTGGGGAGCGCTGATGAGCAGGGATATCTGATCACTGCTCACTGAAGCATAGCTCCCCCTTTCAACTGTATGCCACTGCATTTTGGACTGTCATAGACAGCTCAGCAGGCATTGGAGAACTGCCTCCGCACCTGCAAACACACTGACTGAATTGGGAGAGGGCTGCCACACCTCTGAAAACTCGGATGATGGCACTATGTTTCTTGCACATGCATGCAAGGAAACATAAAAATGGTAAGAGTCCTGGCCCTAATGGGTACACCACAGACTTTTCTAAATGCTTCAAGGATGTCTTGACCCACCCCTGGCAGAGATCTGCTGATTAGCAGCACAGTGAGAACCAATACTGCCCTCCTGGCAGCAAGCAAAAATATTTGCTATATTAAAGGCAAAAAAGATAAGAATGTCTGCTCATTGTACCAATCTATTTCACCACTCAATATTTTTTAACATGAAAGATTTTATTAATTCCAAAGTTTTTAGAACAATACTACAATACAGTAAATACACCATCAATATTTGAGGATAAAAGCAAAACGGAGTCATTCATACATTATTTGACATGCACTAATATTATTCCTATTATTCATATAACCTTTTAATATAGTTCAGATGATAGTTTAAATGCCTTTTGCTAGCTCCACTGAACTGGTGGTATATGTCTTGGTTCTTGCCTATTTTCCAGGGTTTTTTTTGTGGGGGTGGGGGGGGGCAACCGTACTGAGCACAGGTGTGACTTCAGGTACCGGCCCCATTTTTAATAATAAATAGCTGGCCACCTGATGAATATGAAAGTCTCTCAAAAGTGGCTCATTTGGCCATTGTTGTGTTACATGAGGTCCCTGCACCCTAATTGGTACTCCCAGAGGTACACTGCAGACAGCTAGCATTTAGGTATATGTTATACTAACATATAGGACTAAGGGCATCTATCGTATAACAGTAGATGTCAGGATATGTATGCATATGATTGCTATATGCTTTATTTTATAATATACATATGTATTTCTTGCTTACAAGATGTTAGGACACCTGTGTCCTTGTAATGATTATGATATACGAGTCGGCATTGCCATCTTCTGATGATTTGTATTACTACATGGCTATGTACAAACTGTACCTCTTTGTTTCCACAAAGTGATGACTATTACAAAATTGTATAATGTTATCTTGGACTGAGGAGCCACCTCTAATTTAGCCAATAGGGCTCATCTCTGTAACAGAAATTTTCTACCTTACAGTACCCATGGTAATTATCTTAGGTATATAATGTAAGACATTACGTCTTCTACCTCAGAGACCCCAGGACACACGGAGATTCCTTGAGGTATAGGGAATGCTTAGCATTGGCTCCCAGTTCGTAATGGTAAGAACTGCTTAGGACAACTGTGATTTTACTTTTGGTAGTAATAAACAAGCTTTATTACTCTTATGCAATGTGTCTGTGATTCCTTGCATTCCCATTATTGCCAAGAACCTGAGAGTGAAGTTTAGACCTCCTGACAGCTACATGCCATGTCAGTAGGGATGGTGGAATGAGTTGTCACCATTTCATTAAGATAGCACATTTTGCTTCCATTATTGCTGTCAGTAAAGCACTCAGTATTGACTATAAACTTTATACCTCCATTTTGGCTAAACACCTAGATAGATTGTTACCTGTTTCCATAGATTGGGATCAAACAGTTTTTTTTACAAAGAGGCAGATGCAAGATAATATAAAATGCACCTTACATATCTTATACTACGCTGCCCAGTCTAAAGTTCCATTTCTATTATTCAACTTAGATGCAGAGAAATCTTTTGACCAGGTAGCCTGGTTGTTCCTGTTCACAACTCTGGAAAAGATGCATTTCCCACCAGACTTTATAAAGGCACTACAACCAATTTTTGCTGCACCAATTGCCTATGTCAAGATTAATGGAATGTATTCCCAAACTTTCCCAATACAGTGAGGGGCATGTCAGGGTTGTCTCCTGTCACCATGGCTGTTTGCTCTGTATTTAGAGCCTTTGGCACAAGCCATTAGGCAGCAACCTGATATTAAAGGGATACACCTGCGAAGTAGAGCACAGAAACTGGCCCTTTATATGGATGACTTGTTGGTATACAGCACCAGATGATTCATTGTCACCACTCTGGGATTTCGGCAATTTGGTTACTGTGCCAGCTATAAACATTGCAAAATCTGAGGTCCTGCAAATCAATTATCAGCCATTCCTGGCTATACAGAAAGATTCAAATTCTGCTGGGGTCTACCACATCTGAAATATTGTATGTACATATCCTCACATACCCTATCTTTCTACTGCCTCTGAATTATGACCCTCTGGCATAGCATTTCCAAACAAACATGGACATATGGCAATTTATCCCACTCACTCTAGTACAGAAAGTAGACTGTGTGTAAACGAACCTTCTGCTCAGATTACTCTATATAGCACAGACTCTCACATTTACCCCTCCAAGAATGCAATTCTGGAAATGGGATAAGATGATCTCATATTTTCTATGGAAAAGGATCATACCCAAAGCTTACTATACCACTCTTCAGTTACCCAAACAAAAAGGGGGCTGGGCCTCCCTAATCTAGAACAGTATCATACAGCAGCACAATGAAGGACAGTTGGTTACTAGCTCCCCCCTAGTTATATAGCACATTGGAAGGATATTGATCTCCAGGAGGAAAATCTTACTTCCACTTCCAACCCAACACTGCAGCTGCTGGCCCCTCCTTATAGGCCAAAAATCAAGAACTCATATTCCAATGCAACCCTGAATGTCTGGTATAAAGTAATAGTAAACCCAAGGGTTAGGCCAAACAGTTTTTACCTCAAATCATTTGCTACAAACCCAGTATCTCTTCTAGAGAAACTAGACCATACCTTTACAGTTTAGGGCAGATGTGGCCTTTACCTATTATTTATTTTTATTTATTTAGTTTTTGTTAACTGGGTAGGTGCACTAGCCATGAAATGACTATTTTCAGCATGACCCAGGAGAGTACAACAATCAAAGATAGGTACATAGCATGAGTACAATGAAATTACAGTAGCATAGGCCAAAACAGTCAGTAGTAATGAATACATGCAACCAGGACAATAACAATCAATAAAATTCACATAGAATTTTTAGGCATAGAAAACCTACACAGTGTAGGAGGAGATACCACAACATAGCAGCAAAGAAATATTGTTCAAATTAGTCACAACAATGAAGATTCAAACAGGCAGCAAAACAGACAAGGGCAAATTCCTGACTGGGCAGGATGCATTATCACACCTTCTGAAACAAGACTCAGGTGGGGGTGGGGTTGGGGTAGATTAGTTCTCAAGGAGATAGTAAGGGTAAGAAGTGCTATGAGGTAGGGAGGTTAAAGTTAAGCCAGGCAGCATCTGGTGGGTGAGTGGATTAAGGGAGATTAAAACAAGTGCAGAGATCAGCAAGGGATAGATGTAAGCGCAACCCGTCTTTGAAACTGTCATGGGATCTGGATATTTGAAGTGATTGGGGGAGAGATTTCCAAAGCTTAGGAGCAGAGTCATTGAAGGCAACAGAGCCTTTTTATGTTTTACATCTAGGTACATTCAGCAGGGATTTATCTACCAATCACAGTCTATAGGAGGAGGATTGAGGCCATGTCCTAAGTGGGGGGGTGGAGGACATTCTAGAGTTGAAAATCTTTATAAAAGATATGGATCCTATCCCATGTATGCTTTCCAGTATACTGTATGCAACTTAAGATACACATCCAGGACTACAGATGAACCTGCCCTCCAGATATCTCTATACCATTTCTTATTATGTTCTTTCTGTACCTTCTGGATGACCTGCCACTAGACACATTAATCTCCAAGATACATCAGGCCTTATCTGACCTAACCCCATTTTCCAAAGATTATATTTGATTAAAGTGGCAGACTGATCTCAATTTTCCCATCTCAAAGGTGCAGTGGGATCATTATGCAAACTTTACACATTCTCCCACTTCCTCACACATGTGGAAAAAATTTCCTGGAAGTTCATTATTTGGTACTTCTGTACATCCACACAGCAGGTTAAATCCCCCCCCCCCATCGTGCTGTACACCACTGTAGAAGATGTGGTGACCCCAGGGCAACTCATGCTCACATTTTCTGGCTCTGTCCCTCATTACTTTATTCAACATGACTAACATCTTATGGCTACTTGTAATAATGGCCCCAGGTCATTCCTGAAAAAGTGCCTTTGGTTCAGTGTATTTACCCAGTAAACAAATGTTAATAATAATAATAATTATTATTATAATTGTCATTATTACAAGAGTGCTGCACACAAATGCAAAAAGAACTAAGAGAAATGTTTTATCCCTCTCTTGTCTTACAACCTACCACACACTCATTCCTGGACTTACCAAGGGTGTACAGAGACACAAACACCATAAAGTTGTTGAGGATCTGTATTATTTTCATTCATTTATTTGAAAAGGTTTCACCAGGAAAGACAACATGAGCTATAAACAGCTCATTTCCAGATGCGTCCTAGGGGGAGGGCATACATAAATGGGAGAACTGAGCAAAATCAACAATCAAGTACATACAGAGCAAAGCAGTACATATAAAGAAAAGCAGTACATACAGAGCAAAGCAGTACATACAGAGCAAAGCAGTACATACAAAGCAAAGTAGTACATACAGAGCAAAGCAGTATATATAAAGCAAAGCAGTACATATAAAGCAAAGCAGTACATACAGAGCAAAGCAGTACATACAGTATTGTACAAGTACTATGGGACTACAAATAACAAATAAATTAACTAAATAAGTGCTAATCAGATACATACAGTGCTGAGCTAATACAATGCAGTACTAATCAGTATGAGACAACAGAAGCAAGTGTAACCAGGGAGAGGTGTATAGCCGAGTGAGGCCAAGACATGGGGAGAGAGAAGAAAATGGAGACATGGGGGAGGTGAGGTAAAGGACAATGAGGAGATAGCATGGGCAGACATTTTGCAGTCATGGTTGTATCGTAGATGGCACAGGTAGTGTTATGCAATCATAGCTGGCATAGGATGGCACAGAAAGGGGAGATACTGTTGATGGGGGACCTGAATGTATCAGATGTTAACTTGGGCACCTTTGCTGCAGCCATGTCCAAGAGCAGGGCCATTCTCAATGCCCTACAGGTGGCATGCCTCAGACAGCTAGTTTTGGAACCCACTCATGATGGAGCAATCTTAGACCTTGTACTCTCAAATGGGGACAGTGTGAGGATCTCAGATCTAGAAATGGGTAGCCATCTGGAAACAAGTGACCACCAAACAGTGTGGTTCATGATAAACTCAGCTACAGAGCCAAGCCATACAAAAGTGAGGGTACTGGACTTCAGGAGGGCTGCCTTTGGCAAGATGGGAGAGTGCCTTAGAAAAGCACTAACAAACAGGCTAGAAGGAGGGGTGGAGCAACAATGGGGAAACATTAAAACTGAGATCACAGAGGCAACAAGCCTTTGTGTGAAGCAAATAAACAAATCAAAATGAAAGAAAGAGTCACTATGGTTCTCAAAAAAGGTGGTGGGGAGGGTTAGGGAGAAAAATATAGCATTTAGAAAGTATAAAGAAACACAGAAGGAGCAGGACAGAGATCTGTACCAGTTAAGTCAGAAGGAAGCAGGGAGGGAGGTCAGAATAGCAAAGGCCCAAACTAAAGAAAAATAGCCAACTTGGTTAAGAAGGAGGATACAACCTTTTATAGGTATATCAGGGAGCGTAGAAAGACAAAGGGAGGGATAGTGAGGCGGAATAGAAAGGACGGTGGGTGGGCAGAGAGGGAAAGTGAAAAAGCAGGGATACTGAATTAATACTTCTGCTCAGTATTCACAAAAGAGGAGGAGGGGGAATTGCCTAATCCAATTAACAGAAGTACTCTGGATATGGGGGTCGATCCCAGTCCTTTCACAGAAGAAAGGGTTCTGAAAGAACTCCTAAAACTGAAGGTGGACAAAGCAATGGGGCCTGATGGAATTCACCCCAGAATTCTAAAAGAATTAAGGGGAGAACTAGTGACACCACTGACTACCCTTTTTAACAAATCATGGGAGGATGGTGTGGTGCCTGAGGACTGGAGGAAGGTGGATGTGATTCCCCTTCACAAAAGTGGGACCAAGACAGAGGCAGGAAACTACAGACCTGTCAATCTGACCTCTGTGGTAGGGAAAGTGATGGAATCACTTTTGAAGGAAATAATTGTTGAGTACCTAGAGGAAAGTGGAGCACAGGACCCAAGGCAGCATGGGTTCACAGTGGGAAGGTCATGTCAGATGAATCTAATTGATTTCTTTGACTGGGTGACCAAAGTAGTAGACCAGGAAGGAGCTGTGGACATGGCCTACCTAGACTTTAGCAAGGCATTTGACACAGTCCCACACAAAACATTAATAATCAAATTAACCAGTCTGGGAGTGGGTCCCAGGGTGGTAGCCTGGGTAAAATATTGGCTGGACAACAGGACACAGAAGGTAATTGTAAATGGAGTCCACTCTGAGGAAACAGGGGTTACTAGTGGGGTACCGCAGGGCTCAGTTCTGGGTCCAGTCCTTTTTAATGTCTTTATAAGTGACATTGCAGAGGGACTGGAAGGAAAAGTATGCCTCTTTGCAGATGATACAAAGATCTGCAACAGGGTTGATACACAAGGAGGAGTGGAAAGGATGTGAAGGGTCTTGACAAGGTTGGACGAATGGTCAGAAGTATGGCAGCTTGGATTCAATGCAAAGAAGTGCAAAATAATGCACCTGGGAAGCAAAAACCCAGGGGAAGATTACACAATGGGGGGAGAGGTAGCAACAACAAAAATGGAAAGGCACCTGGGGATAATCATATCAGATGACCTTGAGGTTGGCAATCAATGTGAGAAGGCAGTAGGGAGGGCTAGGGGGATACTGGGATGTATAGGGAGAGGCATCGCCAGCAGAAAACAAGAAGTTGTTATCCCTCTGTACAGACAGTTGGTGAGACCACATCTGGAGTATTGTGTCCAGTTCTGGAGACCCCATCTCCGCAAAGACATAGACAGGATGGAGGCAGTCCAGAGGAGGGCAACTAAAATGTTGCATGGTCTGCAAGAGAAGCCATACGAGGAGAGACTAAAGGAGCTTAATATGTATACCCTTGAGGAAGGGGGGGGACATGATAGAAACTTTTAAGTAACTCAGTGGAATCAATAAAGTCTAAGAGGGCTGCAGCTTTCAGAAAAAGAGATGTGTAAGAACAAGGGGACACAATTTGAAGATAGAGGGGGGATGGCTCTAGGGCAATGTGAGGAAGTATTTTTTCACAGAGAGGGTGGTGGACACATGGAACAGCCTTCCTGAGGAGGTTGTAGGGTCTAAAACTGTGGGAGAATTCAAGAATACATGGGACAGACATAAGGCAATTCTTATGGGGGGTAGGAAGAAACAGGCTGTTGGCTAACTAGGATCTGCAGCTTATCCTTTAGGTAGGGAAATTGGCAGACTAGGTGGGCCAAGCAGTCCTTATGTGCCATCAAAGTCTATGTTTTTATGTTTCTATAGTAGAATCATTGGTCCGGGGTAGGTAAAGGGTCCAGGAGAGTGGGAGAGTATGGTTGTTGTGGATTAAGGGAGGATTGTTAGGAGGACAGAGAGGTGTTAGGTGTAAATACAGGGAATTGAAAAGGGTGATGGCAACGTGGTGGCAAGAGAGAGCCAGTCCAGAATTGAAAAGCCAGAAATTAAGAGTAGCTAAGTGCTCAATGAAGATTAGAGGGGGGTAGGGGGTGGAGTGAGATGGGGTCAGAGAGGAGGAGGTGGATAGGGAGGCACCAATAAGAGGTAGGGGAGGCAGTAGGGGGGAGTAGGGTGGAGAGGGGAGGAGGAGAGTATGATCCCAGGAGCTGAATCCCTTCAGGATGTTGGGAACCCTGCAAGGGAACAGGACTGGGGAGGAGGGGTAGAGGTGAGATGTGGGGTGGGGGGTGCAGAAGGATGGGAGGATAGGGTCAAGGAGGCACTAGTTAGAGGTAGCAGGGGGGACAGTGGGGAGGAGAGGGGAGGGGAGAAGGTGTCCATGGCAGAGGGGGTTATTTGGGAGAGAGAGGGTGTTAGGCGTAGATGCAGGAATGCACGGAGTGTTTACGGAGGAGGTAGAACAGAGAGTGTTGGGACTGGGCAGAGTGGATTTCTAGAGGGAGAGAGTTCCAGACTGCAGGGAAATTAAATGAGAAGGCAGTGCGACCAGATGATGTGTGCCGAGAAGGGAGTGCGAGAGTCCTATGGGTGGAGGCACGAAGGGAGTAGCAGGAAGGAAGGAAGGGGGGTTGATAGGAGGGAGGAAAGGTAAGGAGGTAGAAAGCCAAACCAGAACTTGCTAACTAGATCTACGATGTATGAGAGGCATCTGCCATGGAGGGAGGGAAATCAGAGTGAAGAGTAAAGGTCACAGTGGTGAGTATGAGGGGATCAACCAAGAATGTTTCAACAGAAGGAGTTGAAGAGAGTGTCCAGTCTGGCTACGGTGGTTTTTGGGGCAGAGCTATAAACTACATCTCTGAAGTCAAACACAGGGAGAATCAACTTTTTGACGATTTCTCGCCTGGCATGTTGAGGGAGGCATCTGGGACAGTACAGACATCGAGCCTAGGGAGAAGCTTTTTATGGATGGCTTCAATGTGGACCCTGAAGTCTAAATTCTTGTCTAGCTATAGTTCAAGGTACTTGAATGTGATAACATTGTCAAATAATGAGCCAGAGAGGGTGTGGAAGGTGGGGGAGAAGTCGAGTATATTATTACTTAGGAAAACCATTATAAAAAAAAATGGCTTCCAGCCACAATCCCTATGATTGCACTATGGCAAGACCTTATGACAGACTCATATAGCATGGCAAAACTAACTGCTAAACTTAACCAATACTTAGAAGCATTTGAAATCCTATGGTGTATGTTGTGTAATATACCTTACGTTGAAAATAATGGATTTTGTACATTACAATGTCAAATAATACTGTTTCTTTATAATGCTTTAATTTCCTTATGTATAGAAATGACTTTGTACTATTGACAAAAGTATCAATTGTATTTAGGCTATTTTTACTATATATCAGAAGTATTTTTGCCTGTTGTGTGTTATATAAGAAAATGAATAAATACATATTAAAAATGAGTGGGCTACCTCTGTGTGTGCTTCAATTAAATGCACTGCTTAAGCTGCAGAAAAGTGGAGCTTGTATAGCATGAATGAAAAATGTATAGCAAAAATGTCACAGTATTCCCAGTTTTTCAGGAAAGGAAGCATTTTTGTTTGTTTGTTTGTTCTTTGGTAACCGAGTAAGGCCCACTAGGCACAAGGCCTATTTTCATGGCAACTCAAGAGCACAAGGAGGGTTAAGTGACTTGCTCAGGGTTGCACAATATGCAAGTGGAGACTGTGGGAATCAAACCTAAGTCTTCTGCATGTACCAAACTGATCTATAGCTTGTTTCTATAACCTATAGGCTATATACCACCAGAAACATTTATGCAGTGTAATAAATGCCATCACATATGTGACATGCTGTGAGTGACAAGTGGCCCAGCCCATTATGGATAGCGCTAATACAGAAAAATATAAGAGTTTAAAAAAAATTTACCTTTCACAATAACCATAAAATAGTGCATGTGGTTTCTAAAAAAACCTTCACAACAGGTATCGAGTTCAGAAATGTTTGCAATATAATACATTGGGGTAAAGCAAATTACATTAATTATATAGGAATGATTAGTGGAAATAAAGGCAGGAAGTAACAACAAGTCATCAACAGCAGTGATATATGCTTATACTGTAGGATACTGATTATAACAGCACTTGTTTGTAAGTTGGACATAGGTAGTCTAATCCCCCTCTAAAAACAGAAAGAGTTTTTCAGGTCATAAACTCCGAGTTTTAAAAGTTTGATCTACTGAGACACAAAATATATTGGTACTGATGCAGACATGATAATTAAAGGTGTATTTAAGCTACAATGTAGGGGCTCCAGGTTGGTTCTGAATTATAGATATCTTCCAACATAATTGCCTGCATTTCAGCATGATTAATTCCAGCAGGAAATCATGTTAAAAATTACAGACGGGGTGAGCTGTGCAAGCTGTAACAACAAGGTAAGGTAGGACAATTTGACCATGCTTCATAAATTAGGCAGCATTAATATTTTTTTCAATTAAAATTTTATTGAGATTTATAATAAAATGACATTACATAAGGATTGTTGATCAAATACAGGAAAGTGTTATAGAAAACATTTTGTAAAAAGAAATGTTAAAATAACCATACAAATCAGGAGTTTACTTGACTGTACTCTGCATCAAATGTCTGAACTACAAACAGAACTCCAAAAAAGGCCCCCAGGTAACATTAAAGGTTTCATTTTGATTGAATACAGATTAGCTGATTCTTTCATTATTTGCCCAGCTTGCAAGAGAATCAAGCCATTGCTTTAGCAAAGATACTTTTGGGTCTCTCCAACTCTTTAGTAATAGTCTTTTTAAAGTAAGGGCAACAGAAAGTATCCACAATTTCTTTTGTCTTTGTTAACCATGAATATCAGAAATATCTCCTAAAACAAAAATCAGAGGAAAAAAGGAGATGGGAGACCCCAGAAATGTTTAACAAATCACATGTATTTATTTCCACACATTCAAGACTCCTGTACAGTGCCAAAATAAATGACCCAGGCCTGCTTTTGTCATTCTGCACCTCCAACATAAGTCATTTTGGATAAGACCTGAGTTATAAGCTGTTTAGGGGAATAATAAAAATAGTGTAGTATTTTAAATTGGATAAGCCTCTCTTGAGTTTCCCAACAGCATTTGATTGCATTATCCCAAGTCTTATCCCAGACTGTATTAGGAATTTGCAACTTTAAATCATTTTCTCATCTTGCTTTAGCTGAATCTTGAAGTCTCGGATTACAACCTTTGAGCTTCCAATCTGTTAGGGAAGAGTCAGTTTCATTTAAAATTTTATAGGTAAGGCTGAAGGCTTTGGGCAAGTAGACTATTTTAAAGAAGTTTTCCCAAGCTGTGAACATTTTAAGAGTAAAATATGCTTCTAGGAAATTAACTTTCAAAAAATGTCTTAATTGTAGATAGAAGCTAAAATCATACTTATTTAAATGAAATTTCAGTTTTAAGTCTTCAAAAGAGAGCATTCTATTGTGACTGTCTAACAGATCACCTATAGTTTTGATGCCTTTAGCCATCCAACCATTGTATGAAAGACCTTTGCCATTCGAGGTTAAAGATTTATTATGTCAAAGGCTTTGAGGGGAACATGTTCCATTTTCTTGAGTTGATTAAATTTTATACTCACCATTTTTGATATTTGGAGAACAGGATGAGTTTTTAGATTTAAAGGTATCTGTCTAAAGACTATGTCAGACAGAGTCAAAGGAGAGACTAGATTGTTTTTATTATGGTCCATAATGGTGTAATGTTTTTGTTAAGGGAGTTAAACAATAGACCAGTCTGTTTAAGTTTAAAAGCCCAGAAGTATTCCTGCCACCAAGGGAGGGCAACCCCCCCTTCTGTACAGGGGCTCTTAGTTTGTTTTCGGTTAAGCGAGGGGGTTTCCCTTCCCATAAGAAAATGTAATAACTCTGTCAATTTTGCTAAACCACTCGGGTGGAATGTTGGCAGGAAAGTTGTCATGAATTAGAAGAATTTTGGAGCTATAATCATTTTTATTGCATTAATTTTCTCCAAAGGGATAGATGCAACTTAACCCATTTGTCTAGATCTAACTTTATTCACTAATTAATTTGGAAACGTTATGATGAAGAATTGTGTCTACTGAATCAAAGACTTTTATGCCTAAATATAACAATTCTTCAGAAGGCCAGGATGTATCCAATTTCTTTTTTAATTTTTCTAACCCCAGAGAGGGTCTACTTAACTGTTAACATTCAGATTTGCTCCAATTTACAAAAAGACCAGAAATATTTCCAAAAGTGTATAAAAGCTCCTTAACACTCTTGAGGGAAGTCGTTAGGTGGGATGCAATCAGCAGAATGTCATCAAATGCAAAGACTTTGTTAGAGTAATTACCAATTGTAATCCCCAAAACTCTGTCTGTTTGCAAAATGTTCCTAACTAGAGGTTCAATAGCAAGGATAAATAGCAGGAGGGACAAAGAGCATCCCTGCTTGGATCCTCTGAATAAAGATATGGGAGGTGATTTAAGATTATTTGAAATTACACATGCTTTCGGTTTAACATATAAAGTTTGAATCCATTTTAGAATGCCAGAACCAAAGCATTTAAATTCCAATACTCTATATAGGTAATCCCATTCTAGGGAGTGGAAGGCCTTACCAATGTCTAAGGAAACTGCTTAGGAGGCCAATCCCTCTATCTTCTGATATCTTAGATGTCCATAGTACAGAGAACAATCTCCTAAAGTTATCTGAGGCCTGCCTACCTTTCATGAAGCCTACCTGTTCTTTACCTATTAGGTTTGATAGTACTTTAGAGATTCTGTTAGCTAAAATTTTAGCGAGAATCTTATAATCAAAATTTAACAATGAAATAGGCCTATAATTACTGTACTCCATTTGGTCTTTGCCTTTTTGATGCAATAAACATTGAGCCAGGAAGGGTACCATTAGTAAAGGAGTCATGAATAGCCTCTAGTAGGTGTGGGGTATGGCAACCCATCAGGCCCTGAGGTCTTCCCCTTTGGTGCCCCCGCAGTGCACTAGGCATATCTTTATTTTGATGCCTACCCTGTGCAGCATTAATTAAATTCTCTTTATCAAGTCCCCCTGGTTTGTTTTGTCCTGCACAGGGGCATTGGTGGTAGGCATGGCCCTGTTCGTCACAAAGATTGCAACAAAAACCATTTCTACAAGTCCCACTATCATGGTCATAATCCCCACAAAGGGCACATTTCACCTTATCCCAAGCACTGCTGAGGTGTCTTGTACTAGTGCATTTATAGCAGGCCTTGGGTTGCCCAGGATAAAAACATACCCCTCTATCCTTTCCAAAAAAAAAGCTATTAGGAATATGAGCCACATCATTTCCCATGATATGAAGTTTAACTCTGAATTTCCAAATTCCAGTTCAAATACCCTCCCCATCAATAATAGCCTCAGGGGGCCCCAATACTGTGCACTTATGCTCCAACCAGAACAGGATATAACCTACACCTACATTTACCCCCTCATTTTGAAACATGATGTTAAATACTTTATAAAGGGGTTTGGTGATTGGAATTGCCCAAAAGGGTAGCCCTAAAGGCTGAGATTTACAATTTTCATAACGATGCCAAAATTTGTCCAAACCAGTGAACGTTTTAAAGCTAATATCAAATATATCTTCACCTCTGATATTAATCAGAGCATAGATGTCACTAGCTTGAAAGTTCAAAGACTTTCAACAATTTTCTGGCCACATAAAGCCTATCCGGATGTTCTTCCAGCCCCCCACAGTAACGAAGATGGACAGCATTTCACCTGGGTGCTTGTTCCAGTCTGTTGTTATGAAACTAGTCAGAAAACCGGGACCCAGGGTGTCATTGCTCTCTATGTGGAGATACAGGAGGGGAAATGCCTGGCGGATCCTCAGGCAAGTTAGCATCTACCCCAGCAGTGAAAGTGTCAGAGCGTCCCCCTCCCTCTGCAGTAGAATTAGAATTTAGAGCCTGACCTGTTTGTGAGCTCACAGGAGTACTCAAATCCACCGATGATAAATCAGGAGAAAAAGTTTCCCATGTTGAATCTGAAATCCATTTACCATCCCGAAAAGACCATCCCACATCTGTCAGCACACTTTCCCTAGACCAGTCTCTTTTCAGGTAGGAATCTTTGCAAGCCATTTCCTTCCACATTCCAGCAGTATCTGCATCAGCGGGGTGAGTTATTTCAGCCTCCTTAGTCAAGCCCTTCTGCAGAAACACTGGTGCCTTTAAAGGGACATTCAATACTTTGTGCACAGATGCATCCTGAGCTGCAGTGTCAATATTATCAGAAATAGTGCTTCTTAAATGTGGGGATATTACCATGCTAGGCTCCAACTTTGAACCCGTAACTCCCAGCGCATGGTGCTCACCATGCAAAACTCCACAAATCTCGAGAGGGGCACCCGATAGACAAACAATCTTCCCGGCAGTAGCCATCACAGGGGAAGCAAGCTTAGGCTGAACAGGAGCTCTCACTTGTTGCTCCATCGACGTCTCAGAGGCGTCTGCCATGCTACCACAGCAGCCGGTCGCCCTACCTGTGAGTAGGGGAATTTTTTATTTGTACAAACATCAAGGACAAATGAAAACCAACAGTGTTAAAGCACACAAAACATAAAACAATCATTAATTACGAAG
This sequence comes from Neoceratodus forsteri, assembly GCA_016271365.2. Taxonomy (NCBI): domain Eukaryota; kingdom Metazoa; phylum Chordata; order Ceratodontiformes; family Ceratodontidae; genus Neoceratodus; species Neoceratodus forsteri. The sequence goes on from JADMNL010000031.1 coordinate 199,489,360, forward strand.
AAGTCAAATTAAATATCACATTGTGTTAAATCACACACAAAAAAAATAAATAAATAAATAAAATAAAAAAAATAAATAAAAATAATTATGTATATCAGATCGAGAAAGGCATACTATTTATATTTGCTAAACATTGGGAATCCTTTCCACCAACTGGGAACCTGCCAAGAAGTGGAGTGTTCACAATCTTGAACATAAATCCTTTCCATAGCCCTGTAATTAATATGCTAACAGTTTCATAGGACATCCTCTTTGGTACAAGACTCACTGACATCGGGCTTGCCATAAATAATAAATTAAACAACAACAAAAAGGTGCCATGTTTCCTATCATAACGTCTATTCAACTGGAAATTAATGCCTAAAATCAAGGTATTATAATCTGCATATAACAGCCAAGACATATTCCATTTAGCAGACAGGAATTTCCATAAAGACGTGGCATAAGAGCAAGAACATAAAAAATGTTCCATCGTCCTTCTTGAGCAATACAATCCGGATAAGGACAGTGTCTTTCGGTTACAACTTTATGTTTAGCATTGCCCCTTATGTTCAAACGACCATACAAGGAAAGCCAAATCAATTCCCACATACATTCAGGCAATCTATGAGTATTCAATCTTTGAATAGCAATTTTGACATGAGTCATAGGGCAATTTTTAAAGGCAGGTTCAGACGGATAAAGCAACGTCATTACTTCTTTATACAATTGTGGCCCAGTCTTATCCTTGACCAATTGAACTGGAATACCCCAGGTAAACAACTTCTTTGCCACTGACAAAAAATAGTTTGGCACTTTTAATGATTTGATCGGTTTCGGGGGTAAATTTTGCCAGGCTAAAAAGTAGTTAGCCAAAATGTGTTTAAACAAAGACCCATAAGGGGTTATTTGGGGAAGAAGCCCTGGTCAATATTATGTGAGATGAATAAAGTATGAAAGAAAACTACCGGGTCCACCATCCCAAGTCCACCTTTCCTTTTTCTAAATAAGTATACTGCCGCTTAATTGGATTTAACCAATTACCCCATAATAATTGAAAAATATACTATAAAGTCTGGTTTCTAAGGACATAGGTAAAGGAAAAACCATAGCAGACACAAAAAGCAAGGAATAACAAATTGCTTCAATATCTGAACTCTCTTAATTTTTACAATTTCCATTTTCTCCATAAGTCAATTTTCCCTCAATTTATGTATTGCAGTGTTCCAGTTTAGTTCTGATAAATTCTATACCCATAAAATAAGCCCCAAATTTTTATAGGCCCTGATGAAATTGAAATTCCTCCAATAATTTCCTCTACAACATCCCCTCATCCTATAACTAAGCCCTGACTTTTTTGTTCTTGAATTTTAGAATTAAATACCCTAGAAAAAGAAACCATTAATTCCAGAAAAATAGTGATAGATTCAATTTTGGAAAAAAATATACATAAATCATCAGCATAGGCCTGAATAAAATGCTCAGACAAGCCGGATGGGCCTAACATCCTCTCCCATTTGGGAATGGTAGTCACTGATCTTATTAAAGAATCTATAGTAAAAGAATATAAAAGAGGGCTCAAAGGGCATCCTTGACGAACCCCACTAGGCAGGTGGAACCCCACACCACATATGCCATTCACAATTGGGTGGGCCAGTGCCCTTCATAAAGTGCTGTGATCCAATGAATCATTACCTTAGGTACTCCATAGTGCCGAGGACAAAAACAAAATGAAGCGTACACCTATCAAAAGCCTTTTTCTGGTCCACTGAAACAATACAGCCCCGTTTCCCTTGAGAAACTGTGTATTCAATGAGATCACGAAGGATCATGTGGGCCTGCTGGATTTTTCTGCCAGGTAGTCCGCAAAATTGGTAAGGGGAAAGCACCGTGACAGCAAATTTTTTTAGTCGGTTATTTAAAATTCCTGTGAAAAGCTTATAATCAGTGTTTAAAAGTGTAATCGGTCTCCAATTCTCCAAATGGGTTTGCTTCCCCGATTTGTACAAGAATATTACCAATCCAGCTGGGAACCATCCTGGAAAACCTTACAAGAAAGAAAAAATTAAAACTAATTCTAGACACTGACTGAATTCCAAAGGAAAAGTCTTGTAAAGTCTACCGTTAGCCATCTTGTCCTGAGAAATGCCTACTTTTTGAGATTTTATTACATCCTCTATTTCTAAACGTGTTATAGGTTGTACCAGAACATTTTTTGGAAGGTTGACTCAGGAATTTGAATAGAAGAAAGGAAATGTTCCATTTTCTACGCTTGGAGGTACTGCAGGTGCATGTGCTAGAAAGAAGTCTTTATAATGTTCTGTATGCTCTCATTATCCATCACTATATTCCCTGCTTGATTGACTAGGCATTTAAAGAAGTATTAGTTCTATATTTCTTAAAGGCCTCAAAAGGGTCACCTTGAGGTTGCTTTTTAGCCTATATTGTTGAATAACTGTAGGCAGTTTTTGCCTGTCATATTGTACCGATAACATTTCCTTTTTAAGTATGTGTATTTGTGATGAATAATCGAACTTTGAAGTATTAGCCTTAGAAAACAAATAATACAATTGTTGTTAAAGCTAAATAGCTAAGAAAATAAGAATTTGACGCTATTTTATCTTGATTTTGAAAGAGTTTGCATAAATCAGCTTTGATCCCACCACCATTGACTGATGTCATCATATAAAAGGTAACTGACAACCTTGCCATCAGTAAAGAACCTAATTTATGCGAATCTCACAGGAGCTTAATAAGGAGCACTTAACTTCCACCTGGATTTCCTCCAATGGGGAAGTGAATCACCAGAAATGTTACAATGAAGTAACAGATGGTCCGAAAAGGCCACAGGTATAGTCTGAAAAGAAAAGATAATTTGAAGATAAAAAATATAATCAATTATAGAAGAGTATTTATTTTTTGATAAGTAAACCGAGGGCCTCCCTTCTGTTTAATACTGGCGTAACCAGCCCAGATGATTGTACCAATGCCGAAGAGCCATAGTATCACAATATATTTTCCCTGTTTTTAATGCAGTTGTCAATTTCTTACTGGGGTCCAATTCACAATTAAAATCTCCACAGAGAAAAACTGCAAATGTAGTAATCAAAAAGGTTTAATCATTTGCATTAGTGCCACTTTTCAGCTTTTACTAGTAACAATAAACATTTATAAATCTACATGTCAAAGACTTCCAAACCCCATCCAAAATCATCAACCTCCCGGATCAAGTCCATTAATTTTATTAAAGAAAAATCATAAGTACCGAAAAGAAACCCCAAGCCATCAGCTGAATGTTGTCCAAAGGACCAGTAAGAAGGGCCCCAATACCATTCCTTCTGGAAATTCCTGACCTGGTCAATGGTGTAAATCCAAGTTTCTTGTAATAAACAAATGTCCAAACGATTTTCATGCATATAATTAAACACAACATGACGTTTTTTAAAGTTTAACAAACTATGTACATTTAGAGACCCCAATTTAAATGATTCCAGATCTAAATATGAGTCATTCAACTATCTTTTTCCTCCTTTTTTTTACTTTTGTACCCATCTTGAACCATAAATGGGGGGGACTGTCCCTAGCTGGTTGTGAGTCCAAGTCCTGACACTCCATGACGGAGTCTCCCACTGAGAAGAAAGAACCTCAAAAGGGTTACTGGTTTCCACATCTGTAGTAGAACGGCCTACCAAAGGAGGTTTTAAATTTCTGAGGACTGTCTTCTTGTAGAGGCACTGTTGAACTGCCTCTTTGGGCCAAGCTTCCTGATTGTCAGCATAACATACTGGGACCAATATAGGCAAGGTATCTTTCAAGGTATCAGGTAATGAAACTACAGAGTCCACAATCAAAGGTTGTGGGTTAGGACTGCAGTGGCACCACCAGAGGCCTGATGTCCCGCCCCTGCTTCAGAAACCAAATCCTGAGCTTTTTGAATAAGAAGATCAGGACTACTAATAGTAGCCTTATTCCTAGCCACCCACACACATTCAGTGAAGACATGACCTGTGTCATCACAGAGATCACACTTAGTATGGTTCATACATTGGAATGCAATGTGACCAATCTCTCCACAGTTGTCACAACGGAGTTTATCACATGAGCTAGATAAGTGTGTTCTAGCACCACATTTGTAACATGCCCTAGGTTGGCCTGCATAAAAACAGACCCCCCGATCCCGGCCCAACAAAAAAGAGTTTGGAATATGCAAAATCCCTGAATCTAACTGCTGAAGTTTAACTTTAAATTTCCACCCCCCCCAGTCCAAAACTGTTGGTCATCTAAAATGGCCTCTGGAGAACTCAAGACATCACATTTCTGGGACAACCAATACACAATGTCATCAATATGCACACCTTCATTCCGAAACATAATTGTTACAAATTTAACCAATGGTTTAGTCAGGGGGATTACCAAAACGGGTCCATAAGGGTGAGAATTTGACCTGGTTGTAACGTTCCCCAGAATAAATCCAATGCATAAGTTGAGCTAAAGCTTATATCAAAATTATCCTCACCAGATATATTGATAAAGCAAACACTTCACGTGGGGTAAAATGCAAAGAGTCTTTCAACAAATATTTCCCCACATAATGCCTGTCTGGCCTAGCTTCCAGACCACCCTTATATCTTAATCTAACAGCATTACGCCTAGGGGCTGCTTCCTTTTTTATTTTAGAAAATAAGTCCAACAACAAAGGTTTACTAGAGTCCACAGTTTTTTTATCAGTATGAGGATGTTCAGTATGTAAATCAATTAAAACCTCTGATGATGGAACTTGTTCCTGGGGGGGTTCTTGCTTTTCATCACCTGGTACTAAATTAGCTTGAGTCATGGGTAAAACAGAAACATTAGGCCACCATGAAGGCTCATTTTGAGAAAAGTTTAATTTAGGGTCCCAGTCAGGAGAAGGACGCCATGAACCATTATTAAAGGACCAACCAGCTTCCCGCAGTGCTGTTTGAGGGGTCCAATTTTCTTCCGACAATGGGTTAACAATACTGTCCTGCTGACAAGAAGGCTCAGAGTCCTTAGTAAGTGTCCCAGTAACTACTGGTTTACCTGTTAGGGTCACTAAATGTCTTTTAGCTGAAAAACAGCCGCCCATTTTTCCTTTCCCTCAATCCCCACAGAATCAATATGAGCAGTTAATTTCTTGGCAAAGTAAATTCCGACACCCCAACCTGATCCAAAGGGTTTGTTTGATAGATACAGCTTACCTCAGGCTGTTGCAACCGCGTAAAGCAGCAGAGGGAGAGGCTTGAAAACAAACCCAGCATCTTTGGAAATCAGTTTCATGTGTGTCAAATCACTGGACTAACTGACTCCATAGCCCGTATTGCAGTGTTGACTCTAGTATCCATGACAACTGAAGACACGTTGTCAGTAGTAACCTCCAAGGAACTACAAGGTTTTGGCTCTTGGCACTGGAAAACAGCATTTCCCTCCCTGCCAGCCAATAATCCCATGTCAGTGTTATCCTGCAAAAAACTCTCCTCCTTTCTCGGTTTCTGTAGTAAAGCCACAAGAACTGAAGGCTCAGGTTCTTGCAAATCCCGTTTCTCTGGCACTGCAACAGCCGAAAAAAACTCTGTCGCCTGAGGAGCCTCGAAAAGTTCCACCCGGTCTCCTTCCACTGATTCTTCCATCTCCCCTGCTACATCAGTACTTCCTCCTCCTCTTCTGTCCGGCTCTAAACTGGGCTCCTCCATTCTGCTCCCAGGAAGTCAAGCCCCCTGCAGGCAGAGTAGGGGAATGTCCCTGGTGTCCTGGCCAAATTTCCCTCATTCACTAAAAATACCACCAACAGCTTAATCTGAATCAAGACCAGTTGGCATTCATCTGTATCCCCTTCCCCCAGGTCATGCCTCAAAATAGGCAGGATTTGTCTAGTGCACTTACCTGATCAACAAAAACGAAATAAAAAACAAAAAAACCTCCCACACTGAATAATCCATGCTTTTTTACATGCAGCTATAATAGAGCTGAAACAGATTAGCAGATTCACTGTTCACTTCCACAAACATTTTTACATTCATGGAATTTCAAAAATTTGTGCCAATATTGTGAGCTGTTAATAATTCCACTATCCTTCAGTCTAGAGACCTGAAAATGTGAAGGCTTATACACCGGTTAAGAAGCTATGTATCCAAATGTTATGAAACTTGGCATATACTTGGCTGGCAGTATAGCCTAGATGTAAGAGTAACAAGCTGTGAATGAGCTTGGTACATCCCGCAGACCAGACCTGGGTTTGATTCTCACAATCTCCACTTGCATACTGTGTGACTCTAAGCAAGTCACTTAACCGCCCAGTGCTCCCAGGTCACCCCTGAAAACAGGCACTTGTGCCTAGTGTGTCTTACCTGGTTACTAAAGGCTAAAATAAATACTTAAGTTTGGACTTGTAGAGGCCTACAATTGTGCATTTTATTTCTGTGTGAGATTTCTCAAATGTTTGCCAATATTTTCAGCTAGTTACTGTATAACTCAGCAGACCTATCAGCTACAGACCTAAAAATTGGCATTGAGGTAAGGCACAAGGCATCTGCCTAATCTCAAGACATTCAGTTATGCAGTGTTGAATTTAAAGAGGCTAAACATCTGACATGCTATTTCTCTATGAAATGTCATGACATGTTAGAACTTATACATTGTTTATGCTAAAACTGACAGGCTTACAAATGGAGGAATACTCTAACTCCATGCCAAGCTTCCAGACATTCATGTTTGTGGTTGTGAACTTACAGGGGTTCAATATATGGCAGTCTGTTTCTTTGTGACATTTTGTAAACTATCTACAATATATTATTGCATATAACTTAGTCAGCTTTGGGAATGATACCTGAAAATGTGTTTGCATAAAATAATTGGAAGGATTGTATAAACTCCTATATGTGGCAACTAGTGGTTCAATTGTTATTATGTTATAAAGGATTATAATTTCCCAGTTTGCTTTTTTCTGAAAGTTTGTGAAAATATGCCTTCACTATGGATACTTCTAACTCAGCTGCTCTAAGAGATATAGAACTCACATTTGGCATGCTTACCCAATTTCTGTAGGTCCTAAACATTTAAAATATAGAGAGGATCAGTTGAGCAGTTGGAAAGTTGTAAGAGTAATACCACAGGTTCTTTACTGGCATAATTTCATAAACATTATCAACATGTTCTTAAAATTTCATGGACGTTGAATAAGTAATGCTGCCATAATTCCACTAGTGGACTTTGAATTTTATAAAATATTAATTACTACTGCATCTGATATGACATGACTCCTAATTTCACCAACCTGATGGGCATCAAGCTTTGATGATCTGTTTAGAGTCCTGTAGTGCACCCAAGTGTAACTATTTGCCCCTCTTTCCACTAACTAGATGTAAATAGACTCTGTAGCACTGTTTGTCCCCCAATATCTTCCTTGTCATGCACAGTGACACCCTCCCTTAAAATTACAGTTACACATTCCCTTTTTCAATCAAAGTTATCCCATCAAAGCAGCTTAAATATGTCCTTCTTGGTATCACTGTCATTTTCTTCCCCTTACCAGAGCTCTATGAGTGTCACTGCATCCTGGTCTTCCAAGTGCATGAGCTTCTCAAGCTTGCCAATTTTGCTATTTGTGATTCTCATGCCAGCCTGCATTCAAGTGAAAATTGTTTTCCCTGTGGCTTCTTTCTCATACTGGTGTACTGTCCTTTCTTTGATGATGACTCCTGCCCTTGGTAATCCAGTGCATTCATTGCTTATCCTAGCCTCTACACATAGTTTAAATCATCTCTGACTCCCTTGTCTATTCTCCTGTCCAATACCCCCATCCCTCTGGATAGAGATGCAGTTCACCTTAGGTGTGCAGGCATCCCTTGCTCAAGAATGCCTTTCAGTTGGCCAGAAAAAGAAGACTATCTCTCTTGCAGCAGATCCTTAGCAATCATTTGCTTGCCTAACAGTCCACTGTGATTTTACCAAGGGTTCTCAGAACCATAAGTATATCAGAAACAATCATCTGGATACCTTTCCTTTTATGACAGTCTTAGTTCTGTGAATGAGACTGTCATATTCACCCAAATTGTGCTCCTTATGCCATTTATGTGAATGTGGATAAAGAGATTTTGCTCCTTCTCCAGCTCTATTTTCCCAAGTAGAAACATTACCTTATATGCATTATCACCATGGTTATGTAATGCCTCTTTTCCTCACCCATTGCACTAATGTCAAACCCCCAAAGAATATTACCTTCTTGCCATTACACCCAACAATTTCACTCCTCTCTTTTTTTGTATTTTATTTATTTTTGAGAAGTCAGGTATATCATCACATTGAAATCATTACAATAAAAAAATATATATTATATTGAAATAAACATATATTATGCATGCTATCATAGCAGAATAACTAAGTTATGACCACAATTAATTATTTATCCACATATCAAGAAAAAAATAACAAACCTCATAAAGACAATCTCTACTAAAATAATCCCCTATCCATTGCAACCATGGTGGGTCCCTTAGCTTCTACATATGGGCTATGCACCTCTGAGTGTTTACCAAAGCAATATTAATTAGTTTCCTAACAGGACCCCCAGGATATACTGAGTTTCAGAAGTGCCTAGTGTGCATACTTCAGGGTCTATTTTCAGACTGGTACTTAAAATGGAATTTATTGCCTTGTTGAAAATAAGTTCCTAGAGCAGGGATAAATTAGGACAGGTGACTATAATATGAGTTAAAGTCCTGATATGATGAGAGCAGCAGTTACAATATAGTGAGAGATCAGCATTAATTTATTAGGAGATACAGGATACAGAAAATATGGTGGAAAATAAAAAAATGAGATTTGATTAAGTTGGTTACTAACTAAAATTCTTAATGTCGTGCTTCCATTACACCCAGCATTTTTCATCCTTCTCCATCGTAGGGAAGGTGTATCACTGGGAAACAACTTTATGGTTACAGCTTCCAAAAATTGTTAGGAATCTTTATGATTTTTGCAAAAGCTCATTAAAGTCCTCTGTACGTACTTCAGTTATTTGCTATGTATTGCTGCTTATAGCTCAATTGTTTATTTAACAAGCGATGTGAAAGTTGATGCACACACACACACACACACACACACACACACATATTTTGGCTCTATGAACTTGCCACATTTGGTGGCATTATGTTGTCGAGTTTCAGAGGTACAGGGGCTTAAAATCTCACTAATTACTTATTTAAAATAATTAGCAAAACATTTTGACAACATATGGCTGCCTAGAATGCCACTATCTTTAGTGTTAGTAACCTGATTATTAACATGCACACCCTTTCTGGTAAGGACAAAGAATTTTGACATTTAGTGACATTCTGTTTAGTTGAGTTGAAGTTATGGTGTCTTACAATAACACATTTTTCAAAATGTGAAATGTGTGAAATATGTTTCAGCTTATAACCCAGCCTTCTTTAGAACTAGAGCCTAGAGACTTGGTATACATTGTATTCTCGGGCCCACATTTTTAAAGGAGATGCATGATGCAAAGTGCAGATGCACTGCACATCTCAGAAACTGAGAGGAACTGCGATATTCAAAAGGGAGAGATGTGTCTTGCAACTCTGGGTGCACCATCGCGGATCTATAATGTATGCAGCGCATGTAGAGGGGGCGTTCCCATGAATGTACCGCACATCTCTGTATTCAGCCAAAATGTGTGGTGCATCTGCTGCACATCTCAGAGATGAGCAACCCAAAGTTAGGCATGGAAAAAGCATGCCTATATGGCTGTCCACCCACAGGCAGGCCACAGAACTGCAGGCAAGCCATCTGAAGACAGCCCTTGGAGGTGCACCAGGACAGGCCCCAGGCACCCACACACAGCAGTCATGCCAGGATGTATGAACCTTGAGCCACAGGTGCCATTCCACCATCAGCACTGTCCAGGGAGCAACCCCCCCTACACCACACCCTGGACACAGACACCCAGCAGCCACATGCCAGTGTTATTGGGTCCCCGCCAAACACACCAGCAGAGTGGACAGCCACAATGTAGAAAATGTACCAGGGGCCATGGCCTGCACCCATGCAGCCTGCAGGGTGCCACCTGGCAGTGGCATGCACCCAGGATGCTGTCTGGAGCAATGGCACCCAGGTAGCCTGGTAGATGGGGGCAGCCTGGCACAGGCCGGGGACTGATCTGTGGCACACACCCATGGTGGTACACTGTAGGTGCACACAAGTGGGACCCACCCACTTGGGTACCTGGTCACCCTCTACATATTGCCATTCCTTGCAGTCATCACCATGTACCTCCCATATGCAGGGGATGTGAGGCACTGCAAGTGACTGTATACTGCATATGGAGCTGGTGTATCACATGCATGTGGTATACCAATCAGACTGTGTCACCCTGTGCCCACCCCTGTTGCATGTCCAGGTGGGCTCCTGTTGCCACTGTACAGAAGGGCCCTTTGCACCCCAGTCTGATCCTGCATATGGCTATGGGTAATAGCACTGTATCCAGGCCAATGCAGTTCACCCACCCACACACAAACATTTCATCACACCTGCCTGATAGGCTGCAATACAGTACCTCCTGTTCACTTTTGTGGAGTGGTGGGGCAGCCCTGCAAAGCTGGAACTGAGCATGCCTGGGGTATGCAAATGGCCTGAATGCATTCCAGTAATGAGATGGAAATGTGAGAGATGGGCTTGGAATGTGCAATGAGGTCATTTGCATATCTCGGCTGAATATTGCAATTTTGCACACTGCGCAAATGGCTTTGCATCGTGCATTTCCCCATGCTCCACATAGGGCTCAGGTCACCTGCTGCACTGCATATCTCTCACTGCACAATCATTATTTTGGGCCGGCACATCTCTAATGCACGTTGCAGGCACTTGTGTGAGTTTGCAGGGGACTTTTGAATATGTGGGCCACTGTATATATGAATCTTAATATCTGACACATTGTGAATTAGTAGTGTTAAAATTTGATGGAAATTACTGAAAACAATATTTTGGCAACATTTCACACAAAATTCAGAAAACGTTTGTGAAATTTCAAGGAAGCGGACTTGTAATTTCACCCAAATTCTACTGGCAAAATCTAAATTCTGCCCAGCACTAGTTCTCATGTATGTTTTTAATGTATGCATCCCACCGGGGATCATCATGTCTTATGAAGTTGAAGAAGTATAGGTTTATATGATAACATCCATGAAGATAATTACAACCACAGATTAGTAAATTAAGCATTTTTTATTAAAGCACATTGGCCCACATTTTCAAAGGAGATGCATGACACAAAGTGGAGATGCACCACGCATCTCAGAACATGAGCAGAACTGCAATATTCAAAAGGGAGAGATGAGTCACGCATCTCCAGATGCGCCATCATGCACCTATAATGTATGCCTGCGCATGTAGAGGGGGTGTTCCCATTAATGTGCCATGTATCCTATATTCAGCCAAAATGTGCGGTGCACCTGCTATGCGATCAGACTGTGTCACCCTGTGCCTTCCCCTGTTGCATGTCCAGGTGGGTACCCTGTACCCTAGTCTGACCCTGTAAATGGCTATGGGTAATATCACTGTACCCAGGCCAATGCAGTCCACCCACCCACCCACACAAAGTCCATCACACCTGCCTGCTAGGCTGCAGTTCCTCCTGTTCACCTTTGTGGAGTGATGGGGAAGTCCTGCACAGCTGTAACTGAGCATGCCCAAGGTATGCAAATGGCCTGAATACATTCCAATAATGAGCTGCACATGTGAGAGATGGGCTTGGAATGTGCAATGAGGTCATTTGCATAGCCAGGCTGAATGCTGCAACTTTGCGTACCATGCAAGTGGCTTTGTATTGTGCATTTCCCCATGATCCACATGGGGCTCAGGCCACTTGCTGCACCATGCATTTCCCACTGTGCAATTGTGCATCTTTGGGATATTCAGCTAGACATGCAAGAGTGCATCTCATGGCGCATCTTCTGAATATCTCATTATTTTGGGCCAGCACATCTCAGATGCTCAGCGCAGACAGTTGTGTGAGTTTGCAGGGGAATTTTGAATATGGGGGCAATTATTTCTAGACTAGCTTTTCGGATACTAAGACACACCTACGAAATTTTATATGTATACCTGCAAAAAAGAAAACTGTCCCCCAACATCTTTTTTCATGTAAACCTAAAATTGAGAAAATGTTCCCTCATCGTTGCCGCTGTTCCCCTCCCCCATCCCAACCCTCCCACTGAGCGACCCCCCGTTTATCCTATACTTACCTGTGGAGGTACTATGCTGTCATCTTCTGTGGACCAGAACACATCTGCACTTTTCAAAGCCGAACCGCGAACTGAGGAATAAAGCTTAGTGCCACATATTTTGTGGTTAGGAGCTGGTTGCACTATATGACACAGCTGTCAAACAAATGACAGCTGTGTCCTATAGTGGAACCAGGTCCTAACCACAAAATACATTATATGGCAGTAAGGGTTGCACTATATGACACAGCTGTCATTTGTGAGATAATTGTGTCATATAGTGAACCAACTCCTAACCACAAAATGACTGCCATATACAATCACAGCTGCTGCTGCTGGCATTAAATCCCCCCCTGTGATGGCCATAATCCCCTCCGTACAGCTCCCCATATAGAAATGGCCACCATTGGCAGACAGGTAGGACACTGAGTGGCCCACCAAGTCCATCCCTTCCACCTTACTGATCAAGTGCCCCTGCATCATGCAAAGGCTGGTGTACAGGAGATCCCCCCACTACATCATTGAAACTTTTTAATTAATTTTTCTTATCCGACACCAGGATGCCCACCCCTGGTGTTGGATGCTCCCACCTTCCTCCATGCAGCCACTTCTTTTATAAACACTGCTGACATTGGGGGCCCAACCCCCATGTCAGCATTTAGACTCCCCCCTTAGCAATGTTAGACACTGGGGAGCCAACCCCCAGTTTCCAGAAATGGTGTTAGCCCTTTTAGTTTTTCCTGAAAATAGAAAACCATCCCACAATGTCTTTTTTTATAACCTGAAAATGAAAACGGTCCCTTGTGGTTACCGCGATCCCAACCATGCCCGACCCTCCTCCTCCTCCTCCCTCTGAGCACCCACCTCAACACACATCCCTTACCCCATACTTACTGCCAAAGGTCGGCCAATGCCATCTTCTGTGGACTGGGACACGTCTGCACTTTTCAAAGCAGAACCACAAACTGAAGAATCAAAATAAGTACCATATAATGTAGTTCAGTAGCGCTTTGAACTTATGTTGATATCTTCACCATTTTGGAATTTTCACCAAATTTTAACATGATTTCCCATGAACACTGTCACGCCATTTTGTTAATCGAGCCAGAAGGTGATTTCATGGTCACTGCACGGAATCACCTTTCAGGACCAATTAACAAAATGACAGTGCCAGTGTTCATGAGGCGGGTCCCAAAAAGCCCATGTTGAAAATTTGATTAAAAAATTCCCCAAAGTGGCCATGTGACAAGCGTGCATTGCACAGTTTCTACACAGTTGCATAACTTTGGTAATTAACAATATTTTGACTCCAGATTTTCAACATACCCAGTTTGTCACACCTCCTCATGAATAGGGTAGCTGTCATTTCTCACATACAGCATAAAAAGGTGTTTTTGCACCTGTGGTGCAGAATGGCGTGGTCACTGGGCAGAATCACCTTTTGTGACTGATTAATGAAATGACAGTGGCCGTATTCATGAGGTGGGGTCCCAAATAGCATATGCTGAAAATTTGGTGACAAAATTCAAATAAATGGCTGAGTTATGAACGACGTGCATTGAAAAATTTGTACGCAGGTGCATAACTTTGATATTTTACAATATTTTGACTCCAGATTTTCAACATACCCATTTTTTCACATCACCTCATGGACAGTACAGCTGCCATTTTTCACATCCTGTCCAAAATGTATTTTTTTTGCACCTGTGGCGTGGAATGGCATTTCAGCACTGAGTTGAAATTTTTCACCTATGGGGTTTATGAGGTAGGGTCATAAGAAGAATATGTTGAAAGTTTGATGACCGCTCCACTCAGCCATTGAGGAGTTGCTAGAGATTCCGAGGGTAGTTTTAAAATCCTCCGGTGCCCAAGCTTTTATGTTCGCGGCGCTGACCCTCTGGAATTCTCTACCCCATTGGATTAGAGAATGCATGACGGTGGGGAGTTTTAAAATGAGGTTTAAAATCCTTTTTATGGAAAAAGGCTTTTGGAGATGATGTGGACATGGACTGATGCTGTGTATTTTAATCTTGATTTTAATGATTTTATGATGTTTTAATATGATGTTATTTTATTGTAATGTGCCTTGATTTTAGAAAGGTGCAATATAAATAAAGATTATTATTATTATTATCAAAATATTAAAAAACAAAGAATTGATTAAGTAACATTGATTGCAGGGATGTTCTTTGCACTTCTGGGGAACACGTTGCCTTACTGTGCTAGTGAGCTGAGTTCAGGTGTGAATTTAGTAAGCTGGTTTACTGGGACAAGGCTGATGGGGAAGGTGCTGCAGCATGCATCACCAGTCATGGCCTGGGTAGGAACAGAGCAGTGTTTTGGCACAGACAACACACCCAGTGGTGGGTCAGGAAACCTCACCACAAGGTATCAAGATGTGTGCCAGGGTCTGCTGGGCTCATGCACTGCATCAAGACTGTCTCCAATATTGTATTTATCTCAGTTTATGCAGGTGCATAAATGAGGATACAGTTCCACCATCACAAAAAGAAGGGAAATTAGTTGCAAAAAACTACGTTAATGCCAAGATTAGGGTTGTAAAAACGCAAAGTGTACAAAGACGGGAAATGAAAAAACATTAGGGATTTGAGTCTCCAGAGTATTGGTGAATCAGTGGTGGGGTCTTACTCAGGGTTGTTAACCCTAATGCCCACCCACCAGCCCATAGCCTCCTGTCCAAAGCACAAGATACAGCTCCAACCCAGTGCCTCATAGTGATACAGTATGGCCAACATAATCTATCAGAGCTTTCTTCATGCAGGGCCCATAACATTTGGTCTCATCTGAATCAGGGTAGGGGTGGACATTAGGGTTGACAACCCCAAGAAAGACCCCACCACTGATTCACCAATACTCCTGAGACCCAAATCCCTAATGTTTTTTCATTTTCTGTCTTTGTACGCTTTGCATTTTTACAACTCTAATCTCTGCATTAACATTAGATTTTTGCAACTAATATGTATGTGTATATGTGTGTGTATATATATATATATATATATATATATATATCTAGAGAGAGAGAGAGAGAGTTTGTTTTTATATTTAATATAAACAAGACAATGGATCATTACAGAGAAGGAAAAAGGAGGAGGAGGAAATGAAGACTGGGATGTACAGTACATTTGTAATAGGAAGCAATATATTGCTGTGGTTTAGGGCACTGAGCTGCAAACCTGGAGATCTGAGTTTGAATCCCACAGCCACCATTTGCATATTGTGAGACCCAGAGCAAGTCACTTTACTTCCATGTGCTCCCAAGTTGCACCTGGAAACAAGCTTCAGCTTAGTGTGCCTTCCCTGGTTAAACAATTACCCCTTTTCCTTTAAACCAATAGTATGAGGAGTTGGGAGCATGCACAGTCATTCATCCCCTTCTCTATCACTGTGGGGTGGGATGAATTTGTGTGAGTGACACACAATACTAAGCTGGTTGGCAATGACAATGTCACACCTGGCACTGGCACCATGAAAAGATAGTCAAGGAGAAGAAGGATAATACTGCACAGTTCTCTGATGATGTCTGACCATTTGTAGCATTTTATGATTTCAAAATCACTCTTTTTGAAAAGTTGATCCTTCTCTTATGAGAGAAAACTGGAAATGGCAGTGAGACATCTGCAGCACTTGATATGCTCAGTCTTCAGTGTCTCTGATGGGTGCTGCAAATCATACGGCTTGCTAGCAGATTGCACATGCTCAGTATGTGCTCCTTGTAAAAAAAGTCCAGGTCATAAAATTGAAGTGCTGGAATGCCACAGGGAAACGGACTCCCTTCGGATGAGCTTCACCAGTGTCAGAAGCGTTGAATGTTGCTGTGTTCACTAAATGATGATGTGGCATTGGCTTATCCTTATTGCTGGCTACCAAGAGTTTAAAGCAATAGATGCAAGGAAGGATTTACAGGTAAGGGTAATGGCAATTTTATACGTACTGCAAGTCAAAGTTTAATTAACATGATAGGTGCATTTTAACAGCAGAAGCAAGAGAGTATATGCAAGTATCGAGGTGGGATATGGGCTTTCATATGACTATGCTACTGTATAAATTAGGTGGAAGAAAAGGATTAATCCAATCAGAGGCATTTCAGATTTGAACAATTCCCTTAGTGACAGGACAGGGCCTAAAGAATGTGCAGCATGTCCAAAAGTCCAGCCCTGTGGGCAAAGTGGGTCATACCTTCTTCTTAGATCTAAATGAGACAAACAGTAGAACAGATTAATGGGAGTCTTTACACAAGATAAACTGAGTGAAGCACAGGAGTACTTACTCTGGCCATTTTGGCACAAAGTGTTTCCCTAGAAAGTGGTTAAATGACTTCCTCCCACGAAGAAGTAATGGTGTGCTAGGTGAATACGATCCACAGGACATTAAAGATGACATGCATGAACCTACAGAAGGATGCACTGACAATGCATGAGCTCGAGAGGTGATATATTTGTCATTTCAAGGGCAATCCATTTTTTTTATGTGGAATTTAGAAGACGATTATGGAGATGCACAGAACTGGAGGAGGCACAAAAATAGAAACAGAGTCAAAAAATAGGACCAAATGATCCAGGTAGGGGAAGAGGAGTTATTCCTAATATGGGAATGTAGAAAATGTAAGCCATGATGTATAGGTGAAAATATTGTAGCTGTTGGGACTGGCCAATAATAAGCATTCAAGAAAAAGTCATCTTTAAAATTAAAATAACAGATGCAGTAAAATTGATTTTATTAATCTCTCATGCTATAAAAAAAGAACTCACTCCCCTAATATGTTGTTCTGTGTTACTTTAAATAGCTTGTATTTAAACAGGGTCACTGCTGTTGTGTATTACCCCCAATGAAGCCTCCTGGCAATGCAAAGCAATAAGGAATTGTGTACACGTGATTATGCTGCCTCTGAACTTGAAAAATCCGTTTCACTGCATCTTTCACATTTATTGCCTACTGGATGCAGTTTGGAAGATTACATCTTTGCTGGGTCTCAAAAGGTCTGAATTTGTATGCTACCTGTTTCTGCATGTTAGTCCAGCCAGCTCTGTGCCATGTTCCTTTTAAGAGTTGACATTTTTTTGTTTCTGTTATATTGTTTTGTTAACCAGTTGTCATTACTGTATCTTGAGAAATTAGATTCAATTGACACCCATCTGAGGTATATAATACATTGCATTGCATAGTGCAGGACACACTTAATATTGCACAGTTAGAAGCCTTCAATTTGACTTAAAGAGAACATAAACCCTGTTTACTTTTTTATTATATTTGTAAATATGAATATGTGTGAAGTATGCTTAATAACTCCAATATATTGTTTTGTGTTGTGTTCTGAAATAGTCCTATTTTTCCTTATTTAGATCCCTTGTTAATGTTGCCTTTTTCCTGGTCTAATATTCATGTTTGAATTATGCATTCTAGAACCCAGTGGCATCAGTTACTCTAAAGCCCCCCCCCAAAAAAATAAATGTTCTATGTAGGGCTTCTGCTCAGCTGACGTCATTGGGTTCCTGAACTGCTAAGCAATTAAGAACTTGATTAATTAAGAAATGAATATTGGGCAGAACAATGTTATCATTAATAAGGAACTCTAAATAAGGACAAAAATTAGACTATTATAAAAGAAACACATGAAACAATACACTGGAATTATTAAATAGATTTTACACATGCTCAAATGGTGTGTATCTTCACAGAAGCTTCTCTTAGCCCATGCTGTGCAGCGGACCGATATATCTGTCCAGAATTTTTATACAGTACGTTCTAATTCTGTTGGCAGTCTAAGATTAACAAACAGCTCTTTGAAGCTGTGGCTTCTGTTTATGGGTGGTTGATAATACAGGGAGATTTCTGCTTTAAATAATGCTAAACCACCCAAAAACCCAGAAAACGGTACTTGCTTTTGACTGAACTACCATGTACTACTGCAGTACACACCATCTTTGCTGCTTCATTGATCCTGTTGTCTGAGCAGGACAAGAGAAAGGGAAAATATCTCCTTAAACTGATGTTGTGTCCGTGTTATCAACTGCAAGCAACATTTGAAGCAGCATCTGAAGCAGGAGGAGGCGACGTTGGATGTGAAAGATCACCTTGTTTCTATCAGGCTTGGTATTTAAAGATACTGTGCCTACTTGAAAATCAACCTGGAAGACTTTTTCTCTTTTAATAACTCTGTGATGGTGCCCATTTAAACAAGGGTAGTACCAAGCTGAGAAACATTAACAGTCACAATAACATGCTAAATAATTGACTGTTTGTGCATTGCATATTTAGCATGTTAGCATGACTCTGTTTTACCAGTATTTATTCTTCTTACTTTTTACCTTTACTTATGAAGTTAGGAGGTTAGGAAATTTATCTGACGCAGTAGCAAAGCAGGAAAAATAGTACTGGGACACCGGCATCCCACATGGTTTTGGTGGCTGCATGGATTCAGGTTTCTTTCTTGCCCTGGCATCCCCTAGGAGATTTGTTAATTAAAAAAAGAGTTGATATTGTTTGTTGGCTAGTAGCATGGTTAGATAGGGCAGCAAGGTGAATGAATATGTATGAGTTGACCCGAGAAAATGTACTTTGCTAGCTAGTAATGTGGTTTTCAGAATTCTCAGACTTAAATCCCAGACTTCAATTGCAAGCTGCAGCTTGTAATAGAGGGTGATTTCTATTACACGTCTGCTTTTTTCAGTGTGGCTTGTAATAGGGCAGCTTCTATCAGAGGGCAGCTTCTAATAGAAAATACATGGTATACAATTATAATAAAAAATGTGAACAGAGTTTATATTCCCTTTAAAATTTTGTGGATTTCATAATTTTCCTTAACTTTTTATCACGTACATTTCTTGATTATTCAGACTCCTCCCAGATTCTCTTTTGCATAACTGTGTGCTATTTGATAATTACAAGCACTTGCCGAGTCATGTGTGAGCTTACATTATATGCAGCTATGCATGGGTGCAAAAGGACTTTCCACAAAGCTCTGGGAAAGATGGCAAAGTGAATTACTTTCCAATACTTTAATGCACTTCAATGCCAAAAAGTAGTACATCAACAAATGCTCTTTGGACTCAGTTTATAATTATAAATTATATCTAGTTTACTAATCATCAAAATGTTTTTTTAGAATAGACTCTATTTCTACAAATATTGAGGAGACTCATCAATTTTGTGTATTAGTCCTGATGTTCAGGCTATAAGCTGAACAATACAAGCTCTGTCTTTGTAAACATTCTGATTTTTACCGTATGTGATCAGTGCTAGTGATGACCTTACAAAGTTGAAAAAAATCCAAGGGGTCCCATTTTCAGTTGTAGTGGGTGTCAGGGCAGCATGAAACAAAGAGAAAACAGTCTCTCCCTTGTACCAGCACCCATTTGTACTATTTACAAAGGACCTCAGTCCAGGGGAGCCTCTCCTGTGGTAACACTGCTCTATAAATGAATTGTTTTGGTAACATGCTGATTTGTAACAGCCACAGTATTGTATGGCATAGGATCAGTCACATGGTGCTGTACCATGCTGCATGGCTGCATTGCCCATAACTTAGTCCTCAGACTTCCCCTAACTTTTGGGTCCTGCTGGATAAAACGATGTTCTAATTCTCAGGCCAAGTGGCCTTAATCCTGGTAGTTCAGTGGCCCTGTATCTGCATAACAGTTTATTACAGTCCCCGCCATCCAGTGGAACCACCCCTCTCTAGTACTATTCCACAAAAAAGTAGACTGACTTTCTACATCCATCTTTATTCTCCATCCATCACTAATCCTGTGAGTCCTGTCTCAGTGTATCAATCCCACCTGCCTATCTGTCAAAGTTCTACAGACAAGGAGGGAGTCACAAAACACTTCAGGCAGTCAGGGCACTAGCATTAGGGCACCATGCCATTAGGGCACCCAAAATCAGGATTCACTGCCCCTCCCTGAGGTCCATCCCCCCAGAGTTGCTATCAATAGTTAGGGGGGCTATGGGGGGGATAGCCCCCCACAAGGGGAGGTGCGGGGTGGTCAGCAACATTGCTGATTGACACCCTAATAGCACAGCACCATAATGCTAGCATATTCTGAGGGTGGAACTGTCTCAAAAGGCTGTGACTGGTAACGTGAGGGCTAATATCCTCTGAGACAGTATGGAGACCCCCACCCACTTCCCTGCACAGTTGCAAACAATTTTGTTAGGGAATTGCCATGTAGAGATGAGGGAAGCTGGCAAACTTTGTTTCATGAATTTGCAAAGTTTGCTAAACTTGAAAGTGCGACATGCTGACTTCACAATGTTTTTGGCAGGTGAAGCTGCACTTAATAAATCAAAGTCACACAAATTCACCCAACAAGTTGCAACTTCACCAGGACTTTGCTTGTATTTGTCTAAAAAAGTGCCAACTGGCCAGTAAAACTCATAGCAAAGTGGCAAAGTGGGCAATTCACAAAGTTTTTCATGAAGGTGAATTTTGCAACTTAGCTGGAACTTCACCAGAGGTGTAAAACTTAACAACATCTATAGTACAATGATCCCCATTGTGCATAGATTTGTAGGAATTATTGTGAGCAATAACAGGGCCAGAATAGTTTGACACAATTCAGCTTTATCTTGTGTATTTCTTTTACCCTTATATTTAGCATTACTCAAAAACAGGATATCTGGTCCTTCCAGTTTTATCTGCTCCCACTGCTTGTCCCTCTTGACATCCTGATCCTATTTTTTAAACTATATGTTTATTGTTTTAACATAAACAAGCATATAGTTAAACATTTACAAGCACAGGACATGGCATGTTTAAGTATCTACGATGATGGTGCCACTCCTCTTAATATTCTCAATTTTATCATCCTACACTTTGAAATACATCATGGAGGAGATATCTAATTTCTTTACTCCAAAAATAACATTGCAAATACAATTTCTGTGTATTGGCTCCATGAGCTGCAACAAAGTAACATTTCCTTCATAGTCCAGAATATAAATCAAGAGATTTCTCTTCCTCTCAAGGAGGATCAGAGGAGTCTGCCATGCTCTTCCATTTATTGTGCACTGTAGATACAACAATTCTGTTGAGTAGAACTACAGGCAATGTAGAAATAACTATTAACTAACTTGGCACATACATTTAATAAAAACATGTAATTTCATAAAACTGAATCCAATGCTCTTGTCTCTGGAAAAGTAAACCTATACTGCAGAAAATGTTTTAGCAATAAATAGGCTGTAACCAAGAAGAGTGACAAGAAACATTCAACTTTCAGCATTTAAACAGGCATTAACTTTAACTTAATAACTTGGCTGCCCACATTAGGTAGAAAGAATATGGTGTTCAGCTGCCCAGATGTAATTGTCCCATTAAGAAAAAAGTAAGTTCATTCTTACCTAGGGGTCAGCCTTACGCACCCAAACTGTAACAGAAACACATTGTTATTATGTGTAGCTCATGTCTCTTTCTCTTGTTCATCCAATGAAGGGGCCTCTCATTCCGGTACCTCTTGATCTCCTCACTGCATGCTTCTGACTCCATTTTAGGGTTTTTGATGGACCAGCAAAGAGATATACATTCCTTTGATGGATAGTCCTCAGCCTGGCAGGGAACACCATGCTGTGTGAAATGTTAGAGTCCCATAGTATGGTGTGCACTCCATCAAATTTCTTTTGCTTCTACATGGTGACATAACTGACATGCAGATATAATTGAACCAGTTACCCATCTTGCAGAAGTGTGCCTTTACATCTAGAAAGTACTGACAAGAAATATCTGGAGCCCACTCCATCAGTTACCAGGACAATTGTAGGAGGGACCTCTGGGTTATTTGGCCATCCTTGTGGTGTTACCCTATATGCCTTTAGATGTTGGGAGCTCTGTTGGTGGCATCCTCCCTGAGTTGCTGTGTCAGCAATTTCTGTAAAAATAAAAATGGCCCCCCTCAGAGCCTTCTTCCTTGGCAGTGATCCTGATATTAGCTGCCCTTGTGTGGTTCTCCAATGTTTTCAAGCGCAATTTTAAGTGAGTGTTCTCTTTAATTACTGTGGTTATAGCTCCCATTGCAGCATCCAACCACTTGGACACATCTGCTGCAGTTATCTTGACAGAGTCCATGGAGGATTCTACCCCAGTCACCCTATTTGTCAGGGCATCAAATTTATCAGAGTCCAGCTACAGTTTTTGTATGTCTGCCGGTTTGGGTTCCTATTGATTGTAGGGTCTCTTCCTCTGTGTCTTCCACCTGATCAGCTGAGCAGCCCTGCAATGACTAGGTGGCCAGAACTCCAGGAGTATTTTTCAGCTTAGCTCCCTCTCCTGGAGGCTTTTATTTTCAGGGTTCCTGATCATGAGCAGTTGATCTTCTGATGCAGTTCATTGTATGTCCCAGCCTGTAACCTTGCTGAAAGTTATTTTTTTATTGACTTTTTCAAATCAAGTTGTGGCATTCTAAACCCAAGTGGACAATTTTCTCAGGCTCAACAGCACCCCAATCCTTTTTTATATATAACTTTGCTCCTGTTGTCTCCTGCACCTACCTGGCAATGGGGGACATGGTATTTCTTGATTTTTCTTGACTTTACCCCAGAATCCCAGAACACAGTCATGCATGCATGTAGAAGCACACTTGCACTCTGCAGCTCCAGTGATGGCATCTTCTGATCACCTAGCAAAGTGCCAGGGTTCCCTGTGGCCTGGCGCTACTACCTAGCCTCCACCGGGTGGCAACCAAGAGCCGAGGAACCCTCATTTCCCTCCCTGCAGAGGAGAACTGCCTTGCACCTGCTTGACCCAGCTCCACACCCTTCCCCCCATTTGACCCTTGGCAGCCAAGCTTGCTTCTGAACTTGGGTCACCGGTGTGGCGTGAGGTGCGGCATCCAGTGCCTCAATGCTCAGTGCCCACTGGGCCGGAATCCCTAATCCTATTTTTGACATTATGAGCAACTGAGTGTGATATCACAATCAGAGATTGTTACTTCAGGTGTAGATACATAGGAAGAATGGATGAATACTAAAGGGCAAAAATACTGGTTCCATGTAAGTACCATTACTAAAGGATAAGTGGAACAGAAATACAAACATTATGTGAAACATAAGCTAAATCACATCTAAGTATTGCATTTCTGAAGTTTTTCCTGAGGCATCAAGAGCTGCTTAAGACAAAACTTGTTTTCATATGTGTTACATTAGGCACTGATTAGTTGCAGATCTGTGACTTGGGGGGGGTCTATTTCCTACTTTGGAATTTGAACGCTAATAAGAATTAAAATATCAGAGTCTTGACTGAATGCTAATATATTTTATTCTCCTCAAGACTTGATGAGAAGATTGGTTTTACTATGGATAATATGGAGAAGACAGCAGCAGGGACTCAGCAGGTTGATATCAGTTGTGCCCAACCATTTACAAGGATATTGTTTTAAATTGCTGCACCTTCAAACCATTTATAGTGTTATATACAATATATATATATATATATATATATATATACATATATATATATATATATATATATATGGATACATGATGGGCAGGAGGATATGGAAAATATTCTCACTCCTGCAGAGTGAGCTCTGTATTCTCATGAGTGCTGAAGGCATGAGTGAGAATGCACAGCTCACGATGCAGGAGTGAGAATATTTTCCATATCCCACGATCTGCACATCATGTGTAAGGTTTATACCACTGGGGTGAGAACGTTAGGGACATTTTTTTCTGTTTTAGTGTGTTTTCTGCTCATTCTCTGTGTGTGTGGGGGGGTCTGAATGGACTGGGAGTGAGAAACACAGCTGAGTGTGTTTTGGAAAGCTAATTGAGTGATTCAGAGGCTCACTGAGAAAGACAAACTGCTGCAGGTAGCAGTAAGAGAGACAAAATGCTTTGTAAAAGTGTTATTTAGAATTCAGGTTGTTTTCAGGCTGGAGATCAGCACAGTTATAAACTCAGTGGGACACAGCTGACAGTATTTTGCAAAGCTAATTGAGTGAGTCAGAGGCTCACTAAGAAAGACAAACTGCTGCAGGTAGCAGTGAAAGAGAGAAAGTGCTTTGTAAAATAGTTTTATTTAGAATTTTGGTTATTTTGAAGCTGAGATTAACACAGTAATGGGTTAGGAATATTAGAAACAAAATGGGACATAGGTGAGTCTTTTGCAAAGCTAACTGAGTAAGTTGCAGCTTCAGTGAGAAAGAGACATTGTTTCCTGAAGCAGTTTGCCCTAAGGGAGGCAGTACAGCACAGTGGTTTAAGGCTCTGCGCTGCAAATCTGGTGACATCCAGCAAACCAGATCTGGGTTTGAATCATACAACTTCCACTTGCATAGTGTGTGATTATGAGCAAATCACTTAACTTCTTGTGCTCCCAGGTTGCACCTATGTGTCTCTCCTGGTAAAAACAAAGGTAAAAGATAAAGTGTTTTCTGAAACTGTTTCCTTTAGAATGCTATCTGCAGTGCAGATATTCTCACTCCAGTGACATCAGCAGAGTGAGGATAAATGTGATATCCTCACTCCAGTGATGTCATCAGGATTTCTCCTAACTGCAGAGAAAATATCACTGTTTATTCAACTGGAATAGCTCTCACCCCAGTAGTGTATATGTATATATATTTTTTTTAAGAGCTATTTTTTTATACATGAACTACATAATGTAGTCCAGATTATGTGACTTGTTCATAGGTTTACAGATTTTGGGGCCTAGTCTCAAAGGATTTGGTCCATAGGCACAAGGCCTTTGGCAAGGTATTTTTACGTCAGGTGTTTCTTCTATCTTTCAGTATAAAGATGTGAGGCAGAAATTAACCGAGGCCTCTGTTATACTTGTAAGAAGTTACAAGCCTAAGAATAAACAACCCTAAATCCTAAGGCCTCTTTAAATTATTTAGTTCTGATGAAGTGCTAAGATAGTAAGCTATCATTGTTGTGATTAAAGACAGATTTTTGGATGCTATGGAGTTAAAGATTTCAGAATGTGGTGGTACTATCATAATACAATATACAGGAATTTGTATCTGTCCTTTTATTAGGAAGAAGTAGTTTGCATTGCTTTTAATAACTGTATCAGGTATAAGAACTATACTTTGTCCCTTTACTGTGCTTCCAGATGCTAAAGGCTAAAAGGGTACCGGAACTGGGAACATGGCCATCTGGCCAAACAGTGCCCCACTCACCCATAGTCAATGGTTTCCAGGGAGGACAGTGGTGCCTTCTTCTCTCAACACCTCTTGTGTGATATTACTGGTCCCCTACCTGCTATCCATGTGACCAAATTCACAGTCCAGCCATTTTCTCTCTCTGACCTCTAAATCCTGAAATCTCTGGTGGTCAGTTTCATGACCCCCAAAACACCTCCTAATTCCTGTGGTGGGCAGGTTCTTGTTATGCCCCTGACATGCCTGAGACCCTGTTATCAGCTACTTTGAGCAGGTGAGAATTTTGAAACACTCAGAGCAGCATGTGAACCTGGCTACAAGGTCAGCAGAGTGTCATGGCCATTTGAGTCAGTGCTTGTATCCCAGTCATGTGTGCTGTGTTGCATAGATCCCAAACCAATGACACAAACTACATTTGTGTCATTATTTTACCACAATTCATGATTTGTTGTTACAAAATAAGGCAGTTTTTGAAAATAGCAGTTGAGCTGTTAGGATGCATTCAAATGGACAAAGACAGAGGCACCACATGCATTTGTCTCTCCCCATTTGAAGATACTGGCTATTGTGTTTTTCTCAGGAGTCATTGAATCAGTCCGTGCTCATACTGTATTAGCATTCATTAATCCATGGCACAAGCTCTGCATCAGCCTTTGAAAATCTGGCCCAATAATTGTAAACATATAGCATTCAAGCAATTTGCAGTGATGGCTCTATCCATTCTTGCCAGTCGATATCTGAAGGTGCTTACTTACATAACTAGACAAGAAAGAACCCAGCACTGAGCACCACTGTATTACTGTGTCTGTGTTTTCTGTCATGTTCTACCAAGGGCACGTACTAGCTGTTAGGCACATGCTGAGCTTGTTAAAAATAGCCTCAATGGTTTTGTGAGGCAATCATAAAAGTTTATTTTTTAATTAAAATACTAACTGTAATTAATTTATTCCAATTCAGCTCAGATGGCTCATTTGACTGTCTTCTGACAAACTATGTAAATGTCAGTCTTCAGAGTTAAGTATTTTTTGTGCGCATTTTTACTGCTAACATTTTTGTTCACGTCCAACTTTATAACTGAAAAAAGCATGGCTTTTTTCAGCTATTTTTTGTTAAATATAAAAAAGGTACATACATGTGCGAACTTTAAAATCTTATGACTTAAAAATGAAAAAAAATATTTTATGAAACCATGAAATGGCCCTATGTTAGTTCAGGCTCTAATGAACCTGTATGTTTCATAATTTCAAACTTTGCAGTTTTTCGCTATTTCTGGGTAAAAAAGGCTGAATTTTGAGATTTCTACATAATACACAAATGAATAACTTTTGAATTGCCAAACTGATTTTCGTCAAGCTAGCCACAAAATAGACCTGAGGACTGATACAATGCGCAACAAATGTCACAGTTCTAGGTGCTAGGATCTATGAGATACAAACTGTTAAATATCCAGTTTTTGACACAAACACCAGCTCAGCCCTAGCATATAGGCACTACCATGCTTGCATATACAAGCATATGAGGAAGTTGCACAATAACTTATTAATGGCAAAGATACGAGTGAGTTATTAAAGCCATGATCCCTCAAAAGTGATGATAAACTGCATATTTTGAGTGACAGCATTATATATTCAACATCTGTTTACTAATTTAACTTTGAAATTTGCTGTTTGAAGATTTAACTGTTTACCTTTGATTTCAACTGCTGGCATCAGTGGTGTACTAGACAATTGTGATGCCATCAGCATTATGAAAAGCTGCTCTCTGATTAGTTCACTGTCCCATTGTGATGATTCTAACATTCTAGCTATCCAGTGTGACAACAGTAACAGCAACATATTTCTGACATATAGTAGTGCTGTTATTGTCACTAGCCAAGATATCATTTTATCTTGTCATTATACCCCACTTCTATTGTGTGTGTCTCTCTCTCTCTCGCTCTCTCTCTCTCTCTCTCTATATATATATATATATATATACAGTGAAACTCACCAGGATGAAATTCTGCAGCAAGCTGCAGCAGAGTTACTATGGAAAACAATGTAATTTCAATTGCAATTGGTCCCTTTTGTCATGCAGGAAATTGTGACATTCACTTCACCCTGTATATGTATAGTATACAGGTGTGGTCGCACCATATTAGGGTTCAACGGTCACTTCTATGTTAAACCCAATAATTTGAACTTTAATAAATTCATAACTGTTAGACTGATTCACCTGAAATTATGCATGCACTTTAGGGGAACAAAAATCTCTTGATTTGGCAAGTTTCATTCTGGTCGGATGTGTGGGTGTGGAGATACATGGTGTCAAGAAATGTGAAAATTATCACTTTTTGTCAAATTCTTTGTCACACCGCTGTGCAAAAATGGCTTGGGGTTTTGGTCTACAAAATTTCAGGGTATATAGCTTTTGGGTCACAGATGTGCCTTTTAAAGGTTTGGTGCAAAAATATTAATCCATTCAAAAGTTATTAAATTTCAAAATGTCCCAATATTTCCTATGGGAAAAGTTAGATGTGCCGTGTGAAACAGGATTTTTGTTTTGTGAAAAGAATTCTTGTTTCATGAAACAGGATTTTTAATCTCAATATGCAAAAAATTACATTTTATATAGCTGTTTCTTCATCAACTCATTGCAAGGAAACAGTTTGGAATTTTGGACTGAAAGTTTCAGGGTAGAAAGGGCTTACTCCATAGATATGCCTTTTGATGGTTTGGTGAAAATATATTACTTTGGCATGGAGTTTTGCAGATTTGAATTTTGGTTGATTTCTCATAGGTAGGCTTGGCAGGATTAGACTTAAATTGGTAAATGTTGATAAATGTCGATTTCACTGCACACACAAAAACTGACAAACACATTTTTCCATCGATAATAGTTTAAATTTAAAGATATTTTGAAATGTGATGATAACAATTTGTGTTTTTATCAGTTTGTAAATCCTCAGTGTTTACTGCCATTAAGTGCAACTGTGAAAATTAAATCAATACAAATCAAAATAAATGCTTAAAAACCCATAATTTTATGCAATTGTGAAAATTTTGATCGATAAAATTCAGGAAGAAGGTTTAAAATGCAAATTAATATTTTCCATCAAAATTAGAAAAAATAAAAATAAAATTCTGTCAACCCTACCCATAGGATAACATTGTACTGGGAGGTTTACAGAGCTGTTTCTTTGTCACTATGGTGTTAAGAAATGGTTTGCAATTTTGCTCTGAAAATTTCAGGGCATTGAGGGCTTGCCTCACAAATGTGCCCTTTGCTGGTTTGGTGAAAATATATTACTTTGGCATGTGGCACAGAGGGCCCAGTGCTTCCATACAGAAATACACAGAAATATGGATATTATTAGGGACTGATACATGGATGGGAGCACAGACCCCAGAGGGCCCTTCGCTTCCACACACACAAATACAGATACTATTAAAGAGCAATGCATGGATGGGAGTGCTGGGCCCAGAGGGCCCTGCACTTTTAAAGAGAAATACGGATACTACTAGGGACTGATGGATGGACAGTGGGCCCTGCACTCCCACACACATATACGCAAAAGAGTATGGAGTGATGGGAGTGCAGAGCCCTGCACTCCCACAGGGAAATAAGGTTACAATTACAATCTCTTAAAAAATATGCATGGTTAGGGGTTAAGGGAAATATGTACATTCAGGAAAGCTTAGGAGGGGGATTTGCCCCCTCTACTTTGTGCAGCTTGACACACAGAGAAACATATATGATGACTTACACAATTTATTTATTTATTTTATATTGATATGTTTCATCAGGAAAGGCACACTGAGCTAAAATAGTTCATTTCCAGACTTAACTTCTGGTAGTTCAGGAATTAGGGTTAGAGTTACTGTAATGGTTAAGGGAAATGTGTACATTCAGGAAGGGGTAGGGCCCCTCCAGTCTATGTGGACTACCCCAAAGAGTAACACAAATTTAGGTTTATACTTAACTGCCAGCAGTTTAGGAATTATGGGAAAAAGTCTGATTTCAGGTGTTTAGGGCATAACTCCCTCAGTTTTCAAGGGAGTTGTCTGAAATATAGTGAACCTGTAGTCCAAGAGGAAGTACACACGTGTGTGATGTTTGGTGAAGATCTGCCTTGAATTCTGCATTTAGTGCTATGTTTAATTGTGGTGGAAATATCGGGGTGCTGTGGGTACTCTGTGATGACTGTCTTTGGAACGATGCATTAATGCTGTAGTACTCAGTGAGAGCTTTCATTTCATATATAGTGCTACAGTTAACTCCAAATATTAAGTGAGCTATGTCCTGTGAAAGTTCTAATGTTATGCTATAGAAATTTTTGTGTTCATTCAGGTTCAGGTTAGGGTTAGATTATATATCTTTTGGAGATAATGGGGGGCATATATCTGATATTGTTTTTATTTTATTTATTTTATTTAGCTTTTGTTGACCGGGTAAGTGCACTAGACAAATCCTGCCTATTTTCAGGCACGACCCGGGGGAGGGGGATACAGATGAATGCCAACTGACCTTGAACCAGATTAAGCTGTTGGTGGTATTTTTTTAGTGAATGTTTGTTCAGGGTGCTGAGGTACACCTTCTGTTGTGTGTGGCCCCCATTAAATATTACTTGTGCCAGAGTTAGAGGTAGAGTTTGGGTTTGGATGTGGGTTAGGTTATATGTCTGTTGAAGTTAAGAGGGGCACATATCTGATATTGTTCAGGCTGCTGAGGTGCACTTTCTGTCATGTGTGTGTCCCTCATTAAATATTACTTGTTCCAGAGTTAGGTTAGGGTTAGATTATGTGTCTGTCAGAGTTAATGGGGGGCATATATCTGATATTGTTCAGGGTTCTGAGGTATACTTTCTGTCTTGTGTGCCCCCCATTAAATATTACTTGTTCCCAAGTTAGGGTTAGAGATAGCTATTCAGGTTAGTGTTACAAAGACAGTTGTGACATAGGGTACGAATACTACTACAGACTGATGCATGGATGGGAATGCATGTCGTAGAGGGCCCTAGGCTCCCACACACAAATAGGGATACTATTAAGGGGTAATACATGGATGGCAGTGCTTCCACACACAGATATGCAGAGGAGTATAGAGAGATGGGAGTGTGGGGCCAGGTATACTTTCTGTCGTGTGTGACCCCCATTAAAAATTACTTGTTCCAGAGTTAGGGTTAGAGATAGCTGTTTGGGTTAGTGTTACAAAGACAGTTGTGACTTAGGGTATGAATACTACTAAGGACTGATGCATGGATGGGAATGCAGAGCCCAGAGGGCCCTAGGCTCTGACACACAAATATGCAGAGGAGTATGGAGTGATGGGAGTGCAGGACCAAAAGGGCCCTGCGTTCCCACAGAGGAATAAAGATACAATTACAATCTCTTTAAAAATTATGACTGCAGGAACAGGTGTGAAGGGTGTGCCTAGGGGTTGCAAACCCAAAAGCTCACCCAGTTCTCTTATTGTGTACTCATCTTAGATTACTTACTCTTGGAATGGGGTGAGCATTAGGGTTTGCAACCCCAAGGCACACCCCTTACACCTGTTCCTGCAGGCAGGGTAGGAGTGGGGTGTTAGGGTTGGAAACCGAGGGTGGGCTCTTAGGGTTGGTAACCCTAAGATGTAATTTCCCTACTTTTGCTGCTGGAACCCTAATGGTCCATTAACAAATTTTTTTTTTGCAGAGAATATATATCTATATATGTATATAATCTTTTATTATACTGGTGCAGGAGCAAGAATATAGTTAGGGTTGAGAAGGTGTTTAATGTTAAACCCCAGGTTTTTGCACCTTAAGAACTTTGGTGATGTTCAATGAAATACTGTAGCCCCAAATTTGACATGCACAGTCTGGCAGGGCCTTAAAGACTTAAAAGTTTCAGGACAGCATCTTGTGTGATTTCTGAAATAAGGAATGTCAACTTTTAATGAAGTGCAGTTTTTTTTCCCTGTACTTAATATATGTTTTTTTGATGTCACATACAGCCTAGACAGTATGGAATTTTTTCCTAACCTTTCAGGGTAGGAGCAGCCTGTGCCAAGGTAGTACCTTACTGAGGTTTTGTGAAAAATATTGATTAGTTCCAGAGTTATAAGGATTTAAAATGTCATTTCTGAGCATGCTCAGTAGGGTAAGTTTCTGATACAATCCATAAATTTTCAGTTCACGAGAGCATTTTCAATTTTCATACTTAGTTGTCAAAACAAAACAGCTCTCATGTACCAATTTTTTCATTGGTTTGTGACAGACGCCATTTTTCTATCAACTAAAAAACATGGAAAATAACTACAAATTATGTGTTTTAAAAATAACAAATTGAACGTAACTAAATGGGACCCTTTATATCTAGATTCTGGTGTTTTTTTTATATAATGCTGGAAATAAGGTTTCTGGGCACCTGAAAGTCATGAGTGCTCAGTTAAATGAGAGGAGATGTTCTTCCATATACTCTGTATGAAAACAGCAGGACATTCTTGATTTCTGTAGCTGCAGATAGAGTGCTGCTACCAGCTTGAGTTGCAGCAGTGAGCCAGTGATTGCACTCTCTCGCTCTCACTCTCTCTCTCTCTCTCTCTAGCTTTCTATCCTTCTGTGTTTATCTTTTAATTCCCTCCCCTTCCCAGCTCAGCCAGCCCTTCCTGATCCCTCCAATATATACTGTAATCCCAACTGTAATAAAAAAGCAGACTAGGGTGCCCATCCCTGATACTGCTTGCCCAACCCCTTCTCTCCAGGTTGCCCCCCCAATGCACAGGTGGTAACATTGGGCTGCCCACTCCCAGTGCCACCATTGAGTGAAAGACAACACTGGGATGCCCAATCCCCAGTATTAGATCCAGCGCAGTAGCTGAAAAACAAAAGGTGAATTTGTGGTCACTCTGTGGAATCACCATTCAGGTGGGATTAGGAAATGTTCACCTACCAGGTTCATGTGGGGCCACAAGAAGACTATGTTGAAAATTTGGTGGAAAAATATGGTAAAATGACCAAATTCTGAGTGAACATTGAAATAGTTCAATGTTCACTCATAACTTCACTCATTTTCAATATTTTTCCAACAAACTTTCAGGATGGCCTTTTTGGGATCCCCATCTCATGAATACAGTAGGTGACATTTTTTCAAATCCACCGCAAAAGGTGATTTCTCAGTCACTCTGCTAAATCACCTTTCAGAAGGGATTTGAAGATTTTTCTCCTACTGGGTTTATGAGGAAGGGGTCATGAGAAGACTAGGTTGAAATGTTGATGGAAGAATATGGTAAAATGATCAAGTTATGAGTGTGAATGTTAAAATATTTCAACATTCACTCATAGTTTCACTAATTTTCAATATTTTTCCACCAAATGTTCAACATTGCCTTTTTGGAACTCCACCTCATGAACAACACAAGTGAAATTTTTCAAAAGATGATTTTGCAGTCATTCCACAAAACCACATTTTGGGAGGGATGTGAAAATGCTCATCTACTAGGTTCATGAGGAGAGATCATAAGAAGAGTATGTTGAAAAACGTGGTGTGAAAATATTATAAAATGACCAAATTATGAATGAATGCTGAAATATTTGAACATTTAAGCAGAATTTTGCTAATTCTCCATATTTTGACTCCAATCTTTCAACATAACTACCTCCCGACATCATAATCATGATAGGTGTAATTTTTCAACTCCTGGATGGGATATGTTTTCCACCTTTTTCGTGAAATGGCATTTTGGTCACTATGCTCTAAATGCCACATATCATGTTCATAAAGAGAAGTTGTAAAATGTCTAGCTTGAAAATTTGGTGTCAAAATTTAAAATTTGGAATCATTCTTAAGAAACGTGTATAGTGCCAGCCTTTACCCCAGCAGGAAGTGCTTTACGAACCTGTGCCACTGAGATCAGTTCTGGGGTGAGATCAGTGAGCCAGCTAGATGGGATGCGGCTGGAGTGATGGTGCTGTCATGTGACACTACCCCTCAGCCTGGGAAGGGAAGGTGCAGGGTTGCCTACACAGGTATAGTGAAGAAAACTATTCTTTTGGCATAGGGTCCTGTGCTCTGCACCCACAGGTACCAGAGGGCCCTGCACTTCGGCTGACAGATCAACTCTTTGCCCTGTGCATCTGTATCTGTGGCCGCATGCATGCATGGGGCCCAGATGGCCCTGCACTTTCTGCAGCTCACCAGAGAGCCCCATGAATTCTTAACATTAATTACCACACTTCCATAAGTGAACAGAGCCTTCCCTGGTACAAGGCCTAGAGGGCCCTGTGCCTCTGCATTTGTTCATGCATGTCCTGAAGGGACCTGTGTTGATGAGGATACAATTCCACTATCTCAAAAAGAAAGGAAATTGTTTGAAAAAGAAAACTGTGTTAATGCATCAGTTAGGGTTAACTTAATGCTACAAAAGTAGGGAAATGTGGTATTAGGGCCCTAACTACCATCCAAAAGGACAAGGCCACAAAACAACTTCAGACAGTCATAATCAGATATGACAAACAGTATACAGTTTTTTCCAGATGACATAAATGCTGTGCTGTTGTGCTACATTCATGGATTTGTATCTGCACCTGCATAAGCATTGGCCTCAGAGGGGCCTTTACTTATACAGCCACACCTGTATGTGTATGTTGTAAAGTGTGTTTGAGTATATGTGGCTCTACTGTTGCAATGTGGATACCATGGGTTCAGCAGTGGATCTAGACATTTTTTAAAGGGTAGCAGTTTCCCCCCCAAAAGTAAAATGTTACCTTTGAAAACTCACACACAAGCAACCACAGATAGTCATCATCAGGTACTGTAAGACATGCAACTTGTTTCCAGATGACACAAATGCAGTAGCACTGATATGCTATCTTCATTGATTTGTATCTGTGGTTCCATAAGCCCAGGCCCCACAAGGGCCTGAGCTTATGCAGCCACACCTGTGTGTGTATGTTGTATAGTTAGGGATAATACTTTCCCCAAAAAGTAAAATGTTACCTTTGAAAGCTCAGATTATATTAAAAGAGCTACTGTTTGCTGGCCTAAGTAGGTAGCGGGTGCAGAAACAGTTGCATGTTTGTCTTACCTGATGACGGCTGTCTGTGTTTACTTGCGTAATCTTGTCATTTTGTTGCTAAGAGGGTGGGATGTTAGGGTTCAGAACCCTAACAACACAGAACAAAGCAGACCAAAGTCTGCTTTTAAGAGGTCAGCACTTGGCAATTGTGATAATATAAGGCACAGTGTTACTAGACCAATAAATACCTTTATTACATATAGACATGCACATATTGCTGAAAAGCTAAAGATTGGGTAGAAATCCAAAAGGTAACATGCTTACATATCAACCAATACTAGGTCATCATCAGAGCTCTGATGATGACC
This sequence comes from Neoceratodus forsteri, assembly GCA_016271365.2. Lineage (NCBI taxonomy): Eukaryota > Metazoa > Chordata > Ceratodontiformes > Ceratodontidae > Neoceratodus > Neoceratodus forsteri. The sequence continues at coordinate 199,524,034 of JADMNL010000031.1, forward strand.
TAGTATTGGTTGATACATAAGTGCACTTCCTCCCGTTTCTGTCCAGGCTGTCTCAGCAGTTAGCATTTGGCATCTTGCATGTTGCTACCTCGCATGTTACCTTTTGGATTTCTACCTCAGTTTTTGCTTTCAGCAACATGTGCATGGCACTTCTGTGCATGACTACAGTCATCTTAGCACTTTAGTTTTGCGCTATTTGCACTGAGGAATACTGAAGGCAAGCCATGGTTTCAGCATTTTAAGTGGTGGCTGTGCACTGTATTTTGCACTTTTAAATGGCACTTGGAGCAATAAGCCTATACACGAGTGAATCTGAGACTAGCCATGTTGCATGTGGATGAGATTTTATCTCCTTTTTGGCATTTTATTGTTGCTTTTGTCTATATGTAATCAAGGTATTTATTGGTCTAGTAAGACTGTGCCTTATATCATTACAATTGCCAAGTGCTGACCTCTTAAAAGCAGACTTTGCTTTGCTTTGTTCTTTGTTGCAATGAATTTGGCTCTGGGGTATTTTAAGTGCACCAGCTCTGTTTTTTAGTAGCCCCCCCACCTCCCTTTTAGGGAGTTCTTTGGAACCCTAACAACACGTTTCTCTACTTTTGTGGCATTAAGCTGAACCCTAACTGGTGCATTAATACAGTTTTTTGCAAAGACTATCTATACATAATATATAATATATGTCTGTCTATCTATCTGTCTATCTGTCTATCTATCTATCTATCTCTCTATCTATCTATCTATCTATCTATCTATCTATCTATCTATCTATCTATCTATCTATCTATCGATCCATCATCCATCTATCTATCTATCTATCTATCTATCTATCTATCTATCTATCTATCTATCCACTGATGGTATCTATCTATCTACTGTATATACACTGTAAGTTGATTCCCAGATGAAGACATCTCTGGTTCAGTAACTGCAAAAAACAGTGCCACTAGGTTTATAAAGGAAGTGTAACTCCAGATTAAAGAATTTATGGATGCTTTAGCTGTGTTGCTTAGTTGGTAGCAAGTCAAACAGTCCATAATGCAATTGCATGTGATGGTCTTCCGGATGTTGTGGAGAACATGATTGCTGTTCTATTTGCTTGAATACAGATTATGCACTCTCATGACCTAAGCATGTGCATTGCTTTTAAAGCATTTTATAATGCAGTGTATATTGAGGATGTTATGTAAATCCAATTATACCACAGGTATCTACTCTCAGCCAATCACAACACAGGAAAACTGACAATTATTCTCTCACAGACTACCACCTACATACCTACAGTAGTTTATTCACCTATAGCCACGCCCACAGTAGTTTAATCATCTTTCCACAGTAGTTTATTCATCTTAACCACGCCCACAGTTGTTTATCCACATTCCCTTCCTGTCCACTCATAGTCACAGGGAATGTCATACACAGACACTGTCACGCTGTGTAACCAATTTCCAAATGCTGGCACAAACTATGTAATCCCACTTCTAAAATGTGTACCATTTTCCCCTGATTTCTTTTCACTGCTAAAACAAAATTTCACCTCGCATCAAATTTAACTCACACCACTCATATTTCTTCCTCTGTACATCTCTAAGCTGTAGTGCCATGACAGCAACTGAGAAGACTGTTTCTCACTAACTAATACTTTTGTGGGTCTTTGTCTGAAAGTAATAATATGGCATGCTTACTGGTACATACATTATTTGCAAGTTAGTCCCATTGAAAACCGAGCGCTACAAACCTTTTTATTTTCTGTTCCGAAATTGAATCGATGATTCTGGCCATGCGCATTACACAAGCTGGTAATGCGCATGTTCAGAATCACAGACTCAATTTCGGAACAGAAAATAAAAAGGGTTGTAGTGCTCGATTTTCAATGGGACCAACTTTCAAATAATCTATAAACCAGTAAGTCTCCCATATTACTACTTTCAGACAAAGACCCACAAAAGCATCAGTTAGTCATAAAGGGCCTTTCTAGTTGCTCCCACAACACTACAGCACAGAGATGCTCAAAGCACATATTACCTCCGTTCCAACTTTAATTTAATTTCTACAGAAAAATACAATGTTATCACAAATTCTAGTGGTATAATAGTAATAACATTACGTTTTATGGAGTATACTCGCAATAATCGGCTTCTCGGCTTCACCTCAGAGTTTAATCATCCACAGAAGCCGGTTATTGCTTCGTATACTCCATAAAATGTAATGTTATCACTTATATATTATAATTCAGTGCATTCTAGTCCTTTGAGTAAAGAACACTTTTTGGGCACCTTGGAATAGAAATGTTTCTATTTTATAATGCATTGAAATTTTTGATGAATAAAACTGATTCCAACACATTTTGACTCCCTGAACTTGATTGACCTTAAAGTTCATAAATGACCCTTCCCCAGCACAAGCACGAGCAGACACACACACACACTCACTCACTCACTCACTTACTCGGCTGTAAATGTGGTTTAGATTATATGAAAATATGAGAACAGGTAAAGACCTATTCACCCAGCAAGTCTGCCCATTACATATTGGTTTTCATAGCTCTGCTGTCTTCTGTCTCCACATATTTCTTTATTTATAGTTTCAGAAGTTATAAATTTATAGCTCTCATTTGAAACTACATGGATGGGTTGCTTATGTGGCTTTAGGAGAGAATACATTCCATATGTTCATTACTCTTTGTGTCAAAAGCATTTGCCTACAGTACATTCTCCATTTATTCTCAACTTTCAGACTTGAAAGTTAGTTTGCAAATTATAGGCTCTTACAATCTCCTCCAGTTTTAAAGTCAAAGTAACTTGAATATAAAAAAAGTTTGACAATTATTTTTTAGATACGAATCTGTGATAAATGTGGATTACTGGTGCAGGTAAGATAATGACTTTATACTTTCACTTCAGTGCTTGGGTTACTGTGGTGACGGATCTAGGAACCATGACTTCTGCTGCAATGAAGACAAATGTTTCTATCCCACCAAGACTGCTACACAGTATCTTAGGGAACTGTCTGGCCATTTTTCATGGTTATTGTACCATGCTGCAATTGTTATCTCCTTCTGGTAGTATAATGTGATAGGATACATTTTATATATTTTATGATTTTGTGTAATTCAATATATTTAATTCAGAATATTTATTAAGGGTAACTTACTCTATGTGTAATACAATACTTCCTCTTTTATCTGCCCTCCTTTTGTCCACCAACCTCACTTACTACCAGTGTGAGCTCCTGTCCTGTTTTCCAGAAATGTTATCTCTCCCTTTAATTGCCACCCTCTATTATTCACCACCCTCTTTTATTCACCAGAATTTAGGATGTGCGGAGGCTGGCAGATAAAAGAGGGAGCACTGCATGTCTGTCTTGCCTCCAGTGCAGCATCTAAAATCAACACTTGCTCAATTATTTAGTCCTGCCTACAATAAAGTGAGATGAAAATGCAAATTGATGTATTATTTCAGACACCAAAATCATCTTTGTCACTATCTGTACTATTGGAGACATGGACTACCAGTGATTTAAACCTTTCTGGTTTGCCTTTGTCCATCCCAGAACAGATATCTCTAGTCACTTCCTGTTCAAATCTTGACCTGTGAGGGGTAATTGAGAAAACTGCACTTGGACATTTTACAGCCTTCTTTCTGGGTGAGACAGTATCTTTTCTGTTTTGATCAAATATAATTCAAAGGTTTTAAGAACCGTCTAGGCATTGTTTCCCATGTTAACTGTGCTCTCTTTAGAAGGGGGTTCCCTGCACCCACTTCCTTCTTGAACTGCATGAACTGACTTGTCTGTAGGTTACCACGCAGACTTTAATAGTATCCTATCATGACTTTTGTTTGAAATTACATGGCCTAGTGACTTGGATAAAGAAGGGTTGAAAAATACTCCAAATGTCAGAATACTTTAACATCCTCTCAGCATTTTGTTAAGTGTAGGATTTTACAGCTGCATCTACCCTGCTTGCTCAGCAGTGTTTTTTGCCCTTTGGCAGAGAAAGCCTGTTTCTGTTAAAAGCAGAAGACCCATGAGGATCCAGAGACTGGGTCAGCCAGCACAAAGCTTGACATAAAATAATTTATGTTGTGTAGCTGTTTCTTAGGGGAAAACTACTCCACTGCACTTATTGTATAGCACTGGGGTGAGGCACTTTAGCAATCTGCAGTCTGATTTTGGAAATCAGCCAATTAAACAAACAGTTATAACTGCAGAGCAAGTTCCAAATTACCCAGCTACTATACAGTTGTGAGGCCCTACTTTTAGCTACAGATAGCTATAGACAATCAAGGCTGTAGGTTATACCTGTCTACAAAAGGAAAACACTGCACATCCATGTCTTCTGATGTCCTCCCTGATCTGCACTGTAGCTGAACCCAGGGTTTGGCAGATGTGCACTGACATTGCACTTCCTTTAGAAATTTAAGATTTTTATACACTTTATAGGAGTTTGGTCTTTTTTTTGGATACTGAAATGGGCACTTTACAGGAAACAATTCATCAATTTGGAAAAAAAAGATTCCAAGATTCAGGGAGCAGAATATATCGTGAAAATGTTCACTATATTGTGAAAATGCTCACTTCACATCTTTTTTCACTTTGTGGAATTTTATCTCTGTATTGCCAAGTGCCCACTTTGAAAAAAAATATGCATGGTGTAATGGGCACTGTGAATCCCTTCACGGGCACTTTGTAGGTGAACTTACAATTCAGAACATTTCTAGTTTAACCCTAGCTTCATTTCCAATGAGAGCCATTATGCGTGAGCCTCTGCAGCCTGTCCTGTGACACTCACATTCAGTAGCTGCAGTGTTCACTTTAGGAAGGGTTTGATTCATTTTCCCAGGCATGGAGATGGTATGGCCTACAACTCCAGTTCCCAATTCATTATCACCTTTACGTTGCTGACTACTGTTTAGGGCAATTCTACTGCAACATGTTTAAGGAGAGCTGTGCTGAACCTGTAAATCATTTCCCCAGTACAAGGTAATTTTTAAGTGCTGGTTCCAATTCTGTTACTGTTCCATCTCTACAGGGTTCTTAGTTATCATAGTTGGTGTTTCTGATTTATATGCAGGTTAGTATGTGCTATTTTACAACTGTATGATTTAGTTTATGTCTCTTGCTTAACTCTTCCTCTGTTGGTACATGCCTCCATGACCTACTATAAAACTTTGTGGTTGAGGGGGACACATATACTACATCACACGGTTCTAAAATGGTGCCTAACACCAGAGTGTAAATCAGGAACATGCACTGTGTTTACTAATAGGCCTGCCTAGATGGAACAAAAACAGAACTGGAACCAGTATTTAAAGAGATCTACCAGGCTAGCCTAAGGCACTGCATATTTTGGTGCCTTATCTGAGGGAAATGCTGCCTGTGAGTAGTTGTCCCAAAGATTTCAAGTCTTGTAAAAGAAAAAACGCTCGTAAATTTATATCCACCGGGTTTCCTGTACTTCCCGGTGTTTAGATCCACCCCTAGCACTGCCCCATGGTCTGCCAACTTTATGATGTGATGACAGGGAGAGCACAGGGACTCGTTACATTATAGACTATGGGGGGTAACTTTATGAACAATTTTATATATTACTGTACATTGTTCATGTAGTGATAAAATGAGGGCACCGAGTGGCTAACAAGACAGATCTAAACACCAGGAAGTAAAGGAGACCCGGTGGATATAAATTTACAAGTGTTTTTTTCTTTTACAAGACTTGAAATCTTTGGGGCAACTACTCACAGGCAGCATTTCCCTCAGATAAGGCACCAAAATATGTGGTGCCTTAGGCTAGCCTGGTAGATTTGTTTTCAGATAGCTTGGTGAGCCTCTTCAAAAAACAGCTTCGATTGGGAAAAAATGACATTCAGGCTCAGTGCAGTTCTCTTTTTGTTTCATTGCTCCTGGCCCTCACCTTTGAATAGTTTTTGTATGTCATTTATGTACATCTAGTCAGTTGCTAAAATGACCCTGAAAAGCTAAAAAGAAATCATATGTCTTTCACTGGAAAATAAAGTTGTGGAAGGAGTTAGCTAGGATTTAGTGACCTCCCAAATACTGATGATACGTATGCATAAATGTCTCCCAGTCTCTTCCAACACAGATATGAAATTACTACAGCTGTATAGCATGGTGGTTAAGAACACTTAACCGCAAACTTGGAGACCTGGGTTTGAATCCCATCTGCCCCCTCCTGCATACTGTGTGACCCTGAGGAAGTCGCTTAACTTCCTTGTGCTACCAGGTTGCACTTGGAAACAAGCTTTGGCTTAGTGTGCCTTTCCTGGTTAAACAGTTTCCCCCGTGTGGAATTTTCAAATCCTACTTCTGTCAGAATCCCATGGAAATTTGGACATTCCACCTAATTCTATGAGATTTCATCAGAAGAGAATTCTGAAATTTTAAACACGGAATGTTTTAAAAATGCAGATTTTTAATTCATGGTTTACAAAAACCACTGAATAGCATTTTGTTGTTTAAGTAAACCATGGCTTTTTGTCCACAGATATAGAAATGATATTACATAACTGCAGAATGTTATTCTGCTGTTTACATAGAAATGTTTTTCAGAAGACTCAGAAGGGTTACAGCCCTTGCAGGTGTTAGCAGCTACAGAGAATGGAAAAAAAATTAAGGCTGGAGTGGTGTGCACTCCACCAGGCTCAGATCAAGAGGAAGATAGACAACTAGGGGAGATGCTGGTGAGGATGGCCAAGCTGAGGGAAGTATTAATAGTGGGGGATTATACAATGGCAAGAAAAAATCCTGGACTCTGATTGGTCAGTCTTGGGCTGGACCCATGCTGTTATCCCAGCACAACATCACTGCTCTAGTCTCAGCCTCACTGTGAACCTGCAGATGAGCTTGAGCATCTCCATGATTGTTTCGTCTGCTCTTAAAAAACAAAAATATTTTTCCACACAAAAACATCTTTAAAATGATTTTTTTTATTCTGTATAACAACGAGCCATTGTATAATAGCAATAATGCCCTTCAGAGTGTGTGTCATTTGGGATAACGTCACGCCTCAGTTGTTGGATGCACTCGGCCTGCGGCCTCGTGCCCAACCACCTGAGGCGTGACGTTATCCCAGCATGAAACACACCCTGTCGGGTATTATTGCTTAACTTTAACATGCCGGACCTGGACTGTAATTATTCCAAGTCGCACCAAATACAAGGAATTAGCTCCTAGTGGAAGCATGCCAGGAGGTATTCAAAGTACAGCTGGTCTAAGCAATTGACAAGGATGGGGGTGCCACCGGATCAGGTACTCATGAGCAGTGAAAGAATCCAAAATGTGTCAGTACTGGAACCACTGGGGTCCAGTGACCACATATTGGTGAAATTAAAGGTCGAAATGGAGGCCTACAGGAGGATTAGCTCAGTAAAAACATGGAATATCAAGAAAGCAGACTTTGACAAGATGTGAAGGAAGGATCTGGCCTGGTGGCACTGAGGGTTGAGGCACTGGATTCTATACAGTGTACCATGCTGGCAACTCGTGTTTGGGAATGAGCACAGGTTGCTGGGGGTTGGCCGGGGAGGAGACGATCGAGTATCTGGAGGATAGCTCTCCTCTCCTAGGGAGAGTGGGTTCACAACACCCCAGCGGCAACAACTCCCAGTGGAGACTGGCAGTGCATCAGCCGGGTCGCGCATGAAGGGATGGAGGCATCAGTAGACATCCATGAGTGGGGTGTGGGAGCATGCTCAGCTCATGCTGGATGTCATTGTACATCCATGCCTCCGGAGGACTATCACGAAGTTGCACACGTAAAGGGAAAAACCATCGGATCCCACCTCCTCTGGTCCCGATATCCTCCAGCCCATATCAGATAACCAAGCTAGATTGAATGGAGCACCTAGGTAAGTGGAGGGTGGCCTCACCCTGGAGGGCACAAGCAAGGGGGCATATGGTGGTTCGAGGTGCTGGTTCAGTGTTCCGGGGGGACCTGGAGCAAGGTGGGGGGTCTCAGGCTGGGTGGGTCTGACAAGCTGGGGATGCCTGAGGGATGACTCATGACCAGTGATCAGAGGGAAAAAGAGGCTAAAAAAAAAGATGTGAAGGAAGGCATGAAGAAAGTAGAGCAGTTCCAAGTGATAGAGGAAAAATGGGAAGCATTCCAAGCAGGAATGATGGAAGCAGCTGCAGGCTGCATTTCAAGGGTATCAAAGGGCAAAAGATCAAGAGGCCCACTGTGGTACAAAGCAGATGTGAAGAATGCAATAAGAGCTACAGGTAGGTGTGGCAGGGTGGTCCCTGCCATAAATAAGGACCATGGGCCCGATATTCGAAAATGCGCAAAGTGGAGTTTTTATTTTGTTGGGTTTGAGAAAGTAAATTTTATCTCACTTTCTGCACAACCTTTTGGGATTTGTCGATGTTTCTCTGTCTCTATATATATTTATATATATGATTGCTTGTATTTAAGGAATTGTTGAATGATTGCACATTTACACTGTACATTTGTTTTTATTGTTATGGCTATGTTCCTATATCTCATTTTACTATGATTCATAATTTGTTGTAACCAAGAGCTCACAGCTCCATTCACATTCATTTAGACCCCTCTGATTAACAAGGGGGTACCCCCCTTTTTTTGCTAGTTTAAGTTCCACATATCTGTTTGGTTCTTTTGCTTTCCATGGATCTTATTAGAGAATGTGGAGTCGAAGAACTGAGAGCCCTTGCTTTAGTTATACTCTGTAGTAAACCAAATCACCAGTCTTACTCAGGATTGACCAACTATCTTCTTGTTAGCACCTGACTACACTCTTGTCTATTGTGCCCATGAGGCATTGCACCCCTTCTGACCTCTGCTTAGCCTCTCATTTTCCAAGGGGGACTTTGGTGCTATTTGCAGGATTATACCTACCAAGTGAGGGGGTTTCTACTGCGGGATGAACTGCAACCAGCACATCATGGACCATATATTGTGGAGTAGGCCTTTGGGGCCTGGGACAGTTGATGGGTATTATAACCCTTTTGTATATAGTTGCTTCACTTTAGATTATTTTGGTTTATTTGGATGTCTTCGGGGGGAGGGTTCTTTTTTCCCAGCAGGACATCTAGGCTGCTCACATGTGAATCCTTCTTTAATATTTTTTGTAACATGGCATTAATAGTAGTTGAGATATACTGAGAAGTAAATGGATGAAACACACCATATGACCGAAACGTAGCCATGCATTAATTTCTTAGAAATGCACGGCAATGCACTGTAGAGACAGAAGGAAGTCTTAATTGAGATCAGAAGCACGCGGTATGGAACAGACACAGACAATCAAAAGCAGCAGAGTGGCAAAGTGAAGCAGTCTGACCTATAGGTGGTGGTACGGCAACAATGGTTGTGGAGGTCATACAGTGAGGATCGCTTAGCGTGCAGTGCCACCTGAGGATTCCGATCGATAGGTAGTGCGATGGCAAGAATGTCCACGGAGCTACTACAGGCAGCATCCCTGAGCTTGTAAAGTTGAGCGACTTTAGAATGCGACATTATTTTGTGTAGTGCAGACAATGGAAAAGAAAATGTTTGTGTTCCCCACCCACCACTGGACACCGTAGTAGTCGCTGGAATTCTGAGCCTGTAAAGTTGCCCTACCTTTCAATGTCACAGTGATTTGAGCAGTGCACATAATTGACAACAAAATGTTCTTCTCCCCCACTGACCCACCTGTGGACACTGTAGTAATCGCTGTAAGTCTCCCATTGGTCCCTTCTCCATAAGGTATTGAAGGGGGCAGTCCTGTAAACTGTTATGTGTGCAACTGAGCCTTTGCCTTTGATAGAATTTATTTGTTGCACCACCTATAGGTCGGAATAGTGTGCATGTATTGTGAACGTACAAGCATTGTATTGATGTCCCTCACAATGCAGTAGTCACATACATGACTATGAGCTGCAAACGGACAGGAATACAGTAGAACTGCCGATAACAATTGTAAATGTTGAAGGACTTATCACTATGTAATCTGTATTGAACAAGAAAAGACAAAGTAGAACAGTGTAAGAAATTCATAGACATCTCATAAATGCATGTGGGGTCCACAATGTGCATGCGCACGTTAGAACACACATACAGCTTCAAAGTAAAGCATGGTTTCTCAAGTCAAATAATAGGTTATGCACATATTTCTGAAAGAATAAGTGAAACACCAGTGAAACAATTCTCACCTTGCACTTGCCATGTTACAAGTGCATTAATCCCCTCGATAGGGGGCATTTACTAGGAACTAATGCATGGTTGAGTGGTGGGAAGCACTCAGCCTGCTGCCTCGTGCACCCCCCCAACCATGCATTAATTCCTGGTAAATGCCTCCTGTCTCAGGGATTAATGCTTACACATATTATAATATGACTGGCTCATTCAAATTGTTTTCCTTGAATATTAAGGGTGGGCAGTCAAAAAAGAAGCATCATTGTATACTGAAGCATATGAAAACTTGCACAACATCTTCATCAAAGTTATAGATAAACCAATCCCCTGCTCCCCCTTGATCTACATTCTGGGCATTTTTCCAGAGTACATGGAAATAAGTATGCATCAGAAAATATGAATAAGTCATGCTTCTTCATGTGCTAAAAGAATCATACTGAAGCACTGGAAAGATGCCCAATCTCCAACAATGGAAGAATGGTATAGACAAATAGAGTTTGTTCCAAACAATGAAAGAATTTAGTATTTGATGCATGACAAAATAGATGTTTACTTAAAAATTTGGTCACCATTTATAGAGCTGTAGTGATAGAGATGAAATTAAAGTTAACAGTTTAAATTGTCTGTATATGATGCACTCTGAATAAACAGTAGTTATGGATATTTAAAGTAGGAAATGAAATTAGACAATCAGATATTATCTCTAGCCAATTTTTGAATGTCATATAATAGGTGGTACATTCACAGAAAGATACTGAATTTGTTGTAGTTGTTTTAAAGGAATGGAATAGGTGTTTGTATAGAGAAATTTATGTATGTTCTTTCTGTTTTGAAACAAATAAAAAGTTTATAATGGGAAAAGAAAATGCATGTACATTTAGCTTTTTCACAAGAAACACATTTACCCCAACAGAAGATTCCCTTTTTAGGCAAGAATGGGTTATACGCATATGGTGCTGGACACAAGATTTGACGGAGAGGAGTGGCAATCCTTATTACCAAGACTTTACCATTTGTTCCTCTACCTGAATTGGCAAACCCACAGAGTAGATATATTTTAGTTCATGGAAGGTTTGGCCATGCTGAAGTTGTTTTTGGCTCTATATACAGCCCCAAATATCAAGTGCCCCACTTTGTCCCCAAATTAGCCTCTGTTTTGGCTCCATTTCTACATTTACCAATCATATTGGGTGGCGACTGGAACCTAGTTTTTCAAAATGACTTAGACCCTTCCAACAGACCCCATGCTGGTTTATCCCCTGGGCGGTGCGCCCTTCAAGAATTTTTACACCAGTTGGGACTTTTAGACCCATGGAGGTTAATTCATATGGGCATTAAATAATTTACATTTCACTCAATATCACATAATTATTTTTCTCTCTTGGATTACTTTTTTGTTAGCAAGCAACTTCTTTCCACTATACACTCTAGTTTAACAGAGGTTAAAGTTATTTCTGACCATGCTCCTATTTCTCTACTTTTTGACCTACCCCCACTGCTAACAGGGACCGTTCCTGGTCCTTTAATGTTCAACTGCTTCAAGATCCAACTTTAGTCTCCAATCTGAAACAGTTTATAATAACTGGTGACCCCCTTTAATGGACAGCTTTATTGTGATTTTGAAATGCCGTAATAACCAGGAAATGCCATAATAACTGATTATTACATCATTTTTGAAACTCAGCACCAGTCTCCTTGTGCACAATCTGTATTACGCTTCTTCACTGGCTCATTCTTTGCATGTGGGTAGACTGAGCAGTCTGTAAAAAATGGCGGCTTGACTTCCCACTTGCCGAAGAGCCATTTTTCTTTACTACCCTCATGATTTTTTAATTATTTATCTAATTGATCCTGCCTCCCAAAATACACAAGAAATATCTGGTTGGTCCCACCGTGTCTTCAAATCGGCAAATGCCGACTCCGCTCCTAACAGACTCCAGCATGACTCACAGCTCATGGAAAAGAGGTCAGTCACAGAGTGAGGGAGAATGGGAAAAAGTGTCTGTGTGTGTGTTTGTGTGTGTCTATGTAAGGGAAAGACTGTCAGCACCAGCAATTGTAAAAAATAAAGTTTATGCAACTGTGGTGTTGTTGATTTTTTTTACACACCCTTGGTGTGTGATGACTTCATAATTCCTTTCAAGCTTCACTCTCGAGATTTATGGGTCATCACACACCTCGGGTGTGTAAAAAAATCCATAACACACAGTTGCATAACCATTATTCTCTATATTATTTCTTCTATTCAAGAGAACTGGGACTCCAATCCTTTTTTAGATCAACTGTGGGCTGCCCTGAAATGTACCTGGTGCAGGATGATTATTAGATTAGACACTGTAAGTAAAAAGAGGCAGAAGCAGAAAACCACTCAGTTACTACAATTGATTAGAACCCTGGAGAAAGACCTCAACCCTTCTGCCACTGGAGAGACCCAAACCCATTTGTCCCAATTAAGGGCCAAATACTGGGGCATCCTGTTGGAACATACAGGTGAACACCTTACTAGGATGAGGGATAATTATTTAGGACAAGGGGAATGGGCCAGTCATTTTCTGGCCCTTCGTCTCCTCCAACAAGCGATGTCTAAATGGATAGAGGCCCTACGAGATCATTCAAAAGGAGAATTGGTGACCACTTCTAGGCAGATGGCTCAAATTTTAGGGAATATTTTTCATGCCACTACATTGATGATTTAAACATCTCGGCCCAGATATTCAAAAGGGTTGCACGTGGCACAACAATGTTGCACCATGCACAACCCACTGATGTGCCCCAGCGCGATAGTCAAATGGGGATTGTGCCTGGCACAAATCCCGATGCCCCGGAGTGCATCAGTAATGTATGTGGTGCAGGTAGGGGGGCATGCCCATGCATACCCTGTGCACATCCCAATATTCAGCCCAGGATGCGCTGAGTCCATGCATGTGCAACCCCTACTTGCGCCACACACAGGTGAGCCAAAAAAAAAAGGAATAATGGCTGGACACCCACAAGTGAGCTGCCGTATTGCAGGGCACAACACGGCAGCTGCCACCTGTGGGTGGTCACCTGAGTTCTGGCTGCAGCTGGCGGTACCCCCCCATGCCTGACCATGGGCATACATAGAAAAATGAGCCTCCAAAATTACTGGTGGTCCAGTGGACCGCTTGCAGCCCGATCGTGGGCTGCAATTGAAATAGAAGAGGTCCTATATCCCTATATATAACCAGGGAGAGAAGGAGAAGGAGGCAGAGGAATGAGGGCCAAGTCCACAGAAGAAGAGGACTGTCCTCTGCCCGGGCAAGAGGACCCACTGGACGGTTCCAAAAGGGAGGGAGACCTGGGAAGTCCAACAGCTGACAGCTGGTCAACCACACTGGAACCGCCTAGACTATGCCCTGAAGAATCCCCTCTGTGAGGTGACTGGGATCATGAATGTCCAAAAGGATGGTCCCTAGCCTCCAAAGTAGAAGACCCTCTCAAAGAGAGAGAAGGAGAAAATCAAAGATACACACTTCAGCTCCTCCCTGAACCTGGGTAAGTCCCAGGGAGAGACCGTTATGCAAAAGCCAGACCCCTCAACCCCTCAGACTCTGAAAGAGCCCTCTGCCTTGGAGTCACTAACCTAGGCAGCTAGCAATCTTGAGTAGTCTCTGAGGAGACCACCCAGGGTGCAGCACCTTCCCCTCCCATGGATGCTGCAAACTGTCCCAAAGTTGGACTATCCATGCACACCACAGAAGAGGGTACACCAGCTAAGGAGGAAAACAACACCCCAACTCCAAGCTGCCCAGCAGTGGCCACATGGACTGCTGCCAGCTGGTCAGTACCACTGACCCCAGAATTAGGGAGAGTAGCCTGCTCCTAAGTGGGAGGCTGAGTGGGGGCTGTAGAGGTGGCTGCCGAGGAGTCTGAAGACCCCAAGGAGTTGGCAAGCTAGTCTGGATCAGATCCAACATCCCCCTCTGAGGAGATGGAAACCAAGGCCCAATGCCAGACCACCCTCTGACCCCTACCCATTCCTGGGCCATGAGCGATGCCAGTCTGAGCCCCAGTGCCACCGTCAGCACCACGCTCCCCCCCAAGTGCCATGAATGGTGTCTGAGTTGGAGGCAGCACTGACTGTGGCACTGAACACAGAATCTGTGCCAGCCATGGTGCCGTTCCCCTCCCCGGCACCACGAACAGCACTGGAGTCAAAGACGGCATGCCCGGCGGTGCCCAACTCCTCCCTGGCACCATGAATGGCATTAGAGCTAGAGATGACACCGACCATGGCCCCATTCTCATCAACGGTGCCATGAACAGCACCGGCCACAGAAACAGCACTGGCCATGGTGCTATTCCCCCTCCCCGGTGCTGCAAATTGTGCTGGAGCTGGAAACAGCACTGTCCCCAGCTCCAGAAGCCAGGAACAGCTCCAGAAATTATGAAAACACTCGTCCCAATGCTGCTCCCATCATTGGCACCATGAAAGGTGCCAACAGCAAGGACAGCACCGAGAGACAGCCCGGCACTGACTGCAGTGCTGCCCAAGACCCTGGCATCATAAGTGGCACCGAGGTCTGAAGTGGCGCTGGTGGACAATGTAGAGGCAGGTGCCAACCCAGACCCATGGGTCCCAAAACATGACACTGAGGGAGCCCTCACCTCCAAAGAGGTGATTGCCAAGGTGGTGCTTCCCACCTGACTCCTGAAAGGGACGGACTGGGCCTCCTGCACCGCGGAAGAAGCCCCCACCATAGCAAGGCTAGAAAAGGTGACAGCTTCCTCCTCCATGGTCTGTGTAGAAATGGAAGGGGGACCCGGAGGAAGGGCCAAGCATCCGTGCCTTGGCCTTAGGACTGCACACCCACCCCGGAAAGTCGGCAGTGCATGCCCCACTTTCAACATACGCAACTCAATGACTTGGAGGTCCATGGAGAAGTAGGCATCGCAATTGTCCATGTTGTGAAAAGGGCCAAGGCAGGAGAGACATCAGTCATGCTGGTCCGTGATGGAGTACTGATGGCCACAGGGGCACCAACGCATTGGGAACTGCCCCGTCTTGGATTACTTCTTGCCCCGTGAACCAGACATAATCTAATAGTAAAATAATCAAAAAACAGTACCCGACATCGCTGAATAAAATAATAAAAGGAACAATCTTACAGGCAATCAGCAACATCTAGCAGATGGTGAAACAGAACCGATGACTGAGTGCAGCTGCTAGGCCGAACTAAACTGGGCCGCGATGGTGTATTAGGAAAAGCAAGTTCCACACAAGGTCTGTCCTCAATGGCGGGAGATGAAGAACTGATGAGGGGGCGGTGCCAATGACAGATAACGGCCAACCCTCGTGCACCACATCGTACGTCGGCCTCAAGGGCAGTGCCATCACTGTGTTGGCGCCACCCATACAAAAAAAAAGAGCTTCCGCAGGGTCATGACCTCCATCCAATAACCCAACTGTGATGAATGGTGAAGACTGACACAGATAAGATCTATGGAATACTGTCCCAACAGTTGAAAATGTTAAAACCAAACTCAGTACCTGGCTATTCAGACAGGCTTTTCCTGGTAAGTGATAGGTACTGATAAAATAATTCATCTGAGATGTATGTTATTGTGATATTTATTTGTTTGATTGCGAAGTGCATTGAGCTCTGGAAAGGCAGTACATAAATACATTGCTATCTAGCTAGCTAGCTAAAACCTGGAAAATTTGAGCTTGGAGAGGAGAAGGCTAAAAGGGATCTCTTGCTTGCGCTGAAAACTAGAGATGTGTCTGTTCTTTAAACAACCACTAGTATCTTCTGACTTCAATTTTTTGCTACAGGGGTTGATATGTCAAGATGCATTCCGTTACTCACTATGTTGGTAAAATCAACAGAATTTAAAACGGTTTTAAACCATTTTATGTTTTTATAACATGATATCTCAATTCATCTACTTAGGCAGCTTCAAGCTTTTATTAAAAAAACAACTAAAGTTCCTAGCTCTAACAGTTCTAAAGTTAAATCCAATTTAAAGAAATGATCGCATGAAAGGATTAACTTTGCAAACGGTTATGGATAGAACTTAATTTTCTTTTTAAAATGAAGGCTTACAGCCAGATCAACATGAATAGATCATTAAAACAGATCATATGCGCCAATACAAGCGTATTTATGCCAATATAATAAGTTGGTAAAAACAATGAGGTTTAACAATTTTGTTAAAACAGTTTACGTTTTTATACACTGTTTTATGGAAGTTGTAGCAACATGATAGATCAATATATTTACTTAGCTAACTCCAATATTTCACTAAAAACAGTTATGTTTCCAGTCCTTAAGGGTTCCAAAGTTAGCTCAATAGAAAGAAATTATATTTGAAAGGTCTAGCTTTTGAATTTGTAGAGCAAAATAATGCTTTTTTTAATGAAAACTTGGAGTAAGGTCAGTAAGAATAATTTGCATAGATATAACTTTTATATTTCAATATTATTTTATATCTCTCTGTCTGTCTGTCTTTCTAGCTAGCTACAGTATACCGTGTGTGTGAGTATGTGTGTGTGTGTGCGCTCTCTCTCACTCTCTCTGTCTCTATTTGTGTATATATATATATATATATATATATATAATGTAGATTCTCTGTCTGTCTGTCTGTCTATCTATCTATCATGCATACTTACATACATACATACATGGATGGGGATTTGGATGGGACTTTTCCCCATAGAAAAGAACATTATTTATTTATCTGTATACCTGTGACTAATCTATCTTTTTTTTTTTTTGCACTTGCCCAGCTCCCATGGCTTTTGGAGAAAGCCTTGTACCCCCTCCTACTCCGTCCACCTGGGCTATTCAAGGCCACCCCTACCCCGGCGTTGTATGTGATTTTTCTCCAGTTTTTCTCCCCTTGACCTACGAGAACACTGGCATGAAGGATGTATATCCAGGCAAATGACATGCTGATGCACGCTGTTGCCAAGCGCCCAGAGCGTCTTCCCTTCCCTGCTCCGGAGAGCCACTGTTGCCCCTGTAAGCCTGTGCTTCCACCGGCCCCCAGGAACATTGGGTGCATGAGACAAACCCCAGTAACCCACCCCTGGTGGAGGAGAGCATCCATTGGGACACTCGATCCTCCACCCCCCTGCTGGTCCCCGACAACCCTGAGTCCGTTCCCGAACCCGGGTCGTTGGCATAGCGCAAGCTGTGGCGTCCAGCGCCTCTACCCTCAGTGCCATCAGGCTGGCTGACTAATCTATAATTTAAAGCTATTGTATATTTATTTATTTAAAAGTTTTACCAGGAATACACACTGAGCACTAGTGCTCATTTCCAAGTGCGTTCTGGGGTAAGGGGGCAAAGGGAAACAGTACATACACAATGTCAGTTGAACAAGCTATACATGTAAAGAGCACAGGGTAGTATTGTTACAAGAAATTTTCAGGAATATGCAAGGTTTACAGAAGCATTACATACAGAATGGATTTATCACAACTAAGTGCATCCAGTAGAATGAAGAAGAGCATAACAATAAGGGCTGTGGACAAAGATTTGGGGCAGTACAACCATGCAGTAGGGTCTAATCACTGCAAAGGGAGAGTATATCGACTAACAGTAGGACTCCCCAGTCCACTTATTGTTTTAGTCTCAGCCTACCCGCAGGTACCTGATGACATGAAATGCGAGTTAATGAGGGAGCTGAAATGCCCTTCCAGGGGTATATGCCGAATGATGGTAGGGAGGGAGTTCCATAGTTTGGGCATCCAGTATCTGAAGGATGCTTGACCACTTGAGGAAGACACCTATATACCTACTATATACTATATACATAGTTACATAGATACATAGACAGTGTCAGCAGATAAGGGCCTATGGCCCACCCAGTCTGCCCATTTGAGCTTGTAAGTTCAGTTTATGTTTTCCTAGAAGTCTGTTGCCCCTTATCCCTGACCTCCAGAATTCCTTTATGTCTATCCCATGCATTCTTAAATCCCGTGATTGTTTCAGCCCCCACCACTTCCTCTGGCAGGGTGTTCCACTTGTCCACCACCCATTCTGTGAAGAAATTCTTCCTCATGTTTCCTCTGAATTGTCCTCCCTCCAACTTCATCCCATGCCCTCTAGTCCTGGAACATCTTTTTTGCTTAAAAATAGTGTATTCCTGCACCCTGTTCCTCTCTGTGAGATACTTGTATGTCTCTATCATATCCCCTCTCTCCCTCCTCTCCTCCAGGAAGTACATGTGCAGTTCCTTCAACCTGTCTTCATAGGACTTGTGATGCAATCCATGCACCATCTTTGTTGCCCTCCTCTGAACCTTCTCTACCCTGTCTATGTCCTTACTGTAGGTATGGTCTCCAGAACTGTACACTGTACTCCAGGTGGGGCCTCACTAGTGTCTTGTATAGCTGGAATTATGACCTCCTTTCCTGCTGGTGATGCCCTGCCTATACATCCCAGCATCCTATTTGCTTTACCTGCTGCTTGTCACACTGTTTCCTACCTTGAGGTCATCAGAGATGATAACCCCAAGATCCCTTTCCTGCTTGGTGCATGCTATATCCTCACCCCCAACTGATATATTGTGCCAGGGTTTTGTGCCCCATATGCATTATCTTGCACTTCTTTGCATTGAATTTCAACTGCCAAACCTCTGACCATTCTTCAAGTTTCTGCAGGTCCTTCTCATTCTGTCTACACCTCTGGTGTGTCTACTCTGTTACAGAGCTTTGTGTCATCAGCTAACAGTGAAATTCTGCCTTCTAGGTCCTGTGCAATGTCACTGATGAAGATGTTGAATAGGACCAGTCCCAGTACTGATCCCTGTGGTACCCCACTGGTCACTCTTCCCTCTGTGGAGTGACAGCCATTTACCACCACCCTCTGTGTCCTGCCACCCAGCCAGTTACCCACCCACCACACTACTGTCCTGCCCACACCCATATTCCTAGTTTGTATAATAGTCTTCATGTGGCACAGTGTCAAAGGCCTTGCTGAAGTCCAGATAGGCCATGTCCACTGCCCTCCCCTGATCCACCTCCCTAGTCACCCAGTCAAAAAATTCAACGAGGTTGGTCTGACATGACCTCCCCCTGGTGAAACCATACTGCCTCGGGTCCTGTAGTCCACTGACAACCAGATGTTCCACCAATCTCTCCTTCAGTAGTTCTTCCATGATCTTCCCCACTACCGAGGTGAGGCTGACTGGTCTGTAGTTCCCTGCTTCCTCTTTGTTCCTGCTTTTGTATAAGGGGACTACATCTGCTGTCCTCCAGTCTTTGGGTACCTCCCCTGTTTTGAGTGATCAGCTAAACAGGATAGCCAGAGGTTCAGCCACCACCTCTCTAGTTCTTAGGACCCTGGTGCACCCCATCTGGCCCCATTGCTTTATCAACTCTTATTACTTCCAGTTCCTTCAGGACCCTTTCTTGTGTAAAGGGACTTGTGTCCATTTCTGCACCATTCTCACCCCTTGTACTCCCTTCAGACCCATTACCCTCCTCTTTCTCAGTAAAGACTGAGCAGAAATACCTGTTCAATATGTCAGCTTTACTGTTGTCATCCTCCACGCACCAATCAAACAATTACCACTATATGCCTACACTAATTAAAGCTGATCAATCGATTAAAAGTACATATCTGCACTAATAAAAAGTACACACCTGTACTACATTAAACCTTATGGGATATCATTAACAGCACAATTCAGGGAGATTAAAATGTCTGTGATACCATAAAGGGTTTAGGTTTAAGGGTTAGACCATTAAAACCAGCATATTTTCTTGAAACTGCCTGTATATATTACAATCACAAATCGGAAAAATTTTAAAACGGTCCAAAAAAACGGATTCTAAGGCACTTCTTGCAACTTTATGAGTAGATACTAATATGTTATTAAAATAATCCGCCAATACAAATAACTTATGAAAGCTACCATGTGTTTAACTTCTTTTTCTATGTCACAACAAAAAATTGCATTCTTAATACAGTTAAATGGTGGCTTCAAAATAGTATCTATGGGCTCTATTTACAAAAGGTGTGGGGTGGCTATGTGCCATGTAACCCCAGTGCATAGCCCACCCCACACCTGCCTGCACCTGGACACACCCACTGCACCTCCCTGCACAGCATGCATGTGTACTATACACCCCCATGCCCCCAAGTCTGTGGCCGAACATGCAGCTCTTTGTGGGGGTGGGCCAGCACAGGGGACATGGCCGCACTCTGCACCATTCACAATGGTGTGGAGTGTGGTGCACAGGGGTTGATGGCTATGTTTTCTGGAGGCAGCCGTAAATGTTATGTGACCCCCGGGTTGCCACCGCATGTAGTGGCAGGGATGGCAGTGGTCATCAGACCCCCACAGAGGCTGCCCAAGCCATTGGGCCACTCTGGGTGGGCTGGGGAAGACATCTGGGGGACACCCCCACCGTTCTGTCAGCGCAATGTGCGCTGACCACCAACATGGCATCCCACTGGAGCAAGAGATCCACCAAGGGACCTGGGTAGGGCAGCAGATTGGCTGCCTGCCCGGTCCACAGCTCCATACCTGACTGCTCCCCCCACAAACTTGTGCACCAGGGGGGTGGGGCTATGGATGGGAGCCGTGTATTGGCCAGTGTTTGGGAATATGGCCCATGTGCAGATCTCCTGAGGGTGTGGAGCTGGGTGGGGGTTTACATGCCTTTCGTGTACCCCCACCTGCTGTAGTGAATAGGCACCATTATGATGTATATAAGTGCAGTGTGTGTGTGTGTGTGTGTGTGTGTGTGTGTGTGTAAATAATAAATAATGGGTAAAGGTGGTATACAAGGATGTAATCCAATAAAAGGGACTAATTAGGTCTATAAGGCCCCACGCCCAAAGGGCAAGTGGCTTTATTGCCCTAATTAGCCCCTGAGATGGGTATACTTCCAAGTGTACCACCCTTAATCATTGTTTGTTCAATATAATACATTAGGGTGGTTATTATTATGGAGATTACTTTTGCAATCACATTAAGGCACATGAAGGTCTCTTGCAGCAAGGAGAGAATGGTGTGTAGTGAATGCAGTGGGAGATTTCTGGGTTTGGGAGAGTTCTGTGTAAGTGTCTTTTTTCCAGGTTCTTTTGCAGCTTGTTAATTAGTTAGGCTAGCTTCCTAATGCTGTGTTAATTGTGCTATTAGTGGTATCCCACAGGCACTATCACTGGGGCACACCTCATGCTCTGATGAAGATGTCTGCTTGACATCGATATACAAGCACCAGAAAGTGACCGTCCTGGCTCAGGCCAGTATGATCGAGTGTGCAGGGTTGACTTTGTTTTCTTATTTTGGCTTGATAGCAATGTTTCTAGTGTTATAGCTTGAAGTGTCTTACATTTTGATGTCTTTTAACTGCTTTACAACTGCTAAATTTCACTTTGCATCAAAACCGTATGGCTAAAACAACTGTACTGCCTCTGATTCGACTGCCTTCTGCCCACCCCACCTCCACAGCTGAAACGTAGAAAATTGCCAGGAGTGCAGTGAACCGTGTCGTTCTATTTTGCTGTTTTGCATGAGTTATCAATTTGAGGATTAGAGCCATAAATAAATATATTGCATTTGAATAAGAGGGTTCTGTTTCTTATCCTGTTGATATATGATGACTCGTTCTCCACAGTGTACAACTCCATGTGAATATCTATATACAACTCAGTGCTGGGATCTGGCATTCACTACCAGTAAACCTGGTGACAATAAACGAAGTTGGCAAATATAGGAGGGATCTGGAAGCTTTCATGCAAGGCAGAATTTATGTGTGTACTCTCAATGAAAATGCAGGGTGAGACAAGCTGGCTACTTCCACTCCATAAATCTTTCACGTAACCCTTAGTATGCAGATCCAAAGGTGGCATTCTACATAGTTTGTTCATCTGTGTGTTCAAATTAAACACAAATGATGCCATTCTCTGGTTATTATCTTCCAGTGCTTTTGCCAGCAAAGCCTACAAAAGCATTGGAAGATTAGAGGTTACTCAGCTAAAATGAAGATATATATATACTGTATCATGCGATTTGAACTCTTTGGAAATGTTTTCTCCTGCCCAGATGTATGCTATCAATATTATTTTTCAAGCATAAGAACTAAAATCTAAAAAATATTTAAACCTTCTTTTATGTTTTTTAAACCATTTGTTAAATTGTTAAATTATTAGACTGATGTACTGTATGCGTACATTTATACAACGTGAGGCTAATACCTCCAGAACTGTTCACGATAGAAAATAATGCTGTACGTAGTTGGGATGGTGAGCGTCTGGCCTTTCCAGAGATGTAAGGTTTTAGCATATTTAGGTCAAATAATATATACTTTTAAAACTGGATTGTCATTATTGATGTAAAGACAATGCAGTGAGGTAAGTATTACTATACTGATACAAACAGTCAGCACTGCATTAACACATCATGGCCATGTTGATCTGACACCAAGGTTTCATTAAAAACAAAGAAGTTCAAGACATTAACAGTTTCAAATTTAGCCCATTCTAAAGATATGTTATTTTAAAATGGTCAACTTTTGAACTATGTGGGAAATTATTTTAATTATTATCTAAATGAAAGCTTGGAGTGCAGTCAACATGTCAGTCTCATATCAATAAAGTTTTATGCATGAATGCACGTCATATTAGTTGTCAAATTGTTAAATAGAATCAGATAATGCTTGATATAATATTGCATGCTGCACTGGAAAATATTAATGCTTTTATGCCACAGAGAACCATAATCGTTTCATTTTTATTTTTATTTTGGATTTTGATTCTCACACAATTTGTTGCAATGAAGAAACCCACTGTATAATATTATAATATTATGCCATGCATTGATTTATTTATAGCTTTGTATTCCAGCTATAACAGCAACTGTAATGCAATATGTTTATTTTTGAATGCTTTAAAAAAAAAGAAGCCAGTTAAAAGATTTTAGTAAAGTAGTAACATGGTATTTCTTTACTGAAAGTGTTCCACAGTGGTGCAGTGGTTTTCTTTATAATGTTTTGCTCAAACCGTAGAGCTCAGGTTTCCAAACAAAGATGACCAGATGTCTTCAGATTCAGAAGAAAGTTTAATGTTAATCTCCATAGTCATAATAATTTATGTTTTATAGGATATCACACACCACAGCAGATATTCCCTGATTTGCAGAGCTTTGGGAAAGCCATTGCTGATATACTGTTCACATTTGCTTAGCTTGTTAAATGTATACACTGCAATTCAAGTTATACTATCAGGGTGCTCAATACAAACAGTTCACAACAGCCTACAGAGCATTTTGAGAAAGCTTTCTGATATAATTATCTATTTAACTGGGTTTTGAAAACTATAACAGAGGAGGCAAAAATGACGATGCCCCCACAGGTAGTTACACAAACATGGCACATGCTGTACACTGTAAATACAGCTTCCTGCACCAGTTCTGGTCCAAGAAACAGTTCGCAAACATTGTTCCTAGGACCATGGGTATTGAGGGGGTTGAGATAGGGCAAACAGGACCAGAAGATACATGAGTTAAACAGGTTTCAGTACATTCAGGCCTTATACATCGACAGAAGCACCATGCAATTGGTACAAGGCCAGTGCAAATCCCTCAGAACAGGACTGATGTGGTCAAAATGACTCACACAAGTCAGGAGCCAAACCATCACATTTTTTCACTGACTGACTTTAACTTCAACAACAGGTCCACACACTGTGAAATACATAGCAGTAGGCAAATCACAATAACTCAATCATGTAGAGTTAGTGTAGGGAAATGGTATGAGGAACAGGTGGGCATAGTCTGGCTATGTTCAAGAGATACTGTAATAGAGTAGAAATATTGTTCATAAATGCACAGATACAGCTGCATAATAATAGTCTAGATTTAATGTTGTGTCTCTCTTCACAGTGGCCACTTGGTTCAATCACAAATGTCAACCATGACAACTTAGACGCACACATAAACCTAGACTCCTCTCCCCTCCCTGACCCAATCCTGCAATGTATTGCCCCATCCCTAGACCCAATCCCTGCAGTAGATGTTCCTTCCCCACCCTCTATGATCTATCCCGCCCCTGGCCCCATGCTAGGAGCAGCTACTATGTTCTGATGAATTCTGCTGTCTCTAGTTACTCTTCCCCAGAAACCCCAGAAACCTTTTTTAACAAAACTTCAATTTCTGCCCATGATACACAATTTGGGAGGTCAATAGTTCAACTATTGGATTGCACAGTTGCCACCTCTCCCTAACATGTAGTGCATGTGCATCAGTCTAATTGATAGAAAAAGCATGTGTTGGAGAGGGAGACAGGAAGGTGAGCTGAACTGAACTGAAATTTTGAATTGAATGTATTATGTTTACCCTGGGTGAGGTCACTAGGCAAACCCATTTTCAGGACCATACTGCCACTTCATTACATTTCAGTTTCAACACAAACAGTTCAACTACACAGGTACAACAAAATATATTACAAGTAACATAGCATTAAAAGAAATACAGAACCTTCAAAATATAATTATAAGTTAAAAAATAATTACATTTAAAAATGCATCATTCCACTATAGCATTAGAAACATAGAAACATAGAATTTGTAAGCAGAAAAGAAATGCTTGGCTTACTCAGTTTGCGCAGATGGTCCTTGCCTAGTCTGTCTCTGCAGGCCCAAACTGGTCTCTGGGAACTCTCCTACCTCCCTGTCTATTTATTAATATTGCCCTATGCCTATCTCATACATGCTTGAACACCCCTACTGTTTTCACCTCCACCACTTTCCCTGGTAGTCTGTTCCAGGCATCTACAACTCTTTCAGTGAAGTAGTACTTCCTCGCATCACTCTTAATCCCACCTCCAGCTTCATCACATGCCCTCTGGTCCTGGTGCTCTATCTCATTTGAAAGAGAGTCCCCTCCTGCACCCTGTTTACACCTTTGAGGGACTTGTAGGTCTCTATCATTTCTCCTGTCCATGTCCTCTCTTCAAGGGTGTACATGTTGAGATCCCTCAGTTTCTTCCCGTAGAACTTCTGGTGCAACCCCTGCACCTTTTTAATTGTCTTTTTTTGGACTGCCTCCATGCTGTCTATGTACTTTCAGAGGTGAGGCCTCCAGAACTTGACACAATACTCCAGATGGGGTCTTACCTGCAAGTGGTATTGTAGCAACACCACCTCCCTCCTCCTGCTGGAGAATATCTCTCCCTACTCTCTATGCATGCCAGCATCCCACTGGCCCTACACACTGCTTTGTCAAACTTCTCTGCCACTTTGAGGTCATCAGATATGATAATCCCAAGGTCCATTTCCTGCGTAGTGACTGTCAGTACTAGGAGGTAGTATAGCGCAGTGGTTTAAGGCTCTGAGCTGAAAACCTGGAGACCTGGGTTTGAATTCCACAGCCCCCACTTTTTTTTTTTTTTATTTAGCTGTTTAACCAGGTACAGCACACTAAGCTGAAAGCTTTTTTGCAGGAGTGACCTGGGAGCACAAGGAGGTTAAGTGACTTGCTCAGGGTCACACAGTATGCAAGTGGAAGCTGTGAAATTCAAACCCAGATCTGGTCTGCTGGATGTCACCAGATTTGCAGCTCAGAGCCTTAGACCACTGCTCTATACTGCCTCCACTTGCACACTGTGTGATCCTGAGCAAGTCACTTAGCTTCCTTGTGCTCCCAGGTCACACCTGTAAACAAGCTTCAGCTTAGTGTGTCTCTCCTGGTTAAAAAAAAAAGAAGAAGTACTCCCCCATCCTATACTCAGCTCTTAGGTTCCTATGCCCTAGGTGCATGAATTTGCACCTTTTGGCATTGAACCCCAACTGCCATGGTCTTGACCACTGACTGAGTTTCCTAAGATCCCTACACATTTTCTCCACCTTCTACTAAGTGTCCACCCCATTACAAATGTTGGTGTTATCTGCAAAAAGACATACCTTCCCTCTGCAATGTTGCTTATGAAGACATTGAAGAGGGCTAGTCCCAGTACTGAGCCCTGGGTCACCCCGTTGGTCATTGTCTAATCATTAGAGTGAGTGCTGTTAAGCACCACCCTCTCTTTCCTATCTGTTAACCCAGTTCCGCATTTTGAATCCCACCCCTAGGCTGTTCAATTTCTTTATCAGTCTCCGGTGCGACAAACTATTGAAGGCCTTGTTAAAGTCCAGATAGGCCACATCCACTGTCCTCCCCTGATCTATTTCCTTAGTCACTCAGTCAAAGAATCCAATCAGATTTGTCTGGCATGACCTCTTCCTTTCCTGTGAATCCATACTGCCTGTAGTCTTGCAGCCCATTGGATTAAAGAGACTCTACCAAACTTTCCTTTAAAAGGGTTTCCATTAATTCCCCCACCACTGAGGTGAAACTGACTGGCTTATAGTTACTAGCCTCCTCCCTGCTGCCACTCTTATGTAGACGGACCTCTTCTGCCATGCCTGTTTCCAGAGAACTGTTGAATACGGCCATCAGTGGGTAGCTGCCACATCCCTGAGTGCCTTTAACTGCCTTGAGTGTATCCTGTCTGGTCCAATAGCCTTGACCACTTTCACAGCTGCAAGCCCCTTCAGGACACTTTCCTCTCAAATGGACTTGTGTCCACTACCCCCCCCCCGTTCCTGCTGCTGCCTGGTGGTCCATCTCCCCTCCACTGTGAAGACTGAGCAGAAGTACTTGTTCAAGTTAGCAGCAGTAGTAGTAGTTTAGTGTTTTAGTAGTAGCTTATTTCATTCATTCATAAAATTTCCATGAATATGGATGACCCAGTTGAGACGAAGCTCATTTCCAATAGGGTCTAAAACATCATAAAATAAAATATATATGGTTACAGATCAACTAGTACAAGTAATAAATAGAAAATCAAACTAAAACAAATCACATAATTACAGTACAAAATATGAAATTTCAGAATTCTAATACAGAATAGATTGCTTAAACACTGTACATATGCTACTGCACTAATAGGTACAACTGCTGTTCAGGTTGAGGCCCGACTTGTCTGTATCAGCCTTGTTTTGCACTCTCTCTATCCCTGATATCAATGTTTTCTTTCAGTACTGTGTGTAAATCTGTTTACAGTTATACTTAGGATCCTGGGGATCTTTGTATCCTCAAGTATGCAAGTGCTTTCAGTGTGTGTACACCACTTTGCCTATGTTCCCACACTCTCCCACATTCTGTATTCCTCCCATATTCAATGCTTTTGTATCATATTGTATTATTAAGCAATATATTATATGCTCATGACTATGTTTATATTTTGTACTCGTTATTCTCTGTACCCTTCCTCCAGGACACCCTTGAAAAAGGGACTGCATGGTGTCAGCGGGCTTACCCAGTCACCAAAATTCAAATAAATAAATAAATAAATAAAATAGAATGCAAAATACAATATATTGCACAAGTCCCTAAAGATATACAATCACTTAAGATATATACCTTATTCTACTGTATTTTAGGTCCTATCAATGGAAGTGCCAAATATCTTCTGTTCCATTACCTACAGATAATTATGGGAAATTAAAGCTTCAGAAATACAAGGCATATGAGAGGATGCGGAGGCACTGTGGGTCACGGTGGAGGCAGGGGACACGGAGGCACTGTGGGTCATGGTGGAGGCAGGGGACGCGGAGGCACTGTGGATCACCATGGAGGCAGGGGATGCGGAGGCACTGTGGGTCACCGTGGAGGCAGGGGACGTGGAGACACTGTGGGTCACCATGGAGGCAGGGGATGCGGAGGCACTGTGGGTCACCGTGGAGGCAGGGGACATGGAGGCACTGTGGGTCACAGTGGAGGCAGGGAATGGGACTGCCATTTGAGCAGGTGTGCTCTACAGACCTCCAGCACAGGGGGAGGAGTTGGACAGCATGCTAGTAGAAATCATCCACGACATGGCAGCAAAAAAAAGGGGAAATACTGCTGATGGGAGACTTCAATGTGCCAGGTGTCAACTGGAGCACCCATACTGCAGCCACAGCATGGAGCGGAGACATCCTGGAGGCTTTTCAAGGGGCAGGACTCAGACAGCTAGTGATAGAACACACTCATGAGGGAGTAATATTGGACCTAGTGTTAACCAATGGGGAAGCATCCACCATATTCCCGGTTTGCAGACTTTTTGCAATAAAAATAAAGTAAGTAGCAGCATGAGAAAAATGCACTTTTCTACATAAAAAGCTGGATCGGGGGTAAGCTTTTTAGGGGTGTAGGGCACTGAATTTACAGTTTTCCTTTAACACTTGCTTAAACAGTAAATCCAAGCCAACATTTTAACTGAACCAAGTAACAATCAATTCTGATACATTTAACATTTAACACAGAGCCCTCTCTTCTGACCATCTGGCTTACAACATTTCTGAGATATGCAAAATCAATTGGAAGCACAGTAAAAGCTCTTAAGACATGAAGGGCTCAGCTGGAAATTGAATCACCCGTTAATTAAACTTCTTGATGCATATCTAGGTCCTGCATGCATATAATAAGGTAGCGGCCATTTTAACTTGCTCAGTTCCCCTTATGAGCCTCAGATCCCCCAACAAACAGAACCAAATTAAAACCTTTTGTTAACTTGTTTAACCTGGTATTTGCAACATACAATTTACTGCTGGAAAAAGAATAAATTTAGCACTGTCCTCACCCCCCAGCTGCCCTATGAACTGTAAAGTGAGTCATACAAACATTATGCAGAGACTGCTGTTGTAATCAATCGGGGATGCATTATTTAGTTACAGAGGTGCATTTGTCATTCTTCATCTTCCTCACCCTCTGACGTAATACCCTGATCTCTTTGCACAGTCTTTTTTGATTACTCCCAACCTCTTCCCAGCTTCCACAGGGTTGGAGTACAGATATGTCTTGCCTGCATATACAATGTACAAGCCGGTGGGAAATTGCAGGTGGTGCATTATCCCAAGAGTTTTGAGTCCCAATTTTACTGTATCAAAACTTTTCTGCTGCTGCTTCATGGAATAGCTGAGGTCTGGAAACATGTAGCAGGGTGTCCCATCATGAAGTTCTAGTTGACCCTTCTTTTAAGCTTCCATTAGGGTACTGTCCCTGATATGCTGCCCCATGGTTACAATTAAGATAGTCTGAGATTGTTCCAGATTGGTTGGCTTGCATCAATGATTAATCCACTATGCTTTAATAAGCAGTCATTTTATATCCTGTCCCAATAAGTTTTCAAAGACCTGTAAGAGAAAACTATGCAGACCAGCCTCTTTGAGAACACTGAGGAGCTGAGCATTGCTACTCCGAGCACCATTCTCAAGGTGCTCAAGTCTCAGTTTTAGCAGTCTGTTTTCTGCTATGACCCCAGTCACTGTTGCCACTGTCTGGGCTGCTGAATCTGTGGCTGCTTTAGCTTCACATGCCACCATTTGAAGCTTCCACTCCACTGTGTTGAACAAGAGCCCAAGTGTTCCACTGCCATATCTAGCTCATTAATCACCTTTAGCAAGGCTGAGTTGGAAGACTCACCATTCCCTCCACTCTCCATTGTTGGTCTGCTTGCCCCAGCCTACTTGGGTGGCTTCTGTTGTTTTATTTTCCCGCTGCCTGAAGGAGTGGCTGCTTGTTTTATTGCCATAGTCAGATTAGTAACAAATTTAATATCTGCTGGTTCACCTCAATAAAGCTCTATCTCTATGCAGTTTCTTCTTCAAAAAGAGCACTTTCATTTCTTTACTGTTATAAGCTTTTTGTGCAGGAGCTCCCAATCTATGCATCAGTTGCAGTCAGTTACTGGCCGCACACCAAGTCTCTAGCACACTGGTAGATTTAAGGGTGTCCAAACTGATTTTTGCAATAGAAAACCAAAAAAGGAAATGATTTGTAAAGATAACTTCTTAGAGGACTTTGAGGCCTGTATAACACCGTATATTAAAAGGGCAAGGATAGACACCCCAGAAGGTGCCCCAGAGATTTTTTATCTCTTTTACAGTTTGGGGGAAAAAAATCAGTAACAAACCCAGAGATGGTGAATAACCTCCTAATAGTGAACATCATGCACCATCAAGGAGTTTGATAAGATAAGCGGTAAAGGAGGACAGTAGTAAGGCAATATTCTTAATTAACAACAAGTGCAACTACTATAGGAAATAATTATTTGAAGGAAATCAAATATTTACTATCCTCTTAGCACACACAGAAATAATAACCGGTTAGTGAGTGAGGTGTAATATTCAACTGTTTGGTGAGATAGATCATAATATAGTGGCTACATTAACTGTGCCTGAAAGTGAAGGCCTAGTTTCCACTCCAAAGAAATAAATGCCAGTCACTGCTGCTAATAGGAGATGATATAGTGAACACAGTAGCTAAAAGAGTAAACTAAGAATAATGGGAAAGAACCGAAGTCTAATTCATGCAGAGGTTAACCCCTGCCTTGTGAATCAATATGCGAAGAATAGACTGAATCCTAAATCTATTTAAAAAAATATCAGAAAAACATTACAGCAAAAAATGAGACAGGAATTCAAAATCTGGTGGATAATCTGGCATTAAAAAAGGGCAAGCAGAAAACTGGAAAAGAATCAAGGGGGAAACACAGATAAAAACCCTAATCCAAAAACAATATGCAAAGGGATAATAACAAAAAGGGTCTCGGCCGTATACCATTAACCCAGTCATACTAATAAAAGAACAATAACATGGAAAACAGGTGTCAAAAGCATCAGTGAGGATAGACTGCCAGCTATTTATATTAAGGAAATTCCACATGCACGGTACAAAATCAGGACTCACATGCATTAAAAATTCAAGATCAATAATGGAATTAACTCTACTGTATAATGAAACTTAAATTTAGATGGCATGACTCAGTATTCTCATATAGACGCTGTTCTGGTTGAAGCCAGTATTAGGCTGGAGCTGTGCTGTCACAAGTCATGCAAAACTGAGGGGTCCAATCCTGAAAAAAAATCTAGAATAGATGCATTATCAGGAAATAATAACTGGTGATCCTTGTTATCTACCAGTTTTCAAGTACTGTAAAAAGTCGTATCAACCCGCAGGTTGATACGAAAAAAGTCATATCAACCAGCGGGTTGATACGACTTTTACAGCCTCGCGCCAAGAAGCCTGCAGCACTCGCATTCCACAGTAAACAGATTCAAAGCACTCGTAAAGCACCGTGAGACCCATGGCCAAACGTTTACTTCTACTGGTAGGCACCACTACGCCAGCACGCTGGTGATGTCAGCGCGAGGGTGTGCCTACTAGTAAGGGAAGTAGGAGTGTTTTGGCCCCGGTCTCCTCGTAGTGGAAATTGTAAGAAATTTTTTTTGTACCAGTTATTATATAAAATAAAACATAAGTAGGGGTAGAAATGGAGTTTTTTTACACACCTCATTGTGTGATAATATTAAAACCTCTCAAGCTTCGCTCTTGAGGTTTACATATTATCATACAACTTGGGTGTGTAAAAAACTCCATATCAACTCCCTACATATGTATTATTCTCTATTTGTGATACAGAATGCTATTGCCATGGGTGGGGGTGGGGGTCTCAGAAGAATGAAGGGGTAAAGAATGAAAAGATAATATGGAGACGTACCCAGCAGCAGCAAATACCTGTGTTCAGAAAACCAAATAATAAGGGCAGTAGTCCTTGTTTGGGGCAGATAACATAAATTGATACATGCCCACTGTATAAGCATTCAAACTACTCACAAGCATCAGTTTCAAGTTTCCTATCAGAATAACATATTAAGTTGCACAAGCACTATTCTGTCTCCTTATACTACGTCACTCGCTGGCTCACTGAATCATTCTAAAGTAGTACAGCGATGCATGTGACAACAATATAAGGGCTTAACAAGGACATGTACTGTACTACATCAAATAATTGAAATTTATTTAAAAAAAATTGCAATTACAACTTAGCCAAACAGGTCAGGATGAAGTACATTTCAACAAGAATATTTTAAAAGAACTGGAAAGTTTTATTTATTTATTTGTTTATGTTTTTGGTAACCAGGTAGGTGCTCTGATCCAGAGGACCATTTTCAGTCACGACCTGGACCACAATGTGGTGGCATGAGACATAGCAGTATACACATATAGTTATACTTTACAAACATTTGAAATTAAACTGCACAACACTGAGATGGGTGTTGAGACATCTGTTGATTACCTGTGATATACAGTCATGGTAAATTAAGGTACCATGAGACATACATGCCGCAGTACAAAGGTAGGTTCAAGGATGGACAACTAGCATTTGTCTAAGGTGCCAAGCAAGATGATCTGAAAGAGAGGGTTGAAACTGGGCATTGTGGTGGGCACCATGTGGATTTTGGCTCTATAGAGGGAGGGGCAGGGGTGGGGAGAAATGGAGGGTGTATGTGCTGACCTAGTTCATGGCAGAAGATTATGGTGGCTTTTGGGTGTCTGCTTTACTCGGTGAGCATTTGCAGGAGGATGCTTCCAGTAGTCAGGCCTTCAGGTTAGATTTGAAAGACTTGTGGGATGATGATGTACAAACAGCTGCCAGAAAAACTGTTCCAGAGGGAGGGGGCAGAGGCAGAGAAAGCATTACTGCCCATGACTGTGGAGACACGTGGAACCTCAAGGGTTGGAAAGGAGGATACCCTAATAGGTCTGGTTGTTGTTTTATGTATAAGAAGGGGAGCATAGGGGGATAGTTTATAATTTCTGTGGGAGCTGTTTATCAGACAGCCTGTGGTGTAGTCAAAGTGTGCCTGGAAGGGGAGCCACCCAAGGGGTTGGTAGAGTGAGCAGCGATGGGTTAATGAAGGGGCTTTGAGAATTAAGCGACCAATGGAATTATAAGTCATGGTGAGATGGGAAAGTTCCTTTTTGGACAGGTGTGAGTAGATGGGGGAGCAATAATCCAGGAGGGGGAGAAGATTGCCTTGTGCAATGGTAAAGCGGGCTTCAGGAGATAGCAAGGGGAAAGCCTGGTAGGCCACACCTAGCTTCTGATGGATCTTAGTTATGGTCAGTGTTGTATGATCACAGAAGGTGAGCGATGGGTCGAGAGTGACACCGAGATATTTGAAAGAGGCAACCTGCTCTAGTGGGGGGCCTACAGAGGGACATACTGTGAGTGTGGAATTTGTTTTGGCAGCTTTATTTAGGAAAGGTTTGGATCCAAAGAGCATGGCTTTGGTTTTTTTCCCATTAATGAGGAGCTTTCTGGACATAAGCCAGCCCTCAGCTACCACAAAGTCGCTAGTGAGTGTGGAGGAGATGGACTCTAGGGACTTATGGCTGTGGTACAGGACTAGGTCATCCGAGTAGAGGAGTGCATTGCAGTTTAGGCAATCCCCTGGTAGATTATTGATAAACATGGAGAAGAGAGGGGGGCCAAGGATTGATCCCTGAGGAACTCCAGTGCAGGTGTGAAGGGAGGCTAAGGCAACTTTGCCCATGAGCACAGATTGCGACCTGTTTGTAAGGTAGCTGTGAAACCAGGCTGCAGGTCCAGGGGGCACAGCCCAATTTAGCAAGAGTGGCGAGGAGGAGATGATGATCAACTAGGTCAAATGCCTTTGACAGATCGACAAAAACTGCATCCGTGGCATTTCACATGTCCATCTGTCTGAGGACGTAGTTTGAGAAGGTTGCCAGGGCCGAGGAGGTGCTATGGTGCTTGTGGAAACCATGCTGAAGGGGACTTAGGAGATTATGTTTGTTTAGGTGTTCGGATAGCTGGGAATGGACAATCTTCTCAAGGAGTTTGCTGAGATGTGGTAGCAAGGAGATGGGTCTATAGTTTTCTGGGACTCGGGGGTCTCCCGCCTTGAGGATGGGAACTACATATGCATGTTTCCAGGCATTGGACACTGTTGAGGTAGACAGTGAGAGGTTAAAAATGTAACATAGAGGTCTGACAAGGGCTGGGGAGATGATCCTCAGGAAAGCAGGGTATAGCCCATCACTTCCCTAGGCTACTGCTAGAAAGAAGGGTTTTCAGGAGTTTTGAGATGGTCTTGGTGCTGATGGCCCTGAAATAGAAAGGAGGGGTGGTAGCTGTGGGGTTAGGGGTGGTGGTGGGGCTTCTTGTTCTGTCAAGGCTGGAGGGGGGGTGAGGAGGGATCTTGTTTAGGTATGGGGTCAGGTCAATGAACATAGTGTTTAGGAGGTTAGCGATGTCAGCACGGTCATTTATGGTGCCTGATGGGGATGTCAGTTCAGTTATCTGCTTGTTGGTCTTAGGATGTAGTATGTATCCTATTGAGGTCCAGAATTTGTGAGGGTTCCCCAGGGTGTTTTTTTCTGGAGCTCAGTAAAATATTTCTTTTTTGTGACTTTGCTTGCTGCTTGCAGGCATTTCGCAGTTGTCTGTAGGCATTCCATAGCTGAGGGGATGGGGAGTGTTTGAATGATCGCCATTTGGAATCTCTGACCTTCATTTGAGATAGTAGTTCATTTGTTATCCAGTGCGTGCAACCACCTCTAATCCTTCTGATTTTAATGGGGAAATACTGGTCTTGAAGCTTTTGCATGGTACTGGTAAGGAGAGTAACAGCAGAGGAGATGTTATCGTACTGGTAAAAGGAGGACCGGTCTGTGGACACAGCTTCCCTCATTATCAGGTCGTGATTCGAGCTAGTGAAATTTCTAAAGAACAGTATTTTTGGGGAAGGGTGAGCTGACTTTGTGTTGACAATGATGTATGTTGGGGTGTGATCGCTTATTGCAAATGACATTGTCCCTGTTTGGAGAAGTAAGTCAGAGCAATTTGTTATGATCCAATCAAGGATAGAGTGGTTAGGTGAGTGCTGGTTAAATCTTGTTATGGTAGAGATTACTTGCTCCAGGTTTTGTGATTTCAGTAGGGCTGCATAGTCAGGATTTGGGTGTGCTGCCCAGTTTAGGTTAAAGTCTCCAAGTAGAAAAGCATCCCTAGTTGGGGTGCTGGAGGCCAGGCCTGAGAGAAAGCTAGAGAGTCCCTGGGTACTAGCCGGGGGTAGTAGCAACAGCCAACATAAAGTTTTTTTGCTGCGCTGATGATAAGCTCAGAAATCATTTATTCACTCACGGAGAGGGCGGTGGAGTGAGCGACAATGATGGCTGTTATATGGTCTTGGATGTACAGTGCAATGCCACCTCCTCTCTTTCTACCTGGTCTATTCAGCCAGAGTAAGGAATAACCTTGGAGTAGGTAAGAGGCATTGTCATGGTATGGCTTCAGCCAGGTCTTGGAGAGACCCAGTACCTGGGGCTTATATAAAGTCACCCACGCCTCGATCTCAGCAAATTTAGAAGGGAGGCTGCATACATTTAGGTGGGCAATTTTTATCCCATTTCTTCCTGCCCAAGTGGCAATGGTGTGATTAATGTGTGTGTTTACAGGTCCAGGGTTTATTTCAACATCTCCTGCTAGCAGGGTGAGGAGAAGGAAGGGCAGAAAGGGGCAGGTCGGGGAATGCCAGATTTGTTTTCCGATAGTGATGGAGTGAATCAGGAAACCTAGGTGCCTTTGTTCATATTTTGCTAAGGATGCTAGAGGTGCGGACTCAAGGAGTGTGGCCCAAGTAACAGCCCTGGGAGGCATGCTAAGGGGAGGAGGTGGAGGGTGCGTAGGGATGCATCGATGGGAACATCTTTGTACAATGGCTAGGATCCCTGCCAAGAGATCTGTGGCTAGTAACCACCCAGTCAGCGTGGAAATAACCAATAATACAAGCCTTATGTTCCATTGCACTCATTACATTCCACTCATTACATAGAATTCTCAAGTACAACATACTAAATACATATACAAGCCCTAAGGATGTCTACTAATAATTAGGATCCATTCTGATTTATTGAAGTTCATGAAGTTCTAATGCTCATTATGAACAATGTACAAATCAGAACTACCCAGTGAATTTACAAAAAGGTTGGTAAAAAGGTGCACCAATAACAGAATGCAGATCAGTATTTGACAAACAACTTCTATAGAAAATATGGACTTGCAGGTTAAAAGCAGTTCTCCTCTAAGTACAGCCCATGAAAATACTGAACCTTTCATTTTTAAAAGTACAGAGCTTTCACTAATTATAGCAGAAATATTTTGGGGAGTATTTTCAATGCCCTGCATTTTGTTTTTTCATGTGATTGTATCTGCAGTTTTGAAGCTATTCTAACATCATCAGAACTCAGATGTGACCCAAGCAAGCAGAGATTGCATCAGTTTTATTTTAATAAAATCTGTCACAAAATGTATAAGGAAAACAAAAAAAGTTTTTAGCTGCATGTTATGAGCCACAAATAAGACCACAGTTAGGACATGTTAAAACTATTTTATTTTAAAAGAAACTGAGGTGTAGCACACACACCCCCATGTGTGTCAATGTTTCACGGCACACTGACGCTTTGTCCTTGTGTAGTGTTTGGTGTCACGGCTCTGTCAGGCAGTCCTGAGCTGCTTTTTTTCTCTGTATCACAAAATGTAGACAGCAGAAACTCAGGACCCTCTGAAAATAGAGTTCCAGGACTGCAGCACAATCAGGTGGAGTGTGAATGAGGCGGGATCTGCATCCAAATCTTTTGAACAGTCGCCCCTTTTTCTTTTTCCTTTTTCTAACAAGATGATTTTTTCACTTATCACTAGAAAGAATCATATGTAACATGTACTACCAGTGGACTGCTTTATCTGTTTTTTTTCTCCATTTGTTTTTTGAATACTTCACTTGACACAGGTAGAAACTCTTTAAAACAGCAACAGCAAATGAAACAGGTTTCAGAAATAAAACTGCAAACACTATTTGCTCAGTTGCAGATAGTCTGGTATACAAGCACTCTTTTCTTGTGAACAGCTCTGAGTAGCCCACCCTGTTGATCACACATAGATACTTGAAGGTTTCTATCATGTCCTTCTTTCTCTTCTGGTCTCTAGGGGACACATGTTCAGGCTTTGCAACCTTTCCTCACATGATTTTCCCTTTTGACCTGATATCATTTTTGTCCTTCTTTGGACTATCCCTAACCTATCCCAGTTCTTCTTCAAATGTGGGCCCAAAACTGTGCATAGCTCTCCATGCGATTCTCACCAGAGGCCTATATAAGAGCAGGAGTACTGCCCTGTCCCTTCTGGTAAAGCCCCTTCCTATACACCCCAAGATTCTGCTGGTCGTAGGGCACTATCCAAATTTTCTGAAGTCCAGGGAAATCTAATACTGTGGAGTCATACAGGATGCAGCACAGTACCCTCCAGATTTTCTGCAGAGTGCTTCAGTGTGCTGCAGAGAACAGTGCAATTCAAAGGCAGTTAAGCTCTTTTGTCATGCAAGAATTTATGATATGTCTTTTATTGATCTGCATTCTGGCTGACTCTAATGTACTTAGAATATCTATTGTAACTGTTAGGAACTTGGTTATTAGGACACTGAGGAATTCTGGCAACATTACAACATGATGAGAGACACCCAATAATGGGTCGGCTCTTTCCTTTGATCTACGCCACCCAGCAAGCTCAGCTGATCTGTCATGATCAGCTTGCTGAGGAATTTCAAATATCCAGGAAGGGTTCCATGCTGTTCCAGACTCCAGCGACTGGCTGTTATTGCCGTATTTAAAAGGCAGCTCTGATTACATTTTTTTTCTGTCAAAAGTGTCAGTTCCATCAGTGTGACTGAGCCATCATCAGTCAGAGCACTCTCAATTTTAAACTGCTGCTCTGTGTATTTTTTTTGTTTACTTTTGTTTTTAATCACAAGTAGACAGGCCAGCACAAAGTCACTCTCAGAATCCCAATGAAAGCATTGGACATGTACTTTCTGCTTCACACACACACATTTAGAAAATGTTAGGAGACCTCAAAAGTGTAAGTGTCCCTGACCGACTTCATTTCTTTCCTTGGTTAGATGTAAAATATCATCAGTTTCATGCAGGCGTCATTTTGAGAGGCAGTTAATGTGGACCTTGCACCAGAACCAGTGGAGAATATTTCTGCTTGCAACCAAAAAACTGGTGGTTACAAAGGCTGGAGGTAAAGAATTCCAGCTGATATTTTGGGCCAGTAGTGGCCTGGGAGGCATGTAAAGTTATCAGTTTAATAGTATGTCCAGGGTTCAAGTGGATTCACTAGCCTGGAATCAAACAGTGTTGCTCTCTAACTCTTCGCAGGGGCCTCTGGGGAGCTTTCACTCCCAAATGTTGTCAAATGAAAGCAGTCAAGTTGCACCATGGTCACAAGTTTGCCCCACAGTGTGGGCGACTATGCTCCCACATTCCATCACTCAGATCCCATACAGTGCAGCAGTTAATTTCAGATACAAACAAAAACTGTACAGTGGCCAACATTTTCTCCCCTTACACTGGAGAACAAAAGATACTGTGCGGTCTGAACCTAATCCCTACAGACCTTGCTGAGATTATGCACTGTTCAATGCTGGCTGCTGCCAAATTTTGTGGCGGTGATATTACCCCGTCCCCCTTACCTTGTTACATGAATCCTGCCCATCTTGGCCCGTACTGGGGCATGGTGAGATGCCCTGCCACTAAATACACATGAAAGGTACTCCCTGTCCATTCCGCCTGGCTACCCACTACTGCTGCCTGGGGTGCCTCCCAACCTGGACTACTACTGCTGCTGCCTGCTGTACACTGTGGTATTTGACTTGGCTTCCCACGCTGAAATAATATCACTAGTACTCTGTGTCTTTTGTTGCAGCACTTCTGCTTCAGAAGCAGCCCCCAATTTGTCTCTGACTCTTGACTCCATTCAAGGGAGAGGCTCCTAACAGTCTATAATCACCTTTTCTGCTCCACCCCACCACTATTAACTCTCCCGACCAAACAAGAGATTCATACATCAGCAGTTTGAATTTATCCATTCTCTACTTTCAACAGTTAATAAAAAATAAATAAAAAATAAACAGGTGGAAATATAAAAAAAACAAGAGCTGGCTGGTGCCAACAAAGCTGGACTTATTTCTATGTTACGTCTGTAATCTTTGTGTGTGTTTCTTCCTAGTATACAGTATGCACATAAGATAGTGTAACAGTTATTGTTATGTAGCTGCTGACGTGGCACATGCTGTCAGCAGGCGGAGATGAAAGATGCTGCTCAGTGACACTGACAGCGACACTGACAGTGACACTGACAGTGACACGGACACAGCAGCAGAATTACAGTCGACGTTTGATACATAATACAAGTAAGGACAAGGTGAGGGTAAGGGCTCGTTCCTA
Source organism: Neoceratodus forsteri (assembly GCA_016271365.2). NCBI lineage: Eukaryota > Metazoa > Chordata > Ceratodontiformes > Ceratodontidae > Neoceratodus > Neoceratodus forsteri. Next base: position 199,563,287 of record JADMNL010000031.1, read on the forward strand.
AACCTTGGTCACCGGTGTGGCAGGGAAGAGATGAATCTCTGGGAATGCTCTGTCTTCCTCTCTCTGGTTGGCCCCAGATGACTCAAGCTCTTTCCTCACTTTAGGTCACCTGCCTCCTTTCAACCAACTACCCACCCTTCTTACTAGAGCCTTCACTGCACCTGGATCCTCTAACTTCTTCAGCAAGATTTTGTGTGTCACTGAGTTGAATGCCCTGCTGAAGTGGAAGTAGAGTAAATCCACTGCTTGTCCCTTATCCACTGCCTTAGTAAAACAGTCAGAGAATACTATTAGGTTGGTCTGACAGGACCTCCCTGCTACAAACCTCTGCTGTTTATAATCCTGGAGCCCATTCCTCTCTCAGTAGCCCACTAGGTCTTCTTTGACTAGTGTCTCCATGTCTCCATTTTTTCCCCTCAACGGAGGTAAGACTGATGGGTCTGTAGTTACCCAGTTGCTCCTGTTCCCTCCCTTGTGGAGCAGAACTACTGTATGTCTGCTAGCCTTGAATCATTTGGAACCACCCCTTACTGCACTGAGTTATTGGATAGCCCTGCCAGGAGTTCAACGAGTACTAATGCCAGCTCCCTGAGCACCCTAGGGTACATCCCATCTAGTCCTGGTGCCTTGTCTGTGTTTAGAGCTGCTGCTCTTTTCTGACCCTTTCTCCTGTAAATACTACCTGCCTCATATCTGGGATCCCCCTCACAGCAGCCTTTATGCCACTTTCTGGCAAAGGCCCCCTAGTCTCCACCGTGAATACTGAGCAAAAGAAGCCGTTAAGATGTCTGCCCCTCAAACAGCCTTACAACTCCCCCTCTCATTTTTCTTTTTCCCTAATGTATCTAAAAAACAGTTTTGCCCTCCTTTGACCTCCTTAGCAATATACTGCTCTGTGTCTGCTTTTGTGTCCCTGACAGTCTTCTTGGTCTAGCTCATCTTTTCTTGGTATGCACTACATTCCTTGTCCCCTGCTTCTCTTTGAATCTAAGGTAGGTCATTTTTGTGGCCCTTACTGCCTCCCTGACATTCTTAGAGAACCAAGTTGGTGTTTTATACCTTTTTATCTTAGTTACCATTTTCAGGCATGACTTAGATGTCTGGAGAATGACTCCTTTAATTTTTCCCCACGTTCTCTGATTTTGTCCCCTTCAACAAACTTATCCTGGACAAATTCCCTCATCTGGTCAAAATCTACTCTTCTGAAATCCAGAACCTCAGCCTTTGATGTGGGTATTTATTTATGTACATATGTACAGTACATACAAATGAATACAATTTTACATATTGCAGACGTTTTACCAGGAAAGATATACTGAGCTGGTAACAGTTCATTTCCAGATGTGTCCTAGGGGGAGGTAGGAGAGGGAAGATCTGAATTGAAGCAATGAGGGACAAAAATACAAATACCACATATATTAGGCATAAAAAATCAACAATTGTGCAAAGGCAGAAAATTCTGTGTAAGTAAGTGCACTAAAGTGCATAAAGTACTGAGGAACAACAGTTTGCAGCGTGCAGTAGTCAATATAGAGTTTATAGTGGGAGCAATGATTGTAATTTGGGGCAGTGTATGAGGGAACTGCACTAATGTGAGTGCAGGGCAAAGAAGGAGCAGAGGGTATAGGGTGGTGGACAACAGCCTAAGGCTTACTATCACGGGCAGCTGTAGGGGTGTGCAATGAAGTCACAAGGAGTGACAACAGAGTGAGCAGAGGGGCACAACAGATGGTAAGGGGAAGAGAGACCCAAAGTTTGGGTGAAGTGGAAAGAGAATGTTGCTTGACCAGAACAGGATTTCATTGTGGGGAGTGTAAGAGAGTGAGAGCTGGAGTTCAAAAGAGAGTAAGAGGTAGTAGGAAGAAGTGAGGAGGGAAGGAAGGCAAGAGGGGAGGAAGTTAAGTGAGAATTTAGGAAAAAGAAACACAATGTGTGAGGTGTCTGGCATCAAGGGAGGGAGGGGAGGGACAAGTGCAAGGAGCAGTGGTGGTGGAGGCGGGGTTGTCTAGAGTAAAGCAGCAAAAAGAGCGAAAAAGGGGATCCAGTCTGACCAGAGTGGATTTAGGAGCTACGCTGCATACGTCACCACAGTCAATGATGGGGAGTATCACCTTTGAGATAATCTCTCTGTAGTATACTGGCATCCAGGTCCAGTTTGAACCATATAGAGTTATGGTCACTGGACTCCAGTGGTTCTCCAACCAATACTCCACTTACCATTTCTGAGTTGGTGAGCACCATGTTGTGAAAGACAGCCTGCCTTGTGGGTTCCATGACCAGCTGCACCAGCAGGCAACCCTACAGCATGTCTGGCAGGGCCTGATTTCTGGTGCTGTTAGCTGCTGGAATGTTCCAATGTATGTGTGGCAGGATGAGGTCTGCCCACCCCCCATTACCACTCTCTTTGTGGTCCTCCTCTCTGTTGCTGCCCCTAGTTCACTATTGCCCTCATCTCCTTGTCCTGTCAGTCTACAGACCACCCCATTTTTCAGTTTCTTACCTAAGCAGTTGTGAACTCTACCAAATGTGATCCTGTTTCCCCATCCCCTTTCCTGATGGCTCTATCCTCGACCACCTCTATGCTTTTCTTGACTTAGAGGGCTACCACTCCTCGTTTTCTCTTCCCCATCTTCCTAACTAGCCTATACATGGTGTAGCTGGTACTGCCATGTCTCAGCCATTATTCTAAGTGGCTCATATTTCTGGAATGGCTATGAGGTCTAACCCCATTTCTGCCAGCAATGTGTGCTTGGAGCTACTAATTTTGTTTTCTAGGCTCCTGGCATTTAGGCAGATCATCTTCTAACTTGAGCCTAAACCTCCCCACCTTATAAATTCCTCTTCTTTTATTCTTCCCCTTCTTCCTTAACTTTCTGATTGGCTCCTCCCTGTTGGCTTTGTTGGCTGGGTGGGTCCCCCTCCCCAGCACCCTTACTTAACTTATTACAGACTCCTGCTTTGACTTGTTCTTAAGTGAAAAGAAATTAAAAAAAAAAAAAGTCTACCTCTAGTTTAGAAATCTGTAACTTTCTGAAAAAGTAACATTAAACGGAAATGCAGAAGTACTTCAAAAATTCAATTGACCATCACAGTAATTAAGATATGGGAAATTATAAAACATCCTTGGAATATACAGATTCTGGTGGAATGAGAAATTCTACAAAATTATGTAAGTTCTGCCGCCTTTGCCAGACATTTCATGTTCTGTGGAATTCCACATGTAAAACAATGAATTCTGCAGGGTACTATTCTGAAGTAAAGAGCAGGAAGAACCTGAGGGGAGAGGAATCCCCAGGGTGCAAATTATTAAAGCAAGTATGGTGATGGAAGCAAAGGGGGATGGGAACTCGAGCAGTAAAAAGGGAGGGAAGGAAGGGGCCAAAAAGGAAAAAAAGGGTAGCAAGCTGAGTACTGACAAAATCTGGAAGGCCATGTGTGTAAATGCTAGAAGTCTAGGAAATAAGATTCCAGATCTAGAGGCCATTATGGCAGAGGCCAGCCTGGATATTATGGCCATTACTGAGTCATGGTGCACTGAAATCTATGACTGGGACATGGGCATTCCAGGCTATACTCTGTTTAGAAAAGACGGGGTAGGAAGGAAAAGGGGGAATGTGGTGCTTTATTTGAGGAAGCATAATGGCAATGGAGATACAAGGAATATCGGGTGGGCAGAGAAATTGTGGGTCACTCTGGAGATGGAGAATGGAACCACTATTCACACTGCCATGATCTACAAACCTCCTGTAGGGAAGGGGGGAGTTACATAAGGTACTAGTGGAAGCCGCTGGCAAAATGGCAGAAAAGAGAGAGGTGCTGCTGGTAGGGAACTTCAGTCTGCAAGGTGTAGAGTGGAGCCTCCCTGCAGCTTCAGCTAGAAGCAGGAATATGCAGAACTTGCTGCAGGAGGCTTTCCTCAGTCAACTAGTCAGTGAACCCACTTTTGATGGGACAGTGTTGCAGACATCAAGGTGGGAGGCCACCTGGGGACCAGTAACCACCATACAGAGGGGTTCAATACAGTGCACTGTCACTACAGTGAACCTCACTATACAGAAATCTGTGGTATAATGAATACTGACCATGACTCTTGAGATCATCAGCTGTTTAACAGTTCTGATCCTATCTATTACCAACACCCTTCCAGCACAAAACTTTGGAGTAAACAACATTGAAACACAACTATTTTGAGATAGATAGATAGATAGATAGATAGATAGATAGATAGATAGATAGATAAAACTACTGTATTGTACTGTACTTCTGAGAACATGTGGAATGAGAAAATGAAACAGAGAAGCTGCTGTCAGAAGTGCAAAACACATTGAAGTATGAAATACACTGGCAGTCTGAAAAAAACAACACCTGTTGTGGAATTTTGGTAAGAAAAGCAAAAGACAAACAAAAACACAAATGTAACCGTATTTTTTTTCTCCATTTTGACCGGCCCAGCATGGGGGGGAGGGGTTATGTAGCACCTAATCCCTCAGGTGTGTGTAAACTTCTCGTTACACACACAGCCCGTACTTTATTCTATTTATCATGTATGGACAGTGTCTATTAACCCCTGTTTTCAATCAGTTCATAACCTGATAATCCCATCGTTATGACATCAGTGTGCTGTAAACCTTGCTTAACTATGTCATAATGATAGAATGTCACCACCTGTCAAAATTCATGGAAAGGAAAGGTGATCTGTTGCTTGGACATTTGTTCGAAACACGCACATTCCAGTCAGACAGTTACAGACCCACTGCAGTATAGATCGCAATAGCTAATTTCAGCACTTCAGTTGCTCAACATTCAAACCAAGAGGCATTCATAGCCGAGCAGGAGAACAAACACACATTGAAAGAAAACCTGTATTTTTCCCCACAGTGGCTAGTTTTTCCATATACTATAAAATACAATGCCTGAGTAACAGTGGTCAACCATGGACGTAATCAGCTCTCGCGGTTGCCATGACAACTGTAAACCTCTCTAGCTATGCTCTCAAGGTTTACTTGGTAGTCCTGGCAACTTCTTGAGGTGATTACATTGTGGTTAACCACTGTTACTCAGACATTATCCTCTATGTATTATATTAATTTCAAATGAAACTGAGAAAGAAAAGCAAAGCCAAATGATCTAGGTCTTTGTTTTGACTGGCTGAGTGATGGGAGTGGGCGAAGGGGCAGAGCACATGGCTAGTGCGGATAACAGTGTGCTCAGAAGCTGCAAAGGTGCATGCAGTCATTTTTATTTATTTTGTCATTTTAAAGCTGTCCCAAAACAAATAACACCCAAGAAAGCAGCAAATCATCAGTGATGGCACTTATAGCATTGTGTGAGGATGAGAGGGCATGCTGGCTTCTGCTATGCTTCATTAGTGCCGTATTCAGGTGCCCCTTGATGTAATACATGAGAAGCTATAATGAACACAGCTGATGGCTCCCGTCTCAATCATTATAGTGAGGGACTACTGTACAAGTATGGCTGCAGAATCAAATCACACAAGAATGAGGTCCTGGATTTCATGAGGGCAGATTTTATAAAGATAGGTGAATGCCCCAGGGATGACCTGGGGGCTGGAGGAACAGTATGTGTGGGTAAAACAGGGCATAGTTAAGGTGGCAGATCCCTGTATTAAGCAAGTGAGCAAAAGCAAGAGGAAAGAGCCTGCTATGGTTCTCGAAACAGGTGGCTGAAAAGGGGAAGACTGAAAGGGTAGCATTCAGACGGTAAAAGAAAATGCAATGGGAGGAAGATAGGGAGGTGTATCAGGGGAAACAGCGGGAAACAGGGAAAGCAGTAAGGAGTGCAAAGGCACAAAGTGAAGAGAGAATAGCCCTGGCAGTAACAAAAGGGGTAAGACATTTTTATGTATGTAAGTGAAAAGAGGAGAACCAGGGGAAGGATTGTAAGGTTAAAATGGGAAGGGGGAGGACTGTGCACAGAGGATCAAGAAAAGGCAGACATCCTAAACAAACACTTCTACTCAGTATTCTCAAAGGAAGAAGAAAGGGAGGGGCCACAATAAGTAACAGGAGCTTGGGGGGGGGGCACTAGACCTTTTTTGGAGGATAGAGTTCTGAAAGGACTTGCTAATCTGAAAGTGGATAAAGCAATGGGGCCAGACAGGGTTCATCCAACAGTATTGAGGAAGCTGGGGAAGGTACTGGCTGCAACTTTAACAGTTCTATTTGATGACTCACTGGAAACAGGAGTGGTTCCAGAGGTCTGGATGAGGGCAGATATAGTCCCATTTCACAAAAATGGTAGGAGGGAGAAAGACAGCAATTATTGGTCAGTTAACCCAACATCAGTGGGGGAAGGTTAATGGAATCACTGCTGAAGAAATGGATTGTGGAATATCTTGCCCCAAGGCAGCATGGATTCACTGGGGGGTAGGGATGTCATGTCACCTGATAGATTTCTTTGACTGGGTGACTATGGAATTAGATCAGGATGGAGAGATGGATGTACCTACCCAGATTTATGTAATGTATTTGGCACCATTCCACATAGGAGACTAGTAAGCAAGCTGGGTAGCTTAGTAGTGAGTCCAAAGGTGGTAAACTGGGTAAGAAATTGGTTAGGGTATAGGTGACAGACAATGATGGTAAATGGAGTTCACTCTGAGGAAAGGAGTGTGAGCAGTGGGGTGCCTCAGGGATCAGTGCTGGGACCGGTCCTCTTTAATATCTTTATAAGTGACATTGCAGAGAAACTTGAAGGGAAGTTCTGTCTCTTTGCAGATGACACCAAAATTTGCAATAGGGTGGACACTGGGGGCGGGATGAGCAGAGACCTAAGAAAACCTCAAGAGTGGCCAAGGTATGGCAACTGGGTTTCAATGCAAAAAAAGTACAAAATATTGCACTTAGGGCACAGAAGCCCAGGGGTGGAGTACAAAATGGGTGGAGCGGTATTGATGACCACTAAGCAGGAAAGAGACCTGGAGGTAATAAGATGACCTAAAGGTGGTCAGAGAGTGCAACAAGGCAGTTGAAAGGGCTAGTGGGATGCTGGGGTGAACAGGAAGGGGTATCACCAACAGAAAGAGGGAGGTGGTGTTGCCTCTGTATAGCTCACTGGTAAGTCCCAACTTAGAGTACTGTGTTCAGTTCTGGAGAGCACATCTCTGGAAAGATATAGAGTGGAGGTGGTCAAGAGGAGGGCAAATGAAACGGGGAAGGGTCTGCACCAAAAGCCCTATGAAAGACACTAAAGGATATGCATATGTACAGGTAAACCCTGGAAGAGAAGGGGAGAGAGGGATATAATAGAGACCTTTAAATAACCACAGGTGTAAATAAGGTACAGGAGTGAATTATTTTTCAGAAAAAAGGAGCTCAAGAACAAGGGAACATGCTATGAAGCTGGACGGGGGTTAAATTCAGGAGAAATGTGAGAAGTACTTCTTCACAGAAAGAGTGGTGGATTCCTGGAACAGCCTTCCAGAAGAGGTGGTGGGGGCAAAAACAGTGATGGCGTTCAAGAATGCATGGGATAGGCATAATCTTAATGGAAAGGGGGGGGGGTGGAGAAAGAGATGGAAATCAGTTAGGGTCTGCAGTGATGCAGTAGGTAGGGACACAAGGGCAGACTGGGTGGACCAAGCAGTCCTTACCTGCTGTCAAATTCAAATTCTGTTTCTCTGTGATTCCAACAGGATTCAAACAGCAGATTTTTTTAATCCTGCTCATTTATACAGTGATGAAAAAGTGACCTTTCAAAGAATGTCTCAGTTTGCAAATTTATGTGTTTTACTTGGACTATCAAGTTCATTTACCAGTTTATTTTTGTTCACCAGGTAAGTAGACTGGAGTGTGAGACTCCATTTATAGGAATAACCCAGAAAGGGAACATTCTGAGGAGGCTTGGCTAGCCTCTTTACTTGGTAGCCAGTCTAGCGTTGTTGCTGCAGGAGAAAAACACAACAACACATGTAACTATCTCTACTGGTTAACAATTATATGTCTGCATCATTGATGGTTATAGTTCACTAGCAGAAAAAAACATTGGGACCCTAATGATTCAGCAGCTGTGAAATTCTCCTTGCGGTTTCAGCAGCACGGAGCCAACATAATTGTGCTCCTCCAATTATAGCTGCAAAACCTAACCATCAGTTCATACAGCACAGTAAAGTTCATATAACACAGTAAAATCAGACTGAAAAAAGCAAGGTTCACAAAGGTTTCAGATGCTAAATATTGACTGCTACTTCAAATTGCTTCCAAAGAACACCAGCTATCATTAAAAGAAACCCAAACTTCAGTCAATGTTAGACCTTTTCTCTGAAGCAGAAATACACTATTTAGAAAGTCTGTTGCTCGATTGCTAGCTCCATAACTTCAGACCACTTGGAAACCCAAAAGAAACTGCACAATGCCGCTTTAACAGAATGCATTCACCATATTACATAACTGTAGCATTTAGCCAAGACGGCTTTGACAGTGGTGTAGCCAATGTAAAACAAGAAGGAAAAGAAAACAAATGTGTTTCAGGTTTGGATTTGTCCCTGGATACTTTCTCAAAAACCAAATAAAGATAAAAAAAACCCTACCTTGTTGAACTCCACCTCCTTGCTGTTTCTCTCCACGTCCTGTTTTTCAGTATCAGATTAAAACACACACACACAAAAAACTTTCACAAAGATTCCAAGTTCAGAGAAGCCCCACCAATGCTTTCCCTCATAGTGCAAAAAGCCTGCTGTCAAAGTAGTTTCTGAGTTTGAAACTTTCCTGAAAGGCTCTTTTCAGGAAGTGAGCACTAATAACAGAGCAGCTCAGCATGGAGAGGGACTGCCTAAAAAAAAAAAAAAACCTCTCCCAGGAATTTTGCCAGAGCTATAAAAAAAACTCAACCTGCTGACATCAATGCTGAAGGCAGACTGCATATTTTTAACATTGTACATCTGTGTGCTTTTAGCTAGCAGTGTGCACAGAAGCTTTAATGTCAGCTGGGCACAGACAAATGGCATCTTCTCACCAAATCATGGAAATAAAGCTCTGAAATCTGAAGTGTGGAAAACAGTGTCGCGGTGTTCACAAAGTTTACTATTCATAGAGTATCACATATCAATTTGAATTTCTACTTTAAAATCCTAGTGTAAATTGTGGGAAAAGATGTTAAAGCATATCTAGAAGATGATTTTTGTTCTGGTAAAGTCTTGTCAGCCTGCCCTTCACAAGCATTTGCATACCCACAATGCTTTGCAGTGGATCTAGGGCTTTAACTTAAAGTAATTATTAAACCACAGTTTCTGGTGGCCTCACAGGGCCTCGAAGTGCGACCACCTAAACTTACTTGTGGTCTCATTCCTTATGTTTCACTCCAAAACCCCTGTTGTACCCAAATCCCCTGACATACAGTAACATATTCCTTTTCACACAGTATGCAATAAATCAGGTCCCTGATACATTTTCAATTGAAAAGTATCTCCTGTGTTTGATGGTATTTACAAGGTGTGACAGACTGGTCCTTCCCAGACTGAGTCTGTACCACTGTTACCAGCTTTCTCAATACTTCAGTAGCTGCCACCACTCAACCTAGACAGTCTTTCAGGGACTCTCCAGGTTTGTGTCCCTTCAGAGCCACTGCTCACACAATACAGTGCTCCTTGCTCAAGATCAACCACCCCTCTTTGTCACAGCTGAGAACACCTTACTTTAGAAATAGTATATGGTAGCTGTAGCCTTCTCCTCAGTGGCAGGAAAATACAGTTATTGTCAGTTATAAAATAGCAGGAAAAATATCTAGAAAATGTCATTAGTGAAAAGACATCACCTGACCGTGCATTAAATCTCTATAATCACACGATTAGGTGTCGCATCTAATTTTCTTCCCTCAAAAACCTACTCAGAGCTATTTTGTAAGTGTAATAAGCCCCTCTGGGGTGTGCATCATAGGATGTTAATACATTTCTGTGCTAGAACTGTATTTGCTCTTTGTGTATATTGTTTTGTAAGTGTATTGCACATCTTTGCCTCAGGACCTCCTTGTAAATGAGCCTGCTCAATGGAGTTAATTCCTGCCAATGAACTTTGACTTTTGACTTTGAGTTCCTGAGGTTGTGAGGACACTTCTGCCTTACTACACCCTTGGGGGGTGCATTAAAGTCCTATGATGCAATCCCTATCATGGCTTATCACTTTCTTATAAAATGGTTAGCTGTACCTAAAAGGATTCAGTCACAGAACCTTGAAATATAAAAATATTTTTAATATTTCAATATAATTACACAAATTCTACAGGTTATTACAACACACAATAGGGAACAGTAGTTCTACAAAAATGAAAAGAAACTTGTTTTCATACAGAAGGTTTCACATAGAAAAACTCAGATGTTTCTCTTTCTCTCTATAAAATAGATTAGCTTACCACAAGACAGTTTGAATCAGGCTGATATGAACTTTTAGCCTGTAGTTTGTCCATAGTCCCAAACCTGACTAATTATGTGAGATCCTGTCAAACCTAAAACCCTCTAGATGCCCACCCATGACACATCATCCAGTATGTCATTGTGACATCACAGATTCTAAACCCTTTGTCTGGAGGGGCCATTGGGAACCAGTCTGTACCAGTCTGAGAGATCCTTACTGTGATCTCCTCTAGGAGAGTTGTGTTAGCTAGCAACCCTGACATCCAAGGCACTCCTAGTGTTCAACCATATGTCAGAGTTCTGAACTGGACATCCTTGAAATGATAAAAATTATGAACAGGTCCCAGCTAGTCTGTCTTCCTTTCAGAGACCCTGATAAACAAAGCCTCCAGTATCTACTAACTTCAACTGTTATCCTAGCAGAGAAATACAGTACAGGTACCTAGCAAATGGTTACATTACATTTCTTCTCATAACAAATGGTTACATTACATTACATCTGTCTCCCACGAAGAAAGAAAAACAAAGCTTGTTAGCATCAGTAACTGATTTTTTTTTCTTCGAGTGAACTGGCTGGCTCCACCTGCCATGCCACCAGTTCATGGTTTGTGTAAACCCCACCTTCGTTTTCCCAGCGCTAGGTCAAGACCACGACATCAAAACCCTCATGGTCAATACAGCGATGTGTGGTTAGTACAAAACTGCACAAATACCAGCTCCAAAACCACACATCACTGTAAAGACCACGCAGTTTGGAACCGTGTGTATTTGTGCTTGCGGTCTTGACCAGACACCACTTTTTCCCGGGTCTCTCCTATTTTAAGAAAAAACAAAGAACAAATGCAAAGGCACTAGCTATTGTCTGGGCAGCCAGTTTGCATTGCCATGCTGTGACCCGCACTGGTGCTGAATAACCATATTACAGGCCTGCAGTACCAAGCTCCATATTAGCAATTTTGCATTCTGGCCACTGGTCCTGTGCAACCATGTAAGGGGGTTGCAATCAGTACCAGAATGAACTCCCTTCCATACAGGAATGGTTGCAGCTTCTGCAAAGCCAAGACGATCCCCAGACACTCCTCCTCTATTGTGGCATGGGCTGGCTCTCTGGGAAGAAGCTTCCTGCTCAAGCACACAGCTGAGTGCTCCTCTCCTGAATGCTTAACTTGACTCAGAACAGCACCTTACCCATGATCAGATGCATCTAAGTGCATGGTGAACCTAGGAGTGTAATCTGTACTGGCAAGCACAGATGCCTGACAATGCCTCCTTCAGGTAGTGGAAGGCAGTATCGCATGTTTCCGTGCACACTGAACCCTTTCTGTTGTTTTCTTCCTGGTGAGATTAGACAGGAGTTTGGCCACACTGCTGAAACAAGGCACAAACTTATGGTAGTACCCTGCTGTCCCCAGGAAGACCCATAGTGGTCTTGAGCCTGACCTGTCCCTGGACAGCCTCAATTTTCACTGGATCAGGCTGGCTGTACCCACATCCCATCCTGTGTCCAAGGTATGACACTTCTGCCATTCCTATCTGGCGTTTCTCTGCCTTGACTCTTAGCCCAGTGGTCTGCAGTTGTTGGAACACCGTGGTCACATACCTAAAATGATCCTTCCAGGTCTATCTATAGATGGCAATGTCATCTATGTATGCCACAGTGAAGTCCCTTGTCCTCTACAGAATTCATTTCACATGCTGCTGAAAGGTGGCTGGTGCATTCTTCATCCCATATGGCATCACCCTGAACCTGAATAGTCAAAATAGGGTGATGAAAGCCAACCTTTCTGTGGCTTCAAGGGTGAGGGGTACCTGCCAATAGACCTTTGTCAGGTCTATGGTAGACAGGTAATAATGGTCTCTCTCTAACTTCTCTAGTACCGCATCTATCCTGGGCATGGGGTGTGCATCCAACTCTGTGCAGCTGTTGAGCCTGTGGTAGTCAAAGCAGAATCTCATGGCGCTGTCCTCTCTGGGAATCAGTACCATTGAGGAGGCCCAGGGACTACAGGACTCCTGGATCACCCTGAGAGCCAGCATCTCTTTGATCTCCCCTTTATGACAAGTCTTATACCTTCTGGGACTCCATAGGGTGACTATCTCAGTGGGGCTTGGGACCCTGTATCCACATGCTGCTCTGCCAGGATGGTATATCCTGGTTTCCCTGTGAACATGTCACCAAATGCACTCAGCATCCCCACCATTTTCACAGCTTGGGCTGATGTCAGCCACTCTGAGAGGGTGACAGCATCCACTGAGGATTCTCCCTTCACCTCTACCAGGAGCTTTACCAGTGGATCTGTTTCTGCTCCTTCCTCCAGACAGCTACACACAACCAAGACCATCCCGTCCCAGTCATGGTTGGGTTTCATCATGTTTACATGGTAAACTCTCTGTTTACACCTCCTGTTAGATAGCTCTACCAGGTAATTAACATCATTCATCCTCCTGACCACAAAGTAAGGCCCCTCTCAAGCTGCTTGCAATTTGTTCTGCTGGATAGGGATAAGCACTATCACCCAATCCCAACTTTGTTTTCCCGAGCTCAGGCCCCATGGTTGTATCATGTTTTCTGCCTCTGTTGGGCATCAGCTAGGTGCTCCTGGCTGAACCACATGAGCTCCTTGAGCGATGACCTGAAATTCAGGACACATCCCACAACAAATTCCCCTCCAATTCATCCCTTATCAAATCAAGGGAGCCCCACACTCAATGGCCAACCAGAAGCGTGAAGGATGAGAACCCTGTGTACTCGTGGGGGACTTCCCTATATACAAATAGGAGATGAGTTAGGTACTTGTCCCACACTCTTACATGCTGGTCAGTGAACGCCCTTAACATTGTCTTAAGGGACCCATTGAATCATTTGACTAGACCGTTAGTCTGGGGGTAGTATGGCGAGGCCCTGAGCTGCCTTACCTTACACTTCTTCCAGAGACTAACTAGCAGATCAGACATGAAGTTGGTGCCCTGGTCTGACAGAATCTCCTGGGGAAAACCAACGCAGCTAAATATCCCCAGCAGTTTGTTAGCCACCTTTACAGCCTTGATGCGGGACAAGGGCATTGCTTTTGGGTGCCTTGTAGTGTGATCTACAACCAGCAAGATGCACTGCTTGCCACTGCAACTTGGGGTGCTAAGGGGCCCCATAATGTCTACAGCAACTTGTCAAAATGGCTCTTCAATAACAGGTAGGGGAATCAAAGCCACCTTAGCCATGTCTCCAACCTACCCCATTGGTGGCTAACTCCCTTAGCTTTTGCAGGGATGGGTCAGCTTGCTGAGATCTCCCTAGCTCCACATGCTTGACCTTCCCCAGAACACACACTGCTATGGGAGAGCCACCCCAAGCTGGGTTCTCCTCAGTCTGTAGCCGTGGAGAAGTGCTGCCCCCAGTTCATTCTTTAGCTACAACTTCTGCTACTAAGGTAGTGGTTGCTTCCTCATGCACTGCCCCCTCATTGTTCTCAGGAGCTGGTTCCCTGTCTTGCTAAGGGTAGTGACACACACAATATTGGACCTACTATCAAAGTTATTACCCATGATTACATCCACAGGCAGGTCTGGTACAACATCCACCTCCCGTGTGCCCTGGCCACCTTTCCAGATTAGAAAGATCTGAGCCAGTGGCACTGAGACCGCAAGACCTGTCGCTCCTCTTATCCTAGAAAACTGGCCAGGCAAGATCTCTTCCTCTTGAATCAAATCCTGCTTCAGAGAAATGGAGGCCCCCGTGTCCCTCAGTCCCTGGGTCACCATCCCATTAATACACAGAGAGTGCATGTGTGCAGTGGAGTTAGATGGCACTGCACTCTGTGCACAGTTACTAACTTCTGGGAGCTCCCGAGCTACCCCCTCCAGCTGCACTCGTACCTGTTGTTACATTTTTCAGACAATCATAAGACAAATGCCCCAGTTTCTGGCAGACAGAGCACTTGCATTCACCCGTCCTTGTACTTTTGAGAGCAGGGAGCTTCCCTTTTTGTTTGAGAACAGTCTGGCTCCATTTAGGCTGCCCCCTTGGGGTTCCCCTAAAACCACCTGATGGTCCTTCCGAATTCTCTTTTCATGAGATGATAGTTGGATGGATATGAAATTATCAATTCTCTCAGCTGCCTCCCTCACAGAGCTCAGAGTTGTATCCAACAACCATACTCAGAAATCCTTGGGTACTGTTTTAAGAAACTGTCCCAGCAGAAACAAATCTGTTTTCTCCTCTACAGAGTGAACTTTTATGCCCTCTGCCCAGCACTCTAACAAGATACTCAGCTGCACATACATTTCATTTTATCTGTCCCATTCAGGTCTTTCTTAACCCCCTAACTTTCTGCCTATAGTCCTCATGGGTTAACTCAAAATGCTTTAGCAAGGTATTTTTCACTTTATCATAGTCCATGCAGTCACTATTATCTATCTGGACAAAAATTTCTAATGCCTTGTCTGTAAGCAGTGGCAATAGGTGAGCCACCCAAGAAGCCCTGCTCAATTCCAATTGCTCACAGATTCTCTCAAAGCATCTTAAAAACAAATGAAGACCATCCCCCTCCTGATACCCAGGAAACATTTTAGAATTAAATTTGGCTTCCTGGGTTGAACCCCTCATGCAAACACTCACAGGTTCTGGTGAAGTCCTCTGGTGCCGCATCTCCACTTGACTGCTCTCATGCTCTAGATTCTTTTGTCAATCTCATGCAGGCACTGCTTTTCTTGCTCCTGTATCTGGTACTGGTGCTCTTTGTCTCCCTTCTCTGCTTTTTGCTTATCCTCCTCTGCTTGCAGCCTCATTTTTTGCAGCCCCATCTCTGTCTGTTGCTTAAGCATGACAAGCTGCAGCTGCAACATCTGCAACTAGTCTGCTTGCATCATTGCTTCAGTCGAAGACACTGGCACATCTGCATTACTGAGTACCTCTGTCATGACCTCTGTCACATGGTTTTCTTAGTCACTTTTTTGGAGGATGGCTATACGTTATGCCCATATTTGCCCATCCCCATAGGCAAATTGTCTGTCTGGCACAGCTCCTGTAGCTGTAGCAGCTGTTTTTTTATCCAGCTATTTGACCCCCCGTCGCCACCTCCCACCTACTTGGTGATGGAGGGTAAATGGTGGAGCTGGCAGACGGCTCTGGCCCCCCCAGAGGGACTCAATCTCTGAACCTCCATGATTCCTGCCCCGACCATCCCAACAATCTTGCATGGGTTACGCCCCAATGGCAGGGCTGAGGTGAAGAGCATCGACTTTCTCTTCCACAGGAGACCAACATCTAGACTCCGGGGGGTGGCACAGGTGCTGTGCGGTCATCATTGAGCCTGCCAGCTCCAATTTTTATCATTTTCTCCATGCCCCTTGCTGCGGTTGCCCATGCGTGTGTGGAGGCACTCGCATGCAGTGACCTGTGGCACCCTCCCTCCCTCCCTCCTCCAGTGGCCCCAACTACACTACCCAGGCCTCCATCTGGGGCAGCCTGCAGCGGGTGCAGCTGGGTCCCCACCTGGGAGGGGAGAGCTGCCCTATGGCTGCTCAATCCATCTCCCAGCCTCCCCCCCCATCGACACCCGATGACCCAGGTTTGTTCCTGAATCTGAGTTGCCGGTGTGGCACGAGGTGTGGCATCCCGCATCTCAACCCTCAGCGCCACCAGACCGGCAGCAGGATCAGCTGTTATATGCTTCAGACAAAAGGGGTCTGATTTTAGAAGCGAGTTAGAGTAATGCAAGGGACATACGACTAACAGTTTGACACAAGGGGCGACTTGCGTCAAACAGTGTGGCACTTGCGATTTTGGAACGAAGCTTGCTGCAAACACTGACACAACTCCCTTGTGCCAAATGCCGCAAGTTAGACCAGCTCCCCCCCCTGCCAGTCTAACTTTGTGCCATTTGGGGAGCCATTTTACGAGGCTTGTGCCAGAGCTTTGGCGCAAGCTGCTGTAAAGTGTGAAAAATGTTGCAACTACGCCACACCTTCTAAAATCAGGCTGCATTGCATCAAAGGGGGTTGGCGCAATTGTGCCAGACACTGCAGTTGACACAGGACTTGATGCAAGCCCTGCGTCAACCTTCTGAAATAGGGCCCAAGGTCTTCTATCTTTCTAGACTTGCTAAACAAAACTGATATAATATACAGTCCCTTTTGTATACCCTTTTTCTGTTACTGGACAGGTAACCTCTATACTGACAAACTGCTTGAGATCCCACACGGTGCCTCCAGTTTATGACAGACTGGTTCTACGTAGACTTAGCCTTTATCACTATTACCAACTTTCTCAATACTTTAGTAGCTGCCACCACTCAGCTTAGGCACTGTTTGGGGAATCTCCAGGTTTGAGTCCCTTCAGAGTCACTGCTCACACAGTGCATTGCTCCTTACTCAATGTCACATGACCGCCCTTCTCTGTCACAGCTGAGAACACCTTACTTTAGAAAAAAAGTATATGGTAACTCTAGCCTTCTCCTCGTGGCAGAAATACAGTTATTGTCAGCTATAAATTGGTTAGCTGCACCTTAAAGCATTCAGTTACAGAACCATGAAATAAAAAAATTATATTTTTAATATTTCAAGATAATTACACAGATTCTAGAGGATATTATAACACACTATAGGGAGTAGTAGTTCTACAGAGATAAAAAAAGAAACTTGTTTTCATACGGAAGGTTTCACACAGAAAAACTCTTATCTTCTCTCTCTCTCTTTACAAAGTAGATTAGCTTACCACATGACAGTTTGAATAATACAGATATGAACTTTTAGCTTGCAGTTTGTCCGTAGTCCCAAGCCTGACTGATTCTATGAGGCCCTGTCAGACTTAAAACCCTCTAGATGCCCCCCGTGACACATCATCCAATATGTCACTCTGTCATCACAGATTGAAAATCCTTTGTCAGGAGCAGCCATTGGGAACTAGCCTGTACCAGTCTGAGAGATCCTTACTTCAAGCCCCTCCGGGAATGTTGTGTTAGCCAGTAGCCCTGACATCAAAGGCACTCCTAGTGTTCAACCATATTTCAGAGGTCTGAACTGGACATTTTTGAAGTGATAAAATTTACAATCAGGCCCCAGCTAGCTCGCCCTCCTTTCAGAGACCCTGATAAATGAACTCTGGTCAGAGCCAATACAACTGCTAATGCATTAGCCTGTTAAGGAATATAAAATACTGTGTGGCTTAGTTTGTAATTTACTTGTATAATTGTGATGTAAAAATCCTACATTTACTGGACAACGGGAAAAGTTTATGGGGCATGGATTGTGCTACCCTCCAGGAACTACTTAAAATGGCTGGGGGAGGCAGCTGGTATGCAATGGTATATATTCCTACGCTATCTACAGCACTGCATTGCAGCTCTCCTGTGGTCCTATAGATCTGAGACCTTCCACAGAGTAAGCAGGATTTTGTGGGCTATAGTGGATAAGGCTACCTAGTTTGAAGGAGGGGTTATTGGAAGCTACATGCCCTGCAACACCTGACAGTTAGTGCTGGTAATTACAAGTGTGTGTGTCTGTTGGAGGAGAGGGAGTCCTGCCAGGAGATGTACTGCACAGCATCACAAAGCTTTAATGCTGTAATCTGGGTACTGTAATATCCCCACTGGCCCAGCAAAATGTGTTACACCTCCTGACAGCCTCTAAATCCTTTGAGAAAGGGTCTTATGTTAAAGCCTGCAACCCTACCAGAACAAGAAGCACTTTTCTTTGTGCAATTATAACAACAGTCCTTGAAACTTTTTTCTGCAATGAAAAATGTGATGTTGGGGACACTTACTCTCTTAGTACACATAGCCTTCATTAATTTATCAATTTCATTTTCTTCTTATAATTACACCAACACACAGGGAAGCCGGTTGTTGTACTGCGGCACTATGGTAGCGTTCGGTGTTTTTGCCAAGCACTACCATTGCCGTCACTGTTTTTCCTGCGTGATATTTGACTGTGCTGTAGTTGTTTTCGGCAATTTGACCTAGTGCCATTCTGATTCTACATCTCTGACTGGCAACAATCAGTTCAGGTAGGAAATAATCTCTCACCCCCTCTTCCCATCCTCATTGGTGTCCCCCAAGGGTCCATACTAGGCCCTATCCTATTCTCCCTCTTCATAAACGATCTCCCCTCTGTCTGCACCAGCTCTCACACCGACGTGTATGTGGATGATACCATCCATACTCTATGCCTCTTGATCATCTTCTGCAGATGTGCAAGCCCCCCTCCAATGTGACTTTAATGTCCTGAGTTGGTTTCAAGCAAACCAGCTCAAACTGAGCACCAGGCAAAAGTTGGCTAGGCTTCACACTCCCCCATGTTCCCCACCCTGATGGCCTCCCTCTTGAGGTAGTACCTGTGTTTGAATACTGTACCTAGGGATCTGACTGGATAGCCACCTTGACCACACCACTCACATTTACGCCATCTGCTCCAAGCTCCGCCCTTAGCTTGGGATCCTATATTGAAACAAAGACTGCATGACCCTTCCAATATGCCACCAACTAATCAACAAAATGATCCTACCCATATTTGACTATGCTGATATAGTCTACAGCACTGCCCC
This sequence comes from Neoceratodus forsteri, assembly GCA_016271365.2. Classification (NCBI taxonomy): domain Eukaryota; kingdom Metazoa; phylum Chordata; order Ceratodontiformes; family Ceratodontidae; genus Neoceratodus; species Neoceratodus forsteri. The sequence goes on from JADMNL010000031.1 coordinate 199,582,189, forward strand.
CACTGGGTCCCTCGCCAGGCTTGATACCCTCCTAAACTCTTTCTGTCACTTTGCCACAAACTCCCCCTTCTGCACTCACCACTGCTTTCTCTTCTCCTCCCTCTCCAACACTCTTCTTCCCAACAGATGTCTGTGACACTGTCTGACCTTCACTGCCAAATACTGGTTCAAACACTTCCCTCCTATCTCTACTCCCTTCTATCACCTGCAAATCTATCCTCCTACCCACTGCACTCCAGGGACTCACATTCTTTGTCTCTCTCTCTCTCTCTCTCTCTCTCTCTCTCTCTCTCTCTCTCCCTCATCCATGCACTACATCTGGACTATCAGCTTTCTCATACTGCTTCTCCCTCCACTGGAATAATCTCTCCTCTCACATTTGCTCATCAACTTCCCTCCCTGCTTTCCAGCACTTGCTATGGCTCACTCCGGTACCACCTTGATCTTGCACTTCTAACTCTGTAATCCCCTCTCCTCAACCTTCTTAGCCCCCTTGATGCTATGGCTCACCCTACTAACACTTGTATAGGTCCTAGACACTGTTTACTCCTGTACTGTTCCAGTACTGTAACCCTGTGATGACCTATTGTTTTAAGCAGTATGACACCTTTGACTGTTGCTGCTTTGTTACTTATAATTTTCCTTTTTTTATTAATGTCTGGATTGATGTCTGCCCTCTGTCTGTATTTGTAACTCACTCCTCCCCGGGTCACACCTGGAAACGAGCCTCAGCTCAGTGTGCCTTTCCTGGTTACCAACTTTTAAATAAATAAATTACTAAAAGTAACTTAGTGCCATGCCTTGGACATTGCTCCCTGATCTGCACTTACCTGTCCAGTTGATCATGGTGCTCAAAGTACCTCTCTGGTGTTTCCAGTTTGGACAAAGCAGCAAACCGGGGCCCCTTCCAAGACAGCATGACACAAATTGAGTGCTTTACATAGAAGGACTATTGGGGTCCAGAAGCAATTGTGGCTGAGGAAATGAGCACCGTAAAAGAAGAATGGGAACATGGGGGGGCAGTAAGACAGGAAGAAAGGGATTGAAATGGGACAGAGGGGTTGGGGAGACTGTCAGGCCAAACACATGACTGCTGGGATCAGCGGGACCAGACCAGAAAGAAAAAATCCAGACCAGGACATGTAGCCAGAGTGGCCACTGGACCAGCAAAATTCTCACTAATTGCATATAGCCTGGCTAGTTTGGGTGGACCGACCAGTCTGGATTTTACTGATCTTGTCTGGTCTTGGGAGTAACACATTTGATTGGGTGGGTGGTGCAGCAGTGTTTTTACACAACTGGGAGGAGTACCAGAGATGAGCTAATTGAGCAATAAGGCATGATGGGGGGGCGTTATCATGGGATAATGGCCCGCCTCAGGTGGGTTGAAGCACGAGGTGAAGCCAAGTGCTTCCACCACCCAAGAAGTGCCATTATCCCACCATAATGACCCCCCTGGAGTGCCTTATTGCAATTATGAAATGGGTTCATACTATTCATAAATTTAAAAAAAAATAAAGCATCCTTTTCTATTTTTTACATCACAAAATGATAAAATTTAAACAAGTAGTGGAAAACCAGGAAAGTAGTGCCTGCTTGCTTACTGTCCCCGAGTGTTGCTAGCTGCCGGTGACTTCCTGCTTCAGTACTTCCGGTTTCTGGTCCTATGCTCTGATCTGTGTCACTACTGTTGGAGAAACAAAAAAGTAACATTGCTAACTGGTGCCAAGCATTTTACTCTTTTTTTTTTATGTTTCTGTTACTTGGGACACATGGTAATTGGTGGCCGTTGCTGGTGCTGCGTGCACAAGACACAGATTCAGCCATGTAATGTAAGTAGTGAAAAGCTGAATTAAAAAAATGAGAGCGAGAAACCTGTTTAAAGAATGTGACACCAGGGACACAGGAGCTGTGTATACAGGGCAGATCTGTTCAGAGTGGGAACGGAGGAGATGACACTGCCTGCTAAGACCTAGGTGTTGTGTGGGGGCAAGCTGTGGGTAGTTGCACGTAGGGCTTCTTCTAAGGTGCAGAGTCTGTTCTTCCAGGAGCTACTTTCACCTGGGCTGTTGTGCTGGGATATCAGCCTGGCTGAAAGTAGCTGTCAACCAATCAGGAGCCAAGATTCAACAGACCCGTTTCATAACTGTATACAGTGTCAGTTTGATAGGTAAGTGTTATTTTAATATACTTCCCCTTCCTAGAGGCTTGGAACACATCACAATAAAACACTGAGACAGCAAGTAAAAATGACAACAGTAAGCAGTTCAGTAACATATTGCTGAAACACACGCACACACACACACACACACACACACAGCACAATGGAAAAGTAAAAATACTCCATAGGTCCTGCTCCAAATTCAACTCTAATGCACCCCCAACACACACACGCAATACTGGACTAGCAGGAAATACAAAAACACATAAGTGCACATATACTTTCGCTGCATCCACACACTAATATATACATTATGTTCATAGTGATGCAAGACAGTATGGTGCCAAAATAAGCAATTTTGTTAACCTTCCTCCCTCCCTTCTGTTTTATTTCCTAGCACTCTCCTAACACACCAATGCTTGTCCCTGAAGTCCAGAAATCAGTATCCTCATTGCTGCAGTGTGTCTGTAAAAGCCAGGGACCACCTTTGTGAAGCTGTTATCTTGTTAACCTCCATCCCTCTTGTTGTTTTATTTTGTACCGCTTTCCTCACACACTGATGCTTGGCCCTGAAGTCAGAAAAATCAGACCTCTTTGTTTTTTTTCCTTATGCTCCCACTAGGCCCCACTCTCCGCAGCTATCGCTTTTTTTCTCCTTGTACTACCACTCGACTACACTTTCAACAAAGATCATCTGTCTCCAATGTTTTTGTCTGACTCAGCACACAATGCTTGTATCTTTAAAAAAACAAGAAGGCTGGTAATTGTGTCCCTATATGCCAATAATAAGAAAGCACTAACAGCTTTATAAAGGCAGTCTCTGGCTTTTACAGACACTCTGCAGCAAAGAGGGTACTGATTTCCGGGTTCACTGAGACAAGGTGGTCGGTGGTTATGTCTGTGTATGTCAGTGGTAAAAACACTAGCAGTTTACTAATGTAGTCACTGTTTTTGATTGACACCTTGCAGTTTGCCCTTTGGGATATTTAATTTCTGATTTTGAGTCCTTGTAAGTTGAACGGACATACCACCAACCATCTTGTCTCAGCAAACCTGGAAATCAGTATCCTCGTTGCTGCAGAGTATCTGTAATAAACAGAGACTGCCTTTGTGATGCTGTTAGTGCTTTTTTATCACTGGCACATATGGACACATTCACCAACTTTCTTGTTCTGGAGAACTCAGAAGTCAGTGTCTACTTGAACCTTGCAGAGCATTCTGTGCTGGATTGCAAAATGAAAGGTTCGTTGTTAACATAATGACTGCTGACCATTGCTCTATGAACCAGAAGTGAACGCAGAGCAAGAAAATAGTGCGGTAATGGGGGAAGACAGACAAAGGAAGAGCACTGCGGTCAGTGGAGAGGAACGCATGTATTTAAACTCCACTTGTGGAAAGACACTGTCTAGGTATCTGGTCACATGCTTCCGGAGCCCCCTCTCTCTACTGTGTAATAGCAGTATGTCAGCACAGCTCTCACTATGCAGTCATAAACAGGCCTCCAGTATCTAACTTCAAACTGCTATCCTGGCAGGGAAATACAGTACAGGTACCTAGCAAATGGTTACATCACATTACAAAAGGTAAAACATTGCCTGTTTCATTGCCTTTGTAACTGGAGCACTAAAGAGCTCTGTGACTGCAGAAAATTGTGCTGGTGGCCACATTAGGTCACAGTGGCCTCATCTGAGAATTACTCGAGTGTTCAGAGTGTTATGTGTGTGGTTTGAAGGGAGGTACAAAAAAGCAAACAAACTGGATATTTTTTTTCTCTCCTACCTTTGAAGACAGGTAGGACATTACTGGCAGCAAAGCAAGAGAAATGTTGCTGGTTAAAAACTGCACTTTATGACAGTCGCTCCTCTGTTCTCATCCCCCAGCCCCACCCCTGAATCATTTATTTTTCCATTCAAATCCTAGTGGAGCTTGAGGCTGAATTAGATTAGTGGTTACTATTTCAGAGTGACCATCAGTCTTGTGTGTAGTGACAAACTGTTCCTTTATTGAAAAAGCAAAACTTCTGAACTATGTTGCACCATCTGTCTATTCTTGAGCGGCCCAGCTTATACAGTAGTCAGGAATAGAAATCTGTAAACAGAGGCAGAGGGGTTATTCTCTGCCACTTAGTGACATGTTACAGGGAACCTTTCACTGAACAGTTTGCGGGCTGGGAGAGCAAGCTATGATTTAAATTTCCTGTCTAGTGCTTAATACGCACACATGAGTAAGAACAGTAAGAGCAGGAAAAGACCTCCTGGCATTACAAGCCTGTCCAGTACTGGCAGACTGTCATCGCCACCTATATACTCCCTTCTCATATCCCTCTGTTCCTTCTCTGCAGATGCACAAATTTAGCTTGCTAAAAACTGCAAATATTTGTTGATTCAGTGGCCTCACTGTCAATGTATTTCAAGTTTCATACTCTGTATAAAAAAAGTTTTGTCTGAATTCCTTATTTGTTTTGAACTTCGTCCTTTTGAATTTAATGCAAGGGGCTTGTGAAACTTGGTTTATTGAGTAGGTTCTTCTACTCAGTCTTCACAGTGGAGGGAGAGGGGGGGCCAGACCACCAGAGAGCAGCATGAATGGTGGGGGGGGGCACAAGTTCATTTTCAGAGGAACAGATCCTGAGATGGGAAGTCCCATGGGTACCACTGGTCACCGTGCAGTGTGGTTCAACATTAAGATTGGAACAGAGGCAAACCACATGAGGACAAGGCTCTAGGACTTTAGGAAGACAGATTTTAAAGAAATGGTAGACTGCCTCAGTGAGTAAAAGTAGAAGGAAACATAGACCATTATGGTTCTCTAGGGAAGTGGCTAAGGTGGTAAAGAGGAAAAATTGGGGGCATTCAGGAGGTATAAGGAAGCACAGAGGGAGGAAAACAGGGGTATACTAAGTAAAACAAGTGGAAGCAGGAAAGGCAGTAAGAGGAACAAGGGCACAGACATAGGAAAGGATAGCCAAAGTGGTGACTACAGGAGATAAGACTTTCTTCAGGTACATAAGTGAGAAGAGGAAAGCAAGGATAGTGAAGCTAGAAGGGCGGCAGGGGGATACTGCGCAGAGGAGGATCAGGGAAAAAACCCACCCTGAACAGGTACTTCTGCTCTGTTTTCACAGTGGGGTTGGGGGACAGACAACCAGGGAGCAGCAGGAACAGTGGGGGAAGGGGAGACTGGACACAAGTGAAGGGACTTGCAGCTCGGAAAGTGGACAAGGCCATGGAACTGGACTCAATACACCCAAGGGCACTAAAGGGATTCAGGGAGGTGCTAGCTGCCTCACAGGCAGCCTTATTCAACCCTATTAAAGGAAAAGCTGGTAAAGAATCTCGAATCCAATAGGCTTCAAGACCAAAGGCAGCATGGATTCAAAGGGAGAGGTCATGCTAGACAAATGTGATTTATGTCTTTGACTGGTTGACCAGGAAAATGGATCAGGGTACAGCAGTGGATCTGGCCTATCTAGACCTTAGCAAGTCATTTCGACAATGTCCCACAAGAGACTGATAAAGAATCTGAGCAGCCTAGGGGAGGAATCCAAAGTGATGAACTGGGTAAAGAAATGGTTATTGGAGAAGGGACAGAGGGTAGCGGTTAATGGCACTCAGTCTAATGAGGGGACAGTGAACAGCAGGGTGCTGCAAGGCTCAGTACTGGGATCAATCCTCTTCAATGTCTTCATAAGTAACATTGCCAAAGAAGTGGAAAGGAAGGTATGCCTTTGTGCAGATGACACCAAAATCGGTAATAGGGTGGACAATCAGGAGAGGTAGGAGCGAATGCATAGGCATCTTGGGAAACTCTAGGAATGGTCAAGAATATTGCAGTTGGGGTTCAATGCCAAAAAATGCTAAATCATGCACCTAGGGCATAGGAACCCAGGATCTAAGTAAAGGATGGGGGAGTATTAACAGTCACTAAGCAAGAAAGTGACCTTGGGGCAGAGCTCTGGCCCAGTGGTGATGAGGGCTGAGGTGTTGGTGCCTTACTTCCTACCACACCGGTGACCCATGTTTGGGAACAGAATGGGTCATTCGGGGGTCGGCCAGGGAGGGGAGGATTGAGTGTCCCCATGGACATCTCTCCTCCCTTTGGGGATGGGGGGTAGTGTGACTCGCTGCTTGCCTGTCACCTGGAGGTGTCCAGGTGGTACCACAGCTTGGGCACACAGTACAGACCAATCACTGGTACTTGAGGATGTCTCTACGGAGGTGAAGTTTGTTGCTACACCATTGCACATAGTGCAGTCTCTGGGAACAGAAAATGGGAAAAATGGTTAGCGCAGTCTATTTGAAAAGTCCTACATGCCTACTTCCGTTTTGCACCATTACCCGGTCTCTAGCACAAATCTGGATGTGGGGCCTTCCCCTTCCCAGCCCCACCACAGAGGGCAATCTGTGGGGGATCTGGGGCCCGAGGCATGGGAGAGATAGATGCCAGATGAGAGGAGGTGGGACAGGGTTGAGAGCCCACCTTTACCGAACAGCAAGTAAAATGCTTTCTGGGGGAAAAAATGTGGCAGGGCAGTGTGAAAAAGCAGCGAGTAGGACCAGTGAGATGTTGGGATGCATAAGTAGAGAAATTTCCAGTGGGAGGAGGGTGGTGGTATTGCCACTGAATCACTCTCTTGTGAGACTCCACCTGGAGTATTGTGTCCAGTACCGAAGGCCATACCTCTCAAAGGACATAAACAGGGTGGAGGCACTCCAGAGGAGGGCAACTAAAATGGCGCAGGAGATATATAAAAGAAGGTATGGTAGGAAGCCATTCACAAGTGTGTTTTTTTCTTTATTTATAACAGCTACACTATTGTGCTTTTGTGAGAGTCCTACAGGGCAGTTTTTTTCACTGTACTTTCACTGTGCAATAGCACCAGCTTTATCAAGGGCATATCAGCAATAATGTTGCTTTAGAAACATAGAAGTTGACAGCCGATAAGGACCACAAGGCCCATCCAGTCTGCCCATTTTTTCTACCTTATGAATGAATGTGCCATAGGCCTTTACTCTGTCAATGGCCTATCTATTCATACTCATCTGTATTGCTCCCTTATGCCTATCCCATGCCTGTTTGAAGCCCTGCACTGTATTCATATCCACCACTTCCTGAGGTAGGCTGTTCCATGCATCCATCACCCTTTCTGTGAAAAAGAACTTTCTCACATTACCCCTTAATCAGTCTCCCTCTAATCTCATGCTGTGTCCTCTTGTCCTGCTAGTTTTCTTATACTGAAACATGTTAGACTCTTTCACCTTGTTAATGCCCTTAAGATGTTTGAATGTTTCAATCATACCACCTCTCTTTCACTCCTTTGCTCTAGGGTATACATATTGAGCTCCTTTAATCTGTCCTCATATGTTTTCTGATGCAGTCCCTGCACCATTTTGGTTGCCCTTCTCTGGACTGCCTCCATTTTGTTAAAGTCCTTGTGCAGGTGCGGCCTCCAGTACTGCATGCAGTACTCCAGATGGGGCCTAACCAGAGTCTTGTAAAGAGGGATTATTACCTCCCTCTTACGACTTGTGATACCCCTACTAATACACCCCAACATCCTTCTAGTCTTACCTACTGTTTTAGTGGTCTACTTGGAAACTTTCAGATCATATTGCCAGCAACTCCCCTCCCAACCTATAGGTAGCGTCAGGGTTTCTCTTTCCTATGTGCATGATCTTGCACTTCTTTGCGTTAAACCCGAGTTGCCACTCTTCTGACCATTTTGCCAGTTTTTCAAGATCTCTTCTCATTCTGCCCACCCCATCTGGATCATCTACTGTGTTGCAGATCTTGGTGTCATCTGCAAACAGACAAACCTTACCCTCCAGTCAATCTGCTAATGTCACTGATGAAGATATTGAAGAGGACTGGCCCCAGGACTGATCCCTGAGGTGCCCCACTTGTGACTTGCATCTCTTCTGACTGTATACCATTTACCACCACTCTCTGTTTTCTGCCCGTCAACCAGTTTGCTACCCAGTTGACCAACCTCTGACCCACCCTGAACCTACCCAGCTTATTAATCAATCTTCTATGTGGAACAGTATCAAAAATTTTGCTGAAGTCAAGGTAGGCAACATCAACTGCACCCCTTTGGTCCACCACTCTTGTTATCCAGTCAAAGAAATCTAGAGCTTAGTTTCACAGGACCTTCCTGTTGTAAACCCATGCTGTCTTGGATCCTGTGCTCCTATGGATTCCAGGTGTTGCACTATCCTTTCCTTAAGGAGTGCCTCCATAATCTTGCCCACTACTGAGGTAAGACTGACTGGTCAGTAGTTCCCTGCCTCCTCCCTGCTGTCACTCTTGTGGAGTGGGATCACATGAGCCCTTCTCCAGTCTTCTGGGACCTCTCCTGTGCTCAGAGACTCACTAAACAGTTCTGCTAAAGACTCTGCTAGTTCCACCCTTAACTCCTTTAATACCCTGGGATGTATCCCATCAGGTCCTATTGCATTGTTCACCCTGAGCTTAGCGAGCTCTTGTAGGACCCTTTCTTTTGTGAAGGGACTTGCGCACACCTCCCTTCCCCCTTTGTCCATGGTGCTGAGCTGTGGGCCCTGCCCTACCTTCTCCTCAGTAGATACTGAGCAGAAGTATCTACTTAGGATAGATGCTTTTCCTTGGTCCTCCTCCACACACTTCCCCTTATCCCCTTTGATCTTAGCAATACCCCCTCTGGACTTTCTCCTTTCACTAGTGTATCTATAGAAAGTCTTGTCCCCTTCTTTTACTGTTCATGCTAGTGTTTTCTCAGTTTGGGCCTTTGTCTGCCTTACTGCTTTCCCTGCTTCCCTTAAGGAAGTTTGATATGCCTTCCTATCTTCATCCCGCTGCGTTCCCTTATACTTCCTGAAGGCCAAACCTTTGGCTCTGATCTTTTCTGCTACTGTTTTTGAGAACCAAAGTGGTTGCCTCCTTCTTTTGTGCTTGCTTTTCTCCCTAACACAATGGGATGTTGCTTCAAGTATTGCATCCTTAATGCTAGTCCACTTTGCCTGTACCCCCTCACCTGTATATCTTCTTGCCAGGGCTAGCTTAACTCTGTTGGCCATCTTATCAAAGTCAGCTCCTCTAAAGTCCCATATTTTTGCCTTGGAATGGGATGATTTAGTTCTAGTGGCCAAACTGAACCATATCATGTGATGATCACTGGCCCCCAGGTGACCTTCTACCAGGAGATCCATGGTCCTTTCCCCATTAGTCAGTACTAGATTAAGGATAGCCTTGTCTCTTGTGGGTTGTTGTACCAGTTGTGTGAGGCCCTCCCCCTGCAGGGAATCCACTACTGTATGTGTCTAGTTCTGGCAGATGTTCCTGCTGGTATTGACCAATCTGTATCTGGCATGTTGAGGTCTCTCATTATCAGAACCTTCCCTTTAGCTGTTATGTTTTGTATATCGTCTAACAGTAATGCATCTATGTCCTCCCCCTGGTCTGGAGGCCTGTAGACAACTTCAGTTCATATGGCTGTCTCATTTCCTGTTTCCAGGATGACCCACAGTTCTTCTGGCTCCTTATGTGTATTCTGAATTTCTGCAGCTTTGATATTTTCATTGACATAAAGGGCCATTCCCCCCACACACCTTTTTGTACCTCAGTCTCTTCTGAACAGTGCATAGCCGGATACTGAAGTCTCCCAAGTGTGGTACCGGTGAACCATGTCTCGCTAAAGGATACTATGTCCAATTTAGCCTCTGCCATTGTTACCTCCAGGTCTGAGATCTTGTTTCCCAGACTGCGGGAATTTGTGTACATGATTTTCCATTGGCCAGATTTCAGTGCGTTATTTGTTGGGCAAAGTCTGGAGTTTAGGAGTGAGTGACTTTGCTTGTGTCTGTAAATTTTAAGCCTTTCTGTTTATTAATTGAGCAGCATGACTGGATGGACTAACCAGTCAGATAATGTTGGTCAAGAAGCATCTGATGTGTAGCCATGGGTGCCTTCATGACCAGGACATTGTCTGGCTACAAAGGCATAATACAGAGGGCCACATTGCTATTATAAGCTCCCGATAGGGTTTTAAAATAAAGTAAAACTAAGCCTTATTTTAATATGAGAACAGTTGTAGCTCTGTGCACAGTGAGTCTCATGCTCTGTTTACACTAGCGATCCATTACAAATGGAACAATGACCCATAGCGGACCAATCAGAACATGACATTCCCCACTGAGCATTCTGTGAGATTTATATTAAGGGTATTTGCCCATTACAGATAATGTGCAGCTCAGGCTGAATCTGGAGCGGAAATCATAATGTGCTGCTTGTGACATAATGTAAAAGCCTTTTGCAGTGGAAATAACTATGGTGTCACAGGCAGAGAATTATGACCAGCTCCACAATAAGCCTCAGTTATAGATGAACTGTGAAGAACAAGACTCCTGTTGATATATACAAATCCTTGTAGATGATGAATGAAACAGCTTTTAAACAAATCTTTGTGAGTTGAGTTCTGCTAGTGTCAGCTGCAATTTTGTTGCTGGTGGCTTGTCCACATCTTTAAACAGGTGATCAGCAGTGCCCATCCAACAATGAATTCATTAACAAATCTGCCTTCTATTTGACAAAACTATTCATGCTTCACTAGTGCACCCTTATTCTCTGTGCCACCTTCTTCCTTCTCTTACCTGCTAACTGTCCCCTTCAATGCATATGACACCATCAGTGGCTGAGCTCAGCAAGCAGATCTTGCTCTTTGAAACAACCTACCATTGAAACTAGTGTAAGGTCAACTGACTTCATCTACTGTATGAAATCCCTCATCAGGATTGGACGTTTTCCCACAGCTTTGTAAAAATAACTTCCACCCACACTCCCTCTCTACCCATACCACCCAAATTCATTTCAACAATTGTATTGTATACACCTGCACAATTCTACTTGCTATCTAATAATCTGTCCAGAAGTAGATGCCAGTACATATTTGTATGGCGTCCATCTGACTTGTATCTTATTATTTATGTTGCTTTGTTTACTAGTGTTTATCATTTGCCATTGTTTATATTTGAGGTGTTTTGTGTAGGGTTGTGGGGATGGTGGCACATTATTCAACTTACTAGGCTATGCAGAAGATAACTAATCTGGATAGTGCAATGCCTGCTTGTTACTCAGCCTATGAGGATATTTGAGATTTAGGTATTACTTGTATTATTAAAAACAGTATATGTGGCATATAAGGAATCCATTAGCTCCTTTTTGAAGTATCTGACTTCCCATAAATAAATTAAAACTTCCTAGATAAAGTGGGTGAAAGTATTTGACTCCCAGAAAAGAAAAATTAAAATTAAAGAGCTACTGGCGCCTCAAAGAAAACTTTGAAAACATAATAATTAGGTGCAATTCAGCTTGCATTCCATATATATTCTATATATTTCTCTTCCCCATTATTTATTACTGAGTACATTTGCATGACTACATGACCTTTATCACTTAAAGTGTCCTTAGAGTTCATGTGCCTCTACAACTTACTCCCTACTTTAAGTCATAATCCTCAGTTGTGACATCACAATCGGTTGCTATGGGAGTAACTGTGGTGTAACAAGCAGTGAATTATGACCTTAGGTAGGGAGGGAGTAACAGGGATAGAAGAACTTTTCAGCAACAAAGATTTTGTTTTAATGCAAATGACCTCAGTAATAAATAATGGGGAGGAGGATACAAAACTAATGTGAAACACAAGTTGAACTGTCTAAATATTATGGTTTGTTAAAGTTGTCCTGAAGGTGTCAGCTGTCCTTCAAGGCACTTGTAATATTACAGGATAGACATCAAATCTAATTTATTTTATTGAACAAAAGTATATTTTACCAATAATATTGACATGAAATAAAACAAGTCCTTAGAACAGTGCCTTCCAACATTTGGGACCTGGAATGTTTTCTGACTTTCAAAAAAACTGGAATTACTACCAGATTTTGACTTCCATCAAAAATAAATTAACTGAACCTCCTATCAGTATCCACACAACATTAATTTTGAGTGCATTGCATTGCAGTAAATTGGTCTCCAGATGGCAGACAAACATAAAATTAGGAAATGGGTATAAAAAAATCCAGAAACCTGATTGGCTGAGGAGCGTACAACCCAGTGCTGATATCCAAACACAACAACACTGGAAAAAGATCCGTGACCTCACTGACCAGTTTACATTAAGCAGGCACAGCTGTATTACTATATCTTCATTCTATTATTTGTATTTAAAATAAAACATGTTGTACCTGACATCTACTAGCCTAACAGCAAAATTATAATGGCTCAACATGATTACCTTTTCCTTTTTCTCTTTTTTTTACCTTTTTTCCCTAATTAAATTATAAAATTCTTTTTACAAATTATTTCTTTATTAATAATAAAGGGCCCATTTCATAATCGCAATAAGGGACTCCAATTTGTGCTTTGTGCTGGGATAAAGTCACTTCTCAGGAGGTGGCAGCACTCCATCTTTGGTCTCATGCTTAAAACCACCCAAGGCATGCCAATATCCCAGCAGAAGCACACCCTGTCATGCCTTATTGCTTAAATGGTGGTCGACTGATAGTCATAGTAATGCATCTCAGCCTTGACAGTCATAGTAATACATCTCAGCCCGTTAGTAATCATGAGGTCATGTTTCCACGTTACAAGGAGTGTGTTTAATGCCCCAGTTTTTAACAATACAGCTACTGATGTTTGGGTCTTTTAGGATTTGGAGGAATATTTGCTGTCCCTCTCTAGGTGCAGTACTATCATGAAGGAGGATTCACAGCTGACGGATGACACAGTGCATTGAACTACAGTACAAGATTCTTAACTGTCAACATGAGGATGAGACTACACTACTTGGAAACCATTCAACATGATGCAAAGGAAAGAAGTCCCTTTGAAGAAATAAAGATGAGAGGGCATATTACATCTTAGAAGTTGTTTTCTATATGTATGTAGGTGGCAACTAATGAGCTAAGCAGTCACGGTGTGTATATATATACAGTATGTATAGTGTGTGTGTGTGTGTGTGTGTGTGTGTGTGTGTGTGTGTGTGTGTGTGTGTGTACTATACAGTCTAGTGTTACTTGCTCCAGCCCTCCCAGGTCTCCCTCAAGCCTGCACCGGCTTCCCTACACAGCAAGGTATGGGCACTCACCCGGACTCCAAACTGGAGTTCCCATAGGCCGCAGAGCAACCTGAGGCAGCAGTGATTGGTTGCTTCCCCTCAGGCTCTGCTCTGATTGGCCTGGCACTGGACTTGGCTTTTTAAGCCTAAAAAATATGGTCTTTGAACCAGCTTCGGCTCTTGGGCCAGTTCTTGCCATTTACTTCTCGGGATTTTCTCCCCCCCACCTTCATCCTTTATTAAATACACTTTTCCCCCGCCGCTTCATTGTAGAGTAACACTTATTGGAGGATACACCTAGATCAGGATACGCTGCTAACTGATTCATTAGGAGCTGTTCCAGTTTCTCAGAGCATGATCTGCCAATTGTCAGAACACAAAATGAAGTCTGTCACTCACCTTTCCTGCCTCCTAGTTGGCCGGTCTCTGCTGATTCTCAACTCAAGCACTGATATGCAAGATTCCTAGACCAACCCCTATAAGGGCAAATCTTCTTGCCTCTCCAATGTAATTTCTCCCTGTAGCTATTCGCTACCTTCCCAGCAAGTCTCCCTGCAATTCAGGTGCTACGCCAATCCCTTTGCACTCAAATTTCTTCCAGCACCTCTCGCACTGTACAAACAGCAGCTGATCACCTTCAAGGCTCAGACACTCCTGCTTGCAACCATGGGGCACATCAGACCCCAGTCTACTGACACCTCAGCCATACATGCCCATAACTACAAAAGGGGACAGGATAGGCTGCTGAAATTGCAGTTCAATATCCTTAAAAAGATCCTGCTGATCTTCCTACTTTGCGCAGACAATGTCGACCTAAACCCAGGACCACTTTCCCCAATCTCTGCTTCCTCCAGTCTAGTAGATTTAAAGGGGATGCGTCTCCTCCACATTAATGCCTGTAGTTTCATAAAAAAATTGGATTCCATCCAGACCTGGCTTAACCACACTGCCCCTGATGTGCTTGTCGTCACTGAGTCCTGGCTACAACCTTCCATGCAGGATGACAAAGTAAATGTTCCCTCTTATAAGGTCTTTAGAATGGATAGGAAGGTCAGAGGGGGAGGAATAGCCATCTACATACAGGATAAATATATAGCCTCCATTGTAAACTCCACCTCTGAGCCCAAGGAGTTTGACAGTCTCACTATACGAATTCAACTATCTCCTGCTCAATCTCTCCTTGTCATAGGATGCTGCAGACCTCCTTCAGCAGGGATTAAGGTACAGTATTAAACCACTTGAGCACCTTGCTCAATATGCTGTCATCAGATGTCGTAGTCATGGGTGACCTCATCCTAGACTGGCTCTCTCCTTGCTCCAAACCCCTTAAAGAATTCTGTGATGCCTTCAGCCTCTCCAAACTTATCTTGGAACCTACCCACCTAAATGCAAAAAATCTGGCTAACAGTTCATTACTTGATATCATTCTAGTAAGCAAACCACACCTATTCACCCATTCAGGTGTTTTTTCAGTGATCTCAGTGATCATTGCACCATAGCCTGTGTTAGATCCCTACCCAAGCCCATCTCAACTTCCAGATACAGTACGTATTCAGAAGGAATCATTTCAATGTCAACACTTATGCCTTCCTATCGGATTTACAATACTCTCATTGGCAATATTTCTACCTTGCCCTCTCTGTCATCGAAGCCTATAACGTCTTCCATAAGATCCTCATGGATGCGATCAACTGACATGCTCCTCTTGTAAAAATGTGGACAAAGAAAATTTATTGCCCATGGTTTTTCACTAGCCTTAACACAGTGCTACTCCATAGGGATGCCATGTGGAAAAAAGCCTGCAAAACTAAACTGCTCTCTGATTGGACTGCTTTCAGAACAGCCAGAAATCAGTGTATAAAACTCATCAGAGCTGCCAAGACTAGTTACTATAATGACAAACTAGATGCATCCACCAACTGTCCCTCCAAATTCTGGAGAACCCTCAAGGAAATTGAAGGGCATAGGTCCTCAAACTGCCTACCCACAAAAATCAGAACAGGAAATTCCTCATATACAAACAAACATGAAATCCTAAACTTGTTAAATAACCATTTCACCACGGCGGGCTTGGCTTTTGATTCCTCACCAGTCAACAACCTATGAGATCAGCTATGTGGGCAAGACAAGGCCTCCGTCACCTCCGACCCCCCATCGTCCATACCCTCCTTCTCCTTTGGCCTGATCACTTTAAAACAGGTGGATAACCTGCTCCTCAAACTTGACACTTGTAAGAGCACAGCAGCAGATTCTATTGACCCATACATTTTAAAAATAAGCTACCACATTTTGGCGGTACCAATTACTCATCTTTTTAACCTCTCCCTTACTCAGGGAACCCTTCTTACAATAGGGAAAACAGCCCATGTTATCCCCCTCTTCAAGTTGGGTGATCCTAGTGATCTTAATGGCTATAGACCCATCTCCCTTCTTCCCACCCTTTCAAAACTGCTAAATAAACTAGTTAAAGCACTTACTAACAGTTGAAGCAAAAACAAACTAGTGCAGTCAACATTTCTCCTCTTACTGGATTATGTGGATATCCTTTATGGACAAGGTACTTGTGCAGTGTTAAAAAAGCTTGACATCCTCTACCGTCGAGCAGTAGGTTTCATCACAGGAGCACCTTACTCTACTCATCATTGCTCCTTATATGCGTTAGTTGGATGGACCTCCCTCAGCTACAGACATCACAGAAATGCAGCCACCTGGACCTACCATGCCATTATAAAATAACTACCCCACTGTATCTCTGACTGCCTGCTTATGTGTTCCCCTGGAACCTATGCACTAAGAAGCTTATCTTACATATCTTTAGTTATTCCCAATGTCAGAACTCACCTTGGGGAGTGCGTGCCAGTGCTGTGAAGAATGGCAGCATAGAAGATCAGTTCCTCAGCTTTAAGTTTTATTTTATTTTAAAAAACACATTTATTTGGCCAGTTCGCATCTAAAATACATTGTTAAAGAAACCGGAACCTCTAGAGGGTATTTTCTCACTTAAAAATACAATTATCAGCTAATTTTACACTGTTTTTAAAAAAACGCTCAAGTAACTGCAACGATGGATCAGAGGAATACGGCTCTCCATTCTGCGGAGCACTCTACAATGGCTGACAAAACTGACATTCAGCTGTTAAAAGAAATGCTAAGCGATATTAAGATTGAGATCGGGGATGTCAAACAAACTGTGGCAGACAGCAGGCAAGATGCAATTTTATTTGCTAAGTGGCTAGACCACTCTGAAGAACAAATTGATATATTTAAAGAGACAGTGGCAAGTTTAGAGGATCAGATAATAATACAAAATAAACAAATTCACTTTCTGACAGAGAAAATAGATGATCTCGAAAACAGAAGTAGAAGAAATAATCTGAGAAAATTGGGTATACAAGAGGGGATGGAAGGAAATAACATGATTGAATTTTTACAACAACTTCTCCCATCTATGTTAGAATATCAGTGGCCCTGGGCTCTTGAAATTGAATGGGCTCATCGTACCTTTGGTCCTCATCCAAAAATAGGGCAGAGACCCAGGCCCATAATTGCTCATTTTTTAAGATTTTCAGTAAAAGAACAGATTTTACAATTGTCTAGAGAAAAGAAATAACTAAGCTGGAGGGGGAACAAAATCCTAGTCTTTCAGGATTTTTTTGCATTGATTATGGAAAAAAGAATTTTTTTTTTTTTGAGATCAAACAGAGACTAGTTAAACTGGGCATTTAATACTACTTTAAATACCCTGCAATTCTGAATGTTCTTGAACCAGATGGGAGAATTCAATCATTTACTAACACCAGAGAGGCTTTATCATTTGTGCTGATGTGTGAGAAAATGGTTCGAGCCTCTCCACAAAATGAACAGATCAACCATATTTCAAAAAAGCAGCGAGTAGAAAATACTGCTTGAGCCTTGCCAGAGCGTTCCAAATCATGAGTCATCTCAACTGAAGCAGGTCAGAATGTGCAAACTCAGACTCATTCAGGTGCACAAATCTACATTGGGAAGAGTATGAATGCCAATAAGCTAGAAGATCTGAAAGCCAAAACTTCACCCCCTCCACTCTACTCTCTAGACACTCAGAGAAATCAAAGTCCAGACCAACAACATACCTCGTTGATCACCAGGAAATCGAGAGCACCAACTAAACAAAGCCATCTTCCAATTCTTGGCTCTAATGCCCAAAGAATTAGAAGTAGATCGAGGAGTAGAGGAAGCAGCAGGTCATGTGATTCAACGTTAGGCACATCTACACAAGGAGAACTAGATATGCAACCCAACCTTGATGGTAACAACCCAAACAGCAATTTTAATTGAGATGCCTTGACAGAATTTGAGCTCCCAATTGGTTATGTAGATATTTTGTTGCTGCCAGTATGTTAGGGTGTGCTCAACATATTAAGATCCTGATTGGCTGACTATTCTGACAAGTCACTTTTCTTCAGTCACCATGTTGTAAGATCCAAATAATCATGGAAAGAGGGCTTGCTTCCTTTTTTTGCTTTTTCATCACATTAGCTGGGAGATAAGCAAAAGGACAACAACCAGGTTTGCAGACGTTATTGCTCCCCTGAACTCTGCATAAAATATACTTGTTTTAGTTCTTTTTGCCAAAGCTTTCAAATAGCAAGCTCATAAACAATTTAGAAATGAGGATGTAGTCTTGAAACATGATTCTTTCTTATGAAGCAAAATAGGCTGCTTTAAGGGGGAAAAATTGCCTCGCTATGCAGTGGGGTCTGAAGTAGGAAAGGAGAGTAGGATTGTATGCTGTACTATTACTCTGGCTGGGATTCTAGTACTGTTGTACAAATACTTTTGTCTTGTAATTTTGTTGATCTCCATCTAGCCTTGCATATAGTGGAAAGGGGGGGGAGGGGAAATGTTTCCTAATGTTTTTCTTAGGGAGAACATAAGAATATTAGGATGTACTTATATTTACTCTGTACAGAAATAATACTGTAAGCCTGATAACATTCTGAGATGAAGCCTTACTAATACTTGTCTAAGGAATAAACCCATATGACTGCTCAGTTGCAATAACTTATTGGTGCCAATCTAAACCTTTATATCTGATATTCTTCTCTCCTTTTATATTATATGAGTGGCTTTTAAATTGAAGTGAGAATTAAAAAGTAGGGGGAGAAGAACTCCTATTATGTTTGGGGCAAATATATCATAAACAATGTTATATTTAAGGATCCAGTGGTAATGTGCTAAGCATTTACAAGAAATATGCAACAGCTTACACAGCTCAAAATTGACTAACTCCTTTAGCCATACTCCCCAGATGCAGTCATGGAGATGACTCTATTTTTGGAGACTTGGTGGGGTAAGGGCCTAATTTTTATACAGTTACCTAGTGACACTGAAATAGATCCATGAACGTAACTTTAATACTTTTGAGTTGCCTCCCTTCTCCTCTTGTCCCTTTTTACTACCTTTTTTCTTTTTTCTCCTATCTGTTTGAGTCATATTTGTACTAAAGAAGTCTTCTACAGAACTATTGAGTTATGCACTGAAGTCTGGAATAAAGCTTACACCTCTTTGGTGGTGATTGGTAAGGAACGAACTGGTTTCTATCAAGTATCCTTCTCATATATGATAGTATGCTTATGAGTGTTAAAACTGGTGATCTATGTCTTCATTTAGTTGAAGCCATCTTAGGTACCCATAACCTTAGACTTTTAGTCCGGTGCAAGTTGGGCAACAGAGGTAGAATACCAGCCTACCTAACATACCCAATAAATAACCTATTGGGTTAGTTTTAGTTGATTTATTTTCTTTCATTTAGTTATTAGTATTCAATAATGAAGAAAATTACTTAAAAATAAATAAGGAACCAAACAACCTTTTAACAAAAGTTCAAATTGTAAATAATAAGTTCTAGATAAGTTTAGTAGCATTAAGGTAAAGAAAGTTTTTCTTTTTTTTTTTTAGGAAAGCATATGTGGTTGTGCGGGAAGGTGGGAATCAATAGCTGAAGTTTTTGCAGTGTGTCAATTGATAATTCACCATTTGTGTATTTTTTGTTTTGACTTAAGAAAGTGTGAACAAGAGTTAATCCTGTTTGAAAATGAGTCATTACAGATTTGCATCTTGGAATGTCAAAGGTCTTGGATCTCTGATCAAAAGGAAAAAAAAATTATGTTATTTGAACAAAAGGAAAGCAGATATTGTTTTTATTCAAGAAACTCATTTAACATTTGAAGAATCCTTAAAACTTAAAAGGGGCTGGGTAGGACAAGCTGAAAGTGTGTGTTACTCATCAAAAAGAGAGGTACATCTATTCTGATTAGAAAAGGAATTAACTTCATTAAACACAATCACATTTCTGATGTAGAAGGGCATTATCAGATTCTAACTGGTTTATTAGATGGACAAGGGATTGCTCTATGTAATGTGTATGCACCTAATGACAGAAGAAGTGAGTTCTATAACACACTTAAGGTGGCACTGAGCTCTTTCACTGATTATGAAATTGTGATTGGAGGTGACTTTAATGAACTATTACACCCCATTCTGGATAGATCCTCTACCAAAAAGGTGCAAATGAAAACAAATTCAAGAGAGTCACTTAAGAAAATATTAAATGACACAAGTCTTACAGATTCATGGTGCACATTACACCCTACTGATAAGGATTTCTCCTTTTTCAAATATACATTTAATTTACAGTAGGACTGATTACTTGTTTATTTCACACTCAATGATAACTAATATGTTAGAGGCTAAGCTGGATACAATTGTTATTTCTGACCATGCCCTATTAACCTTGGATCGGGTAGTTGGGGGCTTAAGAGAAAGAATACAGAGATGGAGGTTTAATACTTCATTACTAAAAGATAAAGATTTTACTACATGGGTTCAGAAACAAACAAACGAATACTTCCAAATCAATAATAATGGAGAAGCCTCACAGACTTCAATTTGGGAGGCATACAAGGCACGTATTCAAGGAGAAATGATAACATATTCATCTAGTAGGAAAAAAGATGAATTAGGAAAACTATCTGAGCTATCCAAAAAGCAAAAAAAAAAAAACACCAATAGATGAAACATTGCACAAAATGTCTGTGCTAAAAGGAGAAATAAATACTATACTATCACAAAAAGCAGAATATGCACTTTTCAGAATAAGACAAAAATACTGGGAGGCTGGAGAAAAAGCAGGTAAGTTACTAGCTTTTAGACTCAAAAAACACAGCAACAAAACATTATAACCGGTATTAAAAACAAGCTAGGAATAACAGTCACAAGAAATAAAGAAATTAATAAAAAATTCCATGACTTCTTTCAGAATATATACTCAGAAAAGAAAACACTGCCACCTGATAAGTTAGATAACTTGTTTTTTAAATTAAGCTACCCTCCCTACAACAAGAAGGCAGAAAAATGTTAGGGGAAAGTATTTCTTTAGAGAAAATGCAACTAGTTATGCAGGACCTTCCTTCTGGGAAAACACCTGGGCCTGATGGCTTCCCAGGTGAATACTATAAAAAATTGGCACAAATATTACTGCCACATTTACATGTGATGCTGAAAGATGCATGGGATAAAAAAATCTTCCTCCTACCATGCAACAAGCCGATCTCACACTAATTCCTAAGAAAGGTAAAGATAGTCTGGATTGTGCCAGTTATAGGCCAATCTCTCTTATGAATACTGATTACAAAATACTTACCAAGGTGTTATCTAAAAGAATTTAGGCTGTTACAACCAAGTTGGTAGGTCAAGAACAGGTAGGATTTATCAAAAATAGATCCAGAGCAGATAGTGTGCGCAGGTTATTAAACCTGATATGGTTAGCCAATAAAAAGAAAGACTCTTACATTATATTGTCACTTGACATACTTAGATCCTTTGATTCTGTGAACTGGTCATTCATGACAAAAACACTTACTAAATTTTGTTTTGGGGATGATTTCTCTAAATGGGTAATGATGTTATATGATAAACCAAAAACTCAGGTTCTAACCAATGATATACTATCTCCCGAAATTGTATTAACCTGTGGTACAAGGCAAGGATGTCCACTCTCCCCTTATCTCTTTATTTTAGCCTTTGAGCCACTTATACAAATAGTTAATACACACCCAGAAATCAAAGGTATAGCTTTACAAAAGAAGGACCACAAGGCCTTCACATTTGCAGATGACCTGCTATTGGCAATAAGTAATCCAGTACATTCATGCCAATGTTTGAAAGCCATTTAAAAAGTTTTTGAGGATTTTTTGGGCTTGAAAATAAATTGGGGGAAAACGCAGCTACTACAGAATGGTATTACTTCTCCAGTTAAGAATTTACTGGAGAATGTATTAGACAAGAAATGGTTCAAGGACAGCATTACATATTTAGGTTTACAAATTACAGTCTGTCTAAAACAAATAGTAAATCTTAATTATGAGCCATTAATAAAAGATATTGAATTGGATTTGACCAGATGGTGGAAACTAAATCTCTCGCTATGAGGAAGAGTGCACATAATAAAAATGAATATTGCACCAAGACTATTTTATCTATTTCAAAATTTACCTATCCTGCTGGGGAAAAACCTTTTCAAGAGACTAGATCGAATAATGGTGAACTTTATATGGCAAGGAAAACCACCGAGGTTGAGTTTATCTAAATTAAGAATGCTGTGTAGTGTTGGTGGATTTGCTTTACTATGGTGGGAACGATATCAGCTAGCTTTTATTCTGAAACATGCATTGAAACATTATAAATGCCCAAGCATAGTGACCAATAGTAGATCACAGCCTTTCTGGATAGAAATGGAAAAAGCACACTTAGTCCCAACTCCCTTTTTGATCATCTATATATCCCACAATAAGGGAAGACAATAGACAATCCCTGTATTCAGGATTCAATATTATCACTTAAAAAAATTAACAGTATTATAAATCCAACCAATATACCATTTGGTATGATGCCATTATGGGGCAATTCAAGATTAAAGAAGTGCAATAAAACTCTTTCAAACTCAGAGTGGTCAAACATGGGTATATCCAGACTATCTCATCTGATTGATGAAAACACTAAAGTTCTACTCTCATTTCAAGAACGTAGGAAGAAATATAAGATTCATGGATATCAGTTCCATTTTTGCTTGCAGTTAAGAAAATTATTGGTTGGATCAGATGTTTTAAAAGATGACTACACATTGTCACCTTGTGAGGACTGGGAACAGTTGTTCACAATAACCTCACTTAAAAAAGGGTCTGAGATCATTTATAAAATACTTACTGATAAATTAACATCTCCATGTTTGACCATTAAGGCCAAAAGAAAATGGGAGGAAGAACTGGATCTCATAATAACAGAGGAATAGTGGAATAAGACGTGGATGACTGCTACTAAAAATCACAAAGAGACCCAAGGTAGGCTAATCCAATTCAAAATTCTGCATAGATATTGTTTGAGCCCTCATAAATTATTTTCAATGGGTTATTTAAAAAATACCAATTGTTGGAGATGTAATGATATAAATGGGGGCTTATTACATATGTTATGGGGTTGTCTGAAAATCTAAATAATTTGGAAGACAATACAGACAATCTGTTGTAGGGTAACAGGGCAAAATACGAATTTATCCCCACTAATTTTTATCCTTGGAATTATACCTGACTCATCACTATTAGAATTGAATAAATACCAAAAAATATGGATTTTGCAAGCATCCCTTAGCCTTAAAAGACTCATTTTACAACATTGGAAAGATAATAATTCATCCTGTATTAGTGAATGATACTCACAAATGGCTTTCTTATATAACAATGAGAGCATTTGTTATGCTATGGATGATAAGTTAGATATACTAGATAGTATTTGGTCGCCCTTTTGGCACATGGTGTAATAAATGTGGATGTTCAAGTTATAGAGAGATCTGATATTACCAAATCCCAAGCTATACTGTTGTACCTTAGTTAACACCAAAGGCTAATACTAAAACTTTTTATTTGAAATGGTGAATGTATATATATACTGTATATATATATACACCATGCTCCTTCTGCCCCTGGTGCCCCTTCTGACAAGCACTCGCCAAATCGCTACAGTGTGTGTCAGTGGCACAAGTCTCTTAGACCACCTCCTGGCTGGTCTAACTTGAGCCTCCTGTTGCATTCATGCTGGGGCTTTGAAAATTACAAATAAAGGGATGGTGCAGCCTCTCTGTGACACAAGACCCCCTTGTAATCTGGCACACAGGTGCTTCTGTCACAAGGGTGGTGCAGGGTGGCATGGGTACAAGGCATCCTGATTTTGATGCAGCTTGCACTCAAAAATTGGCATTGTTGTAAAGTTTGATGCAAGGTGCCACTTGTGTCATACCCATTTGGCACAGGCACCTTGCGTGAAACAAACCCTTTTGAAAAGCAGGCCCTATGATAATAAAGTTTATTGCTAACTTCCATGGAAAAATATAAATTTTGACTTTAAAAGCTAGTGTAAGAGGACTTTAGCATAGTAAAATGTGGGATGTCCCCACTAATTTGGGTCCGTTGCGAGGTGTAATGTGAGGTGTAATGTGTGTAGGTAAACAGCATTATTTATTTTCCAGTGATGTCAATCACTTGCCATTTTAGAAATAGTAACAATCTCACTCAGAACACGGAAAGCATCCAAAAGAAAACTGTTGATCAGACAGCAGAGCCAGCAAAACAGATCAGATAATGGAAAAATAGCTCAAAATCAAAAGGAATCCCCACTTTAGGCCCTGGATGTCCTGAGCTGCTGTTACCAATTTCAGCCTTTCTGAAAGCTAAATGTGCAACACCTTGTTTTATATAGACCAAGGGGTCCACCTGGTGGCTGATGTGATGTTGCATGTGTGACTGGAGTGAGTTAAAGCACAAGGCTCAAGATGTACATGTGGCTGTGCTGCACTCGTTAACCCTTTCAACATTGTTTTCATATAAAATGGCACCAGTTTAAAAAGGAAATCTCAGTGATCTGGTTTAAGTTTGCCCTATGTGTCAATCCAATATGGGAGAATGACATCAGTGATTCACCCTTTGGCTGCCACCAAAAGGTATATTTGTCCTAAAAACCTATACGTTCTATATCTTCTGGTAGCCTAAGGGTTTTAATAGCTTTCCCTTGCAGTCTCAGAGGTTCCTTATATCAGTAAAGGGTTATAACCTAGTTCTGAAAAAAATCTCCAAACTGAACCTCTACTTAAAAACTATTTGAGTAGCTTGCTTGGCTTTTTGGTAGATAACACACACACACACACACACACACATATATATATATATATATATATAGATACTCATATTAACTGTATATATGGTATACGTTACATATCTATTGGCAAGAATTTTGTAAACAAGAACTTTCTGAGCTTTTTCCAGGTTGAATTAAAACTGGGTTGAACCCAAACCAGAACAGTGTCCTACTGAAGTCATGCACGAGGTCATCGAGGTCATCAGGTTACTCATAAATTGGAGACCTTATTTATACCCACCGAATATGACAGAACTTCCTTAACCATGTTAATTTCTAGTGAAATGCCAATCACCAATTAGGTCTCTTTCTCTGATACGTGCACACATCTGAAATGGTCTTGCCATTCTAGCAGGCTGAAAATAGAAGAAAAGGAATGAAATGTTACTTATGATTAACAGTTATTTTAAACCAAGGATGGAAATGAGAAAGGAAAATGTGGGCGCATTATGATTAGCAGGTCATTAACTGTGATGTACAGTCTACTGGATGCAACAGTCCTGTCCATCCAAACCCAGAACTATGGAGCCATTAAAGGCCCTAGCCAGCGGTGCATGGGAAATCTGACAATGATGGATGGGACCAGACCCCCAGATTTGATCTGGGGAAGGGGGATAAAAAGGGGCTATGCAACGAAAGATACCTTATTCAAACATTCACTCTGCGGGGATTATGTTGCTGCAGATAGACCGGGGAATAAGGCTTGTATGCGTATTACGGATCAGAGTAGTTGCAGCCAATCAGAAGTCTTCTTTATGGATCATGTCAAGCACTCTTATAGCCATAAGAGTGTTTCATGCACCTTTAACTTCCATTATGAAACTTGCACTGCAGTACCACAGAACAAAAAGTCCATTCAAATACTGCTTTCCTGTTGCTGTGGCAACATTACAAGGAAGTGTGTTCTAGATTCCCACTGTCTGATGAATAACAGATGTGCAAGTGGTTCTAGAAACATAGAAAGTGACTGCAGAAGGAGACCATTTGGTCCATCTAGTCTGCCCTTGATTTATTTACTACCCCCTTAATTGCCCTTGTGTGTGAGGCACCCCTGTGTCTATCCCACGCTGTCTTGAATTCCCCCACTGTCTTTGCCCCTACCACCCCAGCGGCAGGCTATGCCATGCATCTACCACTCTCTCTGTGAAGAAGAACTTCTTGATATTGGTATTTAGCCTCCCCCCGCCACCTTAGCCTCAGGTCATGTCCCCTAGTTTTGCTGCCCTTTTTGAAGTGAAGGGGATCCTGCACCTGTGCTTTATTTATGCCTTTCATGTATTTAAAGGTCTCGATCATGTCTCCCCTCTCCCTTCTCTGCTCCAGGAAGTACATGTTCAGTTCTCTCAATCTCTCCTTGTAAGACAATTGTTGCAACCCCTGTACCATTTTTGTCATCTTTCTCTGTACTGTTTCGTACCAGTTGATGTCCTTTTTGAGGTGTGGCCTCCAAAACTGGACACAGTACTCCAGGTATGGCTGGACCAGAGTTCTATACAGTGGCATGACCACCTCTCTCTTCCTGCTTGTGATTCCCCTTCCTATACATCTCAGCATGCCACTGGCCTTAAGTGCCACATTTTCACATTGTTTTCCCTTTTTTAAATAATCTGAAATCATGATTCCCAGATCACGCTCTTGGTTTGAGGCCACTAGTCTAACCCCTCCTAGGTAATTGCACTGTCTTTGGCTTACCACTTCTCATGTGCGTGACTTTGCACTTTTTGGCATTAAATCACAACTTCCATGCTCCAGACCACTCCTCAACCTCCTTTACTTCTGATTGCATTTTGCTCACTCCGTCTAAGGAGTTCACCCTGTTACAGATCTTGGTGTCATCGGTGAATAGACACACCTTCCCTTCAAGTTCATCTGCCATGTCAGCTATGAAAATATTGAAGAGTAGAGGCCCCAGCACTGAGCCCTAGGCTACACCACTGGCTACCTTACCCTCAGATGATACTGTGCCATTTATCTGAACTCTCTGTGTTCTACCTTGCAGCCAATTGTTTACCCATTTAACCACCTCCTGACCAACCCCTGTGTATTCTAACTTCTTTACTGACCTTCTGTATGGAACTGAGTCAAAGGCTTTGCTAAAGTCCAGGTAGACCACCCAGTTGAAAAATTCAACCAGATTTGTTTGGCATGACCTTCTTGACATGAAACCATTCTGTTCTGGGTCCAGCTTCCTGTTTGCTTCGAGAAATGCTATTATTCTCTCTTTGAACAGTGACGTGATAATTTTTCCCACTATAGACGTGAGACTAACTGGTCGGTAGTTACCGGACTCTTCCTTGCTGCCTTATTCATGGAGTGGGACCGTTATTGCCATTTTCCAGTACTTGGGCACCACTCCACTCTTCAGCGATCTGGTGAATAGTTTTGCCAATGGATCTGGCAGCTCATTTGTCAGTTCCTTTAGGATTCTGGGATGTAACTCATCTGGTCCCAGTGCAGTCTTTTGGGGTGTTCCTAATGTTCAGGACTTATGCATCAAGAGGATATCAAAAAACAGTTGGCTATAATTTCACAATTAGCAGGTATTTCGGTTCAACTTAGAAAGGATGCAGATGGAACAACCAGTATCATCAATGAATTTTAAAAAGGTAAGCAATAACAAAATATAAGTTTTTGACTAGAAATTATATGATGCAAAAAGGTTTGACATTGTCCCTTTAAGGCTTCTTCCAGTGGAATATACAAATTACGACATTTCAGAAGCTCCATTGAAAATAAATAACTAAAAGTACCTGAATAGAGTTGTAAAGACGTCACAGTTCCAGGTATTTTCTGAGAAACCAGTTATCTATTCCTAAGCAAAACATACAATAAATATTTGAAAACAAAAGCCATGACATAACCGCGTGGTCAGAATATTAAAAATGTTTTATAAGAAATGTAAAAACAAAATTAATCATTTCGGAAAGAAAATGGAACTCTAACTTGCAACAGATGCAGACAAAAAATGCAAGCAGTTGCACAGTTATATCAATAGCCTGACAAAAAAAAAAGATCTGAATATAAGTAACATTAATATTAAAAGGGAAATAATAAACCCAATAAACAAACCCAATCACAACTCAGTGCCCTTGTACATTACCAGGAAAGCCAGCAGAATTAATATAAATGCAGACAACATACTACAAAAAATTCAAAATCTTAAAAAATCAGAGTGCTGTAGGACCTGAGGAAGTTTCCACTCAAATGCTGAAATTAAATATTGGGCTAATACATAACCATTCCCTCAAAACATTATTTGAAAAATCAATAAATACAGGTCCTGGGTAACATTCTAGAATACCTAATTAAAGATATAATACAAGCCACATGTCTAGCAATGATTTCACTGACAGAGAGCAGCAGGGATTCACAAAGGGACAATCATGTACCACAAATGTAATCTGTCTCTATGAAAATGTGACCTAGTTCCTGGATAGCAGTACCCCCATAGACATAATTGTGTTAGACCTTTGCCAGGCATCTGCCACTGTAACACACTAGACAGTCATTGAAAAAAATATGCCTTACCTAGCTATTCGCCCCCGTATTATAAACTGGATATACTGCACATAACTGTCTGTGTGGTAGAACTCAAACCAGCCCGAGTCATATGAACATTCATCACTGTAAGCCTTGCCTATTATTGTACTGACAGCGATACTAAACACTTATACTGTAGGGTTAGTGCCTCTGGACTTATTTGCTGTATATGCATCTCAATTGCTAAGGGGTCCCATTCTTGATTAGCAGGGTGCAATGGTGGAAACTGTGCAGAATGGCAATTATATACAACAACCTAAAACAATTCTTTGTCTGCAATGGAGACTGATGTGCCCTGCAGTAAACAAATTTAACAGAAATACGAAAAACTACACCTAATAGGTGTTGCAGCCTACTCGGGTATGCCACCATTCCAACTCTTTGTGCCTCCGCTTTTTATAGTCATAAATGTAATTGTGTTTCGGTGGAGGCAGTGTAGGTACACATTCCATTTTTCATTGACACACCTATTGTGAGCAGTGCAACACCCATAACCTGTGCCATCAAAAAGGCAAGAAGGAACACCTGTGAGGGAACAGAAATAGAAAATTGGAGTTTTGCAGAACCAGGTGGATTGAGTGGGGGGGGGTCATGTTGAAGACAGAGTGCTGTGGTTTGGGATTGGTTGAACCAATGAGCTTGTACAATGCACTGTACGTGTTCATTGACAGTTCAGCCAGTGGCTGGCCATGGTGGTGTGAGAAGGGCTAGCCAGTCGTTGGCTCCGGTTGGGTTGGGGGGAACCTGGTGGGGCGCCCAACCTAACCAGGCGGGGGGCCACCAGACTACCGAGGATATGGTGGGGCTTATTATTTATGGTGTGTGCACGTTCAGGGCTGGGGGGAGACCCCTAGACTACCAGGAATTGCAGGGGTTATTTCTGTTGTCATGTTGATTGGCACAGGGGTTGGGGGCCATTACAGTACGGAAATGCTGGGGACCAGGAATTTTATTTATTATTATATTGGGCATCAGTGCTGGTAGGGGAGACCCTACACTATGGAAAAGTCAGAGGGATATATATATATATATATCTAGGATTGGGGCTGAGAGGGGGTTCCCCCATACAATGGAAAAGATGGGGCCTATCTTTATGTTTTCTTGTGTCAGGGATGGGGGGTCCATGTGACCTGCTGGGGCACTTGAGCAGGGTGCAACCCTGCATGGCACAAGTTAGGCCAACTTTTTTTGGCCTGACTTTGTTTCGGTGCATCCAGCTGTGCCTTTCCCAGGGGATTTCTGAATATTGTGATGCAGGGAATATGCATGGGGAAGCCCTCATTTGCATACTTGCATTGCAATATTCTGTGCCGCAGAGCAGTTTGACTTGAATAGCCCATAGGGGGCTTCTGAATATAGCAAC
The DNA here is from genome assembly GCA_016271365.2 of Neoceratodus forsteri. Classification (NCBI taxonomy): domain Eukaryota; kingdom Metazoa; phylum Chordata; order Ceratodontiformes; family Ceratodontidae; genus Neoceratodus; species Neoceratodus forsteri. The sequence goes on from JADMNL010000031.1 coordinate 199,611,568, forward strand.
ACCCATGATGGCTGCACAAGTCTGGAGATGCGCTGCATATCTCATTTGAAAATGTGGGCCCTATTGCTTAAAAATGCATGATTTAACTGTGACTCATTTTACTAAAATTGATACCTTTAAGACACAAAATTGAGACCCTGATTTCCAACTCAGATAATGAAAAGAATATAATAAAGTACATCAAAATGCATCACTTTACATATAATTTTCAAACTTTTCTGGGGATTATGCCTCCTGTATGGATAGCTCTATACCTCCTGTATAGCTGCCTTGCATCCTTGTCTTAAAGGGACACTGTCAACCCCCTTAGGTCTCAAAGTGTCTGTAGTTTAAAAAACACATTTTATGACTGCCAACATTCTGTAAAGATTGTTGATGTAGCTGATAGTTTGATCCTTACTATTTTTTTTCTTTAGAAAAGTGAAAAACAGACTGCTCACCATACTGGTGTCACCACACAAACACAGGTTTGTTTACATTCCTTGATCAGCTCCAGCTGTATCTTTCCTGGACTTGGGAACACATCCAACACAGTCTAGCCCCTCATGATGTAATGGGAGTTTAGGAGGCTACTGCCTCATGAGTGACTGCATTGTTTGGGTGATTTGTAATGCTTAGGAAGTATGCAGTAAGAACAGATCCAGGATTGTAAACAAAACAAGATTGTTTATAAATACACATTAGCATGCATTTCAGTTCTACTAAACAAGGAGACAGACAAAACAAACAGCAACATCACTGAATTATAGAGAAGGTAAGCAACCATAAAATGTAGGTTTTTAACTAGAAATAACATGATGAAAAACAGGTTGACAGTGTCCCTTTAAACACTGTATTGCCACTGAAACTGTTCAACAATCAGTGGTGTAGGGAACAAAAAAGATGTAATCCAATTTGAGGAAAACAGGCATCAGTGGAGGGTGGTCCTGGACAGATGGCATGACAGTGGGTGGAAAAAATTATTTATATGGTTTTCTGTGAAAAACATAATTTTAGCCATGCAGGAGCCGTGAAAAACTTCAATTTTTACCGTGAAAATAATACAGCCTTAAATTATACCAATGAGATGTGACTATTCTCCTGTTTTATGGAATGCTTCCTCAGGTGAGGGGAGGTTAGGGATTTGAAATGCACAGAGCTCACTGCTGGGAGAGGGAGGATGATTGGCTGACAGTCTTGGAACCCTGGGCTGATATCCCAGCACAACTGCACCGGAAGAAGTCCAGACACCTATCCTGGCCTGTTTACTAACTGAATCAACCCACTTACACAAAATGCCCACAGTATGCATGGCTACCCTTGCATCACTTCAGGAAAAATAACCACAACACGGTACTCTCAGCTCCCTAGTTTCACTTCGTCCATTTATTGTACATAATCAGTTTGTTCTACACTTATTTCCTTGCTCTAAGTTGCTCCGTACTTGTGCAGATAACAGCCCCCAACCAAACTTACTAACCCACCCACACAGATTCCTTCTGCTTTTTGCTCCAGCGCCCAATACTGATTTTTTTTGTTCTTGAATAAAACTTCTCCTCTTGTAAATGACCCTTCTCAGTGCCACTTCAGTAGTGATATGACACCCCTCTGTTTCATCCAGAACCAGTGCCATATTCACTCGGTAACTTGAATTTCCATTTTCATCATGCCACCTATCTTAGTAACACTCGTTCACCCACAGAATCCGGTGATCATGAAGTGTAGTCATTTGAAATTGAAATGCTCAAAGAAAGCACAAATCGTAGATATCATTCTAAATGGTTCTAGGACACCAGTTTGACAGAAGATCTGTCAACAGTCATTACAGTGACAGCACTATATCAACCAAAATTGTGGTCAGCATTATGCCATCAGAAAAGTAATGTGTTTTTTTGAGGGGGCTATGCCCCCCACACCCTCTGCACTTTATTATTATCAACTACAGATCAGAGCTGATTCAGGAAGGGGGCGCAACACTCAAGGAATCCATGCCCGATCCTGAGTGGACTTTACAGTGATCTGTCATTGTTGTTGCTGTTGGCAACATCCCTGTAATGTCTTTGCTGTGGCAGCAGCATACCATTCTAAACACAGGGCTGCCTCTGAGGCAGGGGCTGGGGGGTATGCTAAACTGCAGTGCAACATATGTAAATGGGTCCATAATGGGCATGCATATGGCCACCTAGTGCCTTGCATGCCCAATGAGCTCATTTACATAGCTGCTTTTGTGAATTGGGAATAGCGCACCTGTGCTATGCACTGCAGGGCCATACTCCTGGCTGCAAGTTGGGGTGGCACTACTAGGGTAGCGCTGGCAGTACTGGAGTTACCACTGATTCAACCTAGCCAATTTTGGACACCTGTGCAATCGCAAGGTGCAACAAAACATTTTGCACTGTGCTTTGCGATTTTTGTGACTCTAGCCCCAGGTGTTTACTTCTTATAGATGGATAACTGATTATTTTATTTATTGTATTTTGATCTGTTTTTGTTTACTTTTTTACATTTTATAATACAATATTTGACAGTGTACTGAAACAATGAGCTTTTCACCTTTGCATTTAACAATGCTAGTAAAAAGAATTCTTATTCATCACTTGCACTTTAATAGCACACTTACCCGGTTACCAAAAGCTAATAAATAAATAAATAAATGTTGCTGTTGATTTTTGGCTTGGTGTTCTACTCTGTCTAGTTGCAGGAAGGGGAAAGAGGGAGGGTAAGAAGGTTATAAGGGTGACCTTACATAAAGCACAGAATTGAGGGCTATCAGACACAAATGTGTATTGGTTATTAGGTGTTGCATCTTAAATGTGTACTCCACATAGCCAGTGGCTATGCAACCCCTCCAAACTAAGCAACAGATCGCAAGACACCTAGTGGAAGGCTAAAGAATTACAAGTTCAGCATTTGCTCCTCTGACATTGGGTGGCACACTGGCAGACCGGTGTTGCACTGCTGTGTGCTATAATGCATGATATCTTTGAAAGTGATGATGACTACCACTGTGCCTTCTTAAAGAGCCACTGACACCTTCTATTGTTTGGGGCAGGCAACTCATGTCCAGTAGCTGACTGGCCCAGGACCTAAAATAGCCGTATTTTCAGTTTTTTGGCCAAGGGATTAAGTCATTTTTAAATTTACAAGTAGCTTGATCATACTTCCTACTATACCTGAAGCTGCCAAGCACCAATAGCAGACATGCCCAGAACATGTAATATCTACCCCACCCAGAACATGCACAGGGGCCTGTTATAAGTTGCAGTACTACAGAAAGGCCACAACTGCCCCTTATAGCAATGTTTGGCATGTTCACTGTATCAAAATTTGGTGCTGACTTACCGTTACAGCTATGCCAGTAAACTGTTTCTCTAAATCTTCTCATTGGAACAGTGAAATTTGCTTATTAAGGACAGTGGCCTTATGTTCAGAGCTGGCTGTTAGTGACATGCAGTCAGTGCTGCTGCATGAAAAATAGTGCATGACCAGTCCTGTGCAATATTCAAATGGTTAGCATGCTCCGATGGAATATGGGACCATGCCAGCACAGCATATAGTGATTATGCACTGTGCTGGCAAGCCTGTGGCTGAATATGGCCCAGAGGGGTACCCACTGGAGATAGTGCTGCCCAAATGGGATAGTGCCACGGCTCCTGTGGACCATATTCAGCCCTTGCATGCCAATGAACCCATTGGGCATGCAAGGCACTAAGTGGTAATTGGCATGCCCATTATGGACACATGAGCATGCTGCACAGCCTTCTAGCACCACTGCTTGGCTTTAAAAACATTGATTCCCTGTTGTCTAGTGGCCCCCCGTTTACTTTTGCTAGGGTGTAGAAACACTGATTCCCTGGGCCTAGGGGTTTCCTACCCTCGATCACGCATTCCCAGTTAACAAGTGAAACCCCTCCTTAAGTCTAGTTGATCTCCCACACCAGATCACGAAGTCTTTGTTATTATATTTCCTATCTGGTAGTCTAGTGGACCCCCCACCTCTAAGCTGTTGCCAGCCCCCACAACCCACATGCTCAGGATCCCCTGCCCCATGCACCCTACAACCCCCCCCACACCTCTCCTCGACCCAGACACTGGTTGGTATTGCAGTCAACACTGACCTGCACAGTTCTCCACTCACCTCCTCAGCCAGCTGCTGTCTGACTGTCTGCGAGCAATCATGGACACAGTCTCACAACTGCTCACAAACAGTCCAATGACTGTCATCTGAGGAGGCGAACAATGGGCTCTGCCAGTTATTGATTGCACTACTGACTACTGTCCAGAACGAGAGCAGTGCAAGATGGTGGGTTCTGAGTAGATTAGTCAGGTGAGGGGTTGGCAGACATGCGAGGGAGGTGAAGGGTCCACGAGACGCCAGGGTTTTCACTCGTCAACTGGGAACAATTGATTGTGGGGTGGGGGACCACTAGGCACCAGGGAATTAGTGTTCCAGAAACAGTATTCAGTTCTCAGCTATTTCTTAGGAAAGATGGACAGCACCAGCAGCAATGATAACCTTTTACATCATAACAATAAAATTGTATAATTATTTTTTGTAATATTGACCATGAAAGATACAGTAAGCTGCAATAGCTTATCTCCAGGCACATCCGGGGGGGGGGTGTTACATGGGCCTGTTTTATTGATGGAGAGTGCTTGCTATGGCACTGAAGAGCTCAATTACTTCTTCTTAATAAGAGCCACATGATCTTTAACTTCTACCTGGACTGTGACCAGACATGGGCACAAGGTAACATGGTTTAACATTTCATGCAAAGGACAGCACCTCAACACCACCCCCCTCCGTACTCCACAACAGTGTTAGTTATTGGTATTCTGCTAAGGGCTTATGACTTTCTGATTCTCTGGCTCCAGAGACAAGTGTGCTGCCTACTGAGTCACTGTCACTGATGTATATAATTTCAATTAATTTTTTATAACTGTACAAGAAACAGCTCCTCTCATAGCAAGACATTGCAAAGGAATCCATAAAGTCAGCATTAGGATAATGCCCTGAAGATGAAATAAAGAGAGAAAGACTGGGGAGGCAGTATATCACAGTGGTTTAAGGCTCTGAGCTGCGAATCTGGAGACCTGGGTTTGAATCCTGCAGCCCCCCATTGCATACTGTATGATCCTGAGCAAGCCACTTAACTTCCCTGTGCTCCCAGATCACACCTGTAAACATGCTTTTAGCTTAGTGTGCCACTCCTGGTTAAACAATTTAAAAAAAAAAAAGAAAGACTTTTGTTTAAAGTACTGCTAAACATCTAGTGCACTTGAAACTTGTTATCATGATCCCTCCCCCACACCACTGATGAAAAGATAAAATCTCTCTGAAAAGTTATTACTGCCATAAAACAGCAATTCAATCAGCAAGAACCAAAACCTTAGCTTTTTTATGTTTTAATATTCATAAAGAGTAAAGCATTTTCCAGAGATTGTTCAACTGATGTGCTGTAGCTAATGTAGAATAAAAATACCTTTTCTTCTCCAGACTTGGCAGTTTTGTTTTTTTCAAACACTGAGGAAATAGGTCACAGTTCTGAGAAAACAGCCAGACTAAATGCCTGCCTCAGCCCACAGGTTTCACTGACATAACTGTTTCTTGACTTGCTCCCTTCCTGTCTCTTTAAGATATTTTCTAGTTTTTGGAACACTTTTCATATGTTTATCAGCATTTTTCTCATTAAAAAAAAAGGATATTTTCCAACCAAGGAGAACACAAGACAGTTCTTTCTTTACAACCCACAAAAGCTACAGTACAAGACCAAGAAGGTGAGTACAACCATATTCACAAGGTATAGAACAAAGTATTCTTTTAGATACAGCTGAGCGAGAAACGTGTTCATGCTTTGTGCTCTGTGTGTGCAACTAGTAATTTATACTTATTTACAAATGGTGTTGTAATACTCCCTAAATATATTATGCCTTTAAAAAGAAATAATTTGGCAGGTAGTCTAAATATAATTCACTATGTTTTTGCTTTTGTGAGATTCTTCTGTTGCTGAAAGGTAAAATATGTTGCCAGAGAAATTAATAAACTTCAAATAATGCACTCTTTTCAAAACAGAATGTCCAACTTAACTCTTATTGAACATTCCAGATAAAGCAAAAATGAGAACATTTGTGGTGCAGTTATACACAGAAACAAACGTTTTGAATTATTGATTTCTTCTCAAACATTGTTAACATATTTTACATCATAAATGTGGTAAATGTAGACCTGTCATGGTGGCCTATGCATTTTAAATGAAATGTTCTCATTTGGTGTACTCTGACAGTGAGGGGGGTAATTAAAAGAGTACTTCTAAACCCTGACCTCCCCCCCTTAAGATTCACCACCAATGAATCATGGTAAAGGGAAAAGACTAGAACCATAATGTCTTCATAATTAATGAACAAACTATTTCTTGTTCAACTGGGCTTTCATTTTCTAAGCTGACAGCAATTTGTGATTTGTCCCCTTCTACTCTGAACTGAAAAGCACACCTCACTTGTTCGAAAGAAATGTGCCAAAATATGATTACTAATCACAACATAGTTTACAACAGACGTGCTTATCATATGGGGAACATATTGAAGCCACTGAAAATGAATTATCAGCTCAATTTGCTGATCTTCAAATAAACATGTTTACAATAACCTATAATATTTCTGTAATCACATTGACATAGATATCAGTGATCCTCGTGATGTAGGTTAACAAAAGAATGGTCTGTAAAATCATAAGTTAAACAAGTTTCTAGTGGTGTTGCTTCGAGATGTGCCTGGAAGCTTACACTAATAAAGATTTGAAACCTTATTTAGTTATTTTGCTTGTATAGAAGAGTCAGTATACCTTCAATAAATGAATAAATTAGTATCACAATACAGTGGGGAATAATTAGGATAAATAAATTGTTCTTTGGGAGTAAATATTTATTTTCACTTAGAACATGTTACTTTATATGGAACAAGTTGTTTTCACTTAGAATCTAGAACTAGAACACATATAAACAATGGATCAGGAACTGTAGAGTTTACAATGGAAAAAGAGGCAGTTTTAGGTCAAAAAAACATTAACAGTAGCATGGAATATATCAAATACACAATGGGTTGTAGTGCAATAATACATTTATCTTCTCATATGAGAGGTAAGATGTTCATAACTGAGTCTGGCTTTGCAACTTGTGAGTTAAAATGCATTATTCCACTGCAACCTATTATGTATTCCCTATATTCATACACATACACACACACACACACACGCACACACGTGCACACACACACACACACACACACACACACACACACACATTGGGCCCTATGCACTATGCCAACTGTGTAAACCGGGCACAATGAGTCTTACTGTACATATTTTAAATGGAGGAAATGTGGCACATCAAGCTCGTTCTGTTGCATTACACATTTAAAATATAATCTGAATTAGCTTGCCAAACACCTCATCCTTTTATCAAACACTGTTAATCTGGTCTCCACTTTAAACCTTGAGTTAAGGCTTAAATAGTATTATATACAAAGTTAGTTGATTTAAATAACATTTAAATGACTTTCAATGTTTTAAAGCTTCCTGTAACAGAACATTCTGGTCCCTGGCAAGAAGTCTAATACTGGTGGTTGTTTTTCAAAGAAAAAAGTGATAAAATTTACCTTGGGACTGTTTCTTTAATAAAGAGATGGGGTGTGTTAGTCCCATCATTTAATGTTTCAGCACAGCTCTTACAAGATAATAAAGCACAGACACTAACATAAGTTGACTGGCTTAACCACAGTATGTAACACAATTTGAAAAGTCAGTTTGGAAATTCATTTTGTGAAAATTTGTTCTCATGACAGCCGTCTATGCCATTTACTGTAATGCTCATGGACTGGACTGTTACTTTGTTCCATGTATATAAGCTGTTATCCATTGATCTTAATAAACTAAGTTTAAAAACAATTAAAAGTCAACTCATTAATGTAATTTGAAATAGAACTCCCCATAGATGCAACATTTTTTCATGCTTTAAATGACAATATTGAACCACTGTGATATATGTACTGCATGTACTGTACAGTACGTGTGTGTGCGTGCATATATATATATATATATATATATATATATATATATATATATACTCACACACACACACATATCTATATTTGGATTTTTAAGCTTAACATGTTTAGGTACGATTTAATACAGTTTCAATTTTATATAAAAAATGTTCCCTCACAAACTGTAGACTCTAAAAGTTTCAAGTATGAAATCTGTGGTACAGAGATAACCTTTTAAAATGGAGGACAGAAAGTCAACTTGCCTTGCATTTATCCTTCTAAAACCTGAATAAATCTGACATTTTTTCCAGTCTTTGTGTATGTGCATAGAAATAACTTGTAAAGGACAGGGTTGTGATTTTGAGTTATGCTGTCTAGTTATGATTAATTGTTTGATGTAGCCTCTGTTAGGTGTGCTACAAATAAGATGGGATGTAGGAAGAGGAGCAGCCAGGCCTGTTTCGAACTCAGTGGGTAAAGATCATGAGGATTGTTTTGTTAGAAGATCTTGAGTTTTACAGCGAATGAAAAAATACTAATACTAAAGGTTAATATTAAAGAGGTAAGAAGCTGAGAAGTTGTATACCCATGTTTAGCTCCTGTGTTTTACATGAAAAAATGGCTATGGGGTGATGCCATTCGATGTTTGTTGTTATCAGGGTACTGATAAAGTCAGTTAACACCTGTTACTATCTGAGGTTGAACAGCAAGGCTAGGACGAGATGGCATAAACGAAAATTGGAGAAACAAATTCAGAAGTCAGAGAATATTTCTATAACAAGGAAAATAAATGTATGGAATAGTCAAACAAGTGAAGCAGTAGTAGCTAATAAACTACTTCTTAAAAGATAGGTGCAACCTAGGAACGGGGAGAGGGCTGTGTACTAAAATGAGATGAGCCAGAAAATGTTATCTTCCCCAGCTGTTATGTGTTCTCGGTTGTTGATTGCTGCAGTTGATAGGGCACAATAGTCAGTGTGTGTACAGTAGTTATAGGAAAATAAATTACAGTATGTTAAAAATTCATTAGGCAAAATAAACTCTCTGTTAGGGCCATACCACATCCATGCCTGAAAGCAAGGCCTTTGTTTTCCTGCTGAATAAGAGCTACTCAACTTCAAGGCAATGTGCATTCTTTGGGACACATTTCCACAGGTTCAATTCCAGAGCAGACCGCTGCAAGAACCATCATGCAGCTGCAACATGGTCCTGCATTGGGACATTGTGTGAAAGTGGTCAGACTGCTTCATTTAATTGTTGTTGCTTTGGTACTGTTAATTGCAGACTTACTAAGTGCCTCTATATTTCTGCAATGCACAGAAAATGTTCCCATATGTGACCATAAAGCAGAGAAACTGTCACAGATTGTGGGAGTTTTCTTGCAATTCATGCAGGAGGCAAAATGTTGACTCTACATGTCCCATGCACTATGGCCTGATTGATTAAACCATGGGAATTTTAGAGTGCTAAAATCTAGTCTCTTGAAGAGATCTGTTTGATTAGCTCTTGTTTACATTAATATCAATGTAATGTCAATGCTCAGGAAAGTCAGAAACTTTTCTAATTACCATAACACTCTATATAGAACAGTGACAATTTAGAATGAATCCTGTAGGGGGAATAAATCCACAAATCATCTGATAGAATTGTCACATCACTCAGGTATCCTTGATGCATGTTGTGCCATAATAGTCAGGTACTTTAAAGCAAATGGGGCAACTGTTTAAGGGAATGCAGTGTATCCATGGGGCGTGATAATTCGTGGTAGATATATACACACTGACAGGTGGTATAAACATTTTATCGCATCATATTTTTTTGCCTCCTGCCAATGGCTCCCAGGTGCTCCTTTCCTTTCTACCCTCCTAAGCTGATTATGACTGCATGCCATACTTATCATTACGCACCTGTTGCATGCTGATGGAGCCTCAAGTGGTCATCAGTAAGAAGGTCTGAGTCTGACCTGCTCTGGGTCCTCCCTTCTCTTCCTTTAGCAGGATTAAACAACATGAAAATATGGAATGGTGGCTGTAGTAAAACATGTAGGGCCATAGGGAGGTGGATTGAATGGGGAAGTGAGCATGAAGGCAGCCACCTGGGCATTCTAGTAGGACTATTTTCTTTTTTTCAGTCCCACTCTTCCCCAATAAGATGTGCATGTTTGCAGCTGGCCCAGGGGATCCGAACTTCATATGTCACCCATGCCATCAATGTCCCCTCTGCCACTCCACCACTAGGACCTGCTGCCAAAGAGAAGTGTAGTCCCCCCCAAAGAGAACATCTGATCTGATGCTCAAATCCATCATGCTGGCCTCCAATCTTGATGTCTCAAGCTCAGGCTGCCAACCTGGGTCACTAGTGAGTCAAGTGTCCAACACCCACTTAGTGCCATGTAGCTGGTGCAAACATTATTAGCAAACCAATGTGCTATATTCTTTCCCATGTTTATTTCTTGTGTAGTCCACTACCTTTTCTTCTGTATTTGTATCCCTTCCCCCCCTATATCCTGGGCTGCACCCGACATATGTTTCAGCTAAAGTCAGTAGATAGTTATTACAGCTATCTTAAAATCTGCTAGCTAATTTATTCATAACATTTTATATTGAGACAGGATTTAGTTATGCTGGTATTTTGTATTGTGATTGTGATATTTCCTACCTTGTTTTGCTTTATTGTAATGATATCTTGGGGCTCTGGGGAAGGGTATCAAGAATTATAAATCATTTTTTCTGCTACTACTACTACTCTCGCTACTTCTACTACTACTGCTCCTACTCAGTGAGCACTGTCAGTCAGATATTCACATTGAATGAATACATACATAAATAAATAAATGAATGTGCTAAAGTTTGCAGCACATCTTCATTTATGGCTATCTACAAGGGACATTTTCTCACAAGCAACAGAACAGGGCACAAATGATAGCTGTATTCCACACATGCCTCCCACTTGCAACATTTAGTATATGTGCTGCCAGGGTTTACATGGTCCTAGGCCTTATAACATCCAGTACATAGCATTTAACACGCTATAGTACAGCTATACTGTATACCTCAATACCGCTATAGCCCACTTTCATAAGTGTTGTGCTAAAAAGATACCCAAGTAATTTCTATGTTTTTAAATATTCCATTCTATAATTAAGCAAACTATTTTGAGCTAAAAATCACAAGTATATGACGCATAAAAGCTGCATATGGATCAGATAAATTTGAAGAGAAACTCAATTTTAGCCAACATGTAGTGTCATAACAGAAAAACATAAACTGTAAAATGATATTTTGACATTTTAACTATTTCCTCTTTTTGTTATATTTTTGATTTTGCATTTCAAGCCCACAATTCTGGTTATACGAATAACACAAATGATACTACATATTTGATATTCAGCTAATGTATAAATAAATGTACTGGAAAACTATAATGATGAAAAGAAACAACTAAAAAGGAAATGATAAAGTATCATAGTATTTAAGTTGGACCCCAAAGCAGATACAGGTCATGTCTTTTAAGTCCTACAGTTTCACTAATCAGTGTAGGCACCAGATAGTGTAAATCCCAAGAATGTTAGCAGATTCAGGACAGAGTTGACCCACATGCATCAGAAACATGAAACCCCAGGTAAACTTCAGACTTAAAAAGACAAAAAAAAAAGAAAAAGGAACATTAAAGGCAAGTCCCAGTCTGTTGTAAGGTCAGCACAAATTCTCAAGGGGATAGACTGTAATCTGAGATGCTCGGATAAGTCATACCTTTCATTTATCTGAGATAATAACAGTCATATGACAGGATTTTGTTGTCTGGTGTAGATAATGAAGTATCCGGCTCAGTATCCTAATAAATTACCTGGAGTTGCTGGATTTTCAGAACACAATTTTACTTTATCTGGGTCTAGCCACCAAGATGATGAAAACTGAGCTAGTGATCTGGAAAAGTTATTGCACTGTTTGAGAATCTCCATAGTGCAGCTGATACCACTGTATAGAAAGAAAACAAATTAAATTGGACCAAATGTTACAGTACACAGGTATGGGCACACGGATATGACCTTCCAGATTTCATTATGATTAATTTACAGATAATACATTTTTTCCATGGTAAAAAAAAAAAAATTAAAACACTATTTTTGCATGAGTGGTATTATTTCAAATATTGGAACTATTTAGCTGTTGTTGCATATTGATGAAACTGAGCACGAATCAGCAATTTACATGCAAAATCTTTTTTCATATAGTATTTTGTTTCATGAAAATTGTGATTTTTGTGCTTTTGTTTTTTGCATTTTTACAGCACAAAAATATTTGTGAAGCATCACAAGTTCATTTCCCACAGCCATAATTTAAATGATAGTGCCATAGTGTGACTCAGCTTAAGTCTCACAACCACCACGTACATACTAGGTGACCCTGAGTAAGTCATGTAACTTCCCTGGGCTCCTAGATCACACCTAGAAATAAGCTTCAGCTCAAAGTGCCAGTCCCAGCCACCAAATCTAAAAATAAAAATAAACTACATATATACAGTATCTTATTTTCCAGATATTAATCTTATTCAAAACAATGAGCTGAAACGTTATGCCTTTTTTAGTTTGCAACTCCCTTATATTTTCTAAAGAAACTACATACATATTTGTGTATCCTGTTTAAAAGCAGAAGCTTCAGCCAGTGGCATGGAGGGTTGAGATGCCTGTGCCTCACCTGCCACCATGCTGATGACCTGGGTTCGATAATTGACCTTGGTCACTTGAGGGTTGGCCGGGGAGGAGGAATGAGTGTCCCCATCTCCATGGAGGGAAGTCTGCTAGCTTCACTGCAATACTGCCATCTGGGTGCTCACAGATGGCAGCGCAAATGGAGATGCAAGGGGGAGGGTGGGCGACTGCTGACTGGGATGCACACATATAGACGCATCTGTTCAATCCTTGCTGACAAGGTGCATGAGTGGAAGGAGCGAAAACGGCAGAAAAAGCCTCAGCTGCTGTGGAATGACACTGCTCTTCTCCACAGGCTCTACACCACCCACTGGGCAGCCCACTGCATCCAGAATATATTCTTCTCCCAGGTCTGGAGAGCCCCAGAGGCTGATGGGGGGACTCCATTGGGCACTGCAAGGTGGCTTGGTTGTAATCCCCAGAGATGGCGGCTGACAGGACTTGGGGGGAGTAGCATGGTAGAAGGGGGCTGGCCAGGGAGCAGGAGGAAAAATAAATGCAGAAGCTTAACATTGTGGCCAGGATATTCAAAGGGGTTGCACCTGGTGCAACCGAGTTGCACTGGTGCAACCCAGTAATGCACCCCAGTACGATATTGAAAGGTGGGACTAGTGCAGAACAAGTCCTGATGCACCAGGGTGCAAAGTTAATGTATGCCATGCAAATGCAGGGGGTGTGCCCAGGCATATGCAGCACATCCCAATATTTAGCCCAGGATGTGCTGCGCATATGCTGGCACAATCCTGCTTTGCGCTGCACAGGGAGCTCAAAGTTGAGCCCAAATAAAAAAGGAACAAGGACAGGCCACCCACAGGCAGGCTGCTGTACTGCAGGGTGCAACACAGCACCCACCAGCCATGGGTGGCCACCCGCCCAGCAGGGACACTGTCCGTGAGCACCCACACCCTCCCCTGTGGTCTAGTGGTTCCCCCCTCCCTCCCGTTATGCCCAACAGGTGACCATACAGGTTAACAACCTAGTGGTCCAGTGATAACCCCCTTCCTCCCATAAACCTGATCATAGGTAGTAGTATTAGAGATAGATTCCATGGTAGTCTAGTGGTATCCCTCCTGTAAACCCGATTGTGGGCAAATGTTAAATATATAATCCCTGGCAGTGTAGAGGTATCCCCCTTCCACCGTATGCTCGATAGCAGGGAAATGTGAAAATAATATCCTTGGTGGTCTAGTGGCCCCCACCCCCCACCCACACAGGCATCCCAGCCCACCTAGCCCCCATCATTGGCAGGCAGCAGCAACCTGCCCGCATACCGCCCACCGCCACCAAATGACAGCTTACAGTAGCAGCTGTAAGCCTATTGTTCACATTGTGGATCATTTGGGTTAGTAGCATACTGTACTAGTCATCGTGGGTGAATGACTAGTACAGTATGTACTGCATGCCCATTAGTCCACAGGGATTATATATGTAACATTTGCCCATGATTGGGTTTACAGGAGGGAGAGCGCATTTCGCCAGGATGCCCTACACATCACATGTATAATGACCATGCAAATGGCCCCATTTGTGCTATGCATACATTATGGCCTCATTTGCATGCCCATGTCTGAATATCGTGGAAGATGCGCACAGCGTAACTACAGTTACGCTGGTGCTTTGCCAGTCCTCCCTGTCTAGGGAAGGCACCAGCACCTTGTACTTGCGCCATGCACATTATGTGCCATATTCACAGGTGATGCACCATGGCACATCACCTTTGAATATCACACTGTCCTGGCCCTGGCACATCTCAGTTGCACTGTGTTCCCACTTGCGCCACTGCCAGGCAGAGTCTGAATATCTGGCCCTGTAAGTTTAAAATGTGCAGCAGCAGTTTACAGATCTTGGTCTCTTCCCATTGAGAAAGTATTACAGCCCTAGGCTGATGAAACCTCAGAAGCAGCTGGCCCATTCCTTGACTACACATTTCTCATAAAAATTCATCTGCTAATTGATCTGTGAAGGAAAATATGTATCTAGTAGTTTCCAATACTGCCCAGCACTTACACTGACAGAGACTTGTCATCCCCCCAACCCCCTCATGCCTGTTTGATATGCCAGAAACTACCTTTCTGTTGATTTGCCTGTGTGGGATATATATATATATATATATATATATATATATATATATATATATACACACATATATATATACATAAAACATGAAATATTCACTGTCAAATGATTTTCACTATTTACACTGAAACACTAATTTGTGTGAAAATACATTTGCTCCTGCTAGAATTTTTACTAGTATGGTGAGTGCAGTGCTAGTGACTTACTGGTCCACAGGGATTATATATGTAACATCTACCCACGATCGGGTTTACAGGAGAGAGGGGGGATGCCACTAGACTACCAGGGATTCCTGTTGTGTTTAAGGTGGCTACGCAGGGCGCCAGGCACATTCGCCGGGATGCCCTACACATTGCATGTATAATGACATGCAAATGGCCCCATTTGTGCCATGCATACATTATGGCCCCATTTGCATGTCCATGTCTGAATATCATGGAAGGTGCACCCAGCGTAACTACAGTTGCACTGGTGCATTTCCAGTCCTCCCTGTCTAGCGAATGCACTGGCAGATTTAATTTACACAGTTATGATTGCATTTGTGTTTGTGTTAAAATTGCTTTGCATGAAAATAACTAGTTTTACAGTATATATAAATATTCTTTGCAAAAAACTTCTTTAATGCACCAGTTAGGGTAACTCAATACCACAAAAGTTGGTAAATATGGCATTAGGGTTTCCAACCCTAACTCCCCACCCCCAGCCCCAAGCAACAAAAGTAAACAACATTAGGGTTTTGGGTCTTCATAGTCTTGTCGAATCAGTGATGGGGCCTTCCTTGGGGTTGTCAACCCAAATGTTCACCCCTACCCCCAGCCCATAGGCTGCAATCTGAAAAACAAGTTGCAGCTCCAAGCCAGTGCCTCATAGTGATACACTCTTCAAAGGTAGAGAAGTATGTCTCACCACATGTTGCCAACACAATTTGTTGTTCCTTTTTTGGGCCTGCCTGAAGAAAGGGAAACATGTGACATTGTTTTCTTAGGGAACAGGGTGGGCATTAGGTTGACAACCCCAAGCAAGACCCCACCACTGATCCTGCACTTCAGGGAATGGGGGCGGGCATAATTCATTATGCCATTCTACATAAGAGGGCACTTTATCACTGAGCCAGTGTCTCTCTCTCTCTCTCTCTCTCTCTCTCTCTATATATATATATATATATATACTGTGTATATATATATATATATATATATATATATATATATATATATATATATATATATATACACATATATCAGCAAAGGCATCATATTACACTTATTGCAGATATATATATATATATATATATATATATATAAATATACAGTATATATATATATATATAGAGAGAGAGAGAGAGAGAGAGAGAGATATCTGCAATAAGTGTAATATGATGCCTTTGGGCTCTTATCAGTTTGTCCACCCCTAACCCCAGTAAACAAATCTGCAGTGTAAATGCATCTTGTAGGCGCAGACATGGGTCTAGTTTTGCCTGTATGCCTTCTAATATGTTTTGCAATGATCCCACAAGATATGCTTCAGAATACCTCTTTGTATCTGGCAAATAGTACAACAGTCACTTTCAAGTTTACTCAGCTTATGAAGTTTTACTGTAGTATATTATATATTGGTGATAACGTTGAACTGCATTGGCGCCCCGCTAGTGCAGTGGTTGGGCTTCCATTCATGATGCTGACATCCTGGGTTTGGGAACAGACCCTGGGAATCAGAGGATCAGCTGGGGAAGGAGGATTGAGTATCCCAGGGACTGCCCTCTTCCTCTGGGGGGGGCAAGTGTCCAGCTCTCAACCGACCTCTGTCAGAGGCTGGGGGGAGCAGCTGCCAGAGCCTTCACTGTGAGGAGGTGTGTCAGATGTTGGCACTTTGGCACTGTCATGTCTTTGCATGCTATACCTCCCACCGGGGTTATTAGTAGTCCAAAAAATGCCAGCCCCATGAATGATGCCCCACTACTCCGGTCCCACTCTGCCCACCGTGGCATTAACTGGTGACAGAGTGCTGTGTTCTGTCCGGTGACTTGACCCATTGCCCCACCCTGGAAGTCAAGCAAGGGAGGCATGCCAGTAATGGGAGTTATACCTGGTTCAGACTTTCATGGGGTCTTGTTCATTTGGCAGCCCTACCCTGTGGGGCAAGCCTGTGAGGATCACCGCCTGAGGTAAGTCCTGGAGGCCAATGGGAGTTGGGGATGCAGAGGCTGAGCCTACTGGGAGGGTCCAGCAATCCCCAAAATATAGTAACTTGTACTGCATTAATTTAAGGGTATCAGCTTTTAGGTATTTGTGGCATCCTTTCCATACCCCTTCTGTTGTTTCTTAATCATTCAGTTCTGGATGCTCACTTACTTGTAATTCAGCCATATTTTAGAGGTACTGAATGCCCAAGGTCTGGGAACAAGTAAGGTGCTTAGCACGTATTGCAGTTCCAAAAAGGGTAACACTTTCACTTGTCTTGGTTCCTGCCTTATTTAAAGGTCATTAAAGGAAATGAGGTAGCTGTATTCAACTCTTGACCACTCAGATAGTGGTATGCTAATTAATGTGCCATCCTGTCATGTAACACGTCTCCATACATCTTCACATCTTTTCCAACTAAGTGTGCAACAACCAGCTCTTTTTCAGAAAATGAAGGCCTAGCAATTGCCTGGGCATGGCACCTCTATCGCCGGTATGCACGTTAGTCAATTATTGGCTGATTCAGCAATTCTGTATTCCCCAACATCAACTATAGATCACAAACAATGAGCCCCCACACTGTAAGACTTCACTCATGCAACCTATGGGTCCCTTGCTGGCCTCACAAAAAAAACACCCACAGGTGAGCAGACACTCCTATTAATCCTTGGTTAATGTCCCAGGATCCTCCTTGTTTAGGTGGTGCACTCAGTAAGAGGTACCCCCAGTGTGAATCTTTCATATTTCTGTTTTGTTTTAGTTTCTGTTAGCTGGGGAAAGAGGGCTAGGCAATTCTGCCCATTTTCAGCCTTGTCTGGGGTGGAGACGGGGGTGAGGGGTGGGGATAGATATCATGCAAACCGATATATTAAAATCAGGTTAAGCTGTTGGTGGTATTTTTAATGAATGGGGAACATTTGACCAGGACACTGGAGCAATTCCCTTACTCTTTTTGTAAAGTACCATGGGATCTTTAACATCTACCTGAACAATTACCGTAACAAGCAGATGGGATCTCTTCCTAATGTATCATCTGCAAGACAGCACCTCAGGTGTGCAGCACCCCTCATGCTGCATTACAGTGTCAGCAAACATTCACACATCAGCAACTTCATTTGACCAGTAACTCCCAGACCACCTTTCAGTGTCCATGCTGGGAATTTTGACTGCAGTGGTCTGCAATATTTCTGTGATATCCCCATAGGGCTTAATGGCCATTAACTAAGCAACAACCCACAACAAGGCATGTGTTTCTAGAGAGAAAATGCATGTCCTGGTGAATTGGAATGCGTGAGGCCAATGGGTGAGTGGCTTTCAATGCACCTGGTAAGTGCATTAATTCTCAAGAAACCTGTACCCTGGAGTGAGATATTGCACTGATAAAATCCAAAAAGTGTTTTTTCATACTTTACTTAGGTTGTTGTCAGGTAGAATTTGTGATTTTGATAACAAAGGTTGAATGTCTTTGAATGAACCAGGAAAGTGCATTTATTTTGAAGACACCTACAGTATGGCCTGTTTAAGTTTTTTACTTTTTTTTTTTTGCTGTAAAACATGGAAAAGTTTTATTTTAACAGAAAAATGTTTTAACAATTTCATTTCATTGGGTTGTTGCTAGATAGATTAGGGCAGGTTATATACAGACTATTTGTATACCAGAGATTAATAAAGGGTCAGGTGATGTGTTAGACCAATGAAGTTGCTAAGATTTTGAAGAATTCTGAAGTCCATTTTAGAAAGCCAGATATACACATTGAAACTATAAGCACAGAGGTGGTAGATCATAGGACACAACAGCAACCTGTGCCTCATGAAAGGTTTTGAGATGTTACAAACTTTATTTAAATATGGAGTCATTTGCTGCACCAGAGGCTGTTCAGGCAGTTTCTGCAGCTAAGCCCTTCCCAAACATCAGTACAACATAACCCATGCTAAGGACTTTTCAGTCTGAGTTTGGATTTCTGTTACCTTACAGATGCCCGTTATCACATGGCTTTCTGAAAGTTCACTCTCTCTATGTCCTTCTGTCATCTTCTATGGAGATGGAATGCATGCAAGCATGCCCCCCCCCCCCACAGTGTCTAGATCTTCCACAGGTCTTCGGGAGAACAGAATCCATGCTGGCAAGCCATCAGGATGCTTTCCTTGAAGGGATTGGCAGTATAGCTTAGAGGTTAGCGTAATGAGCTGTGAATGAGCTTGGTATATCCAGCAGACCTGGGTTTGATTCCCATAACCTTCACTTGTATACTCTGTGATGATGAGCAAGTCACTTAACTTCCCCAGTGCTCCTGGGTTGCTCCTAAGATACAGGCACATGTGCCCAGTGGGCCTTACCTGGTTACCAAAGAATTAGAAAACAAAGAGAAACTCAGCACAGTTCCCATACCCTCTTGGTGTTTCCAACTGGGTTGACCAGAACTTGACTAGAGCCTAAGGGATTCTCCCTTTTTGTAACCCTGTCTCCTCTGCACCTCCATTTCTCAGCTTCTGTCTCTACAGATCCCCAGTATTCAATCCAAGCCCAGCAAATGAGCGGAGCCCCAGATGACCTTCTTCAATTTCCTGCTCTCACTCTTCTAACATATCTAACCTCCATCCAAGCTCTGCCTCCTATTTTAACCCTTGTCAGACTGTAGCTCAAGGGCCAGTCTCAGCATCAGAATTTCTAAAAATAAAACCACCTCCCCTGTTGGAATGAGGGGATTTTTACATTTGCACGATGGCAGTACTACACAGGAACTAGAGAATGCACTGTATTTGAATTATGCAACTTTTTAGGAAAAATATTAACTAATGGTTTGTTATGCCATTGTTTATTTCATCATTTATATAACCCTGACATACTCAGGGCTTCTTTAATCAGCCCCCTGTAACACAATGATTAAGGAGTTGGGCTCTAGAGTAGAGATACAGTGAAGTTAAATGTTGTCAGCAAAGTTGCTGCAAAGTTGCAAAACGTTGTCTTTGTGAAGCTTCACAAAGTTCCTATTGGCATCACCAGTTTTGACTTCACTGACTTTGCAATGATTTTTTCAGGTGAAGTGGCAATTGTTTCCATGTCACGGCAACTTCACAAGTTACATTTGTTCATTTTGTGGAAAAAAGTGTCACTTTATCTGGCAAAAAAATGTTGCAATGTCAGCACTTCTTATTTCGTGAAGTTCTGTCAAAGTGTAGTTTTCTCAACTTCACACATCTCTACTCCAGACTGAAGGGTATGAATTAAATTTCTTTAAAAAAATACAAACGTACACACAAACATATGAAGAAACCAGCAGAATTAGGCCTTTTGGTCTGTCTAGTCTGCTCATGGTGCAGGGTTCGCAGCTCAGGTTGGTGTTCCTGCTCCCCCCTCCCCTACCTTTCCATCCTTTCCCCTTCCCCATTCCATGACCTTTATTTTCAACAGGGTCCCCCTCGCCAGCCCTCTGATGCAGACAATGCACTAAGCCATGGAAGGGGGCATCTATATGCTGGAATGTCTGTTCTAATCTGACAGTGGGTATCAGGTCAATACATTGTTCTCATATGAGCACAGTCAAAACCGTGCAACAAAGAAAGGGTAGGGAACTATAGCTACAGGGTACAAAACACTGCAAGGATAAAATGCTGCAGATGCAGTTTTGTACCTTGTAGCTAATGACTGGGAAGCAATGATACAGAGGGGAAGATCACTGCTGGGTGGGTGATCTGCCAAGCAGCTTCCGTGGCTCAGTGGGATGAGCCGCATCTGTGGACTGGGACTTGAATCCTGGTCCCAGACTACTACTGTTTATGTTTCTTTCTTTTTTTTTTTTTTAATTATTTGTGCAACAGGTTCTTTCCTCGGCCATGTTTCTCCCCATCCTGGGGTTACGTACCCCCCCCCCCCCAGAGTTGATTATATTAATAGGGGGGTGCATGAGGTGGAGCCCCTGCAAAAAATGAAGATGTTAGATGTTTTTCACCAATCTTTCCTTTCACTCTGATGGGCGAGTGCTGGCAATGTATCTGCTGTATTGTCAGCCTGGTAAATTGCTAGGCTGTTTTTTGTTTGCAGCATTGTGGCCCGGTGCCTGACAGTATAGAACAGCACCTTTCTGTACTTATTCTACCGGTACCAATCACAATTGGTACCAGTGCACTAAGCATAAAAAAGGTATTGTTCTACACTGTCAGATTTAGAACAGATGTTCTGGCACAGAGACATCCCGTAGCTCAGCATGTCATCTGCATCATCAGAGGGCTGGCCATGGGTGACACTGCTGACAGCATGGTGGGCGGGGGGACACAGGATCAACCAGATACTAACTGAAGCCACAAAACAGTATGTAGCAAAAAAAATTACATTTATGTCTGATTTGCTTAATCAGGACCTTACTACATCCCATAGCATTACTGTGGGGTGAATGATAGTTCCCCTTTAAAGATGGGGATAATCATGGAGGTAACTATTTTCAACCTGGTAGCTGTAGGAAGGCAGTCTTTATTTTTAAACAGAAAACCAATGTTTGGACACATTTGCTAATTATTTTTTTATTATGGGTCTCCTACTTTAAAGAGAACCATTCTTGCTGTTTTTAAAAGTCCCCTAAAACAAGAGGAAACTCACTTACCTCCATGGGAGCTCCTCTGTGGTAAAGGCATCATCTGTACTTATATCCCCAAGGGAAAGGAAGGGATCATAAATTGCCCCAGAGGGGCTAGTAGTGAAATCCCTCGCCACTTCTCTGTTGCTGGCTATGCCCATTTTATGATGCAGCTATAGGGAGAGCATGGGGACACGTTCCATTGAAGTGTATGGAGCATGATTTTAACTCTTGCAGAGTCACAGTCTGATATATCAGTCCAATATTCCTATATGTTCTAATTCTGTCAGCAGCCTAAGGGTTAAAACACAGTTTTCAGCCATTTATGTGGCCGTTTGGTAAAACCAGATACAGGATTCAATTTACAAGAGTCAGCATCATAAAATTCCAGATCGCAGGGCATTGCCAGCAACAGGGAAGTGAAAGGGATCATGCCACTAGCTCCTCAGGGGAAATTTATTATCCCTTCCCTTCCCTCGTGGGCATAATTACAGAGGTTGCTTTTACTACAGAGGAGCTCCCATTGAGGTAAGGGAGCTTCCTCTTGTTTCTGTGTAGCACAGAGAATGGTACTTTTTAAGGATGTCCAGCTAAAAACATAGTTATTTTTAGGATGGTACTACTGACTTAGAAGCATAGAAACAGAATTTGATGGCAGATAGTTCTATTTAGGCCATCTAGTCTGCTCATTTGTCACTGCCTATGCTGTCACTGCAGATCCTACTTGATATCTGGCTCCCTCCCCTCTTGCTTCCCATCTAAGATTCCCTTGTGCCTGTTCCATGCTTGCCTGAAACCAGCCACTGTTTTCATCCCACCACCTCCACTGGAAGATTGTTCCAGGCATCCACCATTCTTTGAGTGAAGAAGTGCTTCCTTGCATCTCTTCTAAATGTCCCCCTTCCAGTTTCATTGCATGTCCCCTTACTCTCATGCGTCTTTTTCTCTGAAAAATACTCCCCTCCTGTACCTTATTCAACCTCATGAGGTATTTATAGGTTTCTATCATGTCCCCCTTCTCCATCATCTGTTCCAGGGGGTACATATTGAGGTCCTTCAGTTTCTCCCTATAAGGCTTTTGATGCAGCTCCTAGACCATTTTAGTTTCCCTCCTCCAGACAGCATCTACCCTATCTATGTTCTTCCTGAGATGTGGTCTCCAGAACCGATCACAATACTCTAGGTGAGGTCTCACCAGCATCTCTGTACAGTGGCAGCACCACCTCTCTTCTTCTGCTGGTGATACCCCTCCCTACGCACCCCAGCATCTCACTGGCCCTGCCTATTGCCTTGTTGCACCATCTAGTCACCTTGTGGTCATCAGATATGATTATTCCCAGGTTGCTTTCCTATTTGGTGAACATAAATACCTTGTCTCCCATTTAATAATAATAATAATAATAACAAACTTTATTTGTAGAGCGCCTTTCAAGTACCAAGGCACTGGACAATAAGTAAATATATAGAACAGTAAAATACATAATAATATAACCAAACAGCTGAATAAATAGAATAGCTTTTATACTCTACCTCTCTGTTTCTGTGCCTGAGGTGCGTGATTTTGCACTTTTTCACATTGAAACCCAGCTGTCTTGCCCTTGACTACTCCTCAAGTTTTCTCAGATCTCTGCATATTCTTCTCACCTCCTCTGAAGCACCCACCCTGTTGCAAATTTTGGTGTGATCTGCAAAGAGGCATATCTTCCCTTCTAGCTCATCTTCAATTTCACTTATAAACACATTAAAGAGGACTGGACCCAGTACTGAGCCCTGAGGCACCCGCTGATCACCCTGCATTCCCTAGAGTGAACTCCATACACCACCAACCCTCTGTCGCCTATCCAGTAGCCAGTTTCTTACCCAGTTTACCACATTAGGACCACTGGTAAGTTGTCCAGTTTCCTTATGAGTCTCTTATGTGGTACAGTGTTGAATGCCTTACCAAAATCCAAGTAGGCCATGCTGACCGCCCTACCCTGATGTATTTTCCTGGTCACCCACTTAAAGAAATGTATCATATCCCGGTTGTAGTTTCCTGTGCACCACAATTTAGTAATGGTCATAGTATTCAGATCTTTCTCCGCTATGATGGTCTTTAGGTCTGAAATTTTATTTCCTAGACTTCTTGTGTGTTAGTTAGTTATTTAGTTAGTTAGTTAGTTAGTTAGTTAGTTAGTTTTTGATACCATGTAAGATACACTAGGCATACTGTACATATGCCTATTTTCAGGCATGACCTGGAGGAGTAACAGACTAAAACCAGCAACAGAAAGTATCAGTGGTGTAGATTATGGGGAAGGGGGGCAAGCTGCCCCTCCCCCAGATGTTCAGAACTCTCAGTGAGATTTCTGAAGCTCTGAGTTTTTTTTTTGCATTGGTCATAGTCGGGATTCAGGACTCATGAAACAAGTTCTGGGGGGGTGAGGGTTAAGACATCCTCATCTGCCTGTCAGTCTGCCATCCCCTGCTTTGCTTTTTAAATGTTTGGTTCCTTGACTGGCTGCAACAACCATCAACTCCTGATCCAGAGCTCATCAGCCAGTTGAAGTGGCCAGTGGGTGGGTCATGGCTCGTACGCCATGATGGGTATTGGAGCTTGCTATGGAAAGCATGTCGAACTCCATTTTGTTTGGTCCACAATTGTGAGAGTTTACTTTGTATCATACATCAGCGATCAGCCATGTCAGTCTGTAGATGTTTGTAAACAAACTGTCCACACTGGCTGCAATGGCCACAATCCTTCAGATCTCACAAAACAGAGTAAGTAAACAAAGTGGGGAAACAAAACAAATTTGTTGACAAGGGCACCACCTTAGATGTAAGAGGGAACATCTGTGGTAGGAGATGGGGTCGATATTTTTACACTTAATACGTGGCACATTTATATATGTAGCATAAATTTGATACCTCGGCAGTCCTTTTCTTCCACACTTTATTCCGGCTGGATTGGAACTGCCAGACTTAGTTCTAACATCTCCCTGTGCCCCATTTTCCCCATGCCCAGCTGGTGGTAATTAAACAGGACCTAGCACTGTAACAAGATCAGCAGTGACACTGGGCACCTATTGATTTCTCGATCAAGTGTACACAATTGTGTTACACACTCATTGTATGTGTGTGTTGGTAAATCTCTGCTTGAGCACCAGAGCCTATACAACCAGCAAACATAGTCATGTTGTGCAACAAGGCCTACCTGTGACCGGATTAGTTAGGTCCAGTACCATTTGTGTAATGTAGGAGAGAATCTGAAGGAAGGATTCTACTACTATTTCTATCTTTTCTGACTTTCTACTAGACTGCACTGTCAAATCTTACCTCTACCTGCTGTACTTTCTAATTTCTTATCTCTACCTTGCTCATATATGTTTGTAAGGTGTATGTATGAAACTGGGTTCCCTGATGTATAAACTAGAGACACTTGAAATGATTGCAGAGGCAGCTGTTACAGACTGTGACCTCAGACTGATGTAATCTGTTACAATGCTGTGGCCAGCTACCAGCTGGATCACAATCTCATGCCTAGCAACCGACAAGCACAAAGCCTGTCTTACTGAGAAGATGGGTGGAGAGATTGACTTGAACAGAGACAGGACAGGTTGCTTTATGTCCTGGTGTAGAGACTGACTTGAAGAGATACTAGAGATTCCATGCTGATTTCATCTCTTGAATTGTCTTCTGATTTGCTGAGTGAAGAAGGAGAAGAGATGCTGAAATGTTTTCCAGTTTGTTCATTTGTTTCTTGTGATTTATAAAACTAAATAACCAATTGCGGTTTTCTACAATTTCTCCTCGACTGCTTCTGTTTCCTGATCTAGGCCTCCATTACAATTAGTGTCAGAGGTTTCTGGATTAGCTATGTTTGATGTCATTCAGTAACAGAAGCCATACCACATCTAGAAGCCTCTCTACACTACCAACCAAGCCTTGAGAACATTAGCTTCCAAGTTTCTGCATTACCTTGACTTCCCTGTCATCTGAATGTGATGGGAACTATGTTAGTTGTAAATATCATAACAAAGGTGTCTTATTTGCAGGTGTGTCTTACTTAAGGAATAATATTGGTCCCTGTCCACAGTATGGATTACTGCTAATGGGTTAAACTGTAGATTTATAAGATGCTGGAAGGGGTTATTTCTGTTCCAGTTTGGTTGTACTGCACTTTAAATGTATGTAGTATTTTTGCACAGGGGTTTAGTATAAGGTTTATTATATAGCACATGGGTTAATGACAAGCATATTAACATGTGTTTAAAAATATTTCTTAAATGTATTTGTTTTGCATTTCAGTTGACACTGTGCAGGATGCTGTCTGGGCCAGCTATATGTGAGAACTTCTAGTAAATCAGTATTGAATAAAGCACACCCACTTTTGAAGTTAGTACTAGCATAAAGGGGACTTAAACCAGGGGCACCGTTGGGGGGGACAGCTGAGACAACTGTTGCAGGAGCAGTGGCTCAGGGAGACCCATCCTGCTGACTGTCATTGTCAATTTTGGCAATTTTAGCAACTTGCAACTTCAAGTTACCAAAGAAGCTATAATCGCAAGCTTCAAACGTTAAACCATATTGGTGATACCGCTGGCAAAATCTGAGTCAAGTCAGGTGTTTTGTTGCAGTGATGACAGTTATGGTCCAGACTCAGAGTCAGAGGTTGTTTGTTACTGTGTGACTGTCTGTGCCTGTGGGGTGCCTGCCCCCCCCATGCTGATGGGGTTAGGCATGCAGCAGTGTCCAGTCCATCCGTCCATCGTAGATAGTCAGTTAAGTTGTCACCCCACTGCCCACTCATCACCTGCTTGTTTGTTTCTGCTGTTTGTCACTTTGCTTCAGCTCAGGCTCAGCCATGATGTGCCACCGCCCTGCCGGACTGAGATCGAGTTTCAGTGATGCCTTCCACAGATGTCCACATGCCACACCAATTGCCCAGTATGATTTTGGGGGTGTCTACCTTAACTTCTTTCGTAGCCGATTACTGCTCCATCCTGGCTGGACAGCCTAGGGGTTATTACCTTACCGGACTCATGAACTGGACTGGGCTGAGCTGAAAATGGCACCACTGTAGGCTGTGGGCAGTGGCAGTTCTGAGCTGGTGGTTGGACTTGACAGTGGCAGACTGAGGACTCACTCTCATTGAGAACATTCACACTGGGCTCTCTCTCACCCCCCCCCAGGCCTGGGACCCCAATATTTATTTTCAGGCAGGCTGAGGCAGCAACAATCGTCTCCTGTCCATCACAGGCCAATATGTCTTAAGAGGGGATGGGAGGGCGAGGGGGCCCAGTCCTAAAGGTGTGTCCTTGGACTGGATATTTCTATTGGTGCCCCTGACATACACTGCAACCATGGTTACAAGACAGACAAATTCAGTATTCCCCCATTTATCTATCTATCAAAACGTATTTAATCCAGGCAGGCAAGCAAAGATAATTTAGAAATCTTGTTTCCAGCTGTGACATGGGGAGGAAGTACAGGTAGTAAGTTAGGGAAGGAGGTGTAAGTACATCAGCAAATTATAACAAAAAAGGAATGCTAACAAACCCAACTATTGGGCAAATTACTCATACCTTCATGGTTGTAAATAGAGAGCAGTTTTCCAGAGCATTACCACTTACCAGTTTTATTTCACTCCATTATCCATAAACATTTTGGGCTCTATTCTCAAAGGTCGGCACAGGGTGTACAGCAGCCCTGCATCAGTGTCACAGCTGCCTAAAACACTTCGGTGCATGGTGCACCCTATTCTCGTAGGCTGTGTGCCTTTGAGACACTACACCCTTTTTATGGTGACTTGCGCCAAAGATGTGGTGCAAGCCGCCACAAAGAGGTCAGCGAAATTAGACCTGCAAAAGCTAAGTCTGAAAACAATGTACTTTGCCTAATAACACTTAGCTGCTATGGCGCTTACCGTTGCCAACTGTGAGGGTAAGCAATGCAGCTAGTAGCTAAATCTAGCAGCTTGGTACCATAAAAATCGGTCAGAAGGATGACCAAGCACTTTTCTAATGGTGGCTAGAGAACCAAAGACTATAATTTTTTTTTTTTTTTTTTTTTTTAGCATTAAGGCCCAGATTCTTTTGGTGTAGGAGGAGCTGAATGCTGACAAAGTAATTTTGTAGGCTGGTTTGAATGCTGCCATGTCTTGAGTGCTGAAGGACAGAATAGTGTTGTCTGCATGTAAATTGGGAGGGGGGGCTTATCTCTGGGTGATTCCAGCATAGACAGGAGAGAGACTGAACTTGGAACCCCTGATAGCAACAAATTGATAATGGTCACATGTGGCAATTAGCTCTGAAACCATTGCACAGTGGTAGGGGCAAATCCATAAGCAACTAGTGTCCTTACAAAGATGCTGGGATCGTCTTCTAGACAGACAGATTTTTTGTCTCTACCTTTGTCGTTTTCCCATGGAAATGTAAGTCTGCCTTTATTTCTCCTAATGAGCAGCAGAAATTCACCACACTTTCTTTTTTTGTCTGTGTTAAGATCTGTTCCTTGGCACCATCCTTCTACATGCACTTTTTATTACAAGAAGGCAGAACAGCAGGGCTGGGCGAAATGTATCTTCTGCAAACAGCATTCTGGCAAAATTATGATTTAGCTTCTGCAACATTTTGTGAAATTTCTGTAAAATGTTTATGAAATTTTGCCAACATTTTAATTTCAATTATTTTCATTTAATTTAAAAGGTCTTCATTTAAATTACACCACAATTTGTATGGTGAATGTACCAAACTTTATGGAGAAGTGCTTATGTTTCAGATCTCTAGCTTTAAAGTAAACTAAGTTATAAGCTTCCAAACTTTCAGAAACTTTAAAATTATGTTTCTGTAATATGTATGCTGCAGAATTGTAAACCTATATAACTTTAAAACTAAATAATGCAATAACACCAGTTTTGTAAGGCTCATTGCTCCAATCTACATTTTTTCATTTATAGTTTCTGCTCCTTTCTCCTATAAGTTCCCCCTTCATCTGTTAATCTTTAACTCCATCACCCACCATTCCTCAGGCTCCGACTACATGTTACCTCTGTTGGGGAGTGGGTCCATGTAGGTGATGCAGAGCCTGTGGGGTCAATAAGTTCATCCTGATGAATAAGGGTTGTTTCCTCCAATTTTTCTCCCACCCTGGTGGGGTTGGCCAACATGCAATGATGCACACACATAGTGTGAAGACACTGTGCGCACTCAACATGTGCGTCCAGACGACAAACATGTGCGACCTATTGTGGTGCCACCCAGACTTCGCTGGGTGGCAACCAAGCAGTGGTATGTGCTGTCCCCATCCATGAAGTAGAAGAGAAATCTCTGAACACTCAATCCTCCTTCCCCCAGCTTGCTCCTCAGCAACCCTGGGCCACTTCCGAACCAGGGTTACCAGCATGGTGAGAGGTGTGGCGCTCAGCACCTCGACCTTCCTCTTCACTGGGCCAGCTATGCTTCAGTCCACTGTTAACTGTAAATGTGTTTTTATTTGTAACAATGTAACATAGCACCTTGGTTCTAAGTTTACCGTTGTAGTGGTTTATGAGGGTATGCAAGTTGGGGTAGTAAATTTATTAATAATTAAATTAGGCAAATCTGTCCCGAAAGGTGATTTTGCAGTCCCTGTGTGAAATCACCTTTCAGGCAGGAGTTGAACATTTTCTTTGCACTTGTTCATGAAGTGGGATCATAAGAGGCTATGATTAAAATTTGGTGTAAAAATATTAAAAAACAATAAAGTTATGAGCCTACGTTGAATTTTTCGAATGCGGGCTTGTAACTTCGGTCATGTTCAATATTTTTGCCCCAAATTTACAACATAGCCATATCTTTACAGCACTTCGTGAATGTAACAGCTGTCATTTTTCAACTCCTGTCCAAAATGTGTTTTTGTGTTCTGAAAGTTGGTTTTGAAGTTCCTTCATAAAATCACCTTTAGGCCAGGAGTTGAACATATTCTCTGCCCTTCTTTATGAGGCAGGGTCACAACAAGGCTACTGTATGTTAAAAATGTGGTGTGAAAATATTTAAAAACAAATTTTCAATAGTTTTACCCCAAATTCCTAGGCTACAGCCCTATTAGCTCTGGCCAGAGTTTGTTTAAATATGAGAACCAGAATGTTCGCTTCCCATCTCATGGAATCGTATTGGACTTAAATGAATTTCAAAACAATATCTTAAAGGGTTCTGTGACTTCATTAGCCAGTTCTTTTGATGTTATTAGATAGCTGCTACATGGGCCTGCTGATCTGGTTAATAATCATATTGTCTTGAGGTTTATTGTTCAATGTATTAGTACACACCTCAGATGAAAGTATATCCTTGTCAATAAGCATAGATTGGTAGTCAGCCTGAAGGCTCAGCAGCAGCAAATTGCACTGCTGTGCAGCTAATGCTGGTTTTGAGAGTGGACTCATGATCCTTTGGAGCTGGGCCAGGGAGCTTGCCTGTCACTGCAGAGATTCTAAGGCTGACATAGGCATTGCTAATGCCATGCAGTGGAGGTAAGGATCTAAGGAAGAAAACTGGACAAAAAGTATCTGCACAAAGCCATTTAGACAACAGTCATTGGTACCCTTGGGTCCTGAACTGTATGCATCCCCACCAGCTGGGACAGTGTGGGAGAAGCTGACAGGACTGAGGAATTGCTGAAGACACCATGCAAGACCCAGAGGAGGTGTGACTAAAATGGTGTAGGTGGCCAAAAACCAAAAAGTAGGACTGAAAAAAAAACAGAGCAGAAGTAGTCATTGAGGACATTGGCAATAGCAACTAGGTTAGTTAATTAGTTAGTTAGTTCAGTGCCATTTAAGTTAAACAGAGCTACCTGCTTGTTTGCTTAATAACTGGCAACATAATTAAAGCACTCTTTTTCCTGTCTTTAATATGTGCTTTTTAGTGTTGGGCGGAGACTGTATATTCCAAATTCGTGGAAATTTTGCAAAATTCTATGCATTTCACAACATTTTCTAAAATTCTAACTTTGGCAAAATTCTAATCTTCTGAATGTGGCTGGTAAACATTTGACCCGTTCTGCAAATTATCTGGCTGAATTTAGAAATAATGCTTTTCAACTGCAGAATGACAGTGCTGTGGAATTCCATTCCACATTTTAATGCTTAAGTCCTCAATACATGCAAACATTCAGCAGTTCAGTGGTCAGTTCTGTGGATTTTTTTTCCTCAATTTGATACATCAATCTACAATTCATACAGTCATTCCACTGTTCTAAGTTAGAATTTCATGAAAGCTGCTGAAGTGCATTCCAAAATTCCACGGAAGTGAAATTTAGACTTTCCCGGAAAGTCAACCAGTGGAATTTTATTTCTGCTGATAACTAGTGCTTTCTTAAATTCTATTTGATGTCTTTCATTTTTAATGATCATTTTATTTCTTTTTTGGGTCCTTTTAAAGCTGCAGTCATTTTCGTCTTCTGGAATAGTCTTCATTTCATTGTACCGTCTTATTGTTTCTCTACTACTTTTACCACCATACTTGTCAATTAGGTTGACTTCTTTCCCTTTCTGTTTTATAATCCTTTGGTTGGCACAAAAATTGATTATATTTTGGTCAGTTACATTTTAATTTTGATTCATTACATTTCAGCATCTAGGTCTTTTAACTCATTTTTCCAGTCCCTCAACATAGAGGCAAATCATCTTTACCATAAGAAATAACAAAGGTGATTCCTATTAACTTTGTTCTGTTCCTTTAGATATTGTAGAACATCATCCTGAGGTCACTTGAGGGAGCAGTTATCTCACAGTTCAGTGCTTTATATCAGATTGCATATTGATAAAATGATTAAGCCAAGAATGATTTTTCACTTAGTTGGGGTATCAACTAGTTGGTTCATATTATTAGTTATAAAATGGGCAAAGGATTTCAAGCAATCTGATTGGTTGTTAGCTGTGCATTAGATGTGTCTAATGCACAGCTAAAACTAGAACCCTCATTTAGAATACACAGGCCCATTTTATAAGTGCAATAAGCCACTCTGGGAATGTGCATTAGACAGTTCTAATGTACGGCTAGGGGACTGGACGCACTTGGCCTGTGGCCTCGTGCCTCACTATGTCCCCCTAGCCATGCATTAGAACTATCTAATGCACACTCCAGCATGTCTTATTGCTTACATATTAGCAATGATACAAAATCAATTACTTTGATCTGCATGAGATGAATACAGTAGGTATTCCAATCTACACCTAGGTAGTTGAAATCTCCAGTGATAACATAAAATGATTCCATGTCTGATACTCTGCTATAGCCTGCCAAGGGTCACTCAATAACACTAGGCAGATCACCACCTCCCTAGCTTGCCTCAGAGCTGTCAGTGCTTGCAGAATGGGGACCAGGAACTTAATAGAGATGTTGAGAATTCAACTATGCCCCCCATGATGGCTTTGAAGTTGGACCAAGATTTACAGTTCCTGGGTCTTTGGGCCAAGAAAGGGGGTCAGTTAAGGGAGGCTGAGGGGGATTCAGACAGTAAGTAGGATTACATTTATATGACAACATTCTACAATATGCTGCACCATACTACACTACAAAATTTACATGAAGCTGATAGCCATCATAAAACATTAAAACAGAGTTTACAGAAATGCTTTAAAAAAATTGCTTCATGTCTCACTTTTTTTTATACTATATATTTATTATATTTTTATTTTCAAAATCATAGGACAGTTTTTACAGTGTATAAGTTAGGACAGTACATAATTACTTCAGTCAGATACATAGCAATACATTAGTCAAGGGTCTCAGGACTACTTATGTATTTTACAAAGCAATTCATATCATAAGAACTAAGACATTTACGTAAACCATCATCAGAGCCGATATGTTTCTAAGATACAAAAGTAGGATCTAAAGATGAAATATATGGAATCCATTTCCTCCATTTAAGTTCAAATACAGACCATTTATATGTGCTTTTAGCTATTAATCTCTCTAATACATAAATTTCTCCCATTATTCCCTGCCAATTCTGTATGTTTGGAGACATCTTCTTCCCCCAGTTTCTAGTAATTGCTTTTTTAGCTGCCAGCATATAAGTAATTAACAGTGATCCTCTGGGTTTTGGGAGACCGTCTGGCGGAATTGAAAGTAGAACTAGCTCAGGGATCAATACTGCTCCCACATCTACCAATTCTTTTAATGCCTCTAAAATATCTCCCCAGTAACCTGCTAACAGCGGGCAGGCCCAAAAAACATGGAACTGATCCACAGATATTTCTCCACAATCTCTCCAGCAATTGCTTAATGTCCCTGATGAGAACCTGGCCAGTCTTGTCAGAGTAAAGAAAAATCTATTTCTATCTTTCTAGGCAAATTCTCGCCAGTAGGGGGCTCCCAAAAGTCCCATTGAGAATTTAGTATACTTCTTCCAATCTTCCTTTGATACCCGGAGTGGAAGCTCTTTATTCCAGGCATTTAGAATTCCCTGAGTTGAATTTTTTGATAATTCCCTCAAACCCCTATATATTAGTCCCACAAAGTGGGGCCACAACTGTCCTCTCCCCGTGGTCATGGCTAAAGTAAGCAATAAAGGGGGTGGATCTGAGAGTCTACTAAAGGCTGTTCCTTTACTTTCAATGCACTCTATTAAGCTTGTATAAGTTGAAAAATCTTGTTGTGGAAGACTGTATGTTTCTTGAAGTTTAATAAATGAGAGGACCCCCCTGGCATCCACCAATTGGAACATAAACTTGAAGCCTTTTTGTCTCCATTGAACCAGAGTACCCCCCTGTTCCAAAGTAAGAGTTTGGATTCAAAAATTTAATAAATTCAAATAGGGTCCTACTGGTTCCAGCTTTCTTAGATGGATGATTCTCTTCCAAGTCTCCATAGTATAATTTGTACTAGAAATAAGTCTAGGTCTTTTATTTACTGGGGCATATAGCATTTGTAAAAGTTCACTCCCCTTCCTTACCCCATTAAGGGTGAATTCTAAGTTCTTCCATGGTATGTCATATTTTGGGTTATTCCAATTGAAAACTGGAGCTATCACTGTAGCATTTGCATACATCTGAAGATCAGGCAAATTTAAACCTCCCTTATTTTTTGGTAACATTAATGTGGACCACTTGATTCAGGTTTTTTTCCCAGCCCAGACAAACCTCACCAAAGACTTATTCCAGGAGGGAAAGTACATTCCATCTGGCATCATCGGTATGGTGTGAAAAAGATATAGCAGCCTTGGAAGAATATTCATCCTAATAAGATCCACCTTAGAATATAGTGATAGATGAAGTTGGGACCACTGATGTAAATCAGACTCTATTTTTTGTGTTAAAGGTTTGTAGTTTACCATAGTGAGATGCATTAACTGGTTTGGTAACTGTATGCCTAGATATTTTATCTTGATGCTGTTCCAGCGCAGAGGCAAACTGCCCTTCAGTGTCTGTGAGGGGGAGAAATGAAAGGGAAGAACTTTTTGTTTTAGAAGAATTTATTTTATATCCAGAGAATTGAGCAAATAGTTCAAGTATCTCCCATATTGCTGGAATAGAGGACTCTGGGTCCGCTACTGACAATAAAATGTCATTGGCATATAAAGCCAACTTTCACGATTGATTGCCCAGCTGAATGCCCTTAATTTTTTATGATTTTCTAAGCATCATAGCCAAGGGCTCAATATAAATGGCAAATAACAAAGGCGATAGGGGCATCCCTGTCTAGTGCCTCACTGTAACTTGATATAGGGAGTAATACCGCAGTTAAGTTTTATATATGCCCTTGATTCAGAGTATATTTGCTCCAACCAATTCACATATTTCTTCGGGAACCCAAATGACATCAATGTCCCCCATAAAAATCTCCAGAACACTCTGTCAAAAGCCTTACAGGCATCTAAACTGACTAAAGCCAAGGGGGTAGCTGAGTTAGCCATATAATCCATCAGATGGATTATTCTTTGTACATTATCTGCAGTCTGATACAAATGTAAGAATCCTGCCTGATCTGGGTGTATCAGGGTAGGCAGTATATTCTCTAACCTATGGGCCCATATTGCCATGTATATCTTATAGTCATTATTCAAAACTGAAATGGGTCTGTATGACTCTAAATGTAATGGATCTTTACCTGGTTTCAATATAGCTGAGATGGCCACATATGACCATGAGGGTGGGGGGGGGGCTCATCCATCCTGCACCTCTAAAAAAGCTTTTTGCATTGGCTGAATTAATTTTGAAGAAAAGTCTTATACCATTCGGCTCCAAAGCCGTCTGGGCCTGGGCTTTTTAATGTTTTTGAATTTTTAACTGCTTTCTGGATCTCTATAGTGGATATGGGGCATAAAAGTGAGGCCTGCTGGGATTCAGATAAGTGTGGGAAGTTAAGGGGGTGTCAAGAAATTTTTTATAGCCTCCAGGGAAGGGGGTGTAGGATCAGAGTACAAATCTGCATAATATTGTTGGAATGCTTTCGGAACTGCTTGGGTTTTACTAAGAATATCGCCTGCTATGGGGTCTCTAACCCTTGTAATAGTGGCAGTCTGCTTAAATCCTCTAGTACGCCTAGCCAAATTGCTGGCACCTTTAGGACCTCCCTCATAAGGACATTTGCGTCTTACGATCTAAAATGGATTGTAATTCCGATTGGATTTGTCTAAGCCCTAATTGTGGAACTCATTCTCCTCTATCTCTCTTCTGCTGTAGTTCTTGTAATTTATCTTGTAATATTTTGTATCTGGATTCTCTTTATTTAATCTAGAGGAATAAGAAATAATCTCTCCTCTAATCACAACCTTCAGAGTATCCCAGAGGATAGTAGCTGAAACAGAAGGATCTGATTTCTCCTCTAAGATTTGCATTATACTGTCTGCCATTCTAGTCTTAAACACTGGATCCTTCAAGAGAGAAAGATTCAGTCTCCATAAAGTTGATTTGTGTGTTTTGTTTAACCTGACCTTAATTAAAAGAGGTGTCTGAGAGGAGGCGAGCTTCCAGGGATATATCTTGAATCATATCTAGGTGCTCTGTAGATGTAAAAAAATAATCTATTCTAGCTGAGGTGTGAAATCTAGGTGAGACAAAAGTATGTCCCGCCACGGAGGGGTAGAAATGGCGCCAAATATCTGTAAGACCCATCTTAGGTATCTGGGCTTTTAAAAGTTTTTGAGTGGGAGTAAACCTATGTTGTTTAGGGAAAGTGGAATCTTTCTGCACAAACATTATTAGGTTGAAGTCACCTCCTATCAGCATTACCCCCTTTTGCTTTCTGAGCAGTCTGTTAAAGAACTGTCTCAGTAGAGAGGGAGATGCTCCTGGTGGCAGATAAACACTCGCCATTGTCACGTCAGTCTCATGCAACCTCCCTTGTACTATGACAAAATGCCCATTATTATCTGAATAGACCTCCCCTTTAGTAAATGGAGTAGTTGCTGGAATCAAAATTGCCACTCCACACCTCTTCCCCAACTTACTAGATGAAGAAAAGACAGTATATCTGCCACCTGCAGCAAGCTTAGCATGTTCCCCTTGCAACAAATGTGTCTCCTGTAAATAAATGCATTCTGCGTTTTGCTTCCTGAGATATTGTTGTAATCTAACTCTTTTTATGGGATGATTAATGCCATTAATATTTAATGACAATATCATAGCTGTTTCTAATACCATATTTTGTTTTCATTTGATAAATCATTACTGATTATTGCACTTTCTCCCCTCAGCCACTCCTCTTCCAATTTCCACAAGGATCCACAAAGTCTCCAGAATGTGCCAACAAAGAATATCCTATCTTGTCTTAAATGTCCTGTCTTTTGACCTGTGCTACGTAATCTAACTAAAGTTTTCCCACTGTCCCTTATCAACCAAAAATAACTTCTTATCACATATATAGCTGTTATTAGCCACTGTAAACTGCTAATGTAAGTGGTGTATCCAGTAATCTGAAAAGATAGCTGTGCATCAATGATGGACAGTAACTCAAAAACATATATACAGATAACTATTGCTTTTAGTATTATTCTGTGCTTTAAAAGCTTTAGGACTTCCAAATGTGGGGAGAGAAATAAAAAACTCCAAATTTCCAGTAGAAACTGCTCCTGGAGCATCTGAACTCTCCCTAGAACTGAATGGAATCCCTTAACATTGTTGTTAGGGGCCTTCGAGGAGCCAGTAAACTGTTCCCCTTTAAATAATAATAATACAGGAGAGGAGTATAAAACTCCAAAGAAAATCTTTAGGGACATCCCCCAAAAGCAGCATAGAACTGAAAAACTGCTCCTTCCCCCTTTCCCTGCACCCTGAGCTTTCTGAAAATTTTTTCCCCTTATGTTACTTCGATTATCGGTGGAAGGAAAAAAAAAAAAGAAACTGCAATTAGAATAGTCAAATAATTATATCTGTAACGTCTAGTCCACCATTAGAAGGCGCTTGGATTATGTAAGGTAGAATCTGTTCATCATGCAGTCGCCTAATTCAGTCTCAGAGCAGCTCATTATTATAGAGAGCACACTTCGGGCCAGAGAAATCGATGGCGCAGCATGTTTTTTTTGCCAAATCTCTCTCTCCTGCTCACTTCAGCCGAACAAGCCTCTCAACTAGCTTCAAGTATTGTCACTTTTTGCTTCTCTCCTGTAGACTGCTAAAGTAGATTTGATTGTTACCAGTTCTTGTTGTTTTCCCTGTCTTCTGTTGGAGTTAGACTGCCAGCCAACTTGGCATTTTTCTGGATTGTTGCCACCCAAACTTTGTTCGGGAAAGTGCAGGCCCATTTTTGTAAGTTCTTCTTTTGCTTCATGAGCCGTAGAAACCTCCCTCTTTCCAGTAGGCAGATGGACAATTAGCCATGCTGGATAAGGGGTTGTAAATTTGTGCCCTGCTGGTTTCAGTACTGGAAGCAACGGTAAATAAGCACGTCTCTACTGAGTGGTTTTTGGTGCATAGTCATGATCAAGATATATGCGAGTTGAGCCATAGAAAACTTTCTGGTGCCGCCATGCTGTAAGCAGAATATGTTCCTTTGTTGCATAGCTGTTGAACTGAAGAATTACTGACCTAGGTAAAATATTTGCAGAGGTAGGTTTGGGTGCCAATGCCTATGCACTCTTTCGAGATGAAGGTTGAAATCTTTTGGCAGTTCTAGGGCTGTGTGTAGCAAAGCTTCAACAAATTCCTTAATGTTAGTTCCCTCAGAATCTTCAGGTAAACAATAAATTCTGATGTTTTTGCGGCGTGCTCTGTTCTCAAAATCTTCATGGTGATCAATTATTTGTTCTTGCATCTCTTTCATCTGCTGTACCGTTTGTTCCAAATCGTCTATTCTATTCTCAGTTAGTACTGTAGTTCTTTCTTGTTCGTCTACTCTCTGCTCTAATTGTATCACATCTCTTTGTAACTCACTGTACATTTCTTTGATTTCTGCACAAAAAGTAAGTATTTCTTGGTAAATTAGGTCAAGTTTTGCATTCTTCACTTTGTTTTTTTGGTTGTTTCCACTGAGATTTGAACAAGCCCCATTTAAGATCTGCAGAGTCACGGTTATCTGATGCAACTGAGGCCTCCGATTCGGTTCCATCAGCTATCTCCTCCATCGTGCTGTGTTTCGTTATTAAATCCAATCCCTCCAATTCTCTACACTTTTCACTGGTTTTGTAATGCAAAATCTGTTTCAGAAATATGCAGGATTACAGCTGAAGCATTGTTTTTTTAGCTCAGGGTAGATGCAGTTCTCTTTCTAGGCTGCCATTACTCAGGGGGCGGAACCGGAAGTCTCATGTCTCACTTTTAATGTTCATATTAAAAAAGATTCTGGACTGAATTGTGTTAAATGTTATTTTGTTCATCTTCTTCATTTTTTTTTTTAGAAAAAAACACAAATTATAGTTGTCATTGAATGTCAAAACATAAATCACTGATTGATCCACTGGGGTTTACATGTTGTCGATATTAAGTGATGATTGGGATTTTTTTTTAAAGAAAAACAAAGAGCTCTTTAAAAAAATCAAACACCAAGCTCCCTGGCATTGCATGGTGAGGGACCACTCTGGAAAACTGCTGATGAGGGATCACACCCTAGGCAGGACACCAGGAGCAGAAGTGGGCATGGATGGTTTCAGGGCATCCATTGGATGCTCTTTTCCCAGGAGGAAAAGGCTGTGATGCACCCCATTCCTAGGACAACTCTTAAGAGTGGTGAGGTGGGTTTGCCATTGGCAGCAAGGGTGACCATGCACTCCTGGGTGTCTCCCAGCCTGGATACTGCTGTGTGCACACATTTGAAAGGTGAGGTGGACGGCATACAGAAAATGTGAAAATAACCCACTCAGGCATGCCAGATAATTACTCATGGGATTGCTTCCATGCCAGTAGATCCCCACTGCACTCCTCCTCATCTGTCCTTCTCAGCAGGTATTCCCAGCAGAATAGATCCCTCTTCTTTCTAGATAAACAGTAAGGAGGCCCCCAGGAGGGACACAGAATACAACCAGGGGGAATGTTGAAGACTTTGAGTGACCTAGTGGTGGGTCATGGGAGCTAATGGTCACACAGTATGCAAGTGGGGGCTGATGGGATTCAAACCCAGGTCTTCAGGTTTGCAGCTCAGTGCCCTTTACCACTACGCTATACTGCCACCTGGAAATGGAAGGGAAAGGAAGGGGAACATAGAGCATAGAGTATTGACAAGTACATGTAAGCTCCCTCAGTGTCTGGTTGGGAGAAGGACTGACAGACAACTGCTCACAGCTTATTAATATGCCTATTGT
Organism: Neoceratodus forsteri; assembly: GCA_016271365.2. Taxonomy (NCBI): domain Eukaryota; kingdom Metazoa; phylum Chordata; order Ceratodontiformes; family Ceratodontidae; genus Neoceratodus; species Neoceratodus forsteri. Next base: position 199,650,822 of record JADMNL010000031.1, read on the forward strand.
GCATTTAAGAAGGACACTTTTCATGGATTGGAGACTGAAGGGGCAAAAATATCAAAGGGGCATTTGCCTATATTTACTGTATGATTAGTAGGGGCTGGATAAGGTTGAAGTGGTTTTGAAAAAGATGGAGTTGGGCAGGGGGAGAGGCTGGCAGGACACCCATGTTTAATATGTTATGGAAGGGCCAGGGTAAGGGCACTGAGATGGGGATAACTAGGAGGAAGGTGATGGTCATGGGAATAGAGCTAGCCATCTGGTGTGGGGGTGAGGTGGGGTTGAATGGCTTTTTTATAGTTTAACTTTTGTAGTGTTGTAATGTAAGTATGAATACCCCAAATATGGCTTGATATTTATTATAAGATCTGAACAGTGAATAGCCTATTAAGTATGGTATTAGGGAACCACTGTAATATAATTACTGGCTAAAGGTTTTAAGCAACCCAAACACTGGCGTGTAATTCTTCATTATACATGTGTGCGTATAATGGAGCAAGAAACAGCTGCATTTGTTCAATAACAAACACTTTGGTTTTCTCTTCACAGTACAGTGAGAGAGTGCAGCTTCAAAAACTTAAACTGATTGTGCAGCTCTGCCACATAGAAATTGTAAAAAAATAAAATATGAGGAGTATGGCAATTCATTTTCTTTAAACATCCATGATGTGTAATGCCTAGTTAAACCCTTCAAGCTTTATTCTCATGGTTTAAGTGGCATCACATACCTCAGGTATGTGAAACAACGTTGCTTCACATCAAGGGTGGCAGTGGAAACAAGCCACACAAAGATGAGTGTCCTGGACTTCTGAAGGGAAGATACAAAAAAATGGGTAAATGCCTCAAAGGTGATCTGGTGGGGATGATCTGGGGTGGAGGAACAGTGGGTGAAGTTAAGGGAAGCCATAGTGAAGGCAGAAAGCCTCTGTGCTAAGGAAGTAACAAAAACAGGAGAAAAATTGAGCGCTTTGGTTCTCAAAGTAAGTGGCTGCAAAGGTAAAGGCAAAGGCTACAAGGTAGCATTCAGGAGGTATAAAGAGATGCAGAGGGAAGAGGATAGGAGGGTGTATCCAAAGAGGGAAGCAGGGAAAGTGGTGAGGAGCACAAAGGCCAAAACTGGAGAAAGAATAGCCCAAGGATTAACTTTTTTTAGAAACATAAGAGATAAGAAAAAGACTAGGGGAGGGAGTGTGAAGTTAAGAAGGACAGGGCAGACTGGCCAGAGGAGTATCAGGAAAAAGCAGATATCTTGAACAATGCTTTTCTCAGTCTTCATGGAGGAAGGGAAAGGAGGTGGCCACATAAAAGTAGCAGGAGGAAAGGGGAAGGGAGGTAGACATAAGTCTGTTCACAGAGTAAAGAGTCGTGAAGAGACTGAGAGTTTAGGGAGATCCTGGCTGCACCTCTGACAGCACTATTTAACAACTCACTGGAAAAAGGAGTGAGACTGGAGGAAGGCAGATGTAGCCTGCTTCATAAAAGCAGTAGAAGGGAGGAGGCTGGCAACTATAAGCCAGTCAGTCTGACATCAGTGGTAGGAAAGTTAATGGAATCACTGCTTAAGGAAGGGATTTTGGAGTATCTTGAAACCAGCAGGTATAAGACCTGATGTAGCACAGATTCACGGGGTTGGGGGGGTGTTAATTATGTCAAACAAATCTAATAGATTTCTTTGGGTGACCAGGGAAGTAGATCAGGGTGGGGCAGTGAATGTGACCTACTTAGATTTTAGTAAGGCATTCAACACTGTACCCATAGGAGACACATAAAGAAACTGGGCAGCTTAGGGGTAGGTAATCAGGTGGTAAACTGGCTGAGAAATTGGTTAATGGTAAACAGAGTTCACTCCAGGGAAGGGAGGATGACCAGCAGGGTGCCTCAGGGCCCAGTACTGTGGTCATTCCTCTTTAATGTCTTTATAAGCGACAGTGTAGATGAACTGGAAGGGAAGGTATTCCTCTTTGCAGATGATGCCAAAATCTGCAACAGAGTAGACTCTCCAGATGGGGTGGAAAGAATGTGCGGAGACATGAGAAAACTCATGGGGTGATCGAAGGCATGATAGCTGGGTTTCAATGTGAAAAAGTGCAAGATCATGTACCTAGGGTACAGAAACCCAGATGTGAAGCACAAATGGGAGAGAGGTACTGACAGTCACTAAACAGGACAGGGATTTGGGACTTATCATATCGGATGACCTCAAGGTGGTGAGACAGTGCAACAAGTCAGTAGGTAAGGCCAGTGGGATTGTGGGGTGCATAGAGAGGGGTATCACCAGCAGAAGGAGGGAGGTGGTGTTGTCTCTGTATAGTTCACTTGTGAGATCCCGTCTGGAGTTATGTGTCTAGTTCTGGAGACCACATCTCAGGAATGACATAGACAGGTTGGAGGCTGTCCAGAGGAGGGCAACCGACAGCGATCACCAAATGGTGTGGTTTAATATCACGATGTGCGAGGAGCCAGAGAAATCAGTTTCTCAGGTGGTAAACTTCAGGGGGGCAGAATTTGGGAGGATGCAGGAAGTACTGAAAGGGAAACTAGAGGGCATAAGGCAGGAGGTGGATGCAGAGCAGAAATGGGATATTGTTAAACAGGGGATTACAGAGGCAACAGAAGCATGCACCAAGACACAGAGTAAGGGGAGCAGAGCAAGAAAACCATGCTGGTTGAACAGAGAGAGATAGTGGAGGTGGTGAGAGCAAAACAAAAGGTGCACCAGAGGTATAGGAGGACAGGGAAGGAAGTGGAGAGGGAGGAATATGCAAGATGGTCCAGGAGGTGACCAGAAAAGTGTGAGAAGCCAAGGCCCAAGGCCCAGAGGAGCTGAGATTAGTGCAGGGAATTAACGGGGATTTTTAGATACATCAGGAAGTGCAAGGTGACAATAGCGAGGATAAAAAGGGTGGGGAGTGGATAGAAAAGGGAGGAGCAGGCAGAAGCACTGAATGAATACTTTTGCTCAGTGTTCACGGAAGAAAAGGGGGGACTGCTACCACCATGGGCTGGGAGGGTGGGGACAGGAGGAGAGGAGGCAACAGATGGAAAAATTGAGGGAAGTAAAGTCCTAGAGGGACTCAGGGTACTGAAGGTAGACAAGGCACCAGGGCCAGATGGTATCCACCCCAGAGTTCTGAGGGAGATGGCAGAGGTGTTTGGTGGAGCCACTGGTGGATCTGTACAGCATCTCACTGGGGTCAAGATGTGTGCCACTGGACTGGAGGATGGCACATGTAGTATCATTACACCGGAGCAGACCAAGGGATGAACCGGGTAATTATCGCCCAGTAAGTCTTACCTCCATAGTGTGCAAACTCATGGAAACAATACCAAAGAAAAGTCTGGTATCATACCTGGAGGACAATGGCCTCCAGGATGTGAGGCAGCATGGGTTCATTTCAGGGAAGTCTTGTCAAACCAACCCCATACAATATTATGACTGGGTGACAGGTGAGTTGGATAAGGGTCATGTGGCAGATGTTCTTTACTTGGACTTCAGCAAGGTCTTCGATTCTGTGCCTCATGGGCGGCTTGGGGGGGAGCTAACTGGTATAGGGGTAGGGCCAAAAATGATGAAATGAATTACAAGCTGGCTGAGTGGGAGGCTGCAACGGGTGGTGGTGAGACGGGAGCTCTCCACTCCAAGGCCAGTGATGACTGGTGTGCCACAGGGCTCTGTGTTGGGGCCAGTATTGTTTGGGCTCTTCATATCAGACATTACACACGGGGTGGTGAGCAGAGTGAATCTGTTCACTGACTACACCAAAATTGGAGCAGTGGTGGATGGAGAGGAGGGATGGAAGCACTGCAGGGGGACCTAAGCAAGCTAGAGGAGTGGTCAGAGAGGTGACAACTGTGGTTCAATGCAGAGAAGTGTAAAGTTATGCACTTTGGGGTGAAGAACCCAAGGAGAGAATACTGGCTGGGGCGTTAAGCTGGGGATCATGGAGGAGGAGAAGGACCCCGGGGTAATGATAACAGGGACCTTGAACAACACTGCCCAGTGCAGGAGAGTGGCTGCAAAAGCAAACACAATGCTGGGGTGCATAGTGAGATAGTTTTCATCCAGGCGAAGAGAGGTGATCTTGCCCCTCTACAGGTCACTGGTAAGGCCGCACTTAGAGTATTGTGTGCAGTTTTGGAGGCCATAACTAAAGCATGATATCAGGCTACTGGAGGGGGTGCAGAGGAGGGCAACAAAGATGATATGTGGAATGGAGGGGAGAGACTAGACAGCAGGCTGGGAGACCTGAATATGTACACCCTGAAAGATAGAAGGGGCAGGGGGACATGATAGAGACATTCAAGTATCTGAGGGGAATCAATAAGGATGGGGCAGATGGGGTCTTTAAGTTAAGGAGGGGGATGGTCACCAGGGGGCATAGGCTAAGAATAGAGGGGAGAAGATTTAGGAGGGAAATGAGGAGACACTATTTCACAGAGAGGGTGGTAGCAAAATGGAACACCCTCCCAGAATATGTGTGGTATCATGTGAATCTGTGAACAGCTTCAAAAGGGCATGGGACATAGAACAGGGGAGAGTGAGGGTGGGGGAGGTGGGGTGGCAGTGGGATGACAAAGGGGAGGTGGGGCAGCTGCAAACTAGGGGTGCTAGCTGCACACTCAAGCAGACTTAGACCAGATGGTCTGTTTCTGCTGTCTCAGCTATTATACTGTCTGACTAACTTTGAAGCTTATCTCTTAGAATGAAGACTTGCCCTATTCTAAGTGCTCAGTAATCTAAGGGTGTGTGCTGTTTATATGCTGTTGTGCCCTTTGTGCATTTGATTCTAGATCCATGCTTTGGTTTGATATATTGCATTTTGAGATCCTGGTTCTGTATAAGTATTTAATTATTTTTCTTGTTTTGTCTGTTTCCTGAAATTTCAATACAGAAATTCACTGTAAAAAGATTGGGTATGCTATACAGACTGTGGGTAAACTGGTTATAATTTATAATGCCAATAAACAGAAAGTGGGAACTCTGGCCAATCATCAGCACAGCGGTAGTGCTACTTTGTGTGATGCTGGTGACCCAGGTTCAGGAATCAGCCTGGAGCATATGCCACCAACTAGAGAGAAACAGAGAGCATCTCAGAGGACATTCTCCTCCTCCTCTGGGGAGGTTGGTTTGCTACATCTGCTGCAACACTGCAAGCAGGGTGACCAAAGGTGACAGTGCAATGAAGTCATTGCAGGGATGGGGGATGCACTGCCAGGATTCACAAAGTGTGCAGACTCTTGGAGCTCCATGCATGCTGGCATTCTAAGGCAGTGTGACAGAGCAGCAGAAAGTCTTACTGTGTGCAGGATGATATGGGTGCACTCAGATCCCACCCCTCTCCATCAGCAACTCCTTCCCCAGGGCTTCCCCTGCACCTGCTACTCTGGAAGGCGATTAGACTGGCTGTGGCCACCCCAACATGCGGGAAAAGTCATGTAGAATTGAAGGAAGTAAGCACTGGGAATGGGGAAGGGTGGAGACAGGACTTTCTGGGGGATGGGGCAGCACTAAAGTCCAGGGATCACAAAGAATAAAGTAATAAAAAATTGTGTATGTTGAGTACGCTGTTGGGTAAGTGTGGATTTTGGGAGATGAAGGTGCATTTTTGTAAAATCGATTGGAACACCCCTCCTGAAACAACGCTTATATAAAACCTATCTGCGCTCAGCAAGTTCCATTGTTGTGCAGCGATGCATTAGATTAATTGCACCATTCGTATCACCTTGCTATCTCCTCACAAGGAATACTGCACTGCATTAGACGGGGCACTGGCTTACTGTTAATAAAGGGGGAGTCCCATGGGGTTCAGGCAGGGACCCATGAAGGTTAGACTAGGGAATTCTGGTGGCTTGGTGCTACCGGTTATATGGAGTGATAGTTGTTGTTTACATTTGAAGAATACAGCGCTCGGGTGGTGGGCAAGCAAGCAGTGGGAGATAGCTGGGAATGAATTTTTAGGATTTTTGGGTGTGAGGATTTAGGAGGATGTTTGTTGCTGGTTGTATTGTTTGAGTTTGATGTTAATCCTATAGTATAATGTAGGGTTTAAGCTACAGTATGCTATCAGATAGCATGGATACATTTTCTAGATAAGCAAAAACTATCTTGTAAATCTGACCTGGGCAAATCTTCTTTATATAAGGTTTGCTGCCAAAATGAACAAGGAATTCCTTGACACATAAAAGGTGTGGTTAATGCACAATCCAAACAATTCTAGTTTTCAGGACAAGCAGCAAACAAAAACAAACAAACAATCTAGGAAGGCCTGTCCTCTTCTGTTCATTTAAACTTATGCCCAGTTCCTCCTGCTAAGTGAAAACACGGCTGGTAAGCCTAGCATTTGTAGCATTGAATTCCCTTCTTTTCTAAGCATTTCTCTAACTCTTTCTGAAGACAATTTATCATGCAGGCATCTACTGTACGTGTTGTTTACTCTAGAGAGCAACAACCCATGGTGCAAAAAACATATATTGCACCTGAATCATTTTAGACCCATAGGAAGCCCTTTATCATGTTCAGTAAAGTATGTGTGCTGCATGTTCTGAATAAATAACAAAAGAAGTTGTGAAACAAAAACATTTTTGAAACCTTAAATATATGACTGGAAATCAAACTATTTAAATGATATTCTCTTTGTCCTCCTCCTGGATCCTATGCCCCAATTCCAGAATAGCCCACCCCCACACCATCACCTGGCTTCTCATGCACTTACCAGCTGCCTCCCTTGTTGGCCTCATGGCCTACTCCCATGACAGGGTGGCAGGGCCCCAATTGACATTCATAGGATACAGTATTTAGAAGTGCTGCCACATCACTGATGCAGGACCTGTGAGGGGTAGGTCCCTAATGCTGCCCCAAGCTAGCCGCATTCTCCCTCTGTAACTTTTCCTGTTCCCTGTGACTCTGACTTGGGGATGTGATGCAAGCTTGTTGCATACATGCAGAGAACATCATCCATTAGTGTCTCGCCACCCACTGAGCCATTCTGAGTGCACTGCCACCTGTGATCACCCAGATGGCAGTAATGCACTGCAGCTGGGTGCCTTCCTTCCTAGAGAAGGAGCATGTCCTCTGGGATGCTCAGTCCTCCTCCCCTCAGCCAGACCCCGATGACTTGGGCTCACTTCTGAGACCAGGGGCCGGATTTTCAAAGCCCCAATGCAAGTTGCAACAATGGCAGCTTGTGCTGAGTACAGGTGCATCCGGGACCCTGCGCTCGATTTTCCATCCCACAGGATCCCAGCACCTAAGTCCCAGAGCTTGCGACACATGTGGCAGTGCACCAAATGGATGGTGCAACCACCCAGAATGCCACAACAGCTACAGGGTGTCTGTGGCACCCACAGACAGGGGCAAGCTGCTGTCTAGAGCCCACACCATACCACCGTGCCACCAGAACCCTCACACCCAAACACACCAGGACCCTGGTGGTTTAGTGGTCCCCCCATCCAGCACATAGTGCACACCTCCCCTCCCACCCCTCCTGTACCCCGATCCAGTGACTAGCACAGCCCCCTCATCATACCACGCCGGCGAATGATCTGTCAGATGGACGAACTGTACCTGCAGCAGCACGCCTGACAGTCTGCCCAGCGGCTGGCCGCGTGGTGTGTGCAGAGGGCTGTGCCAGTCATCGAATATCTGGTACGGATTGGGGTGTGTGGGACTGTGGGCACTACGTGCTGGGTGGGGGGGCCACTAGAGCACCAGGGAGGTCTTTAATATTAACAGTCAGGGTGGGGAAGGGGGGAACACTAGTCTACCAGGGGTCCCCTTTGGGGATGGATCGGGGCAGGCCACACAGTGGCACATACCGGACGAGCCTCCCAGGAGAAGTCTAAGTACTGTTACCCAGCCCTTTACTGGTCTAATGGTACTTGGCATTTAGTTCCTGGGGAGATCTTTGAAAATCGAGATTTGAGGGCTGCAGCAGTCTGGGTCTGCCACAAGCCCCCAGCGCCATGCCACAGACACTTTCGTGGCACAAGGTGGGTGCTAACACACTGTGGCACATTCAGCATGCTGGGTGATGCAGGCTGCCTTTGAAAATAGCACTTGGTGCAGCCCTTGGCACAAGGTGCCTCTTGCGTCAGACTTGTTTGACGCAAGCACCTTGCATCACACTCTGGCCTTTGAAAATCCGGCCCTGGGTCACCAGCATTTCGAACAGCGGCATTACCACTACACCAGCTAACTCAAGCTATGTTAGAACAGAAATGCAAATCTTTGCAATTTGTTTCATTTAACCTTTTGATGAAAGTGTGTTTCCAGAGTTGTTAAGGATCAGCTGTTTGTACTGTAAGATGCGTGATCAAGGCCTGCATACAGTACATCAGGTAAATTCATATGGTTCCCCTGTTCTAAATTCTGGGGGATTGTTTGTTTCTTTCAGACTTTTAATCTTTGCCATAACAGAACTGTTTAAATGTTGTGGCCTAGCAGCATATGTTCTATTTTTAGAGGAGGCTGTATAGCGCACTGGTTTAGGACTCTGAGCTGCAAACCTGGAGACCTGGGTTTGAATCCCACAGCCCTCACTTGGATACTGTGTGACCCTGAGCAAGTCACTTAACTTCCTTGTGCTCCCAGGCTACACCCGGAAACAAGCTTCAGTTTAGCATGCCTTTCCTGGTTAAACAATTTCCCCTTTCCCGTTCCTTTATAACTTCCAAGCGCTGCTGCTGAAAATATGAAGGGCCTTGACTGTTGTCATCCGTTATATTGCAAGGCCTATGGTATGCAATAGCTACTGATATTTTTTGTTATGTAACATTACCTTTCCTTGCTCTACTTTCATTATACTGCAAACATGAACTCATACAAAGTAATTCTAGACAATAACATTTTTGCAATATCTTGCTTTTCTACCTTATATTGTGTTATACCTAGCTGTTGTCTACTATGCATCTGCTGTCTTCATTTATCTACCTGTAACAGATGGATTTCTTGTTTCACCATTGTTTTCTAAAAGTTGCTCATCATGTAGAATTGTGAAGAACAACTTACAATGTAATGAAAAATTCAGAATATTGAGTGCAAGCAGCTGTGTAACCGATTGTTACATGAAAAAACTGGAACCAAATGGTGAAAATTTTAAAAACAGCTGACCCTTACTGTGTCGTGCAGTGCACTGCTTCCTCTGCAAAACTGTAGCAATGACAAACAAATAAAAAAGTTGCCAACTGTGAAACAAGAAAATCTTTCATTATAAAAAATAACAACCCACAACTGTGAAGAACAAGCTAGCTCAGGCATCTCATGGGTAGTGTGATGCCGTGTAGAGGACTTGAGCTTTGTTCTTGACTATGTAACAACAACACAGTATCCATTCAGTGCCTGGATCAACTTGTTCTTCACAGCTGGGGGTTATTTACAATATTCTATATATTTAGGATTGTGAGGATGACAGGGAATAATAATAATAATAATATTCTTTATTTTTAATGCACTTTTCAAATTTAAAGGTGCAGTACAAATTAAAACAGTTTAAAACAATGCTGCACCACAATAATAAATATAGAATTAAAAACTATTGTCCACATCACCATATGCCACGCTCCATAAATATGTCTTAAATGCCTGTTTAAATCCCCCCAAGGTCATGCACTCCCTTATCCAATGGGTAGAGAGTTCCAGAGGGTTGAGGCCATGAACATAAATGCCCGTGCCCCCGAGGATTTTAAAGAAAACCTCAGAATCTCCAGCAACCCCTCTTTGGCCGCATGGAGCTGATGCACAGGGTGGTAAGGAACCAAAAGCTCTTTCAGGTAGGGCCCAGTCCATATAGGGCTTTAAACATCAGTAAACCGACTTTGAAGATGATCCGCCACTGAACTGGCAGCCAATGCAATTCCCGCAGCACTGGTGTAATATGAGAGGACCGAGATGTCCCCATCAACAACTGAGCTGGGGAATTCTGCACCAATTGCAGGTGACAGGTATCAACCCCCGATAGCCCAAAGTAAAGGGAGTTGCAATAATCCAGACGCAAGGTCACAAAGCTGTGGATCAATGTAGAAAGGTCACTGGATGGAACCAGGTGCTTGATCCTAGCAATGTTCCTCAGATGGTAAAAGGATAACTTAATGACAGCCAACATCTGAGATCAAAGTGTCAGTCCTTCGTCCAGTATCATCCCAAGGTCTTGCACCTGTTCAGAGATATGGAGCTCAGAATCCCCCAGGAATATTCCCGAGGGTTGTCCTGCCCCCAACCCCCCTATCCAGTGACCTGGATCCACAACCATCACCCTCGGTCTTCCCAGGGTCCAACTTCAGCCAGCTGGACTTTATCCAATCTTGGATTTCAGTGAGGCAGTCATTAGATACCAAGAGTGCTCCATCCTGGTGGGGCGCAAAAGACAGTTAGAGCTGGGTATCATCAGCATAGCAGTGAAGCCTCAGCCCATACTTTCTTACAATGTCTCCAAGGGGCAGCATATACACCGCAAACAACATGGGGGACAGCACCGAGCCCTGAGGAACCCCACATGACAGAGAGATTGGTTCAGAGGGGGAAAAAAAATGACACCACCCTCTGAGTTCTACCAGTGAGGAAAGATATAAACCATCTGTGGACCAAACCAGAAAGCCCACAGATGAATCTCAGGCACTCGAGCAATACCCCATGGTCCATGGTGTCAAAAGCTAATGACAGATCAAGAAGTACCAAACGTGGACCATTTTTTTCTGATCTCTAGCCATCAGGAGATCATTGAGCACCCGAACCAGCACAGTCTTGGTACTGTGCCTCTTTTGGAAACCAGACTGGAGAGGTTCGTAGATGCTATGGATGGTCAAATGGTTCAGCCACTACTTTCTCAATAACCTTTCCCACAAATGGAAGGTTAGAGATTGATCTGTAGTTTGCAAGAGAGTCTGGGTCCAATGAAGCTTTCTTCAACAGAGGTGTCATCACTGCCTCCTTCAAGGAGCAGGGATACTCACCAGAATCAAGGGAGCACCAGATTATCTGTGTCAGAACTGGGCCAATAACATCCCAACAGCCCATAATCAGGGCTGTTGGGCCCGGATCTAAACTATAGCATGTAGGGTGCATACCCTGGACAATCCGCATAATGTCCACGATTTCTGACCGGTCGGAGGAACTCCAGGAAAAAGGAGGGATAGTGGCCAAGCATCGATCATCAGCATCTCCCATGGAGTGTGCTGAATGGGTCTCCAACCTGATGTCAGCCACCATGTCAGCAAAGAACCGAGCAAGCTCTTCACACTGCACCTGTGAAAATACTTTTCGAACTTGCAGACAGGCTGGGTTGCACAGCCTGTCCACAGTTCAAAACAGCTGAGCTGGTTGGTTCTGAGTGGCAGCAATCTTCCCGGACAGGAACTCTGCCTTTTACGGGAGATTGCTGACTGATAGAGTCAGTAATGCTCTAGCAGTCTAAGATGGTCGGCATCTAAGCTGAATTTCCACCAGCATCGCTCTAACCTACGTCCTAGTCACCACAACTCCCTCAAAGTCCCATCAAACCATGGAGCCTGAGGGTGGAGGGAGAGAGGACGTACACAGACTGGAACAATGGAATCCAGCGCTAAGGCAATGGCCTGATTATAGGCCAAAACCAAAACCTCCGGATCCATGCTTGCCATAGGAAATTCTGATAAATCAAGTACTGCTGCTAGACCATTAGGAGTCACATCCCATAAAGGGCGATACTTGACTATCTCCACAGGAGTTGGCCTACAAGGAGAGGTGCAAAAATTGAATCACACAGTGTAGTAGTCAGACCATCTGATGGGTTCCACCCCCACATCAGAGGTCTCGATCCTCAGGAGGAAGACTAGGTCAAGAGAATGTCCGTGTTTATGAGTAGCAGAGGTAACCACCTGTGTAAGGCCCAGTGAGATCATCAACTGGAGGAAGTGTTGTCCAAATTGTGAGAGTTCATCATCGATCCAGGCATTGAAGTCACCCATGACCATCAGCCTAGGTGACTCAAATGCCAGATCAACCACGAAGTCCACCACTTTCTTAAGGAATAGATTCTCATCTCCGGGTGGATGGTAGATGACAGCCAACCTATAACCCACACCTGCTACTGCAGCACACTCAAATGATCTGGCCTTCTCAACTGGTACACTTGAGAGATTCAATTCGGTCTTGAAACAGACTGCAACCCCCACGGTCCAATCTCGGGTGATGTATCACTAAATACCCGGCCGGAATAGCAGTCTCCAATATGGGACCTGCATTACCATCCAGTCAGGTTTCAGTGATGCATGCCAGATCTGTTGTCCTGACAAGATCTACAATAATTGCAGTCTTGTTCTTGACAGATCTGGCATTGCATAACACCGCCTGAGTTGGACAGGACTCCTGGGCCACCCCAACTTCCTGCCCACCACTAATGGAGGTGCTCTTTGGTATGGGGACTAGGCAAGATGGCCCATGCTCTAGACTCCATTTCGCCCCAGGGCGTCTTCTGGGCTTAACTACCCCAATGTGAATGCCCCACCCTTTCAGCCTCCGCTGTTCACAACCCCCCCCCGAGTGATACCCAAAGCTCAACAATGTTGATAGATGGAAAAGGACAGCAGTGGGGGGAAAAGGGGTGGAGGGCGAGAAGTGCAGAAGCTGAGTAGCGCATGACCTGGGGGGTAGAATGATAACATAAATCCCAGGCCCAAGGCGTAGAGCAAAAAACCAATGCAATTCAAATACAAAGCTATACACAAATTCCCAACAATGCGAAGAGGATACAACCCCACAGATCTTCCCCTTTCCTAAAGTTTCCCTCTCATCAATTCCCACCCAAAACTTACAATAACATGCAACTAAATTAAACTAATTTAATTAACAAAATTAAAAAACAAATCTTAGAACATTTGTTAGGCCAGGTCCTCTCACTACCTAGGGTCCTCCAAAGCCTAAGCTAACTAATTTAACTAAAACCCTAAAACATTTAAACAGCACACAGGTCCTCTCACTACCTGGTGCCGCTCAATCTAAGCACTCTCACTGTTTAACACAAACAATAAATACATATTAATAAAATAATAAAACTAAGAGGGGAACCTAAGGAAATAGTGTAGAGAAACTGCCTCCCAGACAATATATCTCACATATGTCTGAGATTGGCAGACTCTCAGCTATTTAAAGCACTCTCACTGCTGACACAATTTCCAAAAGTTAGGATAAAATCATAGAGTACTTGCAGTCATAAAAAGTCAAGCCCAGCTGTAGGTTCATCAACAGGTGACCTTAACACACTAAAGTTCTAAGCTTCACAGTACCAGCCCCAGTATCGTTGGAAACCTCCAATAGGTCAAAAAGTTCCAAAAGGATTCCAGTATCAAAGTTCTGACCCAAATCCCAGAAGAGCCACCCACCAAGCCACAGATTCCTGCTAGAGATTCAAAAGGTGACTACCCAGGCTATACTAGTGGCCCACTACCTCAACTCCAGGCTGAATCAGCCCCCCGGCCGACCACACCAGGAGTCTAGGGAATAGGAACACCGGGCTAGCCCTCCAGCAAGTCCTGATCCCAACCCCTGTGTGGGTCACTAACCCTCAGACACCTCAAGAAACCAGTTGATCCTGGCTATACAAATCCAAGTCCTCAGTTAAAGCGGGTCACTAATTCATAACTTTTAGCCCGGCACTCCAAAAAGAAAACTGCAGGATCCTTTTACTGGCTTCACAATCTTTTTAAATCCCAAGAGTAGTACATTCAGACTCCTTGATACACTTATCCCCAGCAAATCTCTACTCCTTCTAATCCCATTCGATGCACACTAGTCCTCCAAAAGTACTGGGAGAGAGCGCGCTCAGGGAATAAGAACACTGACCAAATCCCACACTGAAAGGCAACTGTCAGGCCACAGCACCATCCAAGTTCTTGCAGCAGTCCACAACGTCAACCAAACAGCCAGGCAGTGCCCGAAAATGCAGGTCAGTGTTAAAACAATACTGGGAGCTCAAGTGGGTGCATCCAGCCGAGTGTCCTCAATCACAGTACCGGAGCAGTAACACTGAAGCAAAATGCCAGGAAACTTAAAAACAAATGCTAATTGTTAGGCACTCAGCGGCTTCACACCGCCCAAATGATTCAGTTCTAACAGGCGCACGCACTCAAAACAAACAACAGCAGCACAAAGAACTTTAAATCTTGCACTTATAAGACGGCAAAAGTACTTTTAAAAATGGCAAAATGACAAAAACAGCAGCGCATAAAGTACAAATACAACCAACAACAGTCCGACAGCTAGCCCAGCGTGGCTGCCATCTTTCTCATCAAATCTGGTAATGGCATTTCATGTTTTTAATATAAACATGTGTTCACTAGCATTAGAGACTAAGGCCCCCATATGCAGAAGTTGTCCTCTGTGCTGCACAAATAATAGCACTGCACATGAGATAGCAGATGACAAGAAGGCATATTTGTACAGGCAGTGTATCCTGTCCAACAAGCACTGCCTGTGCAAATGTCAGTCTGTGGAACTACTGTGCAAAGGTCAGATGTGCTGTGCACCACAGCCTGGGTGTTTTGTACATCTTCAGTTGCTTGGAGTATTATTACAGGGAACCCCAGTACAGGTAAGTGGGCAACTGGGGAGGTAAGTCGTGGCAGGGTGCCGGGGAGGCATGATGAGAGAGGGAATAGGTCTTTGGGGAGATGCAGTGATGGTCTTTTTAATTTTTTTGCCACTTATTTTGGGGTGGGTGCAACATTGGACCATTCATTTTTTACAGGTTGTTTTTTTATTATATTAAGAATACATGGGATACATTTATTCATGTCTGGGTATATGAGGGTAGGAGAGGTGGGTGGCATGGCTAAGAAGGTAGAAGAGGGTGGGAATTAAACTGACCACAAGATATGGGCACCCCTGTTGTCACAATAATAGGGATGGCCACCAGGTTGGGCACCCAGTGGCTCATATTAACAATAAGGATGGCCACTTAATTTGGGCACCCTGGTGGCTAAAAAAGGAATAGCCACTGGGCTAGCACACCAAAGTGGCTAAATAAAGAAGGGGTAATTATCAGTGTTAGCCACTGAGCTTGGGCACCCCAATGGCCAAATAAATCAGGGGACATGGTTATGGGCTATTAAGCTAGAGCACTCCACAGGTCTAAACTACTTTGCATGAAATGAAATTGATGTTCTTGCCATGGTTTTTTTGTGTGTGTTTATGAAGGACAAAAATGATTGATTTCCATTTTTTAACTTTTGGCCATAAGGTTTTCATTTGGGGTCTAACAGATAGATAGATAGATAGATAGATAGATAGATAGATAGATAGATAGATAGATAGATAAGCTGTATACCTCCCAATTAAAGCTGTATACATCAGAAGTGAAGTCTAAACGTTTTTGCTTGTATGGTCAAAGTTAAACCCTAACTGGTGCATTAACATGGTTTTCAGCAATGACTATATTATAGGCCACTATAGTTAGAGTTGAGCAGGGAGTTCTATGTTAAACCTCAGACTTTGCACTTGTGCGTCTTTTGAAACTGGTAAACAGATTTGCACAAAATATTGCTTGCATGGTTGGGGTGGGTGGAGGGGTAGATCTCTTGATGTGCCAAGTTACATTACAGTCAGATGTGCAGATTCTGAGATATGAATATCAAAATAAGTTAAACAATTGCAATTTTTTGCTGTTTTTTTGTCATCACCTAGCACCCAGAAGGTTTGGAATCTTGGTCTGTAAGTTTCAAGGTAAAACGGGATCACCCACATGTGTCCTTTTGGTGGTTTAGTGAAAAATATGAAAAAGGATCCTTGTTCATATGGAGCAATCCTTTTTCATGAGGAAAACTATTTTTTTGTATGGCCACCATCTTGTTTCCGTTTAAAAAAAAATTCAAACCCCACAAAAATGACATCATGCACACACCAACATATGTATCTTGCTCATCACTATATCATTAGGTGGATTCTACACTTAGTTTCTGGAAAAATAGGCCAGAAATGAAACATTTAAAAATCCTTTTTCATGAGCTGATTTTATTTTTTCATATGGGCATATGAAAAAAATTGGTCCATATGAAAAAGGATGGCTTCATATGAAAAAAGAAACTGGATTTAGATTTTTTTCTGATTCTTCTTTTTTTGTATGAAGACATCCTTTTTCATATGCTTTTTTCATTAATGCAAAAAAGAATGCCCTCATATGAAAAAAAAAATTGTACTTATTATTTTCCTATTGTTCTAGAGCCCTCACCAATGAAGTGACACCACACATAGAATTACGTTGGTTGCTTAGTCGGCACACCTTTTATTAATTATTGACATTTTCTTGTTCCGTGTACACACCAATACATTTAATCCCAAAGATTTTACATTCATTTTCTTAGGTTCATTTTTACTGCATCATCATCATTTTCCATTGTATACATTATCACATATTTACATATTGTATTACCACATCACATTCCTTTTCCTTTTCCCCCCAGATGTAACTCTGAGGGGTTCTTCTCCTCAAATCCTTCTTATCTTTTCACTCCCAGGTGTAAACCTGAGGGGGTCTCTTCTTTTTTTCTATTATTTAATATACTTTATTGAGTTTTAAGCAGAACATAGTCAAGTAACAATCAAACCGTGACATGGTAACATCATCTGCTGAAAAATACATACAACTCCCAAAATAAAAAAGAATAACATGAAACAAAAGAAAGAAAAAGGAAAAAAAAACTCCACCCCCTCACCCACCTCACCCCCCCACTCCCCTGTCTATGACCAAGTCAGAGAAAAGAAGTAGCAGGCCTAGCAGGTGTGTTATAGGATTTATGTCCTCCAGAGGGAGAGTAAGGTATACAGGAGCTCCCAGGTATTGCGGAAGGAATGTAATCTATTTTGCATTGCCGCAATGTGTTTCTCTAGTTGAATAGCTAATGGGGTTTCACAGTACCACTCTAAAACTGTGGGTAGGGAACCCTCCTTCCAATGCTGCATACATGTCCAGTTTTGCTGTGTGGCAACTAGAGTCAGATGGGCTTTTCTGATACGGGTTGTGCCAGTGGGGAAAGCCAATAAGCAGCTTTTGGGGTTAAACAGGGTCTCTAAGCCAAAAAGTGGATCCAGAGCTTGTTGGATTGAGTTCCAAAAAGACTAGGTCTTAGGGCATGTCCAGAGCAGGTGAAAGAGGACCCAGAAGCTTTGTTACATCAGAAGCATAAAGGGGATGCGAATTTGCCCATTCTGTGCAGTTTTACTGGGGTGAAATAAAGGTTATGCATTATATTAAACTGTACCAGATGATATCTGCCCTGCTTGATAAATTTATATATGTTATGCCAAGCCCCCCTCTCCAAAGAACCTCATTGGCTGAAATAAGGAGTTCTTGGACCCAGTAATAGCAGATCCCCAAAGGGAGGTGTGGATCTAAGGACTCGAGGTGTTTGTAAATCATAGAGACTGCGTGCAGCTGGTCTGCTACAGTCAATAAGGAGGCCAAGTCCTCTGTTGTTGGGATAGTCCAGGGTTTAGGCCCCAGGAAGGAAAGGGTTGCATTTTTAATCTGGAGGAGTTTAAAGAGATCCTGGTTTTTAAGCTGGAAACGGGCCTGTAAAGTCAGGAATGAAATTATGTCTTCTCCTTGAATAAAATCAGTGAGCGTACAGTCCTTTAAGTGGGGACAGAAGATTTGTGGAGTGGGATGATGATCAATTTGAAAATGAGGGTTATTAAATATAGGTTGGGTAGTGGATCTATGCCAGCTCAAGGAGAAGTGTGTCTGAATTTGGTGCCAGGCCTTGAAGGACCATTCATTTGGAGTGTTACGCAAAGGTCGGGGAAGATGGGATGGCTGTAGGTGTAACAAACTGGACAGTGAGCAGCCCCATTTGGCTGCTAGTGCCCTTTCGATATCTAACCAGACAGGGGGGTATATGTGACAGGGTCAACTTGAGTTCCCTTCTTATCCCAAAGAAACAGTTTGCTAGTGTGTTGGGCTCCATAATACAAAAATAGGGAAGGAAGGGATAGACCTCCACGCAGTTTGGGAGCAGTGAGTTTACTATAGGCTCTATGTATGCTTTTGTTCTGCCATAGGAATGTGTTGAATAACTTTTGAAGGTGGGTGAACCAGGTCTTAGGGAGAAAAAAGCCTAGTATACCCATTGAGTATAATAGATGTGGTAAAATGTTCATCTTTAGTTTATTAATTTGACCCCATAAGGATAAGGGAATTACTGACCATCTATTCAAGTCTGATTTCAGAATCTGTAGTAACTTAGTTAAATTTTCCTTGATCATATTGGGAGTAGAGCGGGAAATCTTAATACCTAGATATAGCAAGGCTCTGGGTTCCCATGTCAAACTCAAATCGATGATGTTAGCTTTGGCAAGTCTATTGTTGAGTCAAAATATTTGGGTCTTAGAGGGCCTTAATTTGTAGAAAGAGACCCTGGAAAAAACATCAAGCTCTTGGAGCAAAATAAGGATAGAGATGTGTGGGTTTTCCAAATGGAGGAGCAGGTCATCTGCATATGCCGAAATGGTGTACCTCTGCCACCCAACCTGGATGCCCTGAAGAGCAGGTGTGTTGGCCAATTTGTGTATCAGGGGTTCTAGATAAAAATTGAAGAGAAGGGGGGAGAGTAGGAATCCCGTTGTAAGAGGAAGGGGTTGGATAGACAGCCATTACACCAGATCCTCACTATGGGGGAGAAATACAACAGCTGGACCCATTTAATGAAGTCTAAAGGGATGCCAAAGCATTGTAATGATGCGAACAAAAAATCCCAGGATACATGGTTGAATGCTTTCTTGTCATCTAGGGAGACCAGAGCTGCAGGGACCCTGGACTCCCTGGGCACCATGAGTAGATGGAGGAGCTTCCGTAGGTGATCCCCAGAAAATAGACCTGACATGAAGCCAACTTGTTCCTGGCCAATGACCACTCCCATAATTTGGGCTAAGCGGCTGCCCAGGATTTTGGCAAGGATTTTCACATCTGAATTTAATAGAGAGATCAGATGGTAGCTTTCAGGTTGGAGGGGATCTTTGTCAGGCTTTGGAACAAGCGTGATCAGTGCTTTCAAGAAGGTGGGATCACCAACTCCTTTGACAAACCAGGAGTTAAATACTTCAACTAGGAGGGGTGCCAGCTGTGGGAGACATGCCTTGTAAAGATTGTTAGTTAAGCCATCTGGCCCAGGGGCTTTATTGGGAGGCATTCGACCAATCGCTTTTTCAACTTCGATTAATGAAAATGGAGCACCCAGGTGTGCTACAGATGAAGTGGGTAGAGTTGTGAGCATAATAGAATCTAAGTAGGCTAAGATTGAGCCTTCAGGGGGGTTTGATGACTTATCTATGGAATAAAGTTTTTGGAAGTAATCTCCAAAAAATGAAGCTATCTCCCTGGGGTTAGTTACCACCATAGTATCTGGATCAGGTCATAACCCTGGGATAAACTTGACCTTCTCAGCCTGTCACAGGTGAAGAGCAAGGAGCTTCCCAGCTCTTTCCCTGGATTCTAAGTATTTCAATTTGGTGCGATGCAAGGTGAGTTCAGCTTTTTGTGCCACGATATCTGCATATTGGGTTTGCAATAGGTGTAGTTTGGCCCATTCTGAGCTGGGGGAAGAACGATTTAGGGAATGTTCTATGCGGCAAATATCGGCCAATAGAGTGTCCAGTTGCACCTTACTCTTATGGGCCCATGTAGCCAAGAAATAAATAAATAAACTCACCTCTTAGGGCTCATTTAAGTGTTGTCCAGATAGTATCCACTTTGTCCATCAAACCCATGTTGGAGTACAAAAAGGGGGAGACCAAATTTTGAATATGGGACAAGGAGTCCGGTGCTTGTAAAAGTTGTGCATTGAGATGCCATAGGGTGTCCCGTCACACCCTTGGTCTGAGTAGGTAGGAAATACTGATGGGGAGTGGTCTGACAACACTCTTGGATGGATATCTGCTGCTAAAATACCAGGAAGACAAAATGTACTTACCAGAAAATAGTCGATCCTGGATAGGGTATTATGGGGAGGGGAATAGTAGGTGTACCATCGAGCTGTGGGATTAAGAATATGCCATACGTCTACTGTACCCATCCCACTCATCAACTCATGAAGGGTCCTCTGGGCTGGGAATAACCTGACTCTTTTGGTGTCTGAGTGGTCCAGGTCCGACTGTGGGGCCAGATTCCAGTCTCCACTCACTATAGTTAATATACGAAGATCGGAGGCCAATAAGGGGATGAGTTGGGAGAGGAACTGTGGTGAATCAGTGTTTGTGCCATATATTGAACCCAGAATAATTTGGTAGGTGCCCAACTTGCCTTGGAGAATGATGTAACGCCCCGAGGGGTCCACCATTCTTGTGTCAGGATAAAGAGAACAGACTTGGCAACCAGTATTATGGTTCCCCCTCATTTAGAGGAGATACCAGAGCCAAAGACCTGCCTCACCCAATTCCATTGGAAGAGAGAGATCTCTTCCTTCACAGATGGGTCTCTTGCAGGTAGGCTATCCCTGCCCAGAGGTGTTGGAGGTGATGTGGGATCATTACCCTTTTGCACCTGTCCTGGGCACCCTTGACATTCCAACTAATGAAATTATAGGGCCCACTCATTCGACCAAGGAGTTCTAGATATGGGAAGGAGAAAAAAGGGACATAGGTATAGTCACCCTGCTACCCTTACTCTCCACAAAAGAAACTAAACATTACATGATTATAGACATCCCACCCTACCTCCCTCCCTCCCTCTCTCCTGTATACCCCCAGGAATTCAAAAACAAACAGGAGACCCAAAGAACCCACTCCCACCCCAATTGCTAAAATTCCTAAGATAAACTATCAAAGCATTAACACTAATAACTCTACCCCAGTTCTAATAACTGCACTACCAAATACACCACGGCAGGTGATTATTCTTCTCAGCTGCCCACTTGAGAACCACACATAATCCCTCCCTTCACCCCTCCCCACCACACTGCATCAATTCAGCAACAATTTAACAAGTAATTAAAATACCGTAGTTGATGTAATCTAGGTGATATATTAATGCTAGGAGAACATAAATTGAGAAAATTGTTAGGAAAGGCAAGCAGAAATTGCTAAAACATCCGAATCTTATAACTATTGTCTGTTATCTAAATTAGACCCCCCCTAGTGAGATAACTAACAAGAAGCAAATATTGAAATGAGTAACCCACATTTTCAGACTGCTTAGTCCTAGAGTAGTATAGCCATGGGCATCCGAGTCAGTCATTAGTCCCCCCCCCACACAGAGTCTGACAACAGATCGCTACTGTATTAGGCCCTTCAAAGATGAAATGCAGTAATGAAGTTCAGGGCCAGAGTTCCATAAGGAGAGTAGCCAGGTCAGAGCACTATCAGCTGGGTCAGGGAGGACAGAGTCCAACTTTGGACAAGTATGAGCAGGGAAAACCAGAGCAAACCCACATGTGTTTTTAGGTCAGAGTCAGAGGTTCCCGGAGTAAAGATAGGCTATGCATGGTGAACTGGAAGAAAAATCCTGGTCCAGTGGATTTCAAGACATAAAGTCCACCAGAGAGCAAATAGAAGGCGCTGAAAATGGCCTTAGAATTCTCGATGTTCTCCCAGTTCGAGGAGGCTGGGAAGAATGCTAGAAATCCCAGTTTATGAGATTGCTCGCAGATCACTTCCACTAGCATGGGAACTGAAATAGGTGATGCAAGACCCAGTTCGGGCAATGCATCCACACTGCAGTCATATAGATAGATAGATAGATAGATAAAAATATTTATTTTTTGACAGGAGTTAATCATTAGGACTGTTAAGCCCTATTTACAAGATAGTCCTGTATGGATTATGGTTTCAAGTGCGAATCTTAACATAGTTGCAAACAATATAACACATACAACTAACAATATAAAAAAAATACACAATACAATGATACATTATTGGTAGCAATACAATGAGCTGAAAAACAAAATAAAGCAATATAAAGTGCCTATACAGAACTTTAGACATAATTTAGGAGCAATCCTAAGACCCAAAGCACGTACAATTTAAATTACACATTGATGTCAAGCTCCTTTTAAACTGACCCAAACAACCAGCATTTCTAACATCCAATCTCAATTCATTCCAGATCTTTGGTAAATAATATCTTCTTTGCAGCATACTGTATCAATTTCTCACTAAAGGAACTTTCAGGCCTCTATTTTGAATTATCCTTAAAGAATATTTATTTGTAGATCTGGGCATATATGATATACCATTTCCATCCCTAAATGCCACATAAGCCCTCTGCCCCAATCTTTTCTTTCTTCAAATCTCTAATGAGTCCCATTTTAAACTTTGTAGTAATATACAATGATGAATGTTTACATGACATTGTATAACATATAGGTAAATGCCAAAGTTCTCATTCACTGCATCCTTCCTAGAAACTCAGTCGGCAATCACTAGGACAAAGATCAAAAAAGGCCTTACTTGAAGAGCTCTGGTAAGAGAATCTTTAGCTCGGAGGCCACTTGCGCCAGAGTCTTGAAGGCTTTTCACTGTCCAGAGTGCTTAATCTGAAGGACAGCGGGTATCTAACCTTGTAAAGCTTCCTGCTGTGATCAATCTGGAGATGATGGGATGCAGTTCCTGCCTTCTGGTACATACAGACTGTGGTAGATCCTGGGCCAGTCTTAATCGGTGCCCTTCACAGCTCAATTCCTTTAAGTCTCTCATTTTGGCCAGAATATGTTGTTTATCCTGGAAATTAAGCAGTTTAAAGATGAAGGCATTTAGGGGACAGCCTAACGGTGGGGGGGGGGCGCAGTGAGTGGTGTGCCTGCTCCACAACGTAGGTAGTGTTATTGGGAGAAGGGCCTGCTACACGCTCACACAGCTTCTTAATAAAAGTTATAGGATTGCTCCCTTCTTCTTTATCAGGCAGGCCAAACAGAATCAAGTTGTTGCACTGACTGCGCCCCTCTAGGTCCTTCAGCTTATTTTTTAGTCAATGAATTTTGTGGCGCATGGCAGTCATGTCCAGATCCATCTTCCCCCTCCAGTTTTCAATCAAGATCAGTCTGGCTTCAGAATCGCTAACTCTGGTAGTGAGAGAATCCACTAAGGAGCATAAGTCTCCTGATATGGCTGAGATAGCTACTCACAGCGACTGCATAATTTCCAGAAAGCGCTCCTCTGAAAGCACTGTGCCAGTGGCCGAAGGCTTAGTCAAGCTGGCGGTTTGGTGCTTAGGCCTTTTAGAGGCCTTTTCCTTCTCTGGTGTTGGTGGAGGTGTGTGGCGTGGCTTTGGGTTCCTCATCTCTGCATCCATTCCCAACAGACAAATTTTAGACTCGGATAGTCTCTATTGTTTAAATGAGCCTCTGAGTTATGTTTAATGAGTATTTAGCAACCAGAAAGGGTTTGAAATAAGCAAGAGTAGCAGGGAGTAGAGAAGGGAAGCAGCTCTCTCCTAGGCAGCCATCACGTGACCATCCAAGGGGTCTCTTCTTAATTCTGGACCAGGTGTCCATTCCTGGCCACCTTTTTACCTTGAGTGTCCATACTCCTTTGAGTATCCTTCCTACCCCTCCCTTGGTGTAAACCAAAGCTGGGTTCCTCCCCCTCCCCTATTAATGCCTATTCCCTTTTCTTCCTCTTCACCTCCTAGACTTTCTGTCTGGGTAGTGGGTGAGAAAACAAGATTCTGGATAGTAAACGTGAGGGTGATTTCCTCTCTTGCAGCACCTTTTAAATCTCCCAACCCTCCTTTAGCTCTAATTCTCCCCTCTCTCTTTTCTTTAAACCTATCCTTTCTTCCCCCTTTGTCCTTTTGCTCCACCCCTGTACTGATGTCATACCCCTTCTGGCCGAGCCCCCATTTTGTTCTTTCTCTCCCTTGTCCCCTCCCCTTCTGCCTCATAATCCCTTACCCCACTCCCTGCCCCTTCCCCTCCTTCCCTATCCTAATATCCCAACCCCCTTCCTTCCCTCCTTCTGAGCATCTTCAGAGGTTCCAGGCCTAGAACAATGGTGCCTATCCTTTAAGGGAAGAGCCTTCTTCTTTTTCATATGAAGGAATCCTTTTCTGTATGCTTTTTTGTTCATACGAAAAAAGAATGTCCTCATATGAAAAAAGAATTTGGACTTACTTATTTTCCCATTCTTTTTTCATATGAAGGTATCCTTTTTCATATGATTTTTTTAGTTCATACAAGAAAAGAATGTCCTCATATGAAAAAAGAATTTGGAATTCGTTTTTTTCCCACATTTGAACTTCAAAAAGCCATGACTCCCTCAATATTTGAACTTAAAAGGAAAGGTACATATCAAAACAAAATCTTAATGAGTACTACAAGAATAATTCATAATCTGCCTAAACAAATTTAGGGCCCACTTAAAAAAAAAAAAATACAAATTCCCCATAGAATAACATTAAAACTATGACAAGCCATAGGCCCTTCAATATCTGGACGTAAGGGACAATCTAAATATCAAAACAGAGGTCTTAATGAGTACTTCAAGAATAATACATATCCCCCCTTCCCAATAAACATTTAAGGGCAATATAAAACAATAATAAAAATACAAATTCCCAAATGATAACATTGGAACTTCAACAAGCAATAACTCCCTCAATAGTTGTACTGAAAGGACAATGTACATATCGCAACAAAGGTCTTAACGGGTACTAAGTGAATAACACCCCCAAAACTGTTAGGGGCAATATAAAAAAAATTCCCAAAGGATAACATTGGAACTTCAGCAAGCTATACCTCCCTCAATATTTGGACTTAAAGAAGAATCTAAATATCAAAACAAATGTCTTAATAAGTATTACAAGAACAGCACATACAGTACCCCCACCCCCCCCAAAAAATAGGGGCTATATAAAAAAGCATAAAAAAAAAACTGCAAATTCCCATAGGATAACATCAAAACCTTAAGCCATGCAACAAAGAAAAGAAATTGCTGTTTTGGCAGAAATGAAAGTGCAGGGGCCTATGGGTCCTGTGCTTTCACAACAACATACATATATGCATCTATGAAGGGATGGAAGTAAAGGGCCTGGAAGGCCCTGCACTCCAACAGCCAAATGAGGGTAGCATTATACTATCTCAAAAAGAAAGAAAATTAATTGCAAAAAACTTTGCTAATGCACTAGTTAGGGTTAAACTGACAAAAGTATGGAAATGTGGTGTTAGGGTAGCCAACCCTAACACCCCACACCCACCTTGCAGGCAGCAACAGGAAAAAACATTATGGTTTGACCTCTCCTGTGTCTTTGTAAATCCAGCGTGGCATGTGCCTAGGGGTTGTCAACCCTAACACTCTCCCAATTGTCATATACTGTACACATATCAGCTTATTTACTGATGGAATGGGGTGAGCATTAGGGCTGACAACCCCAAGGCACACACCACACCTGATTTACAAAGACACAGGAGAGGTCAAACTGTAATGGTGTTTCCTGTTACTGCCTGCAGGGTTGGGGTGAGGTGTTAGGGTTGGCAGCCCTAACACCACATTTCCCTACTTATGTCAGTTTAACCATATATATATATATATATATATATATATATATATATATATATATATATATGTATATATACACACATACACACACATACATACATATATATATTTACAATGTTGTTTTTTTGTACAATTTTTTTACAATTTTTTTTTTGCACAGCTGTCCACCGTAATTGTAATCTTATGAAGTGTACTGTATTGTATTAATGCCCAGGACCACCTTGAAAATGAGCTTGCTCAGTGGTGTTTATGCCTGGTTAAATAAAGTGATTGATTGATTGATGGATATATATATATATATATATATATATATATATATATATACACACACACACACACACATACATATATATATATATATAGAGAGAGAGAGAGGGAGAGTGTTGGGGCACAATAGCTCATCTATTGTTAGGGTTGAGTAGGTACTTGTAGGTTAAATCTCTTGGGACCTGAAAATACAGTAGGCATGCAAATCCTTTGTGACAGATCTCACAAGCTACCAAATTTGGTAAAAGCAGGGTGAGACACTTCTGTTACAGATGCATAATACACAAAAACACTGAAATTAAGACACTTTGCTCACCTGTAACTTAAAATGGCTGTGACTTGAAACCTGAAGCCCTCAGGTTTGTTAGATCCTGTCTCAATTCTTGTTTGTTTGGTATTAGTAAAAGGAAATGTGTAATAGTTAAAGATGTAATAATTAAAACAAAATGACTTGGCTGCACATGTGTAGTTTGACTTGCTAGCAGTTTTCAACATCTAGTTTCTGTCCAAAAAGTATATTATTAGAAATGTTTTGCATATAGTGTTGGAAAACATTTGGTAAAACTATTGTACGTCCGAGACTGTGTTTGACAAAGCTTGCATGTTTTCAAAGCTGTGTGAAAAAAACTTTTCTGGTGGCTATTGAGGTGTATTTATGACAATCTTTGATTTATGAAAAGTGATATGTTTTTGAAAGTAACACTGACAATGGAACAATGTAATTATTTTGTAAATAATGTAAGGCAAGTACAGTAAGTTGTAGGCAGTTAAGAAAATGACATGCACATAGGTACAAAGAAAATATTCAACAATTACTATTGGACAGAAAAAGGTTTTTCAAAAATATGTCTTAGTGTTAGTCAAAGAAGATATGTATTCACAGCAATGTGCAAAACTTTAATGTTGTGTTATATTTGTGGCAAACTGACTTATTAAAGATGATGTGCTAGCAAAAGAAATATTAATGTAGCAATTTAATATTTTTGTAAATAAAATAACACAAGTATAAGTATTTGAAACAAGCAAAGGAGGTATGTGTGCACAGCTATAAAGAATATGTTTTGCAGCTGGCATGAACAAAAACGTTTTCTCAGAAATATGTCACATATAAAATGGATAATTTTTTCAAAGCAATGAGCAAAACAAAACTATTCTGGAGGAATGTACTGATGAGAGAGAATGACTTGACTGAGGCCAGCTGGGTATTAGAGGGGGGTGCCACCGGACATCTAGGATGGTTTGGCACAGCAGCAGAAAATGGATGGGATGGCACTTTACTCCAGTGACTATTTTCCATTTAAAGCATTGACAATTTTAGCCTAAGGCAGGTTTTGTCAATTTAGTGACTGTCTGCCATTAAATCTATTGACAAGTCAGACTAAAATCTAGAATTAGCCTCATTCCTCAAGGTAAATTACTGGGCAAAGAGTTAAGTTACCATTTTAAAGCTGCCAAAACAGGATAGGCTTGTAACAGATATCCAGAAAGGTATTTCTTCACACTGGTTTAGTAGCTTTTCTCCCCTGATCTCCTTGCAGATCCCTAGGTGAAGTAGATGGTAAAAAAAAGAGTCAATTAACTGTAGAAATGAAGTGAATCATTTCTGTAAATTAAGATGATGAATTGCTATCATGAAACATTTAGTACAATGATATTTTTCTAAAAGACAGTTGCATGTAAGATGTAGGTCCTGATAATCAAAAGGTTAGTGTGGCAGTAACTGGGTTATTGCCACACTAACCTGAAGTAGAGCCTGCACTCCAGGTGTGGCCCTATTCAGAGATCTTGGGGTGCACCCTCTAACCTGACAGCATGATCATGCTAATGATACTGCTGCACTTATGAAAATGGGGGGTTCCCATGCATAAAGGTGCAGCTGTATATTCAGATGGTTCTGGTGGTGCTATATAATCCCCAGCATGGTTCTGTTTAATGATGTACAAACCTGGCCTTAACTGAGGGCTTAGGCCTAGCCCCAACCCCCCTGAAAGCAGGGTGACTGCACTGCAACAGACCTCTCTAGTGGTCTAGTGGACCCCTTCCCCGATTGCCCCTGTACAATGTAAAAGTAACCCTCTGTTAGTTAGAAATAAATAAATTCATAGTCCATTAGCAAAGAGTGGTGCAGAATTACTTTGCTGGTCCTAGGTGTTGCACAACTGCATATACACTATAGCACTTCCACGTTTTGAAGACTTCCCAATCTGTTCTAGTCATTTAGTCTGAGAAGCTTTATTGAGAGAATAGCCATGGCCTAAAATATTTGAGGTTCCAAAATTTTCTGATGGAGGACCCAAGTGGGAAAGTAATTAAATAAGGAATGGGTAAGTGAAGGTTCTCTCATTGAAAACGAGAAAATTAACTTCAAAGAGTTTATAATAGTAATTCCTGAATTATGGGGCTTTCTTTAGCTATTCAGCATTATAATCAATTACATACAAACATACACATTTGCAAGCAGATACAGGTCTTATGGTCTATCAAGTCTGCTCAGGTGTGCAGCACCCAGTTTATTAAACTGCAGCAGCCCCCTTCCCTTGCTTGCCCTTCCAATTTATTGCACCCACCTCTGAATTTTCTCCCCCAGCTTCCCCTCAGTTTTGACCCTCCCTTTCATCCAGTTCCACCCCCTCTTGAAGCTGCCCACCATACACAGTGATATCAGTTCCTCTGGAAGTGCATTCCAACCAGCCACCACACTTTCCATGAACTAGTGCCTCCTCATCTCCCTCTTGAATCTTCCTTCCTCCAGTTTCAGACTGTGCCCCCTGGTGTCCCTCTCTCCTCTTAAACAGACAATTTAAGACTGATTCACATAACTTATTAATTGGCATATGACTGTCTGAACATTAGCCAACCAATATGTGATCTTTATATACAGGAATTAAAATGTACATTTAAAAATGTTAAAGGAGTATTTCTATAGTTAACCAAAACATTCACCTAAATTAAAATAATATGCTCATGTATTTTCTTTTGCACATACTGTATATGACTAACAGTCTAAGATGTGACAATTTTTTGTCAACAGCTAAGCTGGTACTCACTCAAATTAATACACATCCAAAGTAAAATACTAAGCTCATTTCATACTTCAAGTACATGACTCTCGCAGTTTGAGAAACCTAAATATTTGGTGCTGTATTTTCAATAGGGGCTGATGCAGATACACCTGCATGTCTCACCTGCTTCTCTGTCTGCCTTATTGTAACAATTATAAATCATTAATGTGATTTCAGCCAATCAGCATGCAGAGCCACTTTACCTCTAATTCTGTGTACAGTGTGCTCTCCTGCAGGAGGATTAGGACGGAGTGCTCCACTTCAGTGCCAGGGGAGGACAATACAATAAAATAAAAATATTCTAAACTTATTATAAATAACTTGAGCTAAATTCAAGTGATATACAATAAAGTGAAAGGGTGTCTGGAGGATGTCTCTTATGGTATAAGAGACTTCCCTCAAGAGGCTTGCACAGAAAGAACCACTCAGCTTTGTGTCCTTTCATCCATACCTTATGCTTGGAGTCTCTTATACCATAAGAGGCATTCCCCCAAGGCCCTTGTAAGAGTTTTCATTATCTGTGGCAGTGTGTGTGTCAAGAAAATGACACACACATAATTCCTCTGATGAAAGCTCCACTTGTTTATATGTGACTGTATCCTAACTTTTAGGTGTTCTACCACAAGTCATACTTCTGACATAGTTGCATCGAAAACTGGATGTGATCATTTGAAAACCCTGCACATTCAGCTTTTTGATAATTGCCAATGAAATATTAAAATTGTATGTATTTAGAGGAAGGATTTTAACAGGGCTGAGAGCAAGACGGAGTAAAATTTTAAGCCTGCATGCTCAAAATATATTAAATAGTGATTTTGTAGTTGCAGAATTCCATAAATAATGATTGGAAACATTTGAACTTCAGACATGTGAAATAGACATCATTTGCCCTATAAATTGGCTGACTGGCAGAAACATGGTACACATTTCTAAACTTAAGATTTCTGGATTGTCTTTCCCACAAATAATGCAAAAGTCCCATAACTACAAGGAGACATTGTAGGGAAAAAGAGCAATGATATATTCAAACATAGAGATCCCAGGTACCATAAAACTAGTAGCCAGATTTAGGAAAAAAACTCCTAACAGCAAACAAAGGGAAGGACCCACTAGGACTACACACACAAATCAAAACACTCTGCACAACACATGATTTTACAAATGTTGACTGTAGTTTTCCTTTAAAATGTATAAAACAAATCATCATCAAAACAGCTGCCCAGATATTTATAATATCAAACTAATTCCAATTTCTCCCATTGCAATGTGGTAATATCAAACTCTTGTGAAGATGCATTATCTATCTTTATCTTCAGCAGCATAACCTTTGTTTTGCTGGTATTTATCAGTAGTCTATCCTTATATAGATTCCACTGAAGAATATTAAAGGCAGACTAGAGATTCTCCTTTACTTTAACTACCATGGGCCTGCCAGCATAGATTTTTCTGCCATCAGCATAATAGTCCAGTTGAGTCCATTCAATCCCTCAGCCTAAATCATTTATATATATATATAGTGAAGAGGAGAGGCCACAACACAGAGCCCCACTGGTCTCCACTTGAAATCAAGGTTCCATCAGATATACAGTATGTTCACCATGTTAACTATTTGAAAATGTTATTCTAAATAATGAGCAACTTGACCCAATGATTGCCCACTCAATCCAAGTTTAAACAATTTATTAAGGAGAAATTTCTAGTTTCTAGTTAACCAAATCATAGGCATTGCTTAAATTAAGTTACACGGCCACACAAACTAATGTTTGATGCCATGCTGTAAAAACATCATCCGTCACATGTGTTACAACTGAAATCAAGCTGTGATTAGACCTGCATATGGCTAAATAGCTTGTATTTGTTCAGGAAGGCTTTTATCAGCTCACATGCTAATCTCGCAAAAGGTTTTCTCAAATCTGATAAATTGGAGATAGAATGATAATTACCCCAGACAGTTCTACCCAAGCTTTATGCAACGGGATATGATTTGTGGTTTTCCATACAATCAGAACCTCTTTAGTTGCCAGAAATAAATGCATATTCAAGTAGGGAACGCATAATGTGCTTTCCTATATGTAGCAACTTAAAACTGACAGAATCTGGTCCTTCAGGTTTCTTGTTGAGCTGCTTCAAACTTTGATTCATCATAGTCCTTTTAAAAATAAATTTTGGACTAATTACTCCTGTTATCAATTTTTACACTAGAGTATGCAAAGGCTGCATTATTTTCAAGTTCATGTATATGGGATGTAAAACCTGTTGATACAGAATCATTTTTGAAGGCATTTACAATCTCATACTTTTCCATCAACAGCTTGCCATGAACATTTATTTGAGTTATGTTTAATGCTTGATTTGCCTTTCATTTGGTTAACCAGTTTCCAAACCAAAGTCATGTTGGTACTGCAGTTTTTTAGATTGGTTGAACCATTTAAATGTCTATTCAATTTTATTAATAGGGAATAACCTTTAGGCAACACATGTCTATTTTTAAAGGTGACCACATTTTTTTTTTACAATGCAACATATATTAAAACATACAATATATGGTATACTGTATAGCAATACCTTATCTTTATAAAAATTGTTAAAGTTGTTGGACAACAAATACTAATTAGGAACTTTATATAAGCAAAGTCAAGAAGGCATAGTCACAGACCATTCAAAATATTAATCATATAGACAGTTCTATTTAAAACATTTCCATCCCACCCGATCATTCACTTGAAGTCTCAAACTGTTCCTAAATTGCACTATTTGAATGGCAATCATAATTTGCCTTTGCGAATTTGACCATTTTAGTACAGCAATCTCTGGACTTCTAGAAATCTAACTAATTGAATTCAAAGTTTTGCTTTGTGTGTTTTGGACCATAACTGGTCTATTTCTTTCAGGGCCTTTTTTAGAGCCCAGTCAAATGAATGACAATTACAATTATTGACTCTTATTTTCTTTAAAGGAGCATGCTTATTTATAGCAACTAAGAAAATCTGGTTAAATTGACCTTTGAAGCAGCAGGCCTGGCATTTTGGAACTCCTTGCCCAGGACCGTAAGGGAGGCCCCCCTCAGTGGATGTTTTTAAAAAGGGGCTTAAAACATATCTATTCCAGCAGGCTTTTGTAGAAATGTTATAATGCTTACAGCACAGCTATGGTTTTTAATAAGTAAGTTGTAGTATTTCTTCTCTCATAGAGGATTACATATCTTGGAAATTGTTAAGGTATACCATTTGTATTGTATTGTTGCATCTTAGTTTTTATGGTCTGTGCTTGCTTTGGTATTTGTATTTTACTATTTAGGTTGTATTTTATTGTAATGGCACCCTGAGCCTCAGGGGAAGGATTCCAGATATAAATAAACTCTACTATTGCAACTGCAAAATTAACTTATAGCATCTATGACTGACAGGATTAAGTACAACCATTCCGAGTCAGGTAAATAAAGGTCTGCCAAGAACACCCGTTCATTAAAAGTTTTCACGTTCCTGGTTTCCACTATAGTAGGTGTCATTTTAAACTAGTCCTTTTCTTTTGTACATATCAACATATTGTGATCCTTTAGATCATCTGCAAAGTTTGCAGTAACAGAGAAGTTATCTGGCCTGCTTGTTAGAGCTAAATTTAAGAACTAAGCAAACTAGACAAAGATTTTCACATTTGTTTTTTATTCATCTATTTTTTTATTTAATTATTTTTATAATCCTGGATAAGTTGATACAGGCCAAGGGACTTAAATACCAGTTTTAGTGTGTTTGATTCTGAGTATTAGCCTGCCAGTGACCTTCAAAATATGTGAAATTAATAAAATACTTGCAGCTCTGTTAGAAATTGCACAGTTTCTATAAACTTGTTGTGTTCTAATTTTCTTTAACTCATTATAGAAATAAGCATTTCTTACTTCAACAATACTTAGTATTCCTTTAACATAACTGCATCAAATATTTAGCTTTAGCGGACCCCTTTTTGTTATAAAATCTTTGTGATGATTTTTTCATGTTTATTTGTCTTATCTGGCCACATTTCCCCTTCACACCAGAACACACAGAGGCATACACAAAGCCTTGGAGAACTGCCATGCACTTATTAAGGATAGCCCATAATACATCAGTAGCATGATGTGTACCATACAGGCAGAAGACTGTTTTTAGAGGCACTTATTTAAAACATTGCCTCCAGTAGTTTTCAGTCTTTCATCCTCTGCCAAGACTGTTCCAACAGGTCAGGAAGCTGGATGCCTTCACACAGATCCATTTGGACATGGCTTTCACAGAGGGGTGGGGTTCAGCTGTGGGTCTCCAGTTTGCTGGTAATCTATTCCAGTCTGCTGGGCCAACATATAAGAAGCAGTTCAGTCCCAGGGTTGTTTTCATAGCTGGTAAAGTGAATTCATATCCTGGGCAGCACAGATATGAGTTCACTTTACCGCCATGAAAACAACCCTGGACCTGAAAATATCTGTGGGTGCAGGGTAGGACACTGTCCTATTTGTACTGGTTTTGCAATGTCCATGTCCCAGTTGAGGTTTGAATCTAGCCAGAAGTCTAGGTTACAGCAGTGTGGTATGTGGAATTCAGAATCTAGGCAGATGGCAGATCTGCTTTCAAAATGCTTTTCAGAATTTGTTTGGCTAAATGTTGTGGAACTTCAAAAGCATTTGCATTTTCTTTTAAATTTAAACCACAGATTAGTTTTATGCAGTTTATATAAAGCACTGGTTACACATCCACAGTTTACATACGTTATTGGTTATTTTAATGCAGTTTATACTACTGTTAAATGTAAACTGCAGAAAATGATTCTGTGGTTTATGTGAACAGCAGATTACTAATCTGTGCTATAAATAATTAACTGCAAACACTTTCAGAATGGTAGAATTCTGCACAAAAAGAATTCTACAGAATTAGGTAGAATTTCTTCACTTCTTTGAAATTCCACAAGAACAGATCTGAACAATCTGTACAGCTTTATCATAAGTACACCAGGCCGCGTTAACAGTAAATTTGTCAATCAACATTACAGTGATGGCGCAATGCTGACTGTCGGCATTGTGCCATGAGTAAAACAAAACATTTTTTGTGGGGGATTCTGCCCCCCCACCCTCCATATTTTAAGATAATCAACTCTGAGTCAGAATTGTTTCATGGAAGAGGTGAAATCACCAGAGAAAGCAGTGTCAGAATACGACCATCACAGTGAACTGCCGATTTTGTCACTGTAATGGTCTTTGCAGTATTTGTCACTGTTTCAATGGTATACGCTTGTAGTACAGCAATAGATGTAGGTTACATTTTGCACTAGTTGAAATTTTTGAATTTACAGAACCCTATACTGTTTAGCTTTTGCTTCATTGCATAATATCATGATCTAGAATTTTTCTGCATTTAGTTTAGTTTATTTTGCGTAAAGAAATGTTTGGTATGATTAAAAGCTGTTCTGCAGGGAGGTTTGAATATCCATTACTGTTTTCTCACTTTCTGGAAGAACTATGTCATCTGTATAGAAATGGGTATTCCCATAGTTTGTTAGAAGGGCAAAATCAATTATGAACAGTGTGAATACAATAGGTCCTAGAACTGAACATTGAAGGACTCCCCTTTCAGTGGGCAAAGTCTGTGATTTAATACCATTGAACGTACTGTATCTGTTGCAGCTGACGAGATTGGTGGCTTCCAAATCAGTTTAGGGAGCTGGTATTAAATCTAAGTGATGCATGTTTGGATAAAAGGAGAGGGAGATCTAGAGAGCTGAATACCTCGGACAAGTCAATTAAGTTTCCCCCTGTGTACAGACATTTGACCATAACTTCCTGAATGTCACTGACTGGAGTCACTGTGGTACTGTGTCTTGCTCTGAACTACACTGAACTCGATTTATGACATACTGTAGTATTTGTTCAGAAATAGTTTAGGTTGTTCTGAAATCACCTTTTCCAAGCCTTTGGAGATGATATGGAGTAGTGAGATAGACATGTAAGTAATGAGTTGTCTTTTTTTTGGGAGGGCAGATTTGAAAATAGGCAACATCGTTGCTGTTTTTCAATCAACAGGTAGCTAGCTCCCATACTGGATTGTCATTTTGAAAAAGTAGGTTAATGACAGACAAATAATTGGGGCCGCACATTTAAACAGCTTAATGGGGATGCCATTCAATCAGTGGCTTTTTTTGTGTCCAAGACAAGCAGCTCTTAGAATGTGCATCAAAAGTTATGAAAATAATTATGCACTGCAGTATAATGGTAAAATTATAGCACTAACATGTATTAAATGTTCTTACTGTAATTAACTGTGTAACTTCTAAAGGTACTGTAAGTTCTAAATAAAGTCTGTTGAATTAAATGTCGCATGTAGAAAACAGAACCTTTATGAAAACAAGGTGCACTCATCTCATAAAGATATCCCAGAAAGAACTATTTTCATAAATAAAAATCTGATTACCTAGTAACATAATATAATATTTAAAACTTTTATAAGACATACAGCACTATAACTGGTAATGGAATATTTTTCTTAACTAAGAGGATATTCATTTAATAGTTTTCAATACTCAAGCTTGAACTTAATAATCAGCATCCGTGCTGTTAAAGTTTATCAGTAAAAAAAATCTAACATTTACCCCAACAGCTAGATGGAGAGGCGCTTCTGTGTTCATTGCACTGGTAGCATGACAGATACACACTGAACTTGCATGAAAGTTTTTGTAACATGCAAAATAATTTCATTTAAGTGCCAGGTAGATGCTACACTTTATCTGCAGGTAATTAAGGTATGTAAATCCAAATCAGCTGCATTTTATGACATATTTAGCAAGCCAGAGAAGAAATGCAGTGCAAGAAAATATTCACAGGTAGCTATGTTGCTTTTACTTGCTATGACTGTTGTTATAGTTTTTAACCAAGTACCGTTTGTTACGTTTTTGCACATTTTTACTGTTACGTGTATCTTGGTACCGAGCTCCCCTCTTTGTATTATGCTATGCATACAAAAGACTGACTGCCTTCTTGTATCTGTTGGAAGTCTTTTACTAATCAGTGGGGATGTAACTTCACAAAACATACATGACTACGCAAAATGCCGATCTGCTTCAGCGTTTGTCTGCTTACCAATCATTTGCTGTTTGCACAACTGTAATTGGCCTTTTAATGATATTATTTTGCACATTGTAAAATCTTCCATGTGAGTTCAGTATGTCTGTTATGCTAATAGTGATATTTGCTCTGAAGTGGCAGTCTGTCTAGTGGTTAGGTACAGTGAGTATTTTTTTCTGTCCAAGTACTGAGTTTTGTTTATTCTTGCTCCCCTCTCTTTCTCTCTCTCTCTCACTTTCTCTCTCTCTTTCTCTCACACAGTGCTACTTTTTTTTAAAAACATGGACGCTGTTAAGATTTACTCTGTATACTCAAGGCTAGGTGCAAAATGGTCATAATACAGTAGTATTAAGAACTGTGAAATGTTAAAGGGTTAAAAGGCAACATAAAAGGGTCAAACTGCTCGAATGAAAGAGGCTATTACATCCTCATGTCAAGCTGATATAGTCAGATAGAATAAAATTACTTATTGGATCTCCAATTGACTCAGCTTTGTTGTACATCTGCCTCTGGTCAAGAAGGTTGTAGGTTCTATTTCTATAGTATACTGGAACTAGGGCTGACACCCAAATGCCAGTGCCATACTGAGGGATGGTGATACTGATGATGTATACCATTCTTCAGATGAGACATTAGACTGAAATTACTTTTTCTCATCTCTGTTGCTGTCCTGGTTTGTATCTGCAATGAAATCAAAATGATCTATCATTGTACCAACATTAGAACTTTGTGTTGCACTCTTCCTTGATTTTACTTAATTATATATACAGTATTTTCCAAGTATGGTATGCATTTTTGTACAATCTCCCACAGTACATGGGAATGAGCTTCGATGTGCCTATTATCATCAGCAAATGTTAAATACATAAAACATGCATGCATGCTTACATGAGTAAATAAATAAATAACCACTCTTTTCCATGCTATCCTGCCAAGTTTTTTTGGGGGTGGGGAGTGTCCCCAGACCAGTCTGCTGATCAACCTAATGAGTTACAAAACTTGACAGCCTGCACTTTCAAGGCATGTATAAGGCTATGTTCTCCTTTATGATTCAATAATTTAAAAATTATAGGAATTGATATTGTTAAAAGGAAAAGTGGGGCAAGCACTCATAAAGTGGCATTCTGGGGGTACATAAAGATGCTTGCTATATACACATTACAATAAATTGCATCAAGTACAACAAGGCAGTGTGTATTCTAATGCATTGCTTAATGTGGAGTATTTAATTTAAAGACTGTTTAGGGTTGTATTGTATGTGCAACAGATACGAAAGGTGAAATGCCATCTGAATATATGGTTTATGACACACCATTTAAATAAAAATAGATATTATGTATTTAGGGGACAGGCATCTCAGTTAAATTGCCAAAAGCAAACTTAACATGCACAAAGGTGGCACAAAATTATATTCAAGCCATACAGTGTTATTTATATCTATATATATATATATCTATATATAGATATATATATACATATCTATATTTATGCAATGGGGTGGACATATATTCAGTGTGATAAATGCGTTTA
The DNA here is from genome assembly GCA_016271365.2 of Neoceratodus forsteri. Classification (NCBI taxonomy): domain Eukaryota; kingdom Metazoa; phylum Chordata; order Ceratodontiformes; family Ceratodontidae; genus Neoceratodus; species Neoceratodus forsteri. The sequence continues at coordinate 199,688,206 of JADMNL010000031.1, forward strand.
TCTGAGTCACTGTATGTATAAATAAATTTATACATACAGTGACCATTTATACACACAGTTACTATGTCACAAATCTCTTTAGAATCATTTAGAATGTTCGGCCTCAGAAGCAGTTCTAACCATATTCAAATGGAAATAACTTTAAAACAAAAAAAGATAACATGGTACTGTGAGCACGAAAATTGTTGAGCACAAAATTATCTACAAAATGAATGGTGTTTCATGTATAGATACTGTATAGATTTTTTACAATTAGCAAAAAAGCAGAAGAAAATGTAATTTTTGTTCATTTTTTTGACAAACAAATGTGAATAACTTTAAAACAAAAAAATGATATCATGGTATTGTGAGCACGAACAATGTTCAGAACAAAAATATCTACAAAATGAGTGGTGTTTCATTCATAAATACCTTTTTTTATAATTAGCAAAAAACAGCATAAAATTACATTTTCTTTTCCCTTATTTGACAAACAAATGTGAATAATTTTGAAATGAAAAAGGTAGTATAGTACTGTGAGCATGGCATTTGTTCAGTAAGAAATTTTCTACAAAATGAGTGTTTCATTTAATAGCAACCACTATGCTAAGCAGACATACTCTAGGAAAGTTAACAAAAACACCCAGAAATTATAATTTAAAGTAAAGATAAACAGTCAAAACCAAATGTTCCTGCACTGATAGAAAGCATCCCTATTGCATAAATGAAATATACAATGGTGAGCTGTCAGATAAATGATTTATCTACACTTGTGCTATTTGACCTCGGACACCTCACTCATGGCTTATGCCACTCGTGAGGTTACCCAAGGTCAAACAGCACTTGTGTAGATAAATCATTTATCTGACAGCTCACCATTGTATATCCCATATATATATATATATATATATATATATATATATATATATATATATATATCTATATATATATACATATATATAGATATATATATATAGATATATATATATACACATACATACATAAAATCAGGACAGTAACAGAGATGAGAAGAAGTAATTTCAGTCTAATGTCTCATCTGTAGAATGGTGTACATCATCGGTATCACCATCCCTCAGTATGGCACTGGCATTTGGGTGTATATATAGTATAGTGGTGCGGTAGTTAGGGTTGAGTAGGCACTTTTATGTTAAACCCAAATTTTTGCATGTTAATAACTTTGCAACCATTCAACAGATTTGCACAAAATTTGGGATGTGAGTTCTGGTATGGTACCTCTCTTGATTTGCCAAGTTGTGTTTTTGTTGGACTTACAGCTTCTGCATAACAAAGCACTGAAAAATGCATTTTCACTACTTTTGTTATATTTTTTGCCCATCATGCTGTGACCACACCATTTGGTGTTTTGGTCTGAAATTTGGAACATACAACAAATTTGAATCAAAGAATAATCCAGTTTTGGTTTGGTTAAAAAATATTAATCCATTCCAAAGTTATTTAATTTAAAATTCATAGGTTCTGAGCATGCTCAGTTCACTCCAAGATTTATATGTATGTTTTGTGAAAGACGTTTGGATTCATGGTCAAAGATTTTGTCAGCTCACAAAAGGGAATTTTAAAAAATCTGAGTCTGTGAGGAAAAATTCCTTGTCTGCGAGTCTCCATCTTGTTTTCATTTTTTCCCCCAAACAAAATGTTGTAGATTCCTCCACAGGTGACTTCTTGTTGCAACAAGGCATGGGTTTTGTTCAGGGTGACACCCTCTACAAACCTATACCTTTGGTTTGCTTTGTGTTGGCCAAAAAACAGGCATTTCAAATGTTAAAATTCTTTGTCCGTAACTTGCTTCCAATCCCCCTTCATGAGCTGATAAAATCCCAGTCCGTGAGCCGATCCTCTTTTGCTATATTGCAAAATCCTTGACCATCAGTTTGTGATCAGATGGCCCTTCTCACAGATGAGGACTGACTGATGGTTTAGGATTTTGCTTGCTTCGTGAAAGGGATTGGCTGGTGGCTGGGATTGTTAGCTTCATGTAAAGGGGATTGATTTTTGAATCCCTTTATGAACTGACAAAATCCCAGTCTGCCAGCAATACCCTTTTGTGAGGTAGCAAATCCTTGACTGTCACTTTGTGAGCAGATGGCCCTTCTGTAGGACACAAATTGGTGGCGGTCAAGGTTTTGCTACCTGAAAGAGATCAACTGGTGATAGGATTTTGTCAGCTCATTCGAGGGAATTGTTTTTGAACCCTCTTGTGAGTTGACAAAATCCCCATCTGCCACTTGATCCCCTTTCACAAGGCAGTAAAATCCTTGACCATCACTTAGGGACCAGATGGCCAAAATATGATGGCCAAAGATTTCGCGCAGATGGAGATTTTGACAGCTCACAAATGGGGACTGATCTGACAGGAAGGGATTTTGCTACCTCATGAACTAAGAATTTTTTAAACTTTGAAAAACACTGATACTGCACTGCAAATAAACAGTTTGGTCTTTTGATTTGAAATTTTCAGGGTATTAAGAGGATGCCTCAGAGATGTGAATTATGCTATTTAGATGTTGAAAAGTTAATCTGTTCCATAGATATGCCATCACAAGGTTTAGGTTTTTTCCCATAGAATAACATTGTGGTGCTCATAGCGACTTTCTGTGCCCATATCTCTAAAATGAAGCGAGATACAGATTTTTGCTACTTACAGCATCTAAGCTGTAGAAACAAAAGTGGAAACCATAGATTACACCTGCAGTGGAATTTTTTTTCTAGGTCATATGGTTACTGAGATAATGGCAAATTAGTGTCACAAGGGTTCCAAGGGTGCCTTTTCAGCACTTTTTGGTGCCCATATCTTGTAAACGATGCAGGATACAGATTTGGTTAATTTATCTTACATGGAGGTTTCACTGTCATGATTACATTGACACCTTAATTATTTTCCTAGGTTCTATGGTTCCTGAGATATTTGGCAAATTAGTGTTACAAGGGTTCCTTGCCCTATAGGGCTGCTGTATGGCTCTGTAGTTATGTGTAAGTGGGAGTGCAGGGCCCAGAGGGCACGCATTCCCACAGATGCAAATCATTATACAGAAATAGGTAGCTTGGTGGGAGCACGGGGCCCTTCCCACCAACACATACTATTTACTAGATATATTACACTTTTTCAAAAAGTAAGGAAATTGATTGCAACCAACTTTGTTTAATGCATCAGTTGGGGTTACAGTGACAAAAGTGGTGAAATGAGATGTTAGGGTTGAACCTCTAACCCCCCACCACCCAACCCCCATCCACATCCTCCATAGACCAACAGACACCGGGGTGGTCCATGGGGTCATGAGGCCTAAGTTTTGTCACTTGAACCCTAACCGATGCATTCAATGACATTTTTTGTAATGAATATATATATATATATATATATATATAGATATATAAAATGTAAAAACAAAACAAGGTGCTCAGTCAGCATGTGGTCTAAAAGCAAAATAAAATGGTTATTCTAAATGCACACTAAAAATAGAAAATAGGGTTAAAATCTACATTTTGACCTTAGGTCTTCTTCAGGAAATATCTAAAAGATATCCATTACATATATATATATATATATATATATATATATATATATATATGTAAATAAATAACCCACTCTAGGGTGTGCAGTCATGCACTGATATATGCAGGCCTCGGTGTGCATTGGTATGCATGAGGCCGTTGGCTGAGTGCATTCAACCACCCAAGGTGTGTGTATATCAGAGGCGACTGCACACCCTAGAGTGGGTTATCGATCTTATAAAATGGCCAAAATTGTTTTGGAGGGGTGAAAGTGCAGGTGTGCGGTCATGCTGTGATATAGGCACAGCCATATGGTGTGTTTTATCCAATCAGGAAACAACATTTTCCCTACCCCTTTTATAAATATATATAATATATTTATTATTTTTTTATTCCCATGCTCATTTCTTTGGGGTGGAATGCACACAGGAGTGGGCTGGGATTCCTACTACATGTTTATAATATTTTTGTTGTCCCTGTTTATGAAGTGGAAGAGATCAACATAATCTACCCTGTACCTCTATTCAATATTAAATTCAGATTCATCTTTGTTGAATAAAATTGCTGTCATCATCATAATACTTATAAGTCAAATACACATATCCATATATCCTTTAAGAATTTCAATGCAAAATGATGCAAGTTAGACAAAACTGTTGTGCATATTTCTTTTCAGTTAGATGCAGCTATATTGCCTTCCAGCCAACTATATATAGGATGATATGATATTTCAGATAGTAGCATTTTCAATTCTCAGAATTCTCCAAGTTTTGTTTTTAAGTTTTAGAAATTTTATGGTAAACATTAGTAGCTTTGTAACATGAACCACATGGTAGGTAGGTATATTAATGATTTTATTTAATATATATTCTACCCTGCTATTACACAGTAGGTCATGATCACTCCTTTCTAATGTTTAGGCATTTGAACAAAAATATTCCAAATCTTCAATTTCTCTAACCCCACAGATTCAAAATCAGTCACATTTCTCAGTGAAAATTATTAAGTACCCTATTCTGTATCCTTGTTGTACTAAGCTTTCCTCAGTTAGAATTATATATATATATATATATATATATATATATATATATATATATATATATATATATATAAAGGGATATGCGTTCAGTGTGTGATAATGCATTTATCTTGTACGGTTCCAGTGACCTCAAGTAACCTCCACGGTGCGAAGAGCACGGTGAGGTTACTAGAGGTCACTGAAACTGTACAAAATAAATGCATTATCACACACTGAACTGCTGCATATTCCATTTATGCAACAGGTTTAGATGTTGTGTGAACATTTTGATTTTGGTAGGTGTAAATAATTTGTCAAAAAGGACAAGAAAATTGAATTTTATGCTATTTTTTGCTAATTATAAAAAAACAAAATGGTATCTATAAATGAAACACCACTCATTTTGTAGATATTTTTGAGCTGAACATTTTTCGTGCTCACAGTACCATGCTATCATTTTTTGTTTTAAAGTTATTTATATTTGTTTGTCAAAAAAGTGAACAAAAAATTACATTTTATTCTGTTTTCTTGCTAATCATATACAATATACAGGGTTTATATAAATGAAACAGTATTCATTTTGTAGATAATTTTGTGCTGAACAATTTTCGTGCTCACAGTACCATGTTATCTTTTTTCGTTTTTAAGTTATTGACATTTAAATATGGTTAGTACTGCTTCTGAGGCCGAACATTCTAAATGAATTCTGAAGAGAACTGTATAGATAAATGAGCTAGTGATGTAGTTACTGTGTGAATAAATGGGTGATGATGTAGTTACTATGTGGATAAATAAATTTATTACCATAGTAGCGAAGATAAATGGTTTTATTCTACAGTTTTTATCCTGACCCCTGTTGCATAAATATATATATAAAATGGGTAGAAAAATTATCTCTACTGAATGGTTGAAACACATCACTTGACTGTGTGTATATCAGAGTGCAACTGCACACCTGCACTTTCACTCCACTCCAAAACAGTTTTGTCATTTTATAAGATAATAACTCCACTTAGGATGTGCAGTCATGCTCCAAAATATGCATGCCTTGGGTGGTTGATGCACTTGGCCTGTGGCCTCATGTATAACAATGCACACCAAGGCATGCATATATCAGAGCGTGACCGCACACCTTAGAGTGGATTATCTATTACATATATATATATATCAGTTGGAACTCTCTTCATAAAATCTTTTATTGTACAGTACCAAGGAGAGAAAAGAGATACTCCTTTATTTATGAAAACCTTTGATACACTTTGAAAGCTCAACTCTGCCTTATTTAAAAAATTCTTTGAACTGTAGATCCTGATATAATCAAACACAAACTTCATTAACTTGCTTACCTATGGTATTTCACCAATGTTTTGTTTTTAATTCCTGTTCAGTTGTTTGTTTTTAGTGACAGCAATTTCAGGAATCTCTCCTGTCCTTCTCACGGATCCTAAAAAGCATTCTAAGACTCTCAAGCTTATGGCCGAGGATATGGATGACAGCCCATTTTCCTAGTAATAAGCATCCAAGTGTACCCACTGAGGATCTTAATATTATTTCTAAAATTAGATTTTGTAGCTTACTTATCTGGACCATGCAACAGTAGCATAAGTATTAACAGATAAAAGAAAGCAACACTCCATCGGGATGCCTGCTCTTACTTAATGGGAATAGCGGTTTTCTTTTTCCTCGAGTCTACTCTTAAAGAAGCTCAAGGTTGAGAAAACCATGCTGTATGTTTTTCAGTTTTGAAATGTTCACCTGTGAGTTGATACCTGTGCCCTTTTGAATTGTAGGTGGGGTCCATAAATGTTAGGGCAGTACAGACTCACCACTTTCTGAAGAGGTGCCAGGCCCTTCTGACGTAGGTAAAAACCGAGAACACCTTACCACTACTCCTGCTTCTGAAGGGCCACCCTCTGTTCAGAGTATTTCACATCCCACATTGCAAGATGCAGCCCCCAACACACCTTTGTCCACTGATCTGGAGGGTCAGGTATAGACTACATCTCAGGTAATAGAAAACCCTCCAAAATGCCCTCCAACTTCCTCTTGAAGAGGACATGATTCTGGTAACAGCCAAGAAATGAGACAGGAACACAAAGGGAAAGACTAAAATCAAAATACTGAGGCTGGTAGCATGGCAATCAAACATTGATATACGGCTCTTGCTAGACAATGGGGAGATACAGAAGGGGATGAAGATGACTCTGAGACTTCCTCCCTTGAGATCCTTCTTCAGACTTGGATGATGCACAACTGGAAAGTTCAGTAAGAAAGAATGGAAGAACTAAGTCACAATCCAGGCAGTTGCTTGACCCCCAATCCCTTAATAATTGCCATGAATGTGTTATGGACTATCTCCTTTAATGTTAAGTGTCAATAGTATTAACACTTTTTTAAAAAAGGAAACTGCCCTATCATTGCCAGCATCTTTATCTAGTAATATAATGTTTTTGCAAGTCACCAGATTAAAAACATTATATGAAATTTCAGCTGCTAAAAAGAAATGCCTGGAAGGACTCTCTTTCTGGTCACTGGGTCCAGATCACTGTGATGGAGTTGGAATACTGTTGAAGGATTCCACTTTTCAGGTACAACAGTTAGCTGAAATTTGTCTAGGGCAAGCATTTTAATTTCTTCATAAGCAACTAAAAGTTCCATTCATCCAGTCTGGCATTAATGCCACTATCCATTCTTTTATAAAAGATACCCATAATATATTACAACATTTAAGGATAGGGTTAATATTGCAGAATATGAAAATATTATGAAAAATACTATTGGTGTACCATGTTAACACCTCCTTGAGCACAAGGTTTGTAAGTTGCTTCCTTTTAAAGGGTTAGTCATGACCCCACAGGCTTTGAAAGAAAATGCTATATAATTTTGTATCCACTTCTGCAGGATGGGAAAACATGATTTAGAAAATAAAGCAGGGGACAATATTGTTTTGATGAACTATACCCATTTCTTTTAGGTAAATTACGATGTTTCCATAACAATAATTTGTGTTCCATTGTTTGAATGCAAAACTGCCACAAAGACTCATTAGGCTGATTAAACATAACTCCAAAGATTCTTATGGGTTCTGTCTTGACCACAACGCCTGCTACTTGTGTAGGATGGTTGTCATCTTGTGTAGCCCCAGTTCCATGAGATAAGAGTGAAAATGTATCAGAGAAAGGAATAACAGTGAGTACATATGAGCAACACCACAACAGCCCACACAAATCACAGCAACCATCAAAAGGGCGAACTGACAAGAAAAAAACAACACACTACTTCCTGTTTCAGCACCCCGCCTATGATTATAGAATTACCTCCATGCCACACAAAACTTACAGTGGTGTGCCATGGTTTACTGAACATAGTCACCATTCTTGCTTCCTCCCACAGTTGCTATTATTATATTCACTGTTAATTCTATGTCACCATTTTGACAGTTGCCCAAATTACTTTGCTCATATTGATTCACCCATATTGCTTCACCTCATATCATGGGATACTGTAGCCCCTATTGTAATAGCACTACTTTTTTCATAATTTATGCAAGAACCTGCTTCTGGATTAGAGACATATACTATCCTGAACTGCCTGTTCAGACTGACTGTTGCCTAAAATGACACACAAGTCATTAGTATGTGCCAGTACAGTACTTTGAAACACAAAATCACACATACCCCCAAAATGCAAAGCATCATGGGCTGTATATGCAAATCACCACAAAATGTTATGCTGGTACAGTACTTTAATCTCTGGGGAATCTAATGACAAATGGATCCTTACAATTTCCTGATTTCCTTGTATCAAATGTAAGAAATTATTTATAGAAAATGCATATAAATACAGACTTAGTGGACATCTTTGTTTTACTCCCTTTTTAGGGCTGTGGATGGAGCCCACAGCCATTCTACAATCGCTCTGTAGCTCTAAAAATAGCCAATCATGGAACCTTCCATTGGACTTTTGGAAGTATCCTTCTGAAAGCCCAACAGAGCTTAAACCCCTCTGCCACAATTGGCCACTGTGGAATAACAGCCACACTATTTCAGCTGTTACTTCCCCATTCTGGTGCATGAACTGCACATGCACATGACTCATGCGCATGCGCAGTTCTGTGGGTGCCTCCATGTTGTGAATGGCAAAATGCCATTCCTGACATTGGCCACCAGCTCTGTGGCATTCAGTGCCCCTACCAACTCAACTGGCACACTGGGAGCCCACCCCAGTGTGCACAAAGATTTTCTGTGCCCTCCCAGCCATGGTGGACACACTGGGGGACCACCCCAGTGTGCCCAAAGATGTTCCCGACATCAGGGTGCCCAATCCCTATGTTGGCATCTTGTATGACCTCCCATTCATGTGTTACAATGGGAGCCCACCCCAGTGTGCCAAAATGTTTTTTCTTTGTAAAATAGAAAATGGTCCCTGTCTCTCGTCATCGCATTTTTTTCCCTGTAAAATTAAAAATGATCTCTCATCATCGCTGGAGTCCCCCTCCCTCCCCACCCTCTCACTGAGCACCCACCTCCCCAAACCCCCCCTTACCGCATACTTGCCTCAGGAGGTCAGTGATGTCATCTTCTCTGGAGCAGGACAAGTCTGCATTCTTCACAGCTCAACCACGAACTGAAGAATCAAAGGTAAGCATTCTATACTGCCATTCAATGGGGTTATCTCAGCCATTTTTTTGAATTTTTGCCCCAAATTATCAACATGGGATTCTTGGCACCCAGCTCATGAAAACTGTCACTGTCATTTTGTTACTCAGTCCCAAAAGGTGATTTCACAGTCGCTGCACGGAATCACCTTCCAGGACCAATTCATGAAATGGCAGTGCCACTGTTCATGAGGTGGAGTCCCAAAAAGCCCATGTTGCACATTTGGTGAAAAAATTCCAAAAAAATGACTGCACTACAAGCGTGCATTGCCCAGTTTCTATGCATGCTCCTAACTTCACCAATTTTTAATATTTTCACTCCACATTTTTAATATTGCTATGTTTGCACACCTCCTTCAAAACAGTACAGCTGTCATTTTCCACAACCTGCCCAAAATGTGTTTTCACACCTGTGGAGCAAAATAGCACATTTGCTCTGCGAAATCACCTTTTGGGACAAGTGAACAAAATGACACTGGCACTGTCCATGAGGAGGGTCCAAAAAAGGCCATGTTGAAAATTTGGTGCAACGCCTCCAAAATACGGCCGAGTTACACCTGGGTAGTGAACAATTTCTATGCACATGTGTAACTCTGGTCACTTGGTAGCACTTCACAGCCCTATCAGCTCTGGCTAGAACTTGTTTATCTTTACTGTAGAATCTTACCAAGTATTTCTATATGGAATCATGGTAGCATTTTGATATAAAAGCTGTATCCATATAATATATTGTGGAGATATGTCATAGTTTCTGAGAGTGAGACATAAGAAGTCATGGTTAACTCTATCAATTGCCTTAGTCTGGTCCAATAAGAGTTTAAAAAATTCAACTAAATCACATCTTCCCCTTTCCATTAGTTTTCTTATTGTGATTAAATTGACTTGCATATGCCCACCTGGAATGGCACATGTCTATATAGGAGATATAAGGGATGGAGTTACTGAAGATAATCTCTGGGCTAAGATTTTTTGCCAAATTATTTTCATATCTGTATTTAATTGGCACAACAGCCACCAATTTTGTAATACATGTTTATTTCCCTTTTGTATTAAAAAAAATAATGCTGCTTGTAACATGAAAGGAGGCACCAAGGTTGTCTGCAAAAACAGGATATAAAGAAACTGTAAAGTTGGCCCTAAAAAATTATGAAACTTTTTATAAAATTGTTTCTAATGGTTAACAGCTCAGCACTGTACCAATATATTTAATTTTTCCATGGTGGGCAACTTGGTTGTCAAAATCCCTGGCATCGATGAGTGAAACTTCGACTGTCAAAGTTTTGCATGTCAGAAAATCACTGTTGTTTTTGGGTTTTGCCGCCCCCCCCAATTTTTTAATAATCAACTCCAATGACGCAGATCTGATTTGAATGGGGGTAAAACACACGTGAAACCAGTGTTGGTGTACAGTGGGACCATTACAGCAACAATCTTGAATTTGTCACTGCAATGGTATTCGCTGTAATTGTTTCGCTGCTGTGCCGCTATACGATTCCTTTTATGTGCTGCATTTTTTTTAAACTCAAAAGAAGCTGAGATACAGCTGAGGCCAAACATTATTTAATTATCACTTTTTAGCAACTCATTTTGATGATTATCTTATTTTTTTCTTTACAGACAATTCCTGTCTTTTCCTGCATATCTGCAAAACATTTGCTGGACTAGTTTGTAAAACGAGAATTCAGATTATCTTGGTATGTACTATGCTAACATCATTTTGTGCTATTTTCACCTGTTAGTATTATTACTTATATCAGTGCAGAGAAGAAAAAGCCACTCCTAACCCTGTAGGTGCCTTCTGTAGAACAGAACATCAAAAGGAGAAAACCTTGGAACTCACCACTTCCTCATTAAAGCAGATGCCACGTGCCACTCCAGATATAGTGTGCAAAAACTTTATGGGACAATACAGTGTGTTGTGATAAATGTATTGCTGTATGTGGAGAACTGATAAATGCATTACATGTATTGTGCCATTGTTAATATCACTTTAAGAAAATATTTGGCTATAAGGGGCACCATGAGGGGCAGTGGTATTCTCTTGACAAAGCATGCAAGGGTGAAACATTGAGATTTGCTGGGCTGGTGTTCAATCTGCCTTTCTGCTAGAGATATTTTATCACTTAAAGTTTTTGCAACTACTGTATATCTGGAGTGGCAAGCGGATCTGTTTTAGTGAGGAAGTGGTGGAGTGCCAAGATTTTCTTCTTTTATTACTTATATGTTTACTGTCACATAATTATGGTTGTTTTTATTTCTGTTTGTGATATTTTGTCATTTTTGCTACTTCTCCATCATTTTGTTCATTACTTGATTCTTTTTACTTAGAATGTTTTTGCTGATTTCCTGCTTAGGACCTTCTTCCATCTGTGAAGTCCCAGGAATTTTTGAATGTTAATAAATCCTCATGCAGCCTGAACTCCAGTGCCTTAGATTTGCTGCCAAAATGATTCATAAACCTGTTAGCCAGATCTACAACCTGTTCATCTTTACAGGCAATTTCTGCTTGATTGGAAAACTTCCTTTAGTTATCCTTAATCACAGACAATAGGCTGTAGATGTGGTAAAACATGTTTAATATCTACTGACTTCCTATTAAAAATATTGTATATTTTTAAATCATTACTGATTTTTTAGATAATCAGAACAGTTTACTTCTAAACATTCTATACACTTGTTTAAGCATAAAAGGGTAATCATGCTAAGCATTCCAAAATTCTGAAGTTCTAACATCAGGTGGAATAGTCCATGCCATACTGTATATTGGTTTCTCTATTTTTGTACAAAAAAAAACATTTTAATTTTAAACTCAAATTCCATTAAAAAAAGAAGCCCTTAACATGATTTATAATATGGTTATACTGTGGGTGGGATATTCAGACTGCACCAGGCTGTGGCGCAAGCCTGGGCGCAGTGCAACTGGGATATGCCAGGGTGCTGACAGGGAGATATTCAATGGTGCTGCACCATGGCTCAGCACCATTGAATATCGTGCTGTGGCCACCCGCATTCTGCATGGTGCAGTGGCATTGCACCAGCGCAAGTGGCCAGGGAGGGACAGGGGGATGCACTAGTGCAAGTGCCATTGTGCTAGGTACTCAACCACGGTATTCAAAAGTGCACATGCAAATGGGGCCATAATGCATGCAAGCACAAATGAGGCCATTTGCATGTCATTATGGCCCCATTTGCATGCAGGTGTGCCGATCCCTGGTGACTTGCGCCCTACCAGGCTACAGCCGCCAGGGACCGACGCCCCCCTGCACAAGCGCCAAAGTGCCCCACTGCCCAATCATGGGCATTAGTATCATAATGAATTGTCCTATATCCCTGGTGGTCCAGTGGACCACACCCAGCCAATCGCGGGCTTTGGTAATAAAATAACTTGTCCAATATCCCTGGTGGTCCAGTGGTACCCCTCCCCACCACCCACTGAGCCCCACCACCCGCCCCCAGTCAGTGGCGGGTAGCAGCTCCCACCACAAGCCACCCCACCGCCTGCCAGCTGACTGCGTACAGTAGGGCTATGCGCTCATACCATACTACACAGTCCAGAAATGTGAATGGATCCATTCACATTTCTGGACTATTAATCAAATATAGTTCCATGCCCATTGGCCCATGCTGGGGACCAATGGGCGACAGCCCTACTGTATGCAGTCAGTGGTGGGCAGGGCAGCTTATCGGTGGGGAGTTGCTGCCCGCCGCTGACCAGGGGAGCGGGTGTGGGCTTAATGTCGGTGGGTGGGAGGTATCGCTGGACCACCAGGATATTGGATGTTATTTTATTACTAAAGCCCACAATCGGGCTGGACGTGGTTCACTGGACCACCAGGGATATTGGACAAGTTATTTACAACTAAAGCCCAGCGATCGGCTGGGAGCAGTCCACTGCACCACCAGGGATATTGGACATGTTATTATTACATATGCCCGTGATCAGGCATGGGGGAGGAGTGCTACCACAAAGGTGCCACGGAGCTTGGGTGGCCACCCACAGCTGGCAGCTGCCGTGTTGTGCCCTGCAATATGGCAGCTCACCTGTGGAGTAGCCTGCTGTTGCCCTATTTTTTCTTGCTCAACTGTGTGCAGCACAAGTGGGGGTTGCACCTGCATAGGCTCAGCACATCCCAGAGCTGAATATGGGATGTGCGAGGTATCACATAGACACGCCCCCTTACAGCATACATTACTGATGCGCTTTGGCGCATCGGGATTTGTGCCAGGCACTTTCACCTTTTGAATATCGTGCCAGGGTGCATCAGTGGGTTGTGTATGGTGCAACTGTGTTGCGCCATGTGCAACCCTTCTGAATATCCCACCATTTATGAACAAATCCAGACTCTCTTTCAATATGGTTTTAAAAGTGTTGTTTTAAGTCTTTTGTATGGCAGAACTGCTTAATGTCACATTGTAGTTCTGTAGTGTACAGAACTGAAAAAGTCACTCTTATGACCATAAGAGATACTGTAACTATTTTCATTCATTCATTAAGTTTATTTAGTACAATGTTTGTACAAAATGGAAAGTCGTTGAGCTATTGTTCATTTGAAATGATATCCAATGTGCAGTAAAATATTTGCATTCAAAAAGGGAGTTAACAATATTGCCAAAAAATGATATATACATAAATTTAAACAATATATGAAAATGAGTATATATAATCAAACCTTCAATGTGTTATTTGAATGTTTTATGGATTACTGTTTCTTTTTTGTGCCTGACCTAAAGCTTAAACTTGGTCTTGTAATAATATAATGTTTCTTCAAACTGCTGATATACTGTCATCCTCAATGATTCCTTGCAGATACAATGCTGTTTCTAAGGACTTTTTGCCCTTGTATGCATATGGTTCTGTCCTTGACTTTGGACCTGTCCTTTACTTGTATTCTGCTTCTGATGTTCCTTATGTTACTATACCATTATATCATATAAGTCATAGAAATAATAGGAAATCCATTTTGCCTGACTATGTCTTTTACACCATCTTAGAATTAATTGTGTTTAACTATAAGTTTCATGGATTTTTAATACATTATGTCCATGTTGTTCAGATTATCTGTTCTCATTACTTTTTGGTTTTTTACTGTTTTTCTTCACTTTAAGCACAGCAACATTTTCATCTTCCTCGTTCCCTTCCCCTCCCTTTCTCTCTTTTTTATCTGTTTTTTATTCTTAAGACTTGCCAATTTGGTACTTTTTAGAATTATATTTTTTAGTTTGGGCTTCCTGTTATTTACTGATGTACCTTTCTAACAGTATATTTATACATTAAGATAAATGGGTCATCTGGCTCTGGGTTGTCCTTACCAATCTCATTATATTCCTATTTTATAGCAACTGCTAGGATACACTATTATTTTGATTATATACTAACCAGAATACATTACCATTTAGGTTTGATATTATCCCCCCCCTTTTTTGTTTTAATTTGCCATTTTGCCATTTCTCATTTTTTACTTTGTTTAGGCTTCCCATTATTGATTTCAATAATACATTTCTATACAAAGATATTTGAGCCAGTTGGCTCCAGGTTGCCTTTATTATGTTTCCTGATGTCTTTCTCCAGTTGTCAGCACTCCCTAGGGTGATTGTGATCGTTGTTTTTGGTAGTTTTCTAACAACTGAATGTTCAATTGACTATAGTAAATGAATGCAACAGTACCTATCAAAATTTATTAGCATTTGTTGTAGCTTTAGCACACCATTGTGCCCTTCATATCAATTTTCTACCATACTCTATTATTCCAGTTAATGATTTACACATGTTGTGAGTAAATAGGATTAGTTTGGAGTTGCAGATATTTTGCTTGAAAAAGACTTGTGTTTGTGTCGATGTTCTGGGGTCATAGCCACAGCTCTCATTTTTTGCTGAATGAAGTGGTTTCATGTCATTCACTCCATTTATTATGATTTTTTTTAAAAAACATGTAGATTCCCAAGTGCGCTGTAGTTTTGAACTTAGTGCTTGCAGTTTCAGCAGTTGCACCCATCTTTGTTTCTTGAAGCACATTGTTCTCTGTTTTTTATTTGAATATTTACCACAATCTCCAGGAACAGAATGTAAATGACAAACTAGGGATATATAAAATGGAATAATGGAAATGGGCTGTTACAGGGGAACAAATTTATAGAACGCATGTTCCACAAACAGTATGTGGAATTAGGTAGGCAAAGGTCTGTCTTATATAGCTGGATTTGATAGCTGAGTAAGAGAATTAATTTCTAAATACAAACCTGAGCCTTTATTGTGAAAGAATTGCTTCAGCAGGGACAGACTTACATACATAGTCATAAATCAACTTTAAGAAATAAAGATTTCTTTGTTCTTCCAGTAAGAGCCATCATAAACTTATATAGGGTTCACAGTGATAGATGTCACTTGAGGCTGATGATATATAACAGACAATATTGTTATATGCTGTATTATAGCTTATTCAAAAGTGATTTGGATGTCCAACCATATAAAGAGCCCTGTCATCCAGAAAAGGTAAAACAGTATTGGCAATTTCAAATTCAATGTCTTAGAAAATAATTAGATATTCATTTTTCAGTCTGAGTGCTTCCACAAGTTTATCTACATGGACATCCCATTTAAGTCTTTGGTCAAGCTAAGCAGGCAAGTACTGCATTTATAGCTGGATACAGATTGCAGGGATTTACCATAAAACATTAATATATTTATAGAAGAGTTTTCTTATTTTATTTATTTAGTTTTTGTTTACCTGGTAAGCACCATAGCCAAGACATGACTATTTTCATGCACGACCTGGGAGATTACAGTGGGTAGGAATACTTTGGGAATACATACATTTGCAATACATACATTTTGCCAAATCAGGAATACCAACATAGATATAGCACATTTTTGAAGAATAAACTATGCTAACTGCATATTAAAAATAAAATTCCCCCAAAGTCTCATGCTTAGTGACAAGCACTCAAGACTGGTCTGCTATTCCTGGTTTATGCCATCAGAACATCTACTTCTATACATTAATGAAGGTGGGAGATTTTATAAGCCCTACCCAAGCGGTCTCCATTTTGCTGACATCCTCTCAGATATAAGTAAACACTTCCCCTCACATTTGTTGACATACTCCTATGTTTGTGTCAGAAAGTCCACTCTTCCTTTCCTCATCCCCAGTTCCACCTGCCAACTTCTACCATTACAATACACTTACTTTATTAAGTAGAAAATAAGGTTCTAATATCCCTTAAATCAGCTAATAACCTGACCACAAGTGATACCCCTCCAAAATAGTCCATTAAACTAGAAACATTTTTTGGTACAGTTACACCTCCCAGAGTACCCACACTGTGGCCTACAGCAATGTATGTGTGTGTGTACATATAGTACAAAAGCATTTGTACTCCAAAAGACAGAGCTGAAGGCAAGGCCCAACAAGGAAATAGACTCTGAACAGTCTGAGGATTTTTCCAGTTATCAGAACTTAAATATTTTTCATTTGCTTCCCAAAGTGCTTTGAGCCAGCAAGGGATCAGCAGATATGGAAGAGAGATATTACTTGAGTATTAGTTTTGCCACACGCACATCACTTTAAAGACTGGAGGCAGGATTTTCAAATGACTTAGATTGCCCCAAGCTCTGGGTGTGCTGAAGATATCACAGACAGATTGCAGCAATCACCCAGTCAGCGAAGCAGGATTTTGATCCGGTGCAACAATTGCCAGTTAATCAACTTTTCTGGTCTAGATAGTGGCAATCCTGGGGACCTTTTATGAGGCTTGCACCAAAATGTTGAGCAAGCTGCTGTAAACCAGGGAAAGTGTCATCACTGCACCCAACCTACCAAAATCAGGCGTAACTGCGGCAAAGAGGATTAGCATAGTTGTGCCAAGAAAGGGATTTGACACGGGGCTTGACATAAGCCCGGTGTCACCCTTTGAAAATCAGACCCCCAGGTATTGTTCAGGCATATTATATTCAGACCCTCCTACAGTATGTCTGGGGGGTTTGTTTCACAATTGCAGCATCATCACAACTTTTGACAAATTGAAGAATAACTCTTGCAAGCAGTCTAAGCCTCCAGACATTGTGACATAACGGGCTGCAACATTATGTTAAATGTTCCAGTCTTAGAGGAAAACAGTAGGGGATAGGCTTTCATAGTAACATAGTACTGTAATGACACAAATGACTTAGGGGGGCATCTTGTCTGCCCCTCCTGCTGCATGACAGTGACTATATAGAATGTGAGCATAGACACACATCCGGGCTTAACAGCAGGAATAATGCCCAACTCATGCCGTGTAACTCTTAGTGCCTTTCTCCCTCAACAATCTGTCTTGTCCTGCTTTAAAGCATGAACAGTGCTAGCTTCCACAGCCTCACTGCCTCATTGGGTAGGCTATTTCCACATGTTAACCATGCTCTGTGCGAAGTAATGTTTTGCAACATTTCCCCTAATTCCACCCTCATGTAAGAGCATGCCCTCTATTTTTGCTTGCATTCATTAGGTCATACTGTATGTACAGTGTGTGGATACCCCACTCGCTTATTCCTTTTGTATTCAGAACACTGCTATCATGTACCCAATCAGCCTTCTTTATCTAGGCTGCAAGTTATTCATTATTATTAATTCTAGATAAATTTGTAACTGTGCCCTTACCGTTCAACTGTCCAAAATGGATAGGGATTTTCTTATTGCACTGCATGAAACACCTCTAATATCAGTACAAAGGTTCAGATCTGTATTTTACAGAGATTTTAAAGCAGAAAGTTATCTGCTTAAAAACGAAGGTAGAAGTGACACAGGTAATAGTAAACCAGTGAGTCTAACTTCAAATGTAGGAAAGATATTTGAGATCATTATCAAACATTAAGCTGTAGAACATATGTATGGATTCTAGCTGTTAAAGAAGACTCAATATGGGTTCACTAGGAGGGGTTATGCCAACCTAGCTTATTTATCTATTTGCAGGAAATAATATGGTTAAAAGGCTAGTAAGGTAATATACTTAGATTTTAATAAAGCATTTAACTTGAATCCACATAAGATGTTGGTTCTGAAGTTGTGCATATTTGGAATTACAGTAATTATAGCACAATGGATATAGAGCCAGTTAAGAAATAGTGCTTAGTGGGTAGGGGTGCATGGGACAACATCAGACTTGGAGGTCCTAGAAGTCACCAATCTGGTTCCCTAAATGTCAGTATAGGGACCTCTACCTTTTAAAATTATTACAGACCTAAATTCAGTGATCCAAAGAAAGATAATTAAATCTGCTTATGGTTCCAGGGAAGAGGAACACAGTCTCAGAGAGACTTTAAAGTATTGTGGGGGGTGGGCAACAAGTGGCAAATGATATTCTGTGTCGATTAATGTCAGGTCTTTCACCTTGGCAAAAACAGTTCAGGTCAGAGGTACAGTTCTGTACTATTTAAATGGAAAAACTACCATTATTGATGGCACACTGAGGTTATCACAACAATATGCAGAGGCAGTAGGTAAGGCACACTGAATGTTAGGCAGCACTGAGAGGCATGGAAGAACACAATGGACATATGTGCCTACAGATGTAAATTCATAGCAGTTCCTGTTGTGCAAGTCTAAGACTCCTTTGTGAACACGAAAACACATATATCCACAGTGTTCTGAACTCCTGTCTCTATGTTACTGTGATGTGCCTCAGATTCTGTCACATTTTCCCACACAGTGTCCCGAGCTTGAGTGCTGAAAGGTTGGGGTGTGGTATGATGGGGACAACATTTTGATGCTGTTTTGTTTCTGCCATTACTGGGGATTTAAATGAATAACTGCACTTTTGGAATATAGAGGGGCTTTAATCTCAACAGTTTGTATCTATTTTCAGACGTTTTCATAGGAATATAAGTAATAGAGACACGAGGAGGTGGAAGCCCATCTAGCTTGTCTGTCATTTATCAATGTTGATAACCACAAATTCCAGCCTCTTGGAGATATTTATCCAAATGTCCTTAAATCTATGTAAATTCTCATCATCTATTACACTGTTTGATAAGTTTCAGAGCAATCAATTCACCAATAGCCATGAAGTGATTCAAAGGCCCTACAAATACTGTACAATGTTTTTCCTCAAAATCCTCTGCATACAACAGAAAAAAAAACAGCAGTAAAAGTATCACATGTGCTCTGTTCTGTAGTTTGTTAGCTACTTGTAGTTTGATCACATTTATTATCTATGCTTTGGGGCCAGCAGCATAGCCTAGAGGTTAGAGTAACAAGCTGTAAATGAGCTTGGTACTTCTAGCAGACCTGGGTTTGATTCCCACAATCTCCACTTGCAAACTGTGTGAGTCTGAGCAAGTCATTTAACCACCCCAGTGCTCCCAGGTTGCCCCTGAAAACGCACTTGTGTCTAGTGGGCTGTACCTCGGCTACCAAAAGAACAAATAAATAAGCCATCTCTGGTTGGTCTTAAAGCTTCAGTAAGGGACTTTAAAAAAACAACCCTTCATCTGTGGTTTGCTAGTTCAAGAACACTCTTTGGAAAAATCCATATGAATGCAACAAAGCAGCTAAATTGCTCTTTGCCTTCTCTCAGTATCGTCAGAAAACCTCTTACTAGTTTCAGGTCCACCCAAGACATTTTCACAACCACAACAAAATATTACTTATATATTTTCCTGTTCACAAAACATAGAAAATAGACAGTGCCAGTGGAAAAGACCAGTGGTCCATCCAGTCTGCCATGATTCCCCATCTATTCCTCCCAGGACTTAAATATCATCCAGGGTACTAGCCCTTACGATCCTCCACACTGTTCTCCTCCCTGCTACTATTGCCCTACATAGCCACAGTAGCCTTCAATCTGTCCCAACTGTGCTTGAAACCATTTATTGCTCTGGCACCTACCATCTTGGCTGGCACACTGTCCCCAGGTTCTACCACCCTCTCTGTACAATAATAAATACTTCCTCGTATCCCTCTTAGACTTCCTCCTTTCAGTTTCCACTCATACCTCCATTACCTCAAATTTGTGTTTATGCTAAATTACGCCACACAGTTCACCTTATTTATTCCTTTCAGGAATTTGAAGGTCTCTTTCATATCACCCCTCTCCCGTCTGGTCTTAAGTGAGTACACGTTTAGTGTCTTGAGCTAATCCTCAAAATATCTGCCCTGCTGGCCCTGTATCATCCTGGTCAGTCTTCATTGCACTGTCTCTAACCTGTCCTTATCCTTCCTGAGATGAGGACACCAGAACTGGGTGCAGTACTCCAGGTGTGGCCTTACTGTTGATCTACGGTGAAGCCAGTCATGAAGCAATGCAATAACTGCAGTAAGTGATGTGCTGCAAGATATTGCATGACAAAAGGGCTTAACTGTCTTTGAATTACACTGATTTCTGCAAGATACTGCAGCATTTTATGATATACTGCAACATTACTGCATTGCATCCTGGCTGGTGCTGCTGTATAAAGAGGGGTTTTATGTGATAATGGTGACTAATTAATCTTGGAACTGTACTTGGAAATTAAGTCAGGCAGAAGGCTTCATAGCCTATTATGTCTGACTCCTAGTCAAGGGGTTTATTTCCCTGCCCTTATAACAAATACTCATCAACTTTATTTTTAAAGGCACCGATGGTTTCAAAATTCACAATCTCAGGGGGAAGTTTATTCCATACCCCCACAATTCTATGGCTGAAAAAACGTCTACTCTTGTTGTTATATGGATATGTCAATTTGATTTGTTTATTATGGCTCCTAATATTGAAGTTACAAACTGAGTAACAAATATCCAGTTCCTTCAGCATCCCTGCATCTTTAGAAATTCTAAACATATAAAGCAAGTCTCCTCTTAATCGTCTCTTTTCTAAGCTATACAAATTCAAGGACTGCAGTCTATTTTTATATGGTACACCAGGCATTCCTCTAATCATCCTGGTTACTCTTGGCTGAACTCTCTCAATGGCATTTACATCCTTCCTCAAATAGAGAGTCCATGAGGACTACAATAATCCAAATGTGGTCGGACAAAGCTCTATCCAAAGGCATAATACATGCTCTATGTCTTGACACAAAAGATCTCTGGATCATACTGATAATTCTATTTGCTTTGGTTACCATTTCTTTACAATGGGCTGGGAAGGTAAAATCCTTATTAATTAGAATACCCAGATCCTTTTCATGGGTGACTGATTTTAAAATGTGATTATTAAGATAATATTTCTCCTGTGTGTTCTTGGCCCCTAGATGCAAGATGACACATTTGTTTACATCAAAGCTTTCGCTTTGATCCGCCCATCTCTGTAATTGTATCAAGTCATGCTGCAGTCCTATCACCTTGCACATTCCCACACCAGCACACAATTTTGAATAATCAGCAAATTTAACACAATAATTCTTTAGTGTTTTGTTCATGTCAGAAACAAATAAATTGACAGAACTGGCCCCAGGACAAATCCCTGGGGCACCCACTGATGACTGATCTCTGTTCAGAAAGACACCCTCTCAATCTATCTTTCTGGGTTCTATCTTGTAACCAATTAACAATATATAGCACCGAGCAAATAAGTGAACAAAACATTGCCCAAGGTCAAAGGGCGAAGAGAATTACAGTGACTGCTGCAACAGCAATGGTCACCAACAGTCTCTACAGCAACAATAGAAAACATGTTTATGCAGGGGCTATGCCTCCTGCACCCCCAAACTTTAATATAATCAACTACGGGGCAGACACAAGGGAAAGAAGAAAATCTAAAAAAAAAAAATTCCACCATAGCCAGACCCGAATGCAGGTCCATCAGCTTCAGTTGTGATGACTCAAGTCACTACACCAAATGGTCAGTTCAAAACTGCTTGGTTGAACACAGGCCCGTATCCTACTGCAGCGGGTGCAGCTCACTGCTACACTCTCTATAACCAACTCCTCACTACATTTCTTGACTCGCTATTCCTATGGGTGGTCAAACTGAGTTGCTCAAATTGAGTGGCTCAAGTTGACTCGCCCACATTACATGCTACCATAAAGAGGTAATATTACCTCTTTTCTTCTACTGTCAACATCCCTCCCAATACATACAAATATAATATTTACCATACTAAATGCTTTATTCAGTTGGCTGCTTGATTGTTTGAGGGTGTCACTAATGATGACTCCTAGGGCCCTTTCATCAGTCATAGTGCTTAGCTTAACCCCTCCCATCCAGTACTACATCATGGGGTTTCTTGCTCCATAGGGGAATCACCTGGCACATTTTTATATTGAATTTCATCTGCAACACCTTACACCAGCTCTTCAGTCTCTACAAGTTGCTCTGCATCTCCCTAATTCCCTTATCACAATCCACCTGCAACAGAGCCTTGTGTCATCTGTGAAGAGGCACAACCTACCCCAGATTCTTTCTTAAATGCCACTGATGAACATATTGAAGAGGACCATCCCAGGACAGATCCTTGTGGATCCCAAGTGTGACCTCCTCTCTGTTCTGATTTAACCCAATTTACCATAACCCTCTGCTGGCTCCCCTCAGCCAATTTCTTACCCATTGTACTACGTCCTTGTCACCCCCAAGTCCTCCATCTTTTTCAGTAAATACCTGTGAGGCACTGAGTCAAAGGCTTTGCTGAAATTGAAATAGAGTAAATCCACAGCATGGCACCCATTCAATGTCCTCAATACCCAGTCAAAGAAAACAGGTAGATTAGTCTGGCAAGACCTCCATGTCACAAACCCATGATGTTTATTATTCTGAAGGCCATTGCTCTCCAGATGGTTCACTAGGTCTTCCCTGACTTGTGACTCCATCAGTTTCCCTACAACTAAGGTGAGACTGACAGGTCTGTAGTTTCCAGCTTGCTCCTGCCCCTCCCCTTATGGAACAGAACCACCTTCACCACCCTCCAGTCCTTCAGAACTACCCCTGTCTGTAATGAAGTATTGAACAGGCTCACCAGAGGTTCTGCCAGCTCCACTGCCAGTTCCTTGAGCACCCTTGGAAGCATCTCATCCAGTTCCAGTGCCTTATCTATCTTAAGGGCTACTAACCCTTTCTGGACCCTTTGCTGGTAAATACTGGCTGCTTCATCTCTGGGACCCCTTAGTGGGCACCTTGATACCACTGTCTGGCAAGGGTCCACTGTCTTCCTGGTGAAGACAGAGCAAAAGTAATCATTAAGGATGGCTGCCTTTTGCCCATCATTCTTCTTTTTCCATATCTCCCTCTGATAGTCAAACAATTCCCCCTCCTTTCTTCCTTTTTTCCAAAATACACCTGAAGAACTTCTTTTATCCACTCCTGACCCCCTCAGCAATATGCAGTTCAGTGTCCACCTTAGTCTTATTAATCACCCTCCTTGCTACCCTAATTCTCAGTTGCTATTCTACCCATTCTTCATCCCCCAGCTTTTCTTGGAACCTGACAAAGGTCTTTTTTTGACCTTCACTGCTTTCTGACCATTTCCAAGAATTACATTAATCGCTTATACCTGTTGCTCTTTGTAAGAGGGTTGTGGGATTCAAATGCAGACACCAAAGTTCAGAACAAAATAAATCAGTTTTTATTCAACAAACTTTACAAAAATAAGGAAAAAAAAAAAGAACTGTTTACGACAAAGAAATTAAAAAGAGGATATCTCCAGAATAAACATACTGAAACATTCCTCATAAACTACTAGAAAGTAGTGGGGTCTTGATAGGGTCAGCTCCCTGCTCAGCCCTGCAGTGAACAAACTAGTATGAGCATTAAATCTGCATTTATAACCCTTCCCCATTAGTACATTGTGCTACCTAATTCTTTAATTCACATTTCTTTCTCAGTTTACCTACATTCAGATACATTTCATATGCTGCTGAATCAGGACTAGAAACATTCTATTGTGTTTAATGCTGCATTACAGCAATTACTGAAGTATGTGCATTTTCCACTGCCCATAGACTCCTCCTCCAGTCCTTTGTCTATAAAAATTACAATGATTTGGCCAGCTGGCTCTATAGAGAATGAGGCAGAGACTGAAGGGGTTTTGCGGTGAGAGAAAAGGCAACAGAGCGTTGTGCAGCATACATTCTCAGGTGTTCATTTATATGGCATAAACATAACTTTTTTTGATCGTAAAGCAACAAGGAGCAATATACAGATTCCTGTTTATCGACAGAAACACTTGTATCAGCACTTTAACAAAACAAAAACACTTACACTGGCACTTTATGCTAATGCGGGTTTTGTGCAAGGCTGCAGCACTGAACAGCTAAGCTACAAAACACCTGCGTATTCATAGGAAAACACTTTCATTGTACTGTTCGTCTGATGCTTTGGAAACATTAATACACTGTGCAACAACCCATTCGGCAGACCAGCATATTGCAGAGCTGCAGGAATATGGGATTGTAGCCAACCCAAAGCAGCATTTCATTCTCTTTCATTTAATTCAAACTGCCTGTTAAAACTGCACCGCACCTTACAAAACTGACAGGTGGCTTTTCTCTACTTTTTCCTAACACGTCTTAACTGAATGGGAGCAGCATAACAGGACAGGAGTGACTTGCAGACAGAACAACCTGTCCACCTTTTACAGGGTTTTTGTTTATTTTGCAGCAGCTGCGGACTCGCTAACATGGCATTTGCACGATCGGATAGAGCCTTGTGCGAACGTCCATGGAGCGAGTGTGCACACCCTCAGGAGGGGATTTTAATTGTACAAGTAGAGCTGATATGAGGGTCAGTGTGGAACTCACAGAGGCTGAATTCAGGAAAATTAAAGAAAAGAGATAGTAAGGACATCAGACAGGTGGCCTACCTGTCGATGGGGAAATAAAGGGAACAGTAGTTAGACAAAAGAGAAAAAAAAGACTTTGCTGTTGCAACAGACTTAAAGGAAGCCTCCGGAGTCCTATAACCCTTTTACACTCTTGGTTACTGTCCTCAGGCATATTGCTGATGCCTTGAGAATGGCCTCCTTATTGCCCCCTGTCTCTTCTTCACCACTCCTAATCTGTCTATCTTGATTAACTTGCCCTGGACCAACTCCCTCAATGCTGTCAAAGTCCACTCTTCTAAAATCAGTGACCACAGTTTTTGATTGGGGTTTTCTGGTCTCCAGTACCAGCTCAAACCAGCTAGAGTTATGGTTGCTGTTCCTAGTTGCTACCCTGAGCTGGTGAGCACCACAGAAGGACGGCAGCCTGTCTGATGGGTTCTTAATTGGCTGCACTAGCAGACAGTCTTGGACTGCATCCAGCAAGGCCTCACTTCTGGTGCTTCATCAGCACCCATCAGAGCCATTCTTCACGGACTGTATCATTGACTTAACTGAGGCATTTGATAGCTATGACCATTCATCTCTACTTATTAGATGACTCATACATTTACCCAAAGGCCCTTGACTGGTTAATAATGACCTAGTTAACAGAACACAATGCACAAAGGCTGAACTGGGATACTCTGCATTTACTTCATTCTGTCTAAAAAGGTACACATTATGCAACAATTTAAGGTTTTGAATAACATATATAAATAAGATGCTACTACACGTGACCTTTGACCAGGAAAGGCATGATGAACTGTGATAGCTCTTTAACAGGTAATCCCAGGTGGTGGTGATGGTGTGTGGGGATTATATGGATATGTTTTAATAGCAAAACAAATGTTTGACAGGACACCTGAGAAAATTCACTACTTTTATGATCAATGCTACGGTATGTTTGAAGCAGTAGTACTTGTTAGTCAGCAAACAAAATCATCATATAGTTGTGTTTTTTAGCAAAATGTATTTCTGACATCCTTAGATTTGTCCTCAGTACATTTTTAGTTTTATTTTAATTTTCTCAGATATTGTTAAAACAGCTTTTACAGCTGTTTATAATTAATGACTCGCATCATTAAAGCTGACCACCACTCACAATTGTAAAACATTTTTAAAACTCTGTTCTGTTGAATGTACTTACTAGATTCATACTGTGGCTGTATTAAGATGGTGCTAACACATTTCTAATGGTAACGAGCACTGCATTGTACCTACAGTAGCTGTAGATTTTCTTTTCATGGTGGGCATGGCAAGGGAGTGGAAACTTTTAAAATCTTCAAAATCCCATATGTTGGTTCAGGAATGATACAAAAGAGAAAGCAAAATGGTGTCTTGATATTTTTACCAGAAAACATTATTTCTGAACCAAAAAAAAAACACTGTATGGTTATTAGCAAATACTGCTGCTTTAACTTCCATCTGGACAGCCACTAGAAGTGACACCAAATGAAAACAAAAACTGATTTCCAGTGAGGGTGCCACCACCCAATTAAAACTAGGTATAAATATGGTACTACTACAATAGAAGACAATGTAGTAAGATCCACCAAAACTAGAAAAGTTAATTCAACTTGAGGAAAGTATTGAAAGTTGGTTTACAGTCTGATCTTTAGCTACGTGAAAGGAAAGGGTATTCAAGTTATTGCTCTAAGGGTATCACGAAGGCGAACTATTGTAGATGTGCTATAAGGTCTTAATTTGTCTTACTAAACATGTGCAACTGCATTATTATGTAATACTTTCTCCCAAAGGAATAAGCATTTCCAGTTTCCTTTGACCTGCCTGAGGGTATTGTCTACCTTTGTATTTGTAGCTGAGCCTCCGCAGATGTGTAAAAGAGAGCCCAGTTTAACGACTCATACAACATGATGCAGTCATCCCAAAATACCTTTCTGCCCTCCCCTGGTGGCTGCCCAGTAGGAAGTTAAAGATCCCATAGTATTAATGAAAAGGATGGTGGAGTTATTCCTGAAGCCCTGGCTATAGCTGAAAGGGACTGTTTAAAATCAAATACTGCTCATTATATTCTATTCTGTTCTGCTATATTCTGTTCTAACCACACCCTAGATAGTTACAACCTTCAAGAAGTGGTACCCATAAATATCTTGACTTCTGACTTCTCAACTAAAGTTTGATGTTATCAAACATGTAATCAAGCAGCTAAGAATATATCTTGGCAGCTTCTTTTTATGTATCAGAGCCTTCTTCTAGCCTCAGTTTGCAAGCACCTAGTTTAAGCAGCTTCCTTCCGTTCCCTGATTACGGCAATACTAACTGTAGATCTACCAGCCTTTCCTGTCCATACTAACTAAATATACCCTATGATATACCTCATGATAATGGCTCATTTGTTGCACCCTGACCTCTAAGCCAGAAAGACTGGATTGACATGGGTTCAAATCCTGGCCAGCACTTACATAGAAACATAGAGAGTGATGGCAGAAAAGTCCCAAAGTCCATCCAGTCTGCCCAGAATTCCTGTCTATTTCTTTATTGACCAGTTCAGTATGTCAGAATGGTGAACAAAGAACAGTGAACCATCACAATGGCACTGCACTCACAGGCGAACACTTTTTTAAAGTCCTTTCTTGTGGGGACTTTGCTCCCGCACCACCTGATGGCCTTATTATGGATTCCAACTCGGGGCACAACTTGAGGATGGGGGACCATGATCATGCAAAAGTGTCAGTGCGGTGGTTCCATTGCTGTTGTGATGATTCCCATTCTTCGCTTTCACCATCTTCATAGGCTACCCCATAACCCACTGACAAACAGGGTTTAAATATGATCAACCTCCTCAGTGTTCCTTGGCCTAATATCCAGCATTGACTTTGCAGTGATGAACTAGGGTATTGCTGTAGGTGTCATTCTCCTGATGAGGAATCAAACTGGGATCCAGAGATGCAGTGAATTTAAACTTCACCAGTGACGTTGACACAAAGTGGCTGGAAATTCATCTTTATGAAGTTTTTGCAGATTTGTCACTGGGAACCCCAGCTTCACTGTTTTAGTGAAGTTTTCCACAGAACTGGTCCCTCTCCAGCAAAGCACTTTGTGATGTGGCAACTTCACAAGTGAGATTTGGTCAATTCACATTAAAAAAGGGCCTCTTCACCTGGAAAGAATTTCACAATGTCGGTAATTTGCACTTTGTGAATTTTGCCAACTTCGCAAAACGCTTTGCA
Source organism: Neoceratodus forsteri (assembly GCA_016271365.2). Lineage (NCBI taxonomy): Eukaryota > Metazoa > Chordata > Ceratodontiformes > Ceratodontidae > Neoceratodus > Neoceratodus forsteri. Next base: position 199,716,324 of record JADMNL010000031.1, read on the forward strand.
AGGTGAGTTTCAGCCACATTTGCCCAGCACTACTGGGATCCCTTCTACCAATTTCCGTTGGCTGTTCAGGTGAAACATAAGATGTCATGGTACTTTTTAAAACCATAGCAGCATTAACCCCACTCTCATGGTTAACATTCCCTCTTCCAATAACAGTGGTTATATAATACAATATGTCTGAGTGTGTCATTAGTGTGCTTAATTAGTGTCTATAACCCCATTTCTTCTCTCCCTAAACTGTACTACCCTCCTCCCCTTCGTTTCTACCCCCACACTGCCGGGCGCCTCTCCACCCCCCACTACTTCCTTACCTAACTGACCCAACCTCCTCCCTCACCTTCTACCCTACCTCCCTCATCCCTCCACCACTCCCCTTCTGCTCCCATTCCCTCTTCCCCTTCTCATACTGACATCCTGTTCTGATCCTGCACCGCCCCCTCGCCCTCTCACCTGACACCCTCTGTTAACATTTTCCACTACTGGTACTGCCAGTATGCTTAGCATAAGCCTCCCTCACAAGTGATGAGGCCCACCTTCTGGGCTGATTTTTAGTATTTATTCTCTCCCTCACTCTCCAGTTTGTCTTCTCACTGTCACTCCTCTCTTCCTGAGCCAATCCCTACCCTTGTTTCACTCACTCTCCTCCCTTTTTCCTTTTGTATTTGCAAGTACCATTGTATATAGTGTTTGCTTATTTCAGTCACACATGTAACCTCTTGCCTAATTTGCCTTAATTGTTGTTGTCCTCTTACGGCCTCCCGTAAGCTGTCGTTTTGTTTGTTACTGTATTGACCCTGATGTGGAACCTATGTAATGAGCCTGTCCTCAAAGGTTAATCCTAGATCTTAATAAATAATGGCAGCTTCATGAATACCACACGTAGTCTTTGCACTACCAGCATCTTAATCCTTAAAGAGCAGCTGACACCTTCAGGAGAACTTTAAGAAAACATAATATTTAGACACAGTTAAGCATATATTTCACATCAGTTCTGTATTTCCCCTCACCATTGCTTATTACTGAAGTCATTTGCATGAAAACAGGATCTTGCTGATGAAGTGTTTGTCTATTCCTGTTGCTTGTTCCTACCTGAGGTCATAATGCACTGCTTGTGACATCATAGTTACTCCATGGCAACAGATCGTGATTTCACAACAGAACATTAGAAGTACAAGTAGGGAGTAAGCTATAGAGACATATGAACTCTAAGGGATAAATATCATATATTCATGCAGATTTACTCAGTAAGAAATAATGGGAGGAAAATCTATAGAATGTATACTGAATGCAAGCTGAAGTCCACCTAAATATTATGTTTTTCAAAGTTTTCCTTGAGGCGTCAGCAGCTCTTTAATTTGCAAAGCATTTTGGGATACAGTGTGGATAAAAGGTGTTATCTATCACCAAATATTATTCTGTCATGCTGCCCAAAGTTTCATTGGTTTACACTGTACATGCTCTTGGATCTGTCTTCTCAGAACCAGGAAGACAAGCTACCCTAGTTTTCCCTTTTTAAGTAATCCTGTAGAACCTTCCAGACTACTTAAACTGTTTGTAGAGAAGCCTCTGGTTGTAAAAATCTTAGAACTCTCTCTATGTTACAACATGTGGTTCCGAAAACTAGAACTGGTTTCATGAGAAATAATTCCTTTATTCCATCTCACCCATGGAATGTTGTAGCTGCTTAATTTAAATCTGAGGTTTTCTACCCAGATATGTGCTTTTCTTTCATTTTATTTTACTCAGACTCCGATCCTGCTACTGTACCCCACTCCAGTCTCAAGGCTCCTCTGGCAGGATAGTCACACGTGGTTTTCCATCACAAGTCCCTGTTGCATCTGACTTGGATGCATGGGAGTTGTGACACAAATTTGGTATTTTCCATCCCAACTAAGTCTCTTCTCCATGATGGATACACTTGATCATAATGTCAAAGCAAGCTGCCATAAAGCACGCTCCACTGCTTCGAAATCTGAAATTTTGTTTGAAAATCAGGCATAGGTACATTAGATAGACTTGGCACAATATCTGTGCCTAAAGCAATACATGCACCTGCATCTCTTGGACGTTGCACCTACAATGGAAAATCCATCCCCTCATATCTCTCTGTTCAAGCCGTAGCTTGGTATTCATAAAGGTACTGTACTTACTGTTATTATTGTACTGGTATTTATTTTTAGCAGTAACTAAGTTAATGTATAGTAGGTTATCATTTGCATACTCTAAACTAGTCATATCCTCTGTGTTTGGAGGCAGTATAGCACTGTGGTTTAGGGCTCTGAGCTGCAAACCTGGAGACCTAGGTTTCAATCCCGCAGCCCCCACTTGCATACTGTGTGACCCTGAGCAAGTCACTTAACTTCCTTGTGTTCCCTGGTCACACCTGGAAATAAGTTGTGGCTTAGTGTGCCTTTCCTGGCTAAACAATTTCCCCTGTCCCTTTTGTACCTTCAGGGCTCCGAAACTACATAGTATTTATATATTTAATTGAAGATTTTGTTTGTCACTGCTGTCTGTTAAGTCCAGAGATTTGTTTCCACTGTTGTTCTGCCTAGGATGGCAAACAGTTACTCAAGCAATGATACATGGTTACAGAATATACATCTTTTTCAATTTTTGGTAACCTGATAAGGCCCACTAGGCCCACGATCTGTTTTCAGAGGCAACCAAGGAGCACTGGGGAGGTTACATGACTTCTCCAGGGTCATTCAGCATGTACGTAGAGGTTGTGGGAATCAATTCCAAGTCTGCTGGATGTATCAAGTTCTTTCACAGCTTGTTACTGTAACCCCAGGTATATATTGCACAAAAATATATTCATGAAATTATTTTATGTTTCCATGTTCAAACATAGATATTCTCTGTTTCAACATATTTATGGACCATTCTTTTAAAACCAGCAAGTCTGGAAGCTGTCCTAATGTCAGTGGGGAGTGAGTTACCAGTACAGGGCCTGCATGCAGAATTTATGGTTTCACATATTAGTTCTAACTTTAGGGATGTAAAGATTGCTATTTATATTGCTTCTAGTTTATCAGCAGTGGACACATAGTAGTTAGGACTTTTCTGTTAAGTAATTGTGGGCTAAACCATTTAGACTGTGATACATCATAATTGCTAGATGTATGCTTCTTATATTTAGTGGTTGCAAGTCCAACTTGTTAAATTCTGTATATATTTCCTGGATGCTCTTGGTTTGCATGCAAGTATGAGTCTGTTGGCTCTGTTTCTTTAAAGTGCGACTCTCTCCATGAGACCCTGCTTTTTATCTTGCCCTTATATTAAATTAGCATAAAGTGTGACATCCCAGCTTCTGTACCATGCAGTGAGAAGTGCTGCTGATGTTAATGTGTGCAAATGAGGTTTGTACCAGCTAACCTGCAGGTTTGCAGCACCCACAGAACTGCTGCAGGCCATAGCACCAGTTGCATAGCACTTTGCTAAGCTGCAAGTCTACTCAGTCAGCCATTGCAGCCGGGAAGTTTCCCCCCTCTCACTACTGTCTTTCATTTTGGCCTGCTTGGCTTAGTCCTGGTGGTCCAGTGTCGTCCCCTACACCCACAATGATGATTTTACCTGTCTCTGGAGTTTAGAGAAACACAACTTCCTAGCTGCAGTCCCACAGAATGACTAATTCCATCAAGAACCTTTATCTACTATTGGCCTTCAATGTCCTTTTGCAGTATTGCAGCCCTCCTACCAACTGCCTGTGGAGGTTTTAACAAGGGAAGTCATGGGCTAAATTTGCACACCCCCTGCAAGCTGACCACATAACAACTCTGGCAATAACTCTGAAGGCATCTTGACCTCCTTCCCAGCTGGAGGACTGGTGAACCACGGTTAACCTTACTGTCAAGGTTTGCGACAGGAGGGCAGGGGAAAAGGGGTAGTCCCCTCACCACTACCTTATAGATATCTTGCTCTTAGAAGCAGTCAGCAAAACCTAAGTCTTGAGAGCATGTGGTTGACTGGCTAGTGGCAAAATAAGCTTATACATATTCATGATGTACTTTGCAAACAACACAGAAGCAGGAATTGCCAATGCATTCCAATTGTGTACATAGAATTGCTAATCATAATTACAGTGAAGGTGTTTCAATATCAGTACTGTGCAGAATCAAACCACACAAGGGCAAGGGACCTGGATTTCAGGACAGCCAATTTTAAAAGATGGGGGAATGGCTCAGGGATGTCCTGGCGGGGGGGAGAGGCTGGGGGGTGGTGGCAGAACAGTGAGCAAATCTAAAGGAGGGATAGCAAAGGCAACAAACCTCTGCATCACGTGGTGAGCAAAAGCAGGAGGAAAAGAGACTGCTATGGTTCTCAAAGAGGTGACTGGGAAGATGGGGCAAAAAACAATTAGCATTCAGGAGGTATAAGGAGACACACAGAGAGGAAGACAGAGAGGTGTATCCAGAGAAATGGGGGGGGCGGGAGCAGGAAAGCAATTAGAAGTGCAAAGGCACAGACAGAGGAAAAATAGCCCAGGCAGTGCAGAAAGGGGACAAGGTATTTTACAGGTATGTAAGCAAAACAGAAAGACAAGAGGAGGGATAGTAAGACTTAGGAAAGAAGGAAGGAAGGAGGGAGTGTGTGGAGGGGCCAGAAAAGTGGACATCTTGAACAAGTACTTTTGTTCAGTGTTCACACAGCAAGGGGAAGGACAGGGACCAAAGATAAGGCCTGGGGCATTGAAGGAAGGGAGGTAGACACTAGTCCATTTACAGAGGAGAGGGTTCTGAGGGAACTTACAAACCTTAAAGTGTGTAAGGAAATGGGGCCTGACAGGGTGCATCCTAGGATATTGAGGGAGCTCAAGAAGGTGCTTGCTGCACCTCTGACAGCCCTGTTCAACCACTCATTGTTGATGGGAGTGGAAAGCCCTGCTCATCACTAACCATAGGGGCACTACCACACCTGTATAATATATATATATATATATATATACGTATATATATTAGAGCAGGATTTTCAAAGCTGTGCCCTGGACTTCTGGCACAATCATGATACATCCCAGATGTATGTGACAATAGGCCACCTGAAAAGTGGTCTAAATTAGAGGTGTGCAAAGTCGGAAACTTCACTTTGCAAACTACTGCAGAAGTTCTCTGACTTCACTTTTTGGGGTGGATTTTGTATAGTTTTCATGTGGCCCACCTCTGCCTGTCCAAGACTATGCATAGTGGTAGGTCACTGGCAAAAGTGACACTATTCATCATGTTCACTGGACGAAGTAGCACTTTGGCAGCAAAAACTATGTGGACATACATACAAGCATATGAAGAAGCCAGAAGAAGAAGGCCATTTGGTTTATCAGGTCTGCTCATGTTGTAGTGTCCACAGCTTGAGCTACACTCCCTTTCTCCTCTTCCCACTCCTCCCATCCTCCCTACCCATGACCCTTACCATCCCCCTATACCTGTCACAACCTCTCTTAAAGTTTCCCACTGTCTTCAATGAGATTACCTCTTCTGGCAGTGCATTCCAAGTGTCCACCACCCTCTCTGTGAAGAAGTGCTTCCTGACCTCCCTCCTAAACCTCCCATCCTCCAGTTTAAGACTGTGCTCCCTCATGTTATGGTTGCCACTCAGCTTAAAGAGACTCTCATTATCAACCTTATTTATCCCTTTCAAGTACTTGAAGGTCCCAATCATGTCCCCTCTCTCTCTCCTGTCTTCCAGGGATTACATGTTCAGTACCCTCAATCTCTCCTCGTATACCTTACCCTGCTGACCAGCAATCATCTTTGCAGCCCTCCTCTGGACCTTCTTCAGCAGGTTAATGTCCTTTTTGAGGTGGGGGCACCAGTACTTAACTCCATACTCTAGATGTGGCCTTACCAGTGACCTGTACAAGGGCAGTATAACTTCTTATCTCCCTACTACTGATCCCCTAGATATGCATCCCAGCATCTTGTCTGCCTTTTGCTGCTTTCTTGCACTGCGTGGAGTGCTTCAGGTCACTAGTGATCATCACTCCCAGGTCCTTCTCCTCCTCTGATGCAGATACTCAGACTCCACCCAAGTAGTACTCTGCCTTAGGATTCATGGCTCTGATATGCATAACTTTACATTTCTTGGCATTGAAGCCAAGCTGCCAGATCCTGGACCACCTCCTAGCTTTTCCAGATCTTCCTGTAGGTCCTGTATCCCTTCAACTGTGTCCACTCTCCCACAGAGCTTGGTGTCATCTGCTAATAGGCACATTTTGCTCTTAATGCATCTCCAATGTCATTGATGAAGACATTGAACAACACTGGCCTCAGCACCGAGCCCTGCAGAACCCTACTGGTTACCTGTCTTGTGCCAGATAACTCTCCCCACAGCCACCCTCTGGGTTCTGTCCTTCAACCAGTTTTCCACCCATCTGGCCATCTTTTTCCCAACCTCAAGATCTACAAACTTCCTGATCAAACATTTGTGGGGCACAGAGTCAAAGGCCTTGCTGAAATCAAGATAGAGGATGTCTACCACTTGGCTCCTGTCTACTGTCTTAGTGACACAGTCAAAGAAGTAAATCAGATTTGTTTGACATGATCTCCCCCCCATGAAACCATGCTGCCTCGCATCCTGGAGACCATGCTTCTCTAGATGTTCCACTAACCTTTCCTTTAGTATGGTCTCCATGAGCTTGCCCACAATGGAAGTGTTGCTGTGTTTGTTTAAAAAGCCTTTAAAACTGTGTATGTTGCCCCCACCCAGACAAATTCCACCCCCTCCCACCACTCATACCTTTGAAGTTATGCATCCCCACCCCATCACCTTATAACATCCATCTCCCTCCTGTCCCCCCATATTCCCAGTAAGGTATACTATAATAAAATAGGTGTTATCTGACAGTCATGTATTGTACAGTTCTCCCTTCCACCCACACGGCCATGGCACCTAAACACACTCACCTTCCCACCCCATGCCTCTGAGTCAATAATATCACACCATGCTTCCCACTCTATCCCCCATCTTGCACCCAACCTCCCCCCTCCCCAAGCCCCGAATAAAAGGATACAAGTAGCACCTGTAAAAAAGAAAACCTTAATCATTTGATGCATGTAGAACACATGCCCTGCTCTCACCTCTTGAGAAGAAATCCTTCACATCCATGGCATGTTCACTCTTCAGTAGTCTGGCAAGTGAGAAACTCATGGTTTCTTCCAATTCTGGTCTCCTTGCAGCTACCTAATCTTCTGTAGAGGTAAGCTGTATTGTTTAGAAAGTATGGTTAATAACTGCCGATGTATAGCAGTGCTAGATTTACATCTTCGATGATCACACACATCCTGGCTTACTAACAGATTGTCCATCAGAACTAATCTTAGTAACTATAGACATTTTATTTTGGGGTGTAGTGGTGAAGACAATTTTGACAGGAAGTATTAAGGTATCTCTGGTCAGTCTTGAGGTTTTACTGAGTAAAGCTGAACACTGCTAATAAAAAGGGTGTGGCAGTCTGTTATTGTGTTTTTTTGGTCAGCCACATTACATCAGTGTGATGTTAGCTTCAGTGCCTAATACCAGATTAAATAATTTATGGTAGCCTTTCCTGTTACCTTAAAAGACAGAATGATACGGCAGTGGGGGCTTAACAAGGTAAACCAAAACATACATGCACATGCACTGCTCCTGCCACACTGAAATGCTGAGACTAGGCACTGCAAGTCAAGACAAGAAACTAAACAGGCAGTGGGTGCTAAGTGCCATGCAAACATAGTCACTCTAAAGGAGAAAATGTTTCACCACTATTAAGCTGGCATCTGTTGCTGGAGAAATACAGTATTCACACTGCCTGGGAACTGGGTGGGAAAGTTAGCTGATACAACATTGTCACTATGGTATTAGATTATGGATAGTAGAAATGAGTGGCTGGGAATAATAAATGTATTAAACCTTGGTTTACTAATGTACTCAAATGCCATGGCCCCATTCTTAGTTGTTCTGGGTAGCAGCACAAAAAGTTCATAAACCGATGCCCTTTGCAATGTCATCACCCATTTACACTATGCAAGAATTTTATACTTGCATGTAGAGGAGTCTCTCTCCCCGCACACAATTGACAATTACTAGGTTTACTAGGTCTTTATTAGATATAAGAAGGCATACGCCCATCAACAATGTCTCCCACAGCTGTGTGGGTATATTAATTTGTACTTGTTGACCAGTTTAGATATTTGTCAAGCTCTGCTTCAAATGATGCAAATTCCCTGATTTCACCCACTTCCAGTGGTGATTTATTCCATGCCTTAGTGACACTAGAGATACAGTGAAATATTATTTCGCTGGCGAAATTTCAGCAAAATTGAGAAATTTCTCCTCACAAAATATTTGGTGAAATTCCATGCATTCCACTGAATATTTAGTGTTCACAAAATGTGGAATTTTACCAGTGAAATGTGGAATTTCACCTGCAAGTGGTAGAATTTCACCAACGAGTGGCAAAATTTTGCATTTCGCTGGCGAAATTCTGCATTTCACCAGCAGAATTTCACATTTCGCACTCGCAAAATGTTTTGTGAAATGCATGAATTTCACTAAATATTTTGCAGAACAAACTTCTGCAGTTTTGCACAACTCTAAGTGGCACGTATAGTGAAACAGTGGTCTCTTTTATTTGTAGTAGCCCTCGGGACTACAACTTGAAAAGAGTGGCTACTTGAATTTACTCTTCTTTCTGCAAATAGAATACCACACTGTAAGGTTAAGTCAGGGTTTTGTAAAATCTTGAAAAGCTGTAATAGGTGGTTCAATGTGATAACCGTGATCGCAGAATAGCAATTGCCGTTTGGGCAAGTGTACATCATCGTAAATGAATTACGGCGATGTACACTCATTGCAAACTGCAAGGCAGCGGTGGAAATTACATGTATGTGGGGGGTTGCCCCCCTGCACCACCCTACTTAAGGATTCTCAACTCCAGGGGGTGCATGTCTGGGGGGGAGTGAATTTCTTAAAAAAATAACAAGCCACCTGCCGGCACAATAAAATTCTTGCCACTCTGGAATCGAACCCTGCACACCCCAACCGACCACCCTCCCCACCATGTTAGCCGACCAGCTTGGCAGTTGCCTGGCACACTCTCTCCCACATACCTCCCCTCCCTTTCCTCTCCCCCAATGTGTGTGCGTGCACTTACACTTCCCATTGCCCTACCTCACCCACCCAGGTATCCAGTCACTACCCTGCCAGCTAGCCCTGAACATGCACTGTGACTGAGTCACCCTTTGAAAGGAATCAATCTCAGTCACAGTGTTCACTGGATACCATAACGGGTCACACCTAAATCTTCTGTTTTCTAGACTAACCAAGCAAGTTTTGACCAATCTATGATGATGTGGAAGATGTTTTATGTTTGTTATAATTTTAGTGACTATATGTATTATATTAAGTTGCAATGCAATTAGTTGCAGCAATGTTAATAGTTAGTGGTTGCAAACAGAATTTACACCAGATGACATGTTGGTTTCTGAGTTCCATAGAAACACAATATGGCATAGCACCAGTTCCTTGTTGTATGCCATACAGCAATTCTGTGGCTATAAGCAGTGTCTCCAGTAGTCCCACCCTGCCCCCATATCTTCAGAGTGGCTTCTGGACTGGCATTTATATATATATATATATATATATATATGGCAAAAAATCCATTTAATGCATTAGTTAGGGTTGTTCCACAGCTTACAAAATGAGGAAATTCAGTGTTAGGTTGAAAGCCCCTAGGACCCTCCTCCCACACACCCCCAACCGGCATCGGGGTGCGATTGGGGTTGCTGGGCCTAACTCTCACCCCATCAGATGTGTGAAGAAGCAGAGGTATAGGAGAATCGTGAGAGTTAGGACTGACAACTCCAATGTGCACCCCTGATGCCGTTGGGGTGTGGGTGGGGGTCCTAGGGGCTTTCTAACCCTAACAATTGAATTTCCTCGCTTTTGTCACTGTGGAACAACCCTAACTAATGCATTAAACAGATTTTTTTGCCTTTAATTTCCCTTCTTTTTGAGAATGATAATGATAATTAGTGAATGTAATGCGGCGGTGGGAGCGCGAGGCCCCACGTGATTTCTTGTCACATAGTAACATGGTGCCCACAAACGCAAATGGTAATGCTCATGGTGACGCAAAGTGAAACAGAAAGAGAAACAGTACTGTAGACACAAATGGTAAAAATAACGCAAATGCAAGCGCAAATGAAAATGCAAAGGGTAACGCACATGGTGGTATAGATGTGAACGGTAAGTGAAATGGGTACGGAACCGCAAGCGGAAACGGTAATGGTAACAGTAATGTAAGCGCACAGGCTGGTTTTCCCCAAAAGCTGCATAGAGAAAGACAGTGAGTACAAAGAATGTATGCAAAATAATGGGTCTCGGAGCAGAAAATGAGGTGTTGGAATACTAAATTGCTTATATCTCAGGAACCGTACGTAGAAAAAAAATTTAAAAGTCATATGATTTATGACTTTCCTGGCTAGTTTTGTACTTAGCGCCTATTGGGGGCAAAGCATTTTTCTGACAAAAAGTCTGTATCTTGCACTGTTTCCAAGATACGGGCCCTGAAAGGTGCGGCGAACGCCGTAATGTCATCCTATGGGAAAAAAGAAGTTCAGAGTACCATAACTTTGGCTCCCTGCAATATTTTTTCACCAAACCACTGAAAGGCACATCTGTGGGATGTTGGCTTTCTTCCTCCAAATTTCAGCCCAAAAGACCAAACCGTTATTTTGCAGCAGGGCACCAAAAGATTCCTGTAATGCGGCGGACGCCGTAATGTTATCCTATGGGTAAAAGTGTCAACTTTGGAGTGCCATAACTTTGCCGCCCTGTAATATTTTTTCACCAAAATACTGAAAGGCACATCTGTGAGATGTTGGCTGTGTTCCCTCCAAATTTTGCCCCAAAAGACCAAACTGTTCTTTTAAAGCAGGGTGGCAAAGAATTGCTGTCATTTTCCCACAGCCTGGAAAAGTACTGTCGAACTTTGCGCAAGCTTTTGCAAAAATTTGTGACACTTTCATGAGTGCGACAGTACTTTGTGAAAGTACTTTTTCCAGAAACTTGAAAAACATATTTCTAGGGTGTCTATCCTCAAAATAAAGACATGCCTAGCATCCTCAGGGTCCGACTAGGTAAACACAAAAGAATTAGGTTGCTACAGGGTCCCAAATTTAAATGCTAAGCATTTTCTGATGACCAGCTGAAAACAAAATGGCAGATTTGCGACAGTAAAAGGGCCATTTGCGAAAGTAAAAACTGTATTTGCAACACTGTCTAACTTTTTGTTAACTTTTCCCATTGATTTATAATGGGAATTTGTTTTTTTAATAACTTTTGAACTGTTTAATATTTTTTCATGAAATCTTCAAAAGGCACATCGGGGACCCCGGCCACAAGTTCCCTGAATATTTTGTACTGGTCACGCAAACCGTGCGATCTGTAGAGACGACCAAAGAATTTCAAAAAAGCGTAAATGTGCGTGCAGATCATGCTTAATAACTCCGCAGTCAGATATACCTAACAGTACGAAAATTGGCAGATCTCAAGATGTATGGTTCTTGATCATGTATTCCAAATTTCAGGCAAATCCATTGAACAGTTGCAAAGATATTAAGGTGCAAAATTTTAGGTTTAACGTGTAAATGGCTCTCAATTCCTATCTGCAGCACTACCGTGCTACCATAATGTGTATATATATATATATATATATATATATATATATATATATATATTTAGGTAGTTGACCATGCATTCCACTGGTAATCCAGTGGCCCCTTTCTGTGCCCCCATCTCCGCATAGTCAAGTGGATCCTTATTCATTACCCTATTATCCCAATCTCTGTCATTGTCAGTGTGGCCTCATAATGACCTCTATCCCCTTCTGGCTCCTCTAAGGTTGTCTGCAGAGTTGGAACACCATTACTGCCTGTTTGCAATATTTCTAAAGCCACAACTCATTGCAGAACTCTGAAAGCAACTCCTTGAATATCATCATGCTTTGGGAATTGCACTTTGAGCCATTTATAGGGTGATCCCTGTCCTTACTCCCTTTTCCACAATATGGCCAGCAGTTCCTTAGCTCTGGCCACCCAACAACAGCATCCCAGATCTGCTCATGAAGCCCAGTCATCAGCACAGAAGCACATCATGCTTCCCCTGGGCCATCAAATGATCCTAATCTGGAAACATTTGCCCAGCAAAGTACTGCCTGGTGTCAAGTTGGGGGAGAAGCACAGCTACGATCATCAAAGTCCCGTTTGTAAATATGAACATCATTAAAAAAATAAGAATCTAATAAAAAGTCTGCATTGGGGGAAAGGAGTTAAATAACTTCAGTTCTTGGGGAAATCATGACTATCATTTGCAAACACAAATAGAAAGTTCAAACACTGAAAATGCTGCAAACCAGGCCAGTAACCCACAAGCGTTAATGGAAATAACTTTAAGATACAAAGTGCAATTTACAGCATGACATACTCTATATGTGGGTTCCCAAAATGTTTGAAAATATAGGTCAGAAAACCATATGAATGATCACTTCCTTATTATTAGGGTTGATTAGGCATTTCTATATTAATCTCCAATTTTTTTTACATCAATACCGCAGCCAACCCTGGACAGAATTACCTGAAACCTCCCATGTGCATGTTTGCTCCTGCAATCTCTGGTCCTGAAACATTTCTTAATAATCCTATCAACAGTTTAGAAGTTGTAGAGGCTGAATACATGAAACAAATATATTTTTAAGATTATTTTCTCACTGACATAAAATGGCTGTGAGTTCAACCTTAAATTTGTTGGTTTGTTAGAGTTTGGCTCAATGATGATTTTTGCCATGTGGCCTAACTGACAACCTGAAGATTTTAATTTTTATAAATAACCATTTTCAGTTTTCACATATGCATAGATCTGTTTTGCAATGAATGCACTTTCAATTTTTGTGTGGTGAAATCTATTTTTGTGAGATAAGACTTCCATTTTCATGATATATATTTTAAGCAATAGAGGTGGAAATAAATGCAGTGTGATAAATGCATTTATCTGAGTAACCATATGTATAAATCAGATTTATACAGATAGTAAATACATCATGACCACTTTACACAAATCACTCTGCTGGCTGTGCCCCCCCCCCCGGTTTCTGGCACCGCTTTCATCATTTACATTTAACTGTACTTGTATGCCTATGTTCCCCCACACTGCCTCACCTGCATTCATCCCACACCTCTCCCACTTCATGTCACCTCCTCAACTCCCCCTCACAAAACCTTCATTCTTCTTTTTCTTTCCAAACAAAAAACAAACAAGCCAGAATGTAGTGTTTTCTTCCCATTTGAAACACCTCAACCACTCAATTCACTCTCCATAAAAAACTCATGTACAAGCTGGTCACCACTTTCACTCTTCCTAACCCTTCCTGGACTGTCAGTCATAGTGTTTGCTTAAAGTAGCAGTGCAATGAAAAAAGTTATTCCAAAAAGCTAAGTATCTGCTATGGTTATGAAAAATATCAGCAGAACTGTTGATTTGGATTTTCTGGATGCTTTCTATACTGTGAACTTTACATCTACACTTTTGTCTAGGTTTTAACCCTCTTCGAGTCCTCAGTATTATTTCTATGCAAAAATGAGGTGACCATCTTTTTTTTCTTGAGAAATAATTATTTTCAGACTTCCATAAAATTCTAAAATGATAATGAATACTGAAAATGTTACCTCCAAAATAAACTGGAAGACAGCTGGCATCGATTAGGAAGAAAAAAAAGGTGGGGTCAAATTTTAGTCCATTTTCATTGCACTGCTGCTTTAAAACCCCAACAAGCTTTTCATTTCTGCAGCCAAAGGATTCTGTTTAAACATATTACCTTCTTTTTCTCTGTAAATTCTCTCTTGTCTCTTGCCTGCTCTCCCAACTGCCTGCCCATTGTCTATCCTTCTCCCGGCACCAGAGAATATGAAATGAAACCACATTCTATCTAAAAAAGGCATCTTTTTTTGTTACCAGCTGAAACACCGTACAAATTACTAAACAAAAGCAAACTAAAAGATCTCACTCTTCCCCTTCCTCTCACTAAGTGAGTTCATTATTTTTTTTTGAATTTTTCTGGAGCTCACACAGCTAACCCAGTTGGGGGAAATGTTTCAATGATGACATCACATTCTGATGCCTGGACCATGCCAATGGCCATAGCAGCAGCACACCTAAAGGTGAAGGAACTCAGCAGATCACAAAATAAACCAAAGAAAAGTAAAAAAAAAGTTTATTAAAGAAATTATAACCACATTTAACAATACACACACGCTCAGACCCTACTGCACAAATGAAATATGCAGTGGGAGATTGTGTAATGCATCATTTATCTGCGCTCAGGCAGTTTGACCTCTGGCACATCACTCTTGGCTTATGTCACTCATGAGGTTACCCGAGGTCAAACTGCCTCAGCAGACAAATGATATATCACACAGCTCCCTATCACATAATATTTATTTATTTATTGATTTATTGAATTTTGTTGACCTGGTAAGCTCACTGGGCCTAGAAGTCCATTTTACAGGGGTGACCGGGGGGGGGAGGGGGGCTACAGATGGAAAGCAACTGAAATTGAACCAGATTAAACTGTTGGTGGTATTTGTGGTGAATGGGAGAAATTTGGCCAGGTCACCGGGGAAATTCCCCTACTCTTTTTCAATAAGTGCCATGGAACCTTTAACATCCACCTGAACTACCACCAATCCAGGCAGATGGAACCTCAGTTTAATGTCTCATCTGAAAGACGGCACCTCAGAAGTGCAGCACCCCCTCATGCTGCACTACAGTGTCAGTATTGGGATTTTACCCAAGTGCCAGATGTGGGACCTGAACCCACAGCCCTCCGATCTCCCAGCCTCAGAGGCGAGTGCGCTACCTACTGAGCCATTGACACTACTATATAATTTATTTATTTAAATGTTTAACCAGGATGGCATGCTGAGCAGACTACCATTCAATTCCCGTTGTGTCCTGGGGGACAGAGAAGAACACATTAGAGTACAAAATTCAGTGTTCAATCAGATAAATCAGGTAAAATATACACATTGTATACAATACAGTAGAGAATTAGCTGTGCAAGGCACAGCAAAATATTAACAAAATACATCACATATTGGCAGACACAATGTAGGAGAAACTAGACTCTAGTGCAAGACAAATCTTAGTTGCATGTGCAGGTTGGAGAGAAGTGTGCTTTAAAGAGGGAGTTGAGGTGCAGAGTGGGAGGGGTGTTCTGAATGTCCTCAGGAAGGGAGTTCCTCTGCTTAGGCATGTGAAATTTGAAGACTGACTGTCCAGCAGTGGTGGACATTGTGGTAAGGACAAGAGTTTTGAATCAGATTTCCTGAGTGAGTACACTGGAGGGTTTTGGGCCGTTAGGACTGAGCCAAGGTAAGGGCAGGACTGGGCCCAGAACTTAGCTGTGAAACTAGTGCAGTGAGACTGTCTCCGAGCATGAAGTGAGGGGGGGGTCAAAGGTCTGGTAGAGGTCACAGTGATGGGTGGTGGGGGAGCAGTCAAGGGTGAAGTGACAGAAGGAGTGGAAAAGGGGGTCCAATCTGGCTAGGATGGGCTTGGCAGTGACACTGAAGACTAGGTCACCATAGTCAAAAATAGGGAGGATCATTTTCTGCACAATTTTATGGCGAGCCAGCAGTGGGATGCATCCATGGTTATGATACAAGGCATCTAGCCTGGGGTGGAGCTTTTTGTGAATGTCATAAATATGTGCAGAAAAGTCGAGGTGTTGGTCAAGCCAGACCCCAAGATATCTAAAGGAGGTGCAGGCCCAGGTAGGTCCCATCAGGGTGTGGAAAGAGGGAATGGAAGGGAGCTGAGAAAGTCTCTGCCTTGTGCTGAAGGTTAAGGAGACAGTTTTCTTGGCATTTAGAAAGAGCTGATTTGAGGGAAACCAACACTGAACATCATCAAAGTCCTGCTGTAGTCTGGTCAACACATCAGTGGTCGAGATGCCAGATGTATACAGTACCATTTCATCTGCATACATGTGAATGGAAGTGTGTGGGCAGGCCATGGGCAGATCATTAAGGAAGATGGAGAACAGTAGCGGGCCAAGGGCTGAGCCTTGGGGGACACCAGTGATGACAGGGAGGGAGTCAGAGGTGGTGTTGCCAATTCAAACAGATTGGGACCTGCCTACCAAATAGGAGTGGAACCAACTGGTGGCCTCACTAGAGAGCTCTGCTCTTGAGAGTTTGGACAGGAGAAGAGAGTGTGAGACAGTATGGAATGCCTTTGCTAGGTCGACAAAGATGGCTGAGGTGATGTGTCCCTCATCCATACCCATAAGAATGGAGTCTGTGAGTCTTAGGAGGAATAATGGAGGTGGAGGACTTCCTAAAACCAGAATGGTAGGGCAAGAAGTAGGAGGTAGAGTTGAGAAAGGAGGAGAGTTGTAACAGGACTAGGTGGTCCTGGAGTTTAGCTAATATTGGGAGGAGGGAGATAGGGCAGTAGTTGCTAGGGGAAGAGGGGTCACTGCCTTTAGGGAGCGGAATGACTGTGGCATACTTCCATGCTAATCTCCTCCTCTCTTGGCACCCCTACTCACTCCCTCTATTCCCTGTGATCCCAGGCTGACACTTGTACCCTCTCAATCCCCTGCAGAACTACTTCTCTGGCCAAAAGCCTTCTCTTACCACTCTGCCTAAATGTGGAATGCACTTCCTCCACAATCCACCACTCCTCCTCCCTATATTCTCTTACTCCACTCTGCACAATTACCTTACACCTACCTACACCTGCTCCTGACCCCTCCCTGCCTACCTGTACCCCTCTCTCTCTCACTTTTTCCTCCCTCTTGCTCTCTTCTTTCTCATCCCCCCACCTGCACTTATGCTGTCCCTTATAGACTGGCTCTTAAAAAGGTGACTGGATCCTATTTTTTCACCCTTGCAGCATCTGCATCACCTGTGAACTGCCTGTAATGTATGCATTTGTCAACCTTGCATGCTATGCTTTGACCCTGTACTGTTTCTTTATGTATCCTGCTCCTATGAACTGCCAGTACAGTAACTGTTGCATCAGCCTATTATGTACCCAATTGTCTGGAACCTGTTTTGTAACTGTATGTATGTATTCACCATCTGTTATGTATGTATCTAAGTACTCTCACTCTGTACATCCCTCTCCCCATTTCCCCAGGATGTACCGTGAGATGAGCATTAAGTTGCTCAGTGTATCTTTCCTGGTGAAACAATTCAATAAATAAAATAAAAATAAATAATGGTATAGAAGTAAGAGAGAAGGAGAGGTTGAAAAGTGAGGACAGGAGGATGCAGCTGGCTGGAGACAACAGGTAGAGCATTTTGAGTCCAGCCCCAGGGCATTTACCTTTGGTAGGACTGAGGGCAAGCAGGGCATTGTGTACATTGTGTGGGGAAATCTGGTAAAAGGAGAAAAGAGGAGCAGCAGTGGGGCATGGGTAGAGGGGCAGGAGGGGGGCTTGGGTAGAGGGATAGTGTTAATGGGGGAAGATGGGAGAGACAACATAAGTGCCAACATACAGTTTGTGAAAAACGAGTTAAATTCAGAGGCCGCCATGAGAGGTACTGTGACAGTGGAGCTGCTTACATTCAGGGCTGGGGTGGGGTGCTGGGCAGACAGGAGAAGAGTGTTTTAGCCCCTTCCAAAATTTAGAAGGTGGTTTAAGTAGTGATAAGGAGGTTTTGAAATAGTTGGTTTTAGCCTGCTGGATTGGCCTTGTGCAGGTATTACGTAAGAGAATGATACCTTTGGTGATCCGTGGGGGTGCTGGAGACCTTGCATGGCTTCCAAGCCTGATCCCTGACTCTAAGGTGGGCTATGATGTCAGCTGAGATCCAGAGCAGGTGAGCACCCCTTACTCGAGCCCATCTAAGAGGGGCATAGAGGTCCCAGACTGTGAGGAACCTGGACTTGAAGTAATCCAGGGCAGATTTGATAGAGGTGGTCCTGGGGATGAATGACCAGTCTGTTGTTGTCAGCTCATTTAGAAGGGAGGCAAGGTCCAAGGATTTGTAAAACCTGGTGAGGAGTGTTCTGGGGGGGAGGTGCCATGGGTCTGTATATTTTTCTTACTGAGTAAATCATGTGGTGATCACTGAGGGAGTCTGGTAGGAGGCCAGAGGCAAGTATCCAATGTGGGTATGAGGTAAGGGCCCAATCTGGGAGGGAGTGGTTATGTGTTTTGTGATTAAGGCATGTGGGCTCAGTGATCTGTTGGGACAGGTTTAGAGTGGTTACTTGGCTGAGAATCTTTGAGCTAGCACTGGAGAGTCAGTTCAGTTTCAAGTCCCCTAGGATATGAAGCTCACCCCCGATGCATGTGATTTTAAGGCACCCAGATGATCCAGGACAGTGGGCAATAGGGAGTCAGGAGAACAGTAGGATCCTGCTATAAATAAGGGAGTTGAGTGGGGAAGGGGGACATTTATTAAGAAAGCATCAATGAATTGCATAGGTAAGGATACTGGGACTGGAGTGAACTGAAGCAAGGATGAGATGTACATGTCTATGTCACCTCCCTTTGTTGCCAGGATGGTCATGATGGATGGTTGTGTAGTCAGGAATAGAGATTTCTGCATCCAGGTTGTGGGGCTTCAGCCAGGTCTCAGAGATAATGAAGATGTCAGGATTTAGGGATAGGACAATTGGTTGAAGCAGTGTTAGTTTGTTAGGTGACCCTACCATATATTATAAAGTTCACCAAGGGTGGTGGTGGGGCGGTGGGGCAGCTGATGCATAGCATCGGGCGGGGCTGAATCCACACTCCAGTAACAACTGTGGCACACCTCTGGCCAGAAGGCAAGCTCATACCTGTTATGTAGGAGAACTTCAGCTTGGGGAGGGCAACTTGAAGGTGGCCCTCACAACCAGTGGGAGCTGCAGAAAGAAGGAGAAAATGAACTGTTATATAGGAGATAAGGTAGAGGTGGAGCTAAGTTCTGGAGGGTCCATTTGTGTGTTCCAGGCTTAAGGCTAGTCCCAAACAGAGCAGCTGCCCCTACAAAGCAGCATGAGCTAAGGCTATGAACTGGCTACTGACTAATAAAATATGCTTTCTGCTTCAAAACACAATGCATCTATTACAAAAAATTATTAACCTCCCAGTTGAAGTACAAGTTACAGGGTAATGCTAATAGTTAGTGGTGCTGTAAATATAAATCTTCTATGTTTAAAGTTGCTACAATAAATGATGCTGCTAGTATTCATTAAGAAACCATTTAACGCTCCCAGCAGAAGTGCATATTTACAGTTCAATTGGGCAAGATGCTAAATTAAAACATTAAAAGCAATTTAAACCCCCAGCAGAAGTACAATAGTATATTCTTTGCAAAAAACTACATTAATGCAACATTTAGGGTTCAGGCTAAAGTGAAAAAAGTAGAGAAATGTGGTTTTAGGGTGTCCAACCCTAAAACCCCACCCCACCCCTAAAACAAATCAGGGGTGCAGTCTTCCTTGGTGTTGTCAACCCTAAAGCTCACCCCATTCTATTCACTCCAGGAACATTCACACCTAATGAGGTGAACTTTAAAGTTGACTACCCCAAGGAAGATTGCACCCGTGATTTGTTTTAGGGGTGGTGGGGGAGTTTAGGGTTGGAAACCCTAAAACCACATTTCACTACTTTTTTTTGCTTTAGCTTAAACCCTAAATGTTGCATTAATGCAATTTTTTTTCAGAGAATTTCCTTACTTTTTGAGATAATATAATCATATCCTTATTTGCCTATGGGATTGGGGCCTAGAGGGCCCTGTGCTCCCATCCATGCATACTCTTTGAGATAGTGTACTTATCCTTATTATCCTGTGGGAACGCAGGGCCCAGAGGGACCAATGCTCCCATACTTACATAGATGCGTATATGTGTGTGTTGCTGTGAAGCGCAGGGCCCTCTGGACCTGTGTTCTCATTTATAGGACAACAACCAAATTGTCAGCATTAGCTTTTATTTCCCCACCTCTCGTACCTAGTACTGAAAATGTTCAAATCCCACCAAAACATGTTTCTATGCTACCACAATGTCATTCCATGACATAGGTGCAAAACACATATTGGCCAGAATTTGAAAAATGACAGTTGTCACGTTTGTGAGGAGGTGAAAAGGGATGTTGAAAATTTGGGGCTCAAAATATTTAAAATTACTGAAATTACAAGACAGCGTAGCAAAATTTTAACAGATGTGCATAATTTTGCCATCTTTACATATTTTGACCCCAAATATTCAACATACCCTTCTTTTAACCCCACCTCATGAACAAGGGTGGTGAAAATGTTCAAATCCAGCCCCAAAGGTGATTTTGCCAAGTGACTGTGAATCACCTTTTGGACTTGATTTACAAAATTCCACTGCCATTGGACATGATGTATGATCCCCAAAAGGCCATGTTGACACTTTGGGGTCACAATATACAAAAATAACAAAGTTATGCATCAAAGTTTAAAACCCCATTGAAATACATTGAACCGCACTTACCTTAGTTTCTGATATTGCAGTCGGTGGTTTGAGCAGGAAGACATATCTTCAATTAGAGAATGGATCTTCACCCTGTGACCTCTTCAGCTGAATGAGGGGATGTGGGGGTGTGGAGTGGTGTGTGCTCAGTAGGAGGTCAGGGTGGGAGGTCGGATCAGCAAGGGACCATTTCATTTTTACTGCTGTGAAAAAAGACATTGAGGGATGGTTTTCCTTATTACAGGTTATACAAAATATGGGGATGCTGATGATCAGATGGTGGGGAGGGGGTGTTCCTAGACACCAGGGAAATAAAAAGTATGGGACAGTGATTGAGGTGTGGGATGTCACTAGACACCAGGGAAAACATTGAAATATATGGGGATGGCAATCGGAGGGTGGGGGATGCCACTAGACACCAGGAAAACATAAAACATATGGGGACGGCAATCAGAGGGGTAGCGGGTGCCACTAGACACCAGGACAACAGTGGACAAATATGGAGGGTAGGGGTGCTACTAGACACTAGGGATGCAGTAAAAATACAGGAATGGTGATCAGAAGGTCCAGGAATCACTAGACATGAGGGGAAAAAGAGATTTATACTTCTGCAAATTCTCATATTATTTCAAGGAATTTGCAAATTTTAGTTTTATTTTTTTTTACATAGCCCCTAGAATTGTTTTTTTTGGGGGTTATGTGTTATTGCAATAATAATCAATTTGTCCTTAATTTGACATTTGCTGGAGTTATTTGTTGTTGAAGGAAAATTGAGGGAAAATGATTGTAAAATACTTTTCCATTTGTAGGAATCCTTTTCTGCATCAAACAAAAGGATCACTTCATACAGAAAAAGATTTCGAATTAGATAGCTTCACTTTTTCCATATGGAATTTTTGTTAATATAAAAAGACCATATGGAAAAAGCAGAAAAACTAGTTTAAAATCTTTTCTGTATGAAGGGATCCTTTTCCTTTTCATATGAATGAAAAGGTCATACAGAAAAGCAGAAGTGAGTCACAAAAAGGCTGCAGAAATTTTAAAATAATGCATTTGTGGCTCACTTTTCCACCAGTCAAGTGCAGAATCCACCTAATGGGGTCCTAATGAGCAAGATAAATGTCTTGGTCTCTGTGCGGGATGTCACTTTTGGGGGTTTTGAATTTTTTTTAAATGGAAACAAGATGGCAGACTTTTTCCAGATGAAAAAGAATTGGCCCAAATGCACCAAATTCTTTTTTCATTCCAAGCAGCTATCCAAAAGACTGTACTGAGCATGCCCAGAACTGAAATTCTAAAATTTAGCAACTTTGGAACAGATCAATATTTTTTCACTAAACTAGTGAAATGCATACCTGTGGGCCAAGCCCTTTCTACCCTGAACATTTCACATCAAAATTCCAAACCATCTGGGTGCAAGGTGATGACAAAAACAGCAAAAAAACACAATTTGTTCTACTTTTTTTCGCTATCCAGATTTCAGAATCCAAACATCCGACTGGAACAAAACTTGGCACGTCAAGAGATTTATCCCCATGAGACCATGCCTGCAAAATTTTGTGCAAATCCATTAAATGGTTGAGTGGAGGGTTTGTTTAGACCACAACCAGGATATTTATAGTGCCATGGTCAGTTAAATACAAATAAAAGTCAACAAGGATTGACACTTACTACAGGCTTATTAATTAACATTCTCCCAGTATAAGACAAAACTGTGGACCAGACAGGACTTCCATTTAAAATTCCTTTTCATTTTTTCATTAAAAGAGCTTCTTGTCTTCTTCACAAATACAACATTGGAAGATCCATTAACATAACACAAATTGTGCAAAAACAGCAAAGTCCAACAGTATAGTTCATCATACTGCAAAACCCAGCACAGGGACACAGGTATCCATCTCCTAATGTGTTTCTCACTGAATATGCCTTTCAAATGCTACCTAACTATCACACCTGTATCCCTTTTAAACTATGTTTCTAAAGAGACAGTGCAAAAACACACATACGTGAACTGAGTTAGTTGTCAACTACATACAAAAATGCACACATTATTTACAAATAAGTATATACATTAATCAAATGTTAAAAACTGTAGGTAAGAATGTAAATAATGTGCTGCCATTCATGTCTTTGCATCATGCAGCATCAGTAATTCTCCAGTTCCTTATTTCAAGCATACTGCACAAAAGCACTGTGTAAATCACTAGTGCCAAACCTAAAAGAGAGAACAAAAACAGTGAACAAACAAGCATATTTAAGCATATTACATTTGATAATTCATACAAGCCCCACTCCCCCAAAAAGACCAAAACAAACTTTCAGGAGTACCGTATTTTCTGTTCTTATAACAAAACTAAGCATCACTTTTAACCCAAAAGGTAGAATCATTTTGTCACAAAGGGGATGATTTCTATCCTTTCATTCAGTCAGCTATTTTCCATCGCACTAAGACAGAAAATCCAATGTTGCTCTCTTCTGAGCAGCATATTCTCATAAACACCCTGTCTTTTGAGTTTCAATGGTTTCTCTGTTCCTAAAAATGTGAACTCATGCTTTGTCTTATCTCTTGATTTTTGGAAATGTACAGCCAGGGTATTCGTGGTATCCCCTTCTCGATTGCCCACAAGTGCTCCCTATTCTTAACCTAAAATTCCTGTTGGTTTCACTAGCATAAAACATCAACAGATACTGTACATTGTGCTAGATAGATTACTCAACATGCATTGCACATGATGAACCCCTTATCTTTGCATTTCTTCCTGTTGCTGGATTATGAAATCGCCTGTGGTTTTAACATCGATATAAAATGTACAGTTTCCACGTCCATAGCAACCATTTCTTCTTTCTGGCAACCACATTTTGGGCTTTCCTGTTGGGGTTGGACAGTATGTAAATTACTTGCTGCTCAGTCCTCTAACTCTTTCGTCACCCGCAGAAGTGGGATAACACCCCAATCTCATGAACCCTCACCACTTGAGTCATGGAGTATCTAGGGTTTCACAGAGATTACGACAGGTACCTAAAAAGAGTGCATAACACACAATTATAAATGGTACCACTGAATCCATCCTGACTGGTTATTGTCATTGCAGACCTGTATATACATTTTCAATACTGTTGTGATCCCTTTGTTAATTCCCCTAGCTGACAATGTTCTAGCTACTATTTCCAGGGCAGTTTTCCTAACTAGCATTTCACTGTCACATGTTCTATAATAATTACTACCATCCTGTTTATATGCTTGTTTAAGTATGTTTTTCAGCTCCTAGTATATCCTATAGTTGCATGATAATACTCTTAGTTTTGCCAGATAGTATGCTGTTTTGTATTTCTTAGTCCAGACCATCACCTAGAATGTTGAATCCTTAGGACAGTAGATTGGACTTTTGTATATTAAAATGTTTGTATGTTTGTTAATGTGAAAAACTTTCAATAAACAGATTAAATACATCGGGAGGAAACTAAGAATGGGTTGTCTATAGTCCACCTTCTGAGGAGCAGGAGTTGGACAAGGTAATAAGGTCTCAAACCACAGAAATACCCAGTAAGGGGATGTAGTAATAATGGGCAGTTTCAGTCTTCCTGGATGGACTGGAAACACCCAACTACTTCCTGCACTAGGAAGCAAGTACTGCTGGATGCATTTCAGGAGGTTTCTGGCCCAGAGTGTCATGGAGCCCAATAGGGGGAGAGTTGTGTGGGACCTGGTCCTGTCCAACTGTGAGCATGTTCAGGATGTGAAAGTGGAAGCACCACATGCAGGTAGTGATTACCACCCAGTGTGGTTACTCCTGGACATGGGCAGGAGGATGTCAGAACCAGGACAAGGGTTTTAGACTTTAACAGGGCTGACATTGATAGGATGGGAGGAATACTAGTAGAACACATTGCTGGGATCAGAAGGGAGACTGATGTGGAATAGAAATGGGCAACAATAAAGGAGGGACTAACGGAAGTCACTAGTGAGTGCACCAAAATCAAAAGTAAGAAAATTAAGGCCAAAAAGCCTAGCTGGTTCAGCAAGGAGGTGGCAAAAGCTGTAGGTGACAAGAGAGAAGCTTTCAGAAGCACAAATGTACCCTGAAGGAGGAGGATAGGGTGGATTACTCAGCTAAATCAAAGGAGATGAGCAGAGTGGTTAGGGTGGCAAAGTCTACAAGGGAAGTGCAGCTAGCACGGGGTAAAAACAGGGGGAAAAGCCTTTTTCCTATGTATAAGGAAGACAAGGAACATGAAAGATGAGGTAGTCAGATCAGGGTTTTAAATAATTGATTAGCAGTTTTTTTTCTTGGGACTATACTAACTGTACAGAAAGTATTTATATATATTTTCTAGAAGTGCTGTGTTTATTAAACACAGTGAGGCAAGAGCTATGCATTTTCACAAAGATTTAACACTTTTATGTGTAAAACGCTAATCAATTTTTAGAGTTAAATAAATCTCTGCAGATTAAAAAAGGAGAGTGGTTTGGTAGAGGGTAGTGACAAGAAAGTAGTGGTACTTAACTAGTACTTCTGTTCAGTTTTCACTACAGAAAAGACAGGCCAGTGCCAGAAGGGAACCAAGGGGTGGAGACTGGGAAGGGATAAGTCACAGACAGCATCATTCAAGCTAATGGGGTACTTGCATCTAAGGGTCCTGAAGATGTGCATAAATCTCTGGGGCCAGATGGTGTGCACATAGAGGGTTCTAAAGGAACTGAGAGGCTCTGGCAGACCCTCCGCAGACCAGTTTAGCACCACTCTGGAGTCAGGAATCTTGTCCCAGAATTGAAGAACTGCATGTGTGGTGCTCCATAAAAGTGGGCTGAAGGATGAACCAGCGAACTACAGGTGAGTCAGCCTGACCTCCATAGTGGGCAAGTTTACGTGTATGGAGACCATCATGAGAGACTGGTGAGCTTTCTAGAGGATAATGGGCTCCAGAGAGTGAGGCAGCATGGGTTTGTGTTGGGGGGGGTCCTGCCAGATTAGCCTAATTGACTTCTTTGACTAGGTCACCAGGACAGTAGATAAGGACCAAGCATTTGATGTCCTGTATCTGGACTTCAGCAAGACCTTTGACTCTGTCTAGTCTGTACCTCATAAGAAATTCATCAAGAGGGAGTTGGTGTTAAGCTTGTGGGTGAGTCAGCATTTGGCTGCAGGACAGAAGCCAAAAGACAGTAGTTGGGGATGAATTCTCAGAAGCTAGGCCTGTGACCAGTGGGTTTCCACAGGGGTCTGTGCTTGGTCCAGTGTTGTTTAACATAGTCATAGGTGGTATTGCAGATGGGATCAGGGCTAAGATCTGCCTGTTCGTAAGAGTGGTCAAGCAGGATTTGGGGAGGAAGGGAGAGCAGTTCCCTCTGTAAACACAGTGGGAACTGCACACTCAAGCAGGCTAAGTAGACCATAAAGCCTTTATCTGCTGGCACATTCATATGATCTTATGACTATAACCAACACAAACTGATTGTGAATTCCACTAACTGTTAGTGAATAAAACTAACTTAACAGCTCTCATTAACTATCATAGAGACAATAAATGTTTCTGCACTGCATGCTATGCCTCTGACCCAGTTTATATGGCAAATATGAAAAACATCCTCACAAATGACATAAAACAAATGTTAAAGTGTAGTATTTGAAGATATAGTGCCATCTCAGGAGCTAATTATCTCAGTAAACCCATTCATCCTTTGGGATTGTGGGTTATCAGCTAATTAGCTTCATCAATGGCATTATATCCTCATATACTACACTTTCCTAGCATTTATTCTTTCTCTCTCTCTCTCTCTGTCTTTCTTTCTCTCTCTCTCCATATATATGCATATATTCTTTGCAAAAAACAACAATAATGCATCAGTTAGGGTTCAGGATAAAGTGACAAAAGTACAGTAGGAAAATATGATGTTAGGTTTTCCAAACCT
Organism: Neoceratodus forsteri; assembly: GCA_016271365.2. Taxonomy (NCBI): domain Eukaryota; kingdom Metazoa; phylum Chordata; order Ceratodontiformes; family Ceratodontidae; genus Neoceratodus; species Neoceratodus forsteri. The sequence goes on from JADMNL010000031.1 coordinate 199,742,704, forward strand.
AAAACCCTTACCCCACCCTTGAAATGAATGAAGGGTTGAGTCTTCCTTGGGGTTGTCAACCCTAACATTCACCCCATTGCAGTAACAGAAAAGCTAAGATGTGATGGAGACAGATGTATGTTTCATGAGTGTACAATGGGGTAACTCATTAGGGCTGACAACCCCAAGGAAGACTATATCCCTCATTCACTTCACGGATGGGGCAGGAGTTTTATGGTTGAAAACCCTAATGTCATATTTCAATCAAATTCTTTATTTATCCAGGTGAACACCATTGAGGAAGCTCATTTGCAAGGTGGACCTGCATTACATGAGTCAATACTGGTACATTTATATGCAGGAGATATATACAGTAAAAACAAGTGTACACAATCTATATCAGGAAGAAGAAAAAAATACATTTTGGTCCAGGGTATAACAAACAGTAGAGGGCAAATCAGCAAAGGGTTGCAACAGGTACAGCAATACACCTAGTTTAATATTCCTGTACAATAAGGGTGTTACAGAACAACACGGAGACTAGCTGAGATGGATGTAATATCTGAGGTGGCATACCCAGTCCTTTTGGAGCCCCCAGTGAATTGGGGGTGCACAACATGTGTTGGAAGGAGAATGCAGCCAGTATGGGGGGAGGATCTGATGATTGTAAATATTAGGAGCAAAAGGATATATTGCTGGGGGTGTAGCAGCCAGTATGGGGGAGGAGGATCTGATGATTACGATTATCAGAAGCAAATGGATGCACTGCTGAGGGTCAAAACTGACATGATGGTAAGGGAGGGTGAGGTTTAGAGCTGTAATAAGTAGGGGCTCAGGGACCAACTGTGCAGGTAGGGAGGTAGTAAGGAAGAGGCTGAGGTCATGGTGGAGCGGATGCAAGCATCTGAGAGGTAACTTGGCTGGGGGTCTACCACATGGCAGGGAATGGTAGTCTTTGGATTCAGTGGAGTCTGAAGTGCGTTCCAGTGCTAGGATCATTGGAAGCAGTTGAAGGCTTCTGTGATGTAATTAGAATAAAGGGTCTTAAATACCATAAGACTACTTTCCCTACTTTTGTTGCTTTATCCTGAACCCTAACTGATGCATTAATGTAGTTTTTTGCAAAGAATGTCCTTATTTTTTGAGATATTATAATTGTAGCCTTATTTGCCTGTAGGAGTGAAGGGCCCTACAGGCCCTGCGGACCAACCCATCTATAGTTTTGATATAGAGTGATCATATCCTTATTTGCCTGTGGGAGTGCAGGGCCCTTAGGTCCCTGCACTCCCATACCTCCATAGATGCATATCTGTATGTCACTGTGGAAGGGTCCTGCACTTCCATTTATACAGTAGGACAACAGTGAACAAATTGTCAGAATAGACATCTTATTACCCCAGCTCATGTACTTGGTACTGAAAATTTTTGAATCCTTGCCAAAACAAAATTCTGCACAACTGCAATGCCATTCCACACCGCTGGTGCGAAAACACATTTTGGACAGGATTTGAAAATGACAGTAGTAGATGCATGAGGTGGGTAATATGAAGCTCTGTTGAAAATTTGGAGTCAAATATTTATATATTCAAAAGTTATGTGTGTGACAAACAAAATTGCAATGAATGAACACAACTTTGCCATTTTAATATTTTGACACCAAATTTTCAACATAGTCTTCTTAGGACCCACTTCATGAGCAAGGGCAGAAAAATTTTCAAATCCTGCCCAAAAGGTGAATGCTAAGCAACTCCTTAATCACCTCTTGTGCAGGAGTTGCTTAATGACAGTCATATTTTTCATGAGGTGGGGTCCCCAAAAGGCCATGATGACAATTTTGTCAACATTTAAAAAATAGCTGAGTTATGCATAAAGTTGAACCCCCATTGAAATGCATAGAACTGCATTTACCTTCGTTTCTCATATTGCAGTAACGGTTCCAGGAGCAAGGCGTGTCTCTGATCAGAGAGTGGATCTCAAATCTGGGACCTGTTCAGGTGAGAGAGGGTGTGTGGGGTGTACTGGGGTGTGGAAGGTGAGTTCTAAATGGGAGGTAGTGTTATGCCTGGGTTATGCCCCCTATCATCCCACATACACCTCACACTGTATTGCTGGTCTGTTGTACTGTGATATTGCTATATTGCACTAACATTGTAGATATGGGCACCCATCATATACGCATGAGTGCTAGGAATGTGCTTTGCTGCTAAGATATGCTAATATTGTCATGCATGATTCATTATACCTCACTATAATACATTTATCTAGATTAGTTTGTCTTTCATAGATATTCCGTATATAATCTATCTAATTACTGATATGATGACTCTGAGGGATCATCACTGATTATTGTATACTTATATTCTCATATAATTATATATAGTGTGTATTTTACACTCAGGCAGATATGCCACATGTAATAGGGCCCTGTCATCAGTTCTCTTTGTCTAAGCAAGCTGACACAGAGAGAAAGCCTTTGTTATGTCTATGTTTTATACTGTATGTAAGCAAGAAATGCTGCATGTAGTTTAAACCAGTCAGCATTTCTTTTGTCTAAGCTATAATGCTAATGGAAGCATATTCTGTCTTATATGATACTCATTAGTATTCTGTCTCCTAAGTCATTGTCCAATGGAGAATGACCTAGGACCAATACATATTGTTCCTCATATCTGTAACTATGAGGTAATCTCTGTTACTATGCTGTTATCTGTAGTATATAGTTGTCTCCAACCCACTGTAGTGCTCTAGAAGAGCGGGGAGAAAGACAAGACCTTAGAGAACCTAAGATCTACAATCCTGGTGATTATGTACATTCTTCATGCTAGTGGTGAGAAACCCATCTCCCTTGTGATTTTCTTTGTAACATGCTTGGCGTAAGTAGTATAATAAACTTTATTAGTACTCCTTGCTTGTTTATGAATGTTTCATGGCAGACTCTGAGACACAAGAACCTTTATTATTATTTACCCTACACACCAAGAGTGTTTAGATTATATAAATGGTGACCGCGAGTGGAGTCTGGATGTTTGCCAAGTTTCATTTTGATTTCCTTTGTAAAGTAAAACACTGGGCAAGAAATCCCCAGTAAAAAACAAGCTAAAAGTGTCTTTTGTTTAAATTTTCGGTCTGTTGTGTGTTCCACAGTGCAGACAAAACAATCTCTTGGCAGATATTCAATTTCTGTGTAATGAGTTGTTTTATTTTTGTGTTTTTTTCATGTGCTTTCTCTGTGGGAACACACAGCTGTTAAGGGATCTGAACAGACAGACTGCTTTCTTGTAGATTCAAATCATAATGGGTATATACTCATCTAGGAGTCCACATACGCCAAAGGCTGTTTGTGTCCTGTCATGAACTTTGGTTGCAAACAAAGTTTTTGATCCACAGACAGCTAAGGGTTTCTTATCTTATATGACATGTCGAAATATATCAGTACTGAGTTGAGACTGGATTCCTTAACAAGCCAAACTGCTGACAGTAGTTGGTTTGATTTTGCTGAGGTAGCAGAATCCAATGGTAGCCCTTTAAGGGATATCAATGCCCATTATGGGGAATTGAAAAATGGTACCAATGATTCTCAAGGATTATTAATTGCAATGTTGTTTAATTGTTTTGATGTTGTTCTAAATAAGATATCCATTTTAAAATCTGAGTATATTGCTTGCAAAATGGAGAATGTTGCTTTCAAGCAGATAATTAGTCTGAAACAGGTTTCTAATGCGGAAAAGATAACTGGACTACAGTTTGAGCTGCAATCTCAATGTCTAGTAAATGAGTCTCTCTTTAATGAGAGAAGCAGCCACAACCTGCATGCCTTAAAAGATAACACTGAAAAGCCAAAACTTATTAGTAAAAAAGTTTTTCAAACGAATGGTGTTCTGGCTTGTAACACTGATTCCTTACGTTTTGAAAACAAGGAACTTAGAGATAAGTCTGAAGTAATTACTGAAAGAGTTAACGTGCTGGTATTTCAACAACAGACCTTGACTGATCAGCGTGATTCAGTATGTTTTAATTACAGCAGACTTGAAATTAATGTTTTGAATATAAATCATGACACAGTTTCTGTTGATAAAAAGCAAGTTTTACAAGATGTGATTAAAAACAATGCACTTTACAGTGTGCTAACTCTTGCATCTGAGCAGTTAGAATGTAGGAGTAAAATGTCAGATACAGAGAACTTGCACCGTCAGCCAGAGGTATTGGCAGGGCATACTAACTTAATGCCCAAAGGTCTTGCCTCTTCTGATGTTGAAGAGTTTGATTTTGAACACTCACAGTATGCTGTGGGGTGGACTAGAGCAAAGGCTAGCCACTTGTTTTTCTGTGATTCACAAAATGGAGAATTGTTAGAGTCTCAAAATGGTGGACACACATGTCATCAGGTTGCATCCCCATACTATCCCCAAGATGGCCACTCATGGTCATGTGATGATGGTCATGACACAGTAACCCATGATGCCCATGAGGTAATCCAAAATGGATGACCAACACACCACGGAGATTCGATCCTGCAGTCACAGGGACCTGTGATTGCTGCCATAACCAAACAAAACATACCAGAGTTTTTTGACATGATTAATAATGTGATCAGTAACACTAGTGTTTCTGAGGGACAGAAGATTCTCATTAAAAATGATGTTGATGTACTTTTGAATAAGGCTGATACGCAATCTGTCATGAAGTCAGTGTCTAATTCTGCAGAAACAGCTTATGTTTGCTTTATTAGCATGGCCTTGGTAAAAGAACACATTGCAGTTAATTTCATGAAAGGTTGTTTTCATTTCCTATGAAATTTAACATCAGCTTTCCCTGAGAAGACTGAATGTACTGCTTTTCCTATGCAGTGCATTAATACCTTAAGCTGCAACATTAAAAACAATGTTGCTATCATCCAGCAACATTCTGGTGGGGAAACCCACTTTACATTTGATGGGGGAGGGGATAAACCTGATTCTGAAAGCCCTGTGGCTGTGATATTTTCAGCATCACAGGCCACGTTGGGGGGGAGGGTTATTGGGGGCGTGGGGTGGTGGGTTCTGAGTGAGAGGTAGGGTAGGGGGGTGCTGATTGCAGGGGAAAAAGGACAGCTTGCTTTATTTCAGGGACGGACACCGATGGGAGGGGTTGCCACTAGATACCAGGGAGATAAGTTAGCACAGGAAGGGTGATCAGGGAACAGGGGAGGGCTGAGGGACCACTGGACCACCAATAAAATATATATAACATGGGGATGGTGATTGGAGAACGGGAGAGGGGAAGGGACCACTGGACTACCTGAGAAATAATTTTTGGCTATGGGGAAGGCAACTGGACATCGGAGGGCAGGGGCCACTGGACTACCAGGTAAATCTTTGTTTAATATGGGGATGGCAATCAGAGAACAAGAAAGGGACCACTGGACTACAAGGGAATATAAAAACAACATATGGGATGGTGATCGGAGAATAGGGGAGGGGGTGGTATCATTGGACTACCAGAGAAATCACTTTTGGCTATGGGGAAGGCGATTGGACATTGAGAGGGACAACTGGATTACTGGGTACATTTTTGTTTAATACAGGGACGGCAATCAGAGAATGGGGGAGGGATCAGTGGACTACCAGGAAATATAAAAACAACACATGGGCCGGCGATTGGAGAACAGGGGAGGGACCACTGGACTACCAGGGAGTATAAAAATAAACATTGGAGACAATGATTGGAGAAAAGTGGAGGGGGGTAGGGACCAGTAGACTACCAGGGAATATATATTATATTATTTTATTCAGTGGATGGAAATTGATGGGTTAGGAGGTGCAGCTAGACACCAGGGAGCTATGACAGTTTGAACTCTCATGGACCTTTACTGTTCACGGTCTTTACAGTTCAAACAGTAAAGTTTGAACTGTAAAGTTTGAACAGTAAAGAACTTGCAAATGGTTATTTTCCAATCGATTGATCCTTAACTAAGTGAGTGATGGGCGATATGATTCTCACCCCAAAAAGACATACTTGCCCTCAAAATTTTTAAATAATAATACAATAATGGAACTAAGCATGTGACTTATACCTAAATATAGGTCTTGGTCATTCCTTACCAGAAAGAATTTCTTTAGAAATCAAATTTTAAAATGGAAAAAATAAAAAAACAAGATGGTGAAAGCACAAACAGTATTTCTCTGAGCACATACAATAAATCCTTAACAATTAACAGTCCAAACTGTCTTCATTTACTTGCCTGTCTAGCGACTATCACAGAAACTGTAATAATTTGAAAATGGTGAGATATCTTCTCATCTCACTATCCAAAGGCAAATCTGTGGCACAAACCCCATCATGTAGCAACTCAAAACAAGCCAGCACTACCCACCACTGAAAAAGGCAAAGACAAATTACGAATGTCCAAACAAATGCAGTTTAATTATACAGCTTCAAACACGAAAGGTATAAAAGCCACAGACCTTAAACATGCTGATAGCACGGGCTGGAAGAACAAGGGCAGGGCCCAACTGTCTTCTACCGATTTCGCAGTAGCCTCTTCAGGAAGTGTCCCAAGATGCTTCAACCTGGGCAATTTAAAGCAAACTCTTAAAGGAGACCACATTCAATTCTTAAGACAAGGGTGAAATACACCAAAATGGGTGTATATAAAGTATTATTATAAACCCATTGCCACAGAGGGAGCATTACTGTTATCCTGATGGGGTTATAATAATATTTTATATACACCTATTTTGGTGTATTTCACCCTTGTCTGAGGATTAGATGAGGGCTGTAAGTCCTTTTAGTTTTATGTTATATATGTTTGAAATATATACCTATGTACAAAAAATTATGCTGCTGCGGTGATTTAGATTTGGTGTAAAATAATTATGCACATTTTAGATTATATATTTGTGCATTTATGTGTATTATTTTGTTTTTTTATTTAAAGGGTGATCTCTTATTACATGGTTTGTAATGTGTAAAATACATTGGTAGTATTTCTGAGGGTTCTGTAATTGAACTGTTAAATCTATCTATACACATAATTAAGAATTGAATGTGGTCTCCTTTAAGAGTTTGCTTTAAATTACCCATGTTGAAGCATCCGTATCATTAAACTGCATTTTTTTTGGACATTCATAATTTGTCTTTGCCTTTTTCAGTGGTGGGTAGTGCTGGCTTGTTTTGAGTTGCTACATGTGTATGGGGTTTCATTAGCACACTCTGATGTAGGGTGGCCAAAATTAGAGTACAGACAGACCCCATCATACCTGAAAATTTCAAGAAAAAATTTCATTCCTTCTGGGTTGTAGATGATGGCAAAAAATCCCACTCTAACCATTGGGAAAAAAGTGTTGGTTTTTTTTTTCATTTTTTTACCACACCATATCTCAAAAACCATACAGGATATCTTCATGAAACTTTTCACATCTTGAGAAACTGGTAGAATGACACTGCATGCCAAATTTTGGGCTATTTTGTCAAAAAATGCCAAAGTTATTAAGGTACAAATTTTAAATTTAGTATAGAAGTGCCAGTACAACTCTAACTATAGGGGCACTACTGTGCCTCTATAATAATATATATTATAAGCACCACTAAAGTTAGGGTTGAGTGGGCAGTTTAATGTTAAACCTCAGATTTTGCACCTTAACAACTTTGCAACCATTCAATGGATTTGCACAAAATTTGGTATGCACTGTCCCGTGGGGTAGATCTCTTGATGTACCAAGTTTGTTTCAATTGGATTTGCAAATTACGTGCAGCACATAGTGAAAAAATTGTAAAAGTCATTTTTTTCACCTATTTTTGCTGATTGTTCCTCATCATGCTGCAGCCATACCGTTTGGAATTGTGACCTGAAAGTTTCATGGTAGAAAGAGTTTGCCCCCAAAGAGCAAGCCATCATTAGTTTGGTGAAAAAATATTAATCTGTTCCAAAGTTGTTCAATTTTGAAATTTCAGGTTCTGAGCATGCTCAGTTCAGTCTTTTGGATAGCTGTACAGTTTTGAACAAGGATTTCATCTCACAAACAGGGATTTTGACAGCTCACAAACAGGGATTCATTAAATCCCTGTTCGTATGACAAGCATTCCTGTTTGTGAGCCACCATCTTGTTTTCAATTTTCTCCAGAAACAAAAGCTTGTAACTTGCCCAGGGATGTCTTCTGTAGAGATTTGAAACATGGGTTTTATTCAGGGTGATGCCCTCTACAAGCCCATGGCTTGATTCAGTTTAGTTCAATCAAAAAATGGCCATTTTTAAATTTGAAAATCCCTTTTTGTGACTTGCTTCCAATCCCTGTTTGTGAGGTGTCAAAATCCCTGTTCATATGGGGATGACCAGATCACCCTATCTTGTGAACAGGGATTTCTCATGAACAGGGATTTTGACAGCTCACAAACAGGGATTATAAAAAGGAATCCCTTTTCGTGAGGTGTTAAAATCCCTGTTCATAAGCTGTCACAATCCCTGTTCATGTGAAATCCCTTTTGATGTGCTGTCAAAATGCCTGTTCGTGAGGGGAGGACCAGATGGCCCTATGTCACAAACAGGGATTTCTCATGAATAAGGATTTTGACAGCTCATGAACAGGGATTACAGAAACTAATTTGAACTATTTGTAATCCGATAATTTAATAAATAAATAAATAAAAATCCCTTTTTGTGAGCTGTCAAAATCCCTGTCTGTGAGCTGTCAAAATCACTGTTCATGAGACATCCCTGTTCATGAGCTGTTAAAATCCCTATTCATGAGGGGACAACCAGATGGCCCTACCTCACAAACAAGGATGTCTTATGAGCAGGGATTTTGACACCTCATGAACAGGGATTTGGCTTGCGAACAGGGATTTTAACAGCTCATGAACATGGATCTTTAAAGGTCGTTGTTTCTTTGCTACTTCACTGCAAAGAAATGGTTAGGACTTTTGGCTTGAAATTTGCTGGGTATGAAGGGGTTGTCCCACAGATGTGACTTATGCTGGTTTGGTGCAAAAATTTTAATCAATTCCATACCTATGCCATTCCAAAGATGAAACATTTCCCATGGATAGCACAGTGTTGAATGCAGTGCCTTTCAGTGTCTATATCTCAAAAACAGTTTGAGATACAGATTTTTCACTAAACATGTGCAGGTTGCCAGGCCAGGATTACAATGCCAGTGGAAATTTTCCCCATGTTCCTATGGTTACTGAGATATTGCACCATTTGCATCACAGGAGTTACTTGGAATGTCTATAGGCCTGCGCTGTGTCTCTACAATTATAAGTAGATGGGAGCACAGGGCCCAATGAGCCCTGCACTTCCACATATGGATACCATTATGTAGTAGTAGGTGTGCAGGGCTCTCCATTATGAAGTACTGGGAGCACAGGGCTCTCTGAGCCCTGCCTGTCCACAGGGAAATGAGGGGTTGATTATAATGTGTATACACTTATGGTTACAAGGGAGCACAGGGCCCAGAAGGCCCTGCACTTCCACATGACAGAGAGCCTGTACAACCACTACACACTATAGACTGATGAGAGTGCAGGGCCCAGAGGGCCCTGTGCTCCCACAAACATTTAAGGGTACGATTACACTTTCTCAAAAAGTAAGGAAATTCATTGCAAAAAACTCTGTTAATGCATCAGTTAGGGTTGAAGCAATAAAAGTAGGGAAATGAGGTGTTAGGGTTGAGACCCTAATACCTCTCCATCCAACCATATCACCCCACCACCACCCTCCACAGACCAACAGGCGTTGAGGTGTGCCTTGGAGTCATCAGGCCTAACTCTCACCCCATTCTCCTATACTGCACAATTTCAGCTTCCTTACACATGGAATGGGGTGAGAGTTAGGCTGGACAGCTCCAAGGCACACCCCCGATGCCTATTGGTCTGTGGAGGGTAGTGGTGGGGTGGTAGAGTTGGGTGGGGGAAGGTGTTAGGGTCTCAACCCAAAGCCTCCTTTCCCTACTTTTGTTGCTTTCAACCTTAACTGATGCATTAATGAAGTTTTTTGCAATGAATATATATATATATATATATATATATATATATATATATATATACACACACACACACACACATATATATATATATATATATATATATCATGGTAACGGTAGTGCTATCATAGTTAGGTGAGTAGCCCTTTAAGATTAAAGGGTTTAAATTTGCACCTTAATAACTTAGCCACTGTTAAACAGATTTGTCTGAAATTTGGAACACACAATCAAGAACCATACATCTTGGGATTTGCCAAGTTTCGTAGTGGTCAGATTTACGGCTGTGGAGTTATTAAGTGAGATCTGTGTGCACATTTACGGTTTTTGTGAATTCTTTGCTCACATCTACAGGTCGCATGGTTTGCGTAACTGGTCCAAAAACTTCAGGGAATGTGCGGCCGGAGTCCCTGATGTGCCTTTTGAAGATTTTGTGAAAAAATACTAAATGGTTCAAAAGTTATTCAAAAAATAAGTTCTCATTATAAGTCAATGGAAAAAGTTAATACAAAGTTTGACAGTGTTGCAAATGCACTTTTTAGTGTCTCAAATGGCCCTAGTAGTGTCACAAATCCGCCATTTTGTTTTCAGTTGGTGATCACAAAAATGCTTGGCATTTAAATTTGGGACTATCTAGGGACACAATTCTTTTTGTGTTTACCAAGTTGAGCCCTGAGGATGCTAGGTATGTCTTTATTTTGGGGTTAAACACCCCAGAAATATGTTTTTCAAATTTTTGTAATAGGTAGTGTCGTAACGTAGTGTTGCACTCACGACACTTTCATGATTTCATTTGCGAAAGTGTCGTGATTTGCGAAACTATTTTGCGACACTATACCCAAAATAACAGGAATTCTTTGCCACCCAGCTGCAAAAGAACGGCTTGGTCTATTGGGCTGCAATTTGGAGGGAAGACAGCCAATATGCCACAGATGTGCCTTTTTATGGTTTGGTGAAAATATATTGGAGGGCTGAAAAGTTACGGCACTCCAAAGTTGATGCTTTTTCCCATAGGATAACATTACGGCATCAGCCACATTACAGGAATTCTTTGCCACCCTGCTGCAAAATAATGCTTTGGTCTTTGGCCTGAAATTTGGAGAAAGCCAACATCGCACAGATGTGGCTTTTGGTGGTTTGGTGAAAAATATTATAGGGCAGCACAGTGACGGCATTCCGAAGTTGATGCTTTTTCCCATTGGATAACATTATGGTGTCTGTCGCGCCTTTCGGGGCCCGTATCTCGGAAACGGTGAGAGATACGGACTTTTTGTCACAAAAATGCTTAGCCCTCCTAATGGGGGTTAAGCACAAAACTAGTCAGGAAAGTCATAATTCATATGAAATTTACTTTTTTTTTCTACATCGTAGGGTTCCTGAGATATCAGCAATTTAGTATTCCAAGTCCTCATTTTCTGCTCCGAGGCCCATTGTTATGTATACATTCTTTGTTTTCACTGTGTTTTTCAATGCAGTTTTTGGGGAAAAGAAGGGTGTGCCCTTTCGTTACTGTGCCGGTTAGTGTTTCCAGTTGCATTTCCATTACCGTTTGCAGCACCATTCCTGTCTATGCCACCATGTGCATTATGGTTTGCGTTTTTGCTTGCGCTTGCATTTCTGTGTCATTTGGCATCATTGTTGCTGTTACTGTTACCAGTTGCATTTGCAATTGCGGTACCATGCCTGTGCATTACAGTTTGCGTTTCCATAGTGCTTGCATTTCTGTTTGCGTTTCTGCTCCTTTGGCGTTATTGTTGCTGTTATTGTTACCATTTGCATTTACAATTGCGGTACCATGACCATGCATGTAACGGTTTGTGTTTCTGTACTCGCTTGCATTTTCATTTCCATTTCTCTTTCCTTTGGCGTTATTGTTGCTGTTACCATTACCATTTGCGTTTACAATTGTGGTTCCGTGACCATTCGTGTTACGGTTTGTGTTTCCGTACAAGCTTCTGTTCCTGTTTCTGTTTCTGTTTCCTTTGGTGTTATTCTTCATGTTAACTTTACCATTTGCGTTTACTATTGCGGTACCATGCCCGTGGGCGTTACGGTTTGCATTTCCGTTCGCGCTTCTGTTCCCATTTCCATTTCTGTTTCCCTTGGCATTATTCTTCATGTTAACTTTACCATTTGCATTTACAATTCCGGTACCATGCCCGTGCATGTTACTGTTTGCGTTTACGTGCGTCCTTGCATTCGCATTTCCTTTCCTGTTCCCTTTGCCATTCTTTTTGCTGTAACACTTAACATTTGCATTTAAAATATCAGTGCCGTCACTGTGCGCATTACCAGTTGTGTTTTCGTACACGTTTGCATGTCCGTTTGCATCACTGTTTGCTTCCCCGTCACTTTGCACTTGTGTTTCTATTAACGTTTGCTTTAACATTTACGTTTGCATTACCATCTGTGTAACTGCTGGCACTTGCATTTGCATTGCTGTTCCTGTTACTATGTGACAAGACATCACGTGGTAGGAGTGCATTACATTCACTATTTATCGTACTCATTCTCCAAAGAAGAAGTGAGGCAAAAAAACTCTGTTTAATGCATCAGTTAGGGGTTGTTCCTAGCGACAAAATGAGAAATTCGGTGTTAGGGTTGAAAGCCCCTTGGACCCCAGCCACCCCCAACCAGCATCAGGGTGCGTGTTGGAGTTGTCGATCCTAACTCTCACCCCATTCTCTCCCTACACCTCAGCTCCTTTACACATGTAATGGGGTGAGAGTTAGGCCCGATGACCCAACGCGCACCCTGATGCCGGTGGGGGTGGGCTGGGATCCAAGGGGCTTTCAACCCCAACACCGAATTTCACTTTTGCCGCTGTGGAACAACCCTAACTGATGCATTAAATTGAGTTTTTGCCTCTAACATATACATATATATATATATATATACACACACACACACACACACACACACACTAGTCTGACTCAAATATGCAATTTATCTTCATATGTGAGGGCAGGACCATAACTCATGAGTGGCAGAGCACAAGTGAGTTATGAAAGTCCTTTTCCCACACAGGTGATGACACACTGTGTATTTTGAGACTGACCATTGAATATTCAATTTACACAACATTAGTTTACTAGTAACACCTTTTAAATGCGCTGTTTGTATGAAGATTTAACTGTTTCTGGTTGATTTCAGCTGCTAACTTCAGTGATGCACTTGGATATTGTGATGTCATCAGCATTGTGAAAGCTACACTCTCATTGGTTGAGTATGTATTTTGACATACCCTACTTTGCAAGTTAATGGGCTGGCAGTATAGCCTAGAGGTTAGAGGAATGAGGTGTGAACAAGCTTGATACATCCAGCAGACCAGACCTGAGTTTGAGTCTCACAACCTCCACTTCCATACTGTGTGACTCTGAGCAAGTCCTTAACCGCCCAGTGCTCCCAGGTCACCCTGAAAACAGGTACTTGTGCCTAATGGGCCTTACCTGGTTACCAAAGACTAAAATAAAAATAAAATGTTATTTAGCTATTGGGTCATTGTGACATAATCTACTTTACAAGATAATATTATCTTGCTATGTTGCATCAAGATAGCACTTTTTATCTTGTTATTTATCAGTACACACATGTATAGATATATAGTGTATAGTGAGAGTTTATTTGTATGGATTTCCATGCCAGTTAAAGCCTGGTTGTACCACAGTTCAAAGTTCCTGGAATGTGGTTGTACCCTTCCGTGGTACAACAAGATTCCAGCTGATTAGAAGTCATCATGGCATCTGTTTTTCACAGGACTGCCACATGCACAACAATCAGTTCAAGTCCTGAACTGAAATCATCTGCCTGCCACAGGAGCACTATGAAAACCTTTTCTTTCTTAAATTATAAACTATAAAAAATTACTAGTTGCACAATCATATGCTCAACCAGCCTGAGCTGCCACCTGGGCTTCTGATTACATTGATCCTCTCTAGCTTGGCTCTTGAGGTCTTTTGCAATCAGAATCCTCTGTGGCAGCACAGGCTGATTGTCATGGTTGTCCAACCAGTATGCTCTGTTTCTCTCCCCATATATAGACATATATTTTACAGATGTGGTAGCACCTGTACATTTAGGGTTGATTAAGCACTTTAATGTTAAACTCCAAATTTTGCACCTTAATAACTTTGCACCCCATTGCACTGATTTACTTGAAGTTTGGAAAGCCCAGAGATGGAGCCAGGATCTCTGGATCCTTAAATTTCATAGTACTCAGTGTACAAGGGCAAATTTACACAAAAATCACACAAATTAAGATGTGTTTTTGGCTCATCTATAACTAAAAAATGAGGAGGATTTGAAACCTGAAACTTGCAGATTTAATAGAGTTTGGCTCAAGGTGTGCACTTTTGGAGGTTCATATCTCCCAAACTTAAGTAGTTTTTTAAAATATTTAAGAAAAACTGTTCCATTTTTGAGCATGCACAATTTAAAAATATCAGTGTTTTCAACATAACTGAATTTTTACAGCCACACTGTGTAATGTGGTTGTTTTACAAGACTACATTGCTGTATCAGGTGTCCTATGGGCCTGCTGCCTCATGCACCAAAAGTGAACATATAGCACTAAAGATTGTCAGCAGCACCAGAGTAGGCCCAGTGGGACTTAAAATTGAAAAAGAAATTACAACTAAAATACACCAAAACAATAAATAGAAATAAGGGTGTAATGGCATCTCAGGGTTCTGGGAACAAGTATAAACCATGGGCCTGATATTCAGAAATGCACCTGGAACCGATTGCAAGTGGTGAGCAACAACTAGATTGCACTGGAGTAGCTAAAGGGATATATTAGGAAGAGATGTACCATAGCATCCCTTCTGAATATATCAAATAATGCATGCTGCACCAATACAATGCACGGTGCATCCCCCAGACAGATCTGAATACCAGAATGAAATGCGTCACTGCATCAGAGATACACCATGCTAAATTCCTGATATTTAGACATCAATATGCAATTGGGCCATAATGCATGCAAGGCACAAATGGGGCCATTTGCATGTGTTATGCAGGATTAGCCAGTGGAATGCACCTGGTGCCCTGCACAGCATCTGAGTCTCTGTACCAGGGATTGCAGTAGTATTCCCTCCCATCCCGACCCTCCCATCAATGAAAATAAATATTTTATTATCCCTGGTAGCCAGTTGTACCCCCTCCTCACCCAAATCCCTGATCTCTGAAAAGAAGTCATTTCTATATCCCTGATACTCCAGTGGTACCCTTCCCCGTACCTCATATCGCCATGATCATATTAAATCTGAATTACCTGATGGTCCAGTGGTACCCCCCTCCCTGGCCAAATCCCTGATCGCTGTTGTAACATGACATGTACCCTCCCTGGTGGTCCAGTGGGCTTCCCCACCCACACAGGACTCCTGGTCCACCCAGCTCCCCCCCAGTCATTGGCAAGCAGCATAACGGCCCCATACCACTGTGGCTGCCCACCAAATGACAGCTTACAGTTGTTGCTGCAAGCTCATTGGTCCACACTGTGGACCAATGGGCTTGCAGTGCCTCTGTAATAATGACTTCATTCACAAAGTTGTGAATCACTACAGTATGTACTGCAAGCCCATTGGTCACAGTGTAGACCAATGAGCTTGCAACAACTAATGCAAGCTGCATTCAGTAGGCAGCCACGGTGGTATGTGAGCAGGTATGCTGACCACCGATGACCGGGGGGCTGGGTGGGCTGGGGTCCTGTATGGGTGGGGGTACCACTGGACTACCAGGGAGGGTACATGTCATGTTATGATGGCGATCAGGGATTCAAGAAGAGAAAGGGAACCACTGGACCACTAGGAATCATATTAATATGATCACAGTGATCAAATGTATGGGAGGGTACCACTAGACCACTAAGTAATTCTGAATTAATATGATCATGGTGATCGGTAGTACAGGAGGGATGGGGGTACCACTGGACCACCAGGGAACAGTTGTATTACCTTTATGGGTGATTAGAGCTAGTGGCAGGGAGGGCGGTACCACTAGACTACCAGGGACTATTGTGTGTGCTTGTGAACAGAGTTGAAGGGGTTGCCACCCACAGTCGGTGGCTGCTGTGTTGCGCACTGCACTACAGAGGCCCGCTGGTGGGTGGCTAGCACTTGAGCCATTTTTTTACAGGCTCAACTTTGAGCCTAGGTATGCGGTACACCTCTGGGTTGTGCCAGCAGATGCGCCGCATATTCCAGGCTGAATATCGGGATTTGCCGCATATGCATGGGCATGGCCCCTGGAGATGTGGCACATACATTATCATTGCACCCTAGCACATTAGGAATTGCGCTGCACAATTCCCACTTTTGAATATTGCCCTGGGGTGCATTCCTTGGGTTGCACTGGCGCAATATCTGGTGCAATTTCAATATCTAGGACCACATGTACAAAATATTCCCTGAACCCCTCAGTATCATTACAATCTTGTTATGTATGCTTGGGATTACAGTACAGTCCTGCTCCTGTCTAAATGTGGGTGCTTCGGCAGGACTTCCTTCCTAGATAAAAAAAAAATCCCTCAAACCCCCAAAACATAATTTTTATTGCATTTCTCTCCTGATTTTTTCATATGTGTTTCTCCTCCTTTTGTACCTTTAGTTACTGCTTCTGGCATCCATCACCTCCCCCTGCCATCAGACTCAACTCTCGCTGCCATGAGGAGTCCTTCCAGTCCTCCAACCTCTGCTTCCCAAGAACAAGCATGGACCTGCTGGGGCTTCCTCCTGACCACTGTAGAGATATGCTTCTGGCTCCTGACTTCCTCTTAGTTATAGGCTTGCCCCATCAAGGACCTCCCCATGGCCTGGAGGAGGAACGATGTTGCTGGGTGCTGCCTGGAGGGCCTTTCTCTGGCACAATGAAGGGGGCTGTTGGCCTGTAGGGACTACGAGGCTATCAGCTGGTGTACCGGTGTGATATTTTTACCTGTGCCTG
The DNA here is from genome assembly GCA_016271365.2 of Neoceratodus forsteri. Classification (NCBI taxonomy): domain Eukaryota; kingdom Metazoa; phylum Chordata; order Ceratodontiformes; family Ceratodontidae; genus Neoceratodus; species Neoceratodus forsteri. Next base: position 199,759,582 of record JADMNL010000031.1, read on the forward strand.
ATGGTGTGTGGTCATCCATATGGTCCTCGTCACCTCCACCATGCCATCACCAGGAGCTGCAACATTGTAACATGTTGAGCATCCCTTCCTCCAGGAGGAGAGTGTCCAAGGGACACTTCGAACCTCCTTGTCAGCCTCTACTCCCAATGTCCTGGGATCAAAATGTGATAGCAGGTCACTGCCATGCCAGAGTGATCCTCCATTGCATCGGAGCCAGCTACTTCTCTACTTTTATTTGTAAAATCATTTTACAAGTGAAATTATAAAATGAGTAAGAGAAATACTGTACTGTGATTGGTGAAATCCAGTCACGTGACTGTGTTGTTATCCCAGCAGAACAGCACAGGTCAGAAATATCTTAACTGTGAATCTCATTATTTGTTCTTAAATAAAAAAAAATCAGGAACCCATTTTATAATAGCAATAAGGCATTCGGTGTGTGTGTAATTGAGGATAGCCAATACTTCTTGGGTGCGTAATGCCCTCAGCTTTACCTCGGGCTTCACTTCCTGAGGTGTGCCGTTACTCCCCAATAATGCACACCCAGTCATGCCTTATTGCTTAAATAGACACTTCAAGGGCATGTAATTCTAGCTAATGGTCACACAATTTGGGGCTGGTAGTATAGCCTGGAGGTTAGAGTAATGAACTGTGAATGAGCTTTGTTCCTACAACCTCCAGTCTCATACTGTGTGACTCTGAGCAAGTCACTTAACTACCCCAGTGCTCCCAGGGCACCCATGAAAACAAGCACTTCTGCCTAGTGGGCCTTACCTGGTTACTAAAAGAATAAAATAAAAATTACAATTCTCAGCATGTTCAAAGGCACTCAGCAGTGCTGCATGCTAACAACACACCGGTGTGTGATTATTTAGCAATAATGCCTGAACAACTGGGCATTTTCAGGGACTTGATGCTAGGCTAGGAAGTGTTATACACTAGGCCACAAACCCCAGCCCATTGTTAATCCATGGAAAATGCCAGATTGTGAGGATGCGACTGTGATTTTATAAATCTGATGAATTATTCATGAGGCCTGCATGCTTTGTGATTAGTTGCTGTACCGGGTGTTAATCTTTTAGAAACACCCAGGACAACTCATAGCACCATACAGCAAACACTTCCCAGATGGGCACTAATCCCCTAGAAATGCTGACTTGCTCAGGTATTATTGCTTAAATTGGTCTAATGACTATTAATTGTTTTCTGTTGTGTTTAAGCTTAAACTGACATATTTTCTGTCCTGTCAGAGAGCACTATGTTCTTGTTCAGTATGCTGGGCATTTCTAAGAGATTAACATCAGTTACAGTAGCCAGTCAGGAAGTGGTTTGGGTTCATAATTAGTTAAATGTAAAACTTCCTGTAATTACACACCCTGTCCTATATATATTTTTTAATTTAAATGACTGTGTTAAGTTTCCAACAATTACAATATAAGACTAGATCATATAGCATGAACAGGCCAAAGAAACATCAACCCTCAGCCCTCCTGTCAGTGCTTAAGAACTAACTCCTTAACTGCCAGAGAAATTAGAGCAATATGATATTTACGTTCCTTAATCCTGATCTGGCTATAATCCCCAATAATACAAATCTCTGGGAAAATAAACCTTCCAAGCCCAACAAGGATCAGCCGGACTCAATCAAGGCCCAAAGTGAGGATACTTTCTCACACTGCCAGAAAATAAGCAAGACAGTGTCCTCAGCTTTCCCATATCTAGTACATATAGGTGAACTGAGATGTCCCATATCTACCAGCTTCACTGGTGAGTAATACATGTTACTTAATATGTGAAATTGTGTGAGCCTAAGCCGATCCTGGGTGGTATACCTATAGAGGTCCCTCCAGATATATTCCCAATTAAAATGACCGTTTGGCAGCAGACTGTCCCAAATCTTCGAGGCTCTGGCCGTGGTAGAGGATAACCTTTCCAGAAGAAGGGAGTAGCACCCAGCCATACCATGATATTTAAATGCTAGATCCTTTATCTGTAAGAGGAGGTCAGAGAGGTCAGAGAGGTCGGAGTGTCCGGGGGAAGGGCCAAACAGTTGATGTATTAGGTGTCTAAATTGGAAGATCTTAAAGATTTGTGAATAGCCTAACCTGAGACTCTGCAGGGTGTCTGGGAAAGAGAGGAGGAATCCTTGGGAGTAGAGGTCCAATACTTTAAGGTTAGTCAGCTGTGGTAGCCAGGAGGCTAAAATCGTGCTTCTTCCTATTCTGATGTTGTTATTTAAGAGGCATGGTTGTGAAATATCCTTGGGGAGGAATTTAAGAAGGAACAGAACTGTGAGAAAACTTAGATTGAGACCCCACTACAGAGTCCAGTGGTTCTGAAAGGGAGTTCAAGAGGAAAGAGGATGGAAGAGCCGAGAGACCAAACTTGGACATTAGAGACCTTGATTCTAATCGAGGGAATATAGTCTCCTTCTTTGTAGGCTTGGGGGCAGAGAGCCCTTTGTTACATTTGTGTAGATGACTAGCCCAGTAGTAGAGTGAAAAATTAGAAAGCTGAGACCCACCAACCCTTTAGGTAGGCCCAGTTTGATATAGGAGTGCCTGGGGACTTATCCAGCCAAATAAATTTAGTAGTAAGTGAATGTATGCATTTAAAGAATGAAATAGGGAGCCATATGTTATTCAGTGGGTAGAAGAGTCGGGGAGAATGTTCATTTTACTTATATTAATCCTCCTGCCCCACAAATAAAAAGCGAGAACTTTCCATCTTGCAAGATCCTGTTGAAGAGTGGTAATGAGATCCTGTAGGTTAAGTTTCTTCCTTAGGAGGGCTGGTATGAGAGGTAAATGCCTAGATATACAATAGAATTTGGGGATATTTCATACCAAATTTATTGAAGTCTGCTCTGTAATTTAACGTTAAGAGGGAAAATCTCAGTTTTATTACAGTTGAGCTTGTACAGTAGCTAGAGAGGAACTATACCTGTCTATGACCTTAAGAGTCTCTGTAATAGATTCACTAGGATGAGAGAGCTGGAGGAGTATATCGTCCACATAGACAGATAAAGTCTGAACTGTTCCACCAACTGGGATGCCAGCAATATTAGGGAGGACTTAATTTGTGTGATTAGGGGTTCAAGGTAGAGATTAAATAAAAAGGAGACAGGGGCATCTCGACGGTGCCAAGTAAAGAGGAAAATGAGAGAGAAACTCCATTACAGTATATTCTGGCTGTAGGAGAGGGTAAATGACTTGGATCCAACTGATAAAGGATAAAAGGAACCCGTACTCTTCAAGTGGCTTGTGGGAAGGACAAATCCACTCTGTCAAAGGCCTTTTCTGCATCTAGGGAAATTAGGGCCATGGGGGTGGGAAGGTCCTTGGTGACAGAGAAGATATGGGCCAACCAAGGAGATGGTCAGCTGAGGTGTAACCTAGGACAAAGCCCACCTGTTCTGGACTTAGGAGATCAGCCCAAACTGTGCCTATTCTTGTAGCTAGGATTTTTGTAAGAATCTTAATGTTATAATTAAGGAAGGAACTAGGACGGTAGCTAGACGGTTGGGACGGTGGTTTATCTGGTTTCAGGAGAACGGTAATCGTAGCTTCCAAGAGGGAGGGATCCAGGGAATCGGCTGAGAACATGTAGTGAAAAAGACGTGGTAATAGAGGAGACAGCTCTTTGGAGAATGTTTTGTAGAAATTCTAAGGGAAACCATCCTGGATGGGGGATTTATCTAATGCTAAGCTATTGATAGCCTTGGAAATCTCAGCAAGCAAAATAGGGGAGGATAGAATAGCTTGTTGAAGTTCCGAGAGTTGCAGAAGAGGCAATGTGTCTAGGTAAGCTAGTATATCCTCGTCACCCAGAAGGAAAGGGTTGTTTCCCATACAGGGTGCTATAAAGTCTTCAAATACCTGGTCAATCTCCTTGGGGTGGGTTTAAGACAGCCATCCTGGGAGGAAATAGTTTCTTAGCAGAAGTGCAAGCAGGCGTTCTGCCTTTTCCCCTGCTCAATGTATTTTGACTGAGTCTTCAGGATAGCAAATTCAGCCTTATCTCTTAGAATCTCAGCATATTTATCCTTAAGAGCTAAAAGCAAGCTCAGAGAATCAGGAGTGGAGGATGAGAAATGGACATCTCTAAATCTAGTATACTGTTCAGAAGGGTAATGGCCTTACTTTCCTACTTTCTTTCTTCTAGAAGCAAGTCAAATGAACTCCCCTCTGAGGAAACACTTGAGGAACACCACTCTTGATCCCCGAGGGACCGAGTTTAGGTTGATCTCCATGTAAGTCTGAATGAGGGATTTTATTTTAGAGACCACAAAGTCGTCCTTGAGGAGCTGTATTTAACTTCCAGGTGGTGTTCCTATGTAGGTCTGAAAGAGGACTACGCATTTGAGCCAGGCAACCGCATGGTCTGAAAAATCAGAGGTTCAAGGCCAGTGTTGCACACTGTCCGTAAAGCGAAAGGCTAAAAGGATGAAGTCTAGTTGGGACAAAGTATGGTGGACTGCTAAGTGAAAGGAATAGTTTCAGGAGGAGGAATTAAGAATCCGCCAGGATCACAAAGTCCGAGTGATTTCATAAGATCTCCAAGGGCACGCTGATATGGGGTTGAGGGTCTGAGGGATGAATTGGAACGGTCCAAATCTTGTGTAGGTGGGGTATTCCAGTCACTTCCGAGAATTAAGGTACCAGGCAGAAGGGTGGCTAATTTGTCTGCTAAGTCCATAAAAACGTTTGGATCCCCGCCTACCGGGCCAAGGATCACTTCATTCTGGTTCAAAAAACTCTAAACTAAAATAAAGCGGCTCTGTGAATCTGATACCACCTGACTGACTTGAATGGAAACAGATCGCACACTTAATATAGCCACTCCCCTACTCAAGGTAGAATCCCCAGATGCCAAGACTTGGCTGATACTTTGCCTGCATAGCCAGTTGGCTTCCAGGCTAGTTAAATGAGTTTCTTGAAGGAAAATCATCTTGCCCTGGAGCAATGAGATGTGTTTTAATATTTGATATCTCTTGGTCTGCTCTCTTGCTCCCCTTACATTCAAGTGAGAACTTTGATAGCATTATTAGTCATTGTCTCGTGTGTACATACCACGTTACCTGATGCAAAAGGTATAGGCACACTCCAACTTCCATCCCCCTTCCCATCCCCAAAATGAACAAGGTTCACCCAATCCCAAAAAGGACAACCCAACATGAGAATCTAACAACAACAGAACAAAGGCAAGTACAAAAACAAGCAGTTCACTATGGTGGTTGAGTGAGCAGAAATAGGTACAGACATCCTTGCCACCCTACCCCCCGACCTGTATATAACCTCTACTTCCCTCCCAAGAAGCTGTAACTTGTTAGTGGTGTAAAGCAGTCTTTGAGAATGAGACCTTGAATCCTCTCCCTCCCATCCAGAGATTGTCCTGGACTCACAGAAACAAAGGATCCTTCCCTCCCTCCCTCCTCCCCAAATAATCCAACAAAATAAGAACTATGTACAATGGTCCCCTTTGAGGGTGGAAGCCTGTGAGCAGGCAATGGGAAAGCAAATAGGTGGCACCAGATCCAGTTAAGCCTTCACTTGGCCCACCAAGGTATGATGATCTCCAGGGTGGAACTAATGTATACAGGATTGTAAGTGCTATGTAGGAGAGTGTAAAGGGACAAGTGAGATGCCAGAACATAAGACTCTCTATCTGTCCAGCATTGCCCTCTTAGTTGCCTGAGGAGTACCCATTCAAAACCCTGGGTGAGAACAAACAGGCAAACCAACCCCATCAATAAGCACACGATGAACTTCAGCTCACGGATACAACCCTGCAACAGAGTTTGCCTCCCCCCCACCCTACCTTTCCTATAATACCCTAGCTGTGTTAGTCTCCACTGGAATCAAACAGAGACAAACTAGGCCCTACCTAGAAGGAGAAGTAGTGCAGTCAGAAATCAGAAGCCACCCTCCTTCCGGGAGCCCACTAGCCAAGTACACAGACAGAGTTTAGGTTTAATGAGCCTCAGTGCCTAGATTACTGAATTTTGGGGGGGGGCCCTCCTTCTCGAGTGAAACTAAGTGAGCAAGGCAGCCAGGGGAGTAGGTTAAGGCCCAACAATGACCCCAAGGGAATCGCATGCCAGTCTCATTGGTGTAGGCTGTAAGGTTGGCATAGAAAAGGGACAGGGAAAAACAGGCTGCATGGGAACAAAGCCCGTAGACCAGAATAAAACTCTCACCCAGTTCGTAGGGCCCCCAAATCCAGACTTACCAGAAGTGGATCGAGACAGGCCCATTGGGAGCAAAAAAGGGGGTGGACTCAGTGCTCACTAAATTGCTCCCACCCTAGTCCCAGACCCACTCAATCAGTTCCCAGTCTAACAGTGGAAAGGTTCTTATATAATCTGTCCATAGTAGGACCAGGTTCAATTGGGCTAGAAATCAGTTAGAAGGAAGCAAAACAAATAGACAACCCTTCCAGAGATGGTAGATCTGAACAACTAAAACCATCCAACGGAGCAACCCCTCCTCTGGCAATAGGCCCGTGAGCCATCACATGGTAGATAACAACAGGTAATAATATTAACAGTCCAGAAGCGATTAAGTACTGCGAGCCAAGTGAATGCTTCATGGGTCTGAAAAGGTCAGGTAGGCACTGTGAGAGATCCTTGTGGGCCTGATCAGGAGCTTCAAAGGCCAACCAGAGACCGTCTAGGGATACCTAGAGCCAGGCAGGATATGCCATCCTGAATTTTATTCTGCAGCAATCAGCTTGCTTACTATGGGGTGGAAGGCCACCCGTTTCGGCGTGTCTATCTCGGAAGATCCTGGGTGATTCTAAAGGTTTTCCCTCCCATTTGATAGATTGCAGCTCTCTTGCCTGGAAAGGACCTGCTGCTTCTCCAGGTAACTGAGGAACTTCATTATGATAGGTCTGGGGAACATTGTCAGGAGGTCTCGGGCAGAGACAGCGATGGACCCATCTGTTTGGTAAGTAATGTTGAATGGAGAGGGTCCACCACTGTACAAGTAGTTTTATATAAAGGTGATCATTTCCATGCCTTCTTCTGACTCTGAAGGCCAAAGATCAAGAGTTGTTTCTGCAACTGCTCCTTTTAGGTCTTCAGTTTTCAGCTGAAGTTTAGATAATTGTTGATGTAGTTTGACAATTTCAGGGTTGACTTATCTCTTCAGTTCTCCAGTGAGATGGTATGTGCCTCTGCATCACCTATCCTGTAGCCTAAGTCCCCATGTCAGCTCAGAGAGTTTCAGTTCGGAGGAAATATCAGCCAATGCTTCCCGGAAGGGAAGTAGCTCCTGAAGAAAGCGATCCTCCATGAGTGGAATGGAATGGACGGACCGGTTGAGATGGTTTATGGGCTGGTCTGCAGCCCTGGGCTTTAGATTTCTTGAGGCCTTCACTGGAGAGGTAGGCAGTGTGTAGAGCGGCAGGGCCTGCCGCATTTCAGCTTCCATCGTGGCGATTAAAGCCAATAATGATGTAGGAGATGCAAAAGTAGGAGCTGTAGGCAGGCAGTCACTATTTAGACCTGCTTGGTCGAAGTAACATTGAGTTCAGTGGATAAAAGTTGTAGAAAATAAGGTGGAGAATAAGGAGCTCCAAAGCTAGGCTACTACTCCACTGCAGACATCACGTGATCTCACCCTGTCCTATCTTAACACTTAGGTAAAGGTATAGAGCTTGTACTACTGGCGACCCAGACCGAAAGGGATAGAACAGACTGAATACATGAGCAAGGCAAACTTTAAAGTGATTCTTTTGTTTTCCAGCAAAACATTCTGGGTTGGCATCAGCACTACTCAGTTACACAAAAATTCCACCAAAATGTTTATTTTTGGATGATCCATTTTTTTTTCTTACTGGAATTTTGCATGAAAACAGGCTCTTATCCCTTACAGTTACTCTGATCCCACTGTTTTCCTGTCTTGGTGTCATAATGTTCTGCTTGTGGCTTCAAGATCCTTTTGCATAATAGGTCCTGATGCCATAAGGTAGATTATGACTTCAGGACAGGAGAAGGCAGGAACAGATGAAGTGTAAGGGGCAAAAAGCCTGCTCCTATGAAACAAACTTTATAAAGAATAGAATGTCCGGAAATTATTTGTTTTTGGGAAATGTTATGAAATTTGAATCCTGTCAATGACAGCTGTGTGTTGCCGAAAAAAATGGAAAATGCACATTAATTCCACTCACATGACAACTGCAAGATGCATTTAATTTGCAGATTTAGCTAGGATATTTGGTACCTTTTTGCAGGTAAAACTATTCGTGTATTTCAGGACCTCAGCCTCCCGGTTGCAGGAAAGGTCTCAGTAAAGCCAAGAGAGATCCTTCGATACAGATAAGGAAAGGAGGGTGGTGTTGAGCACAGGAGCTTCACAGTAGCCTGCATAGGTTTTCTAGGTAATACTACCTGTTCATTTTTGCAATGGTGTGTTACACCAAGGAACCATTGGAAAGCAAGGGGTTCTCACCTCTTACATTCCATTATAGTATTGTAAGTCAGGTTTATTATCACCCTCTCCATTGCCCTAAATACATCCATTTGAGCCAGATCTCGAGATCTCTTTACAAAATAATAATGCATGAATTGTTAATACTATTACTTAGCAGAGTACTTGCCCCTGGCAGCCCACAACTCACCTGTTGTGCTCCTCCAGCTCGCCTGGACTCCCATCCTTGGATGCTGCTGCTGCACCAGCTCTAGCAACAGCAGCCCAGGGAACTAAAGTAACTCTGTTAGCAAACTTCATCTAAGGACTCAGGATGAGGGGGAGGAATTAACATAACATGCCTTTTCTCCCAAGTAAGTACCACACATTCCCTTCGCCACACATTGCACGGCTGCAGCTAATGGCTGTTGACCTCCCCCCCCCCACGAGTCACTCCTCAGTCTTCAATTGACTCCTACCTGTAAAATCAATAGCATGTCAGCAAGTGTGTGTGTGTGTGGGGGGGTGCTAGTATAGTATAAGTGACATAAGTGAGAGTGATCCATAGAGCCCAGTGCTAATGAAGTCATCATTTTCTGATCCCTCCACCAAGACTGTCACCAGCTTGCAAATGAAGGGCAGGCAAGGCTCAGAAAATCACTCAGAAACCTGCAGTGGAGGAGCTCCAGCTGCCTAACCCACCCTCCCTCCTCCCTCCCTCCCTCCTCCCTTCCAGAGGAGAGCTTGGTGATTTCCCAACCACTAGGGCAAGAGAACAGGGTGAGATTTTTTTTTACAACAGATGCCAATGGCACGCTCTCTCTTCATTGGATAGGGTGCTGACTGCTGATCTATCCTCTCAGACAACCAGTTGAGATGAGGTCTCCATGACTGTGGTAACCTGGTGAAAAATACTGTAAATACATCTCATCCACTATAAAAGTCACACACCCTGTATACAGTACTGGGTCAGAATGCTTACCATACTGAAAGTACCTGGTCCCATAGCCTGGCCTGGGGAAGCTTTCCCTGGGTCTCTCATAGGTGTCATAGTAGTTTTAGTAGCAGTCGTTTGAATATTTGTAAGGGTTGTATGGGTCATCACCCAGCATCTCCTCATCTGAGTTCAGTCCCGCATTACGCCTTGCAGAAGGAGGGCTGTTATTATTTATTGGTCCTGGCAGTCTCATTTGCCCTGTTAGCTCCAGAGGTCACTGCCACTGCTACTCCTCTCCAGCATCCTGAGGGGGTCCAGAGAAAAGCAACCAAGGTGAATGAGGAATTACAGGATAGATCCTATGAGGAGAGGCTGGGAGCCATGGGGATGTACTCCCTGGAAGAGAGGAAACAGAGGGGTGATATGATAAAGACCTTCAAGTACATGAAGGGAATTAACAGAGTGAAAAGGGTGTGGTTCTTTAAAATGAGTGACAATAGCACCACCGTGGGGCATAGCCTAAAATTGATGGGGGGGGGAGAATTCAGAAGGGATATAAGGAAGCACTTCTATATGGAGAGGGTGGTTCACCTGGAATGAGCTTCCAGAGGAGGTGTTATCAGCAAGGATGGTGGGAACATTCAAGAGAGCCAGGGACAAGCACAAAGGGAACCCTTGGTATCAAGGAAGGGGGGAGAGGGAGGGACAGTTGGGGGGGCAGGGTCACTGGTGTAAATTGTAAGGCCAGACTCTGCATCACGTGCTGAGCAGAAATGATAGATTGCGTGGTCTTCTTCTGCTGGCTCTTTTCATATGTTTGTATGACAAGAGTTCAAAGCCCAGTGAGAGCGATATTTCAGTATTTTCCCAAATGAAGAGGCTGGAAGAGCCTCAAAGTGCTGGGTATTTTGTTCCTGGCAGTAGTTGCTTTTAAGGTGATGGAAGTCATGAATCAGTGATGTTAAATTGAAATAAAAAGCTTTTCAAGCTTCACACATAGTTCACAGTGCTGTGTGTTCTTAGCTTGGGTTTTCCTCCTGTCCCTGTGTGCACCGGGATTTACTGTGAGTGCTGTGGTCATCATTCTTTCAAGCTTCCGTCTAGGCAACCTCCACCCTCTGATTGACTTGCCTGTTGTGATTTTCTTTCCCTGGTGTCTAGTGGCACCCCCCCAAGCTCTGATCACTGTCCCCATAACTATTGTATTTTTTTCCTCTGGTGTCTAGTGGCACCCTCACCCTCCAATCACTGTCTTTGTTGTGATAGTTTGTTTCACTGGCGTCTAGTGGCATCCCTCACCCTTTGATCACTGTCTTGTCTGAAATAAAGAAAATAACACCTTCATGTTTTTTTTAACCTTTAAAAAAAGAAAACAGTCCCTCACCGATCCGACCCCACCATGTCCTCCCACTCAGCACCCAAACCCCCACCCACCCACACACGCACTCCCTCAGTCACCTGAACAGGTCCCAGGGTGAAGAGCCACTCCAGTCGAAGACAAGTCTTGCTGCTGGAACCACTGACTGAAATGTGAGAAACTAAGGTAAGTGTAGTTTAATGTATTTCAGTATAGTTTTCAACTTTGGTGCATAACTTTGCCATTTTTGCATATTTTGACACCAGATTTTCAACATGGCCTTTTTGAGACCCCATCTCATGAACAATGGTAGTAGAATTATGAAAATTCAGTCCAAATAGTGATTTCATTATCACTTGGTGAAATCACTTTTTGGGCAGGGTTAGAACATTTTCACCACCCTTGTTCATGTGGTGGGGTCATAAGAAGTCTGTGTTAAAAATTTGGGGAAGAAATATGTAAAAATGAAAAAGTTATGTGCATACATTGAAATTTTGCTACGCTCGCTCGTAACTTTGGCAATTTTCAATATTTTGACCCCAAATTTTCAACACAACCATCTGCTTACACCGCATCATGAACATGACAGCTGTCATTTTTTGGCTGAACAAATTGTGTTTTTGTACCTGTGACAAGCAATGGCATTGAGGTGGTGTGGAATCATGTTTTGGCAGGGATTTCAAAATTTTCGTCACTGGGTTCATGAGGTGGAGTAATAAGAGGGCTATGCTGACAGCTTCTTTCCTGTTTTACTACAAATACAAGTGCAGGGCCCAGAGGGCCCTGTGCTTCCACAGCAACATATATGTATGTATCTAAAGAGAGTGGGAGCACAGGGCCCTCCCACAGACAAATGAGGATACAATTACACTATCTCAAAAAGTAAGGAAATTCTTTGCAAAAAACTGCATAAATGCAACATTTAGGGCTTAGGTTAAAGTGACAAAAGTAAGGAAATACTGTATGGCTTTAGGATTTCCAACCCTAAAACGCCACCACCATCCCCAAAGTAAATCATGGGTGCAGTCTTCCTTGGGGTTGTCAACCCTAAAGCTCTTCCCATTCTACACACTCCAGAAACATACACACCTAATGGGGTAAGCTTTAGGGTTGACAACCCCAAAGAAGATTCTACTCCTGATTTGCTTCAGAGATGGGGGTGGGGTTTTACGGTTGGAAACCCTAAAGCCACATTTATCTACTTTCTCACTTTAGCCTGAACCTTAAATGTTGCATCAATGTAGTTTTAGATATATATATATATATATATATATATAAATAGACACACACACAAATGCACCTCTCATAGCACCACAAGTTGTAGAGTTGTACAAGATATTTACGACATAAAAATATCCCCTCCTCTCACACACACACACACACACACACGCACACACACACACCCACACACACACACACACGCATTTATTAATTTGTTTAATCAGACAGCACAGGTGGCCTGGCCTCCCGCCCCACTAACTTTTGCAGTTGCAGCTATGGAAAAATGGTTTCTACTCACCAACATCCTATATGCAACCACAAAAAATCAGAAGCAGGATATCTACCATTCATAACATATGGGTGACATTTAGCTAAGTGCAGAATGATTTATTTATTTTTTTCCATTCCTAATCACAAGATCTCGCCTCACTCTTAATGAAGTGAGTTAACCCTAAAGATACCTTTACTTGCATTACTTAAATAGATATATATATATAATTTTTTAAATTGCTGAGGCTGCAGAAAACAGAACGATGACAAGTCTAGTCTTTTAAGTTCATGAAACCAGCTCAGACCAGGACACGCCAGTGGGGGAGGGTTAAACAGTAGGTGCTTCCAGTTTGCAAATGATAGACATAGGTCATCGGGAAATGTTTCAAATGTTGCAACAACAGTTTTGATATAATTTATTAAAGTGGTAGTACAGCATCTTTATTTTTAAACAGCGAACTGAGCAGCTGAAATGAATAATTGTTTTATAGTTTATTTACCCAGGTAAAGATTTTATACAAAACAGTGACATACCAGTTGCATTTGTTGGTCTGTGTGCTTCCTGTGTTGTGCAGAATGTATTCTGTTTTCTCCATCCTTCTCCTATTTTGCCACCACTATGGTGATTCTAAATGCAGTGGTTCGATGCATGGCAGCTGTAACATCAGATTAGCATTGCCCTGATGTGAACACAGAGCAAACTACATGGAAACTGATGTCAGTCAGGTGGGTGAGCAGCAGAACAAAGGTAAACAAGGAAGGGGTTTGCCAGCTCTAGTGATCCAAGGGAGAAACAAACAGGGGTCACTCCCAGAGTTTAGTGTTTGGTGCAGCAGTGAGGGAATAGAGAGCTCCAAAACCTGACAGTGGAAACAGGAGAACTGCATACTCTTACGGAAAACACTACACTGACTGTTAAGTATGCTTTTACTGAAGCAGTGCAAATACCAAATTACAAGTTAATGTAAGTGTTACAAGCATTACAAATGGCCAGACAAATGACCCTTGTGGCATTAGGATGACCATTTGTAATGGTCATGCTGATTTGTCATTTGGTATTTGCACTGCTTCAGTAAAAGCACATTTAGCCTTAAACAGTCAGTGTTGTGTTTTCCTTAAGAGGCGCAGTTTTGTTTCTACTAGTGAACTAGGCGCCTTGTATGGACCTTCTTTTTGGGGGTGCAATGACAAGAATAAAGAGCACATTAAACATCTGCATCCCTGCTGTTGCCTCCTCCTATCTTCCTGTACAGTTTTATTATGGAATGGTATTCTAGGGTCCAAGGTTCAATTCCCAGTAGGTCACATTATATCTTTCTCACTACAAGCTATGGTAAACGTTTCTTATTACACCTTGCACATCGCCAGAATTAGAATAATTAGAATCTAACTGTGAAGGAAAAAAAGTGAAACACAGAAAGTCCATTTTCAGAGGAAAGAGTCCTGAAGGGACTTGCAGATCTGAAAATGGGCAAGACTAGGGAGCCAAGTGGATACATCCAAAGGTACTAAAGGAACTCAGGGAGGTGCTATCTGCCATGCTGATGGCCTTACTCAACAGCTCACTGGAAACAGATTAGTTCCAGAGGATGGGAGGAGAGCAGATGTGGTCTCTCTCCATGAGACCAACAGCAGGGAGGAGGATGGCAACTATAGGCCGGTCAGTGGTGGAGCAATTAATGGAAATCCTGGTAATGTAAAAGTTAATACAGTATCTTGAATCCAGTGGGCTACAAGAATAAAGACAGCATGGATTGATGTGGGGGTCATGCTAAATGAATCTGATTGATTTCTTTCACTGGTAGACCAGGGGAACTAGATCAGCCAATGGCAGTGGACGTGGCTTATCTGGACTTTGGTAAGGCCTTCAGTGCTGTGCCACATATGAGACTATAATAAAGAAATTGAGCAGCCTAGGGGTGGGATCAAAGTGGTGATTTAGGTTAAAAACCGGTTAATGGATAGATGACAGAGGTGGTGGTTAATGGCACTCACTCTAATGAGGGGAGTGGCCAGCGCCAGAGGTTCGGTACTGGGACCGGTCCTCTTCAATGTCTTTATAAATGAGACTATAAAAGTACTGAGAGGAAAAGTATGCATTTTTGCAGATGACACCAAAATCTGTAATAGGGTGGACACTCAGGAGGAGGTGGAGGGAATGTGTAGTGACCTTGGGAAACCCGAGTTGTGGTCAACAGAATGGCAGTTGGAGTTCAATGTAAAAAAGTGAAAAATTAAGCACCTAGGACATAGGAACCAGGAGTTGAGCATAGGATGAAGGGAAGGTACTGACAGTCACTAAGCAGGAAAGAGACCTTGGGGTTATCATATCTGATGACCTCAAAGTAGCAGGACAGTGTGACAAAGCAATGAGTAGGGCCAGTGGGATGCTGAGATGTGAGGTATCTCTAGCAGGAGAGAGGTGATGTTACCACTGTATCGCTCACTTGTGAGACCCCACCTGGAGTATTGTGTCCAGTTCTGTAGGCCACACCTCAGAAAGGACATAGAGTGGAGGAAGAGCAAGAATGCAGCTAAAATGGTGCAGATGTTGCATCAAAAGCCCTGTGAGGAAAGACTGAGGGGTCTCAACATCTGCACCGTGGAAGAAAGGAGAGTGAGAGGGGGAAATGGTAAGAGACCTAACAGTACTCACAAGGGTGAATAGGGTGCGGAAGGGGTGCCTCTTTTTCAAATGAGAAAGAGCAGCAGGACAAGAGTCATGCAATAAAACTGGATTAAGGGAAGTTTTTTTTAATATAGCTTTTTATAGGCTTTTTTTATGTTTCTCCCGCATCCCCCCCAGGGCCCCGGCATGCGGTTGTATGTGCATGTGAAGGCATGCATGCACATGAACCAGCTCAGCCTTCCTCCCACCTGTGCCTCCACCCCTGCCCGCCTCACATTGCCCTGGACCTCCACTCGGTGGGGATGGGACAATGGAGGGCAACAACCCACCCCCACCACCCGTGGGAGAGGAGAGCAGCCCAAGGCTGGCTCAATACCACTCCTCCTCCTGCCCAGCACCCTGACAACCAAGGTAATTTCGAATCCGGTCCCAGCATAGCGTGAGGTAAGGCGTCCAGCACCTCAACTCAGGGAAGTTTAAGAGGGATGACAGGAAGTACTACTTCACTGAAAGAGTGGGGGAGGCCTGGAACAGACTGCCAGAAGAAGTGGCGAAGCCAGAAACAGTAGGGGGTTTCAAGTATGCATGGGATGGACATAGGGGAATATTAGTAAATAGGCAGGGTGGAGGGAGTATCGTCGGAGACCAGTTAAGATCTGCAGAGACCAGGTAAGGACCATCTGGACAGACTGGGTAGGCAAGGCTGTCAATTTTTCCACCAAATGCTATGTTTCTATGGCACACATAGAAGAAACGCAAATTCCAAAATTGGGTGCCAGAAGAATGGACAACATAATGTAATTCATATGCAGCCCATATTTGAAAGACACATAAGATATCCTCTAGAGTTTCATGTCACAGAGCCTTGGCCATTGCCCCCACCCTCACATGATTAATATACACTGACCTAACAGTACCTGGCAGTTTGGTGGTACCTCCTTCCTGCCCTGATCCCTGAAGAAATTAAAACATCAACGGTATATTGTGTTACCCGGCCACTGTGCTGATCCCTGGAACATTAGATAAATTCCCTGAAAAACCAGTGGTACTCCCCTCCTGCCCCGGTCCCCATTAGAATATGATGACCCCTCCCAGGCCCACCCACTCAGCACCCCCACCTGTCCAGCACAGCAGCACCCTACCAATGCACAGCTATTTCTACAGCATATGTACTCAGCCTCAGTCATTCAGATAGCTGTCATCCAAGGTGGAGAGAGGAGGGTCTCAGTTGGTCACTTTTACAGCTCTGCCAGCAGTCCTAGATGGACATTTGTCTGTGTAGGATGGGGATGGGATTATTGATTGGGTGAGTCAGGAGGGGTTATCATAGTATAATTGGGACTGGGGTGGAGGAAGGTACCATTGGACTACCAGAGAATTGTACCTATTTCACCAGGGATCAGAGTGGGAGGGGTACCAATGGACTATCAGGGAATTTGTCTAATTCACTGAGGAACAAGGTGGAGGCCACACCACTGTACTATCACAGAAATTATTTAATTCACTAGGGATTAAGGTGGGTGGTGTTACCACTAGATGCCAGAATGTCTTCACTTTGGTTGTGGATTAGAATGTGACAGGGTACCACTAGACTCCAGGGGTGCTTTCACTGTTACTAGGGACTGGGGTATGAGTGGTATCAGTAAATGACAGGGATTTTTAATTTTCATAAGGAATCAGATGGGAGGGGGTCATAGCAAAATAGCAGGAACGTTTTCACTGTCATCGTGGATTGGAGTAGGAGGGGGAGGATGTCACTGGCAACAATGCTGCTGGAGAGGGTGGGGGGTCATGCATCATTGTGCAAGTTAAGAGCAGGGTTTTGGAAACACTAAACAGCACTATTTTGGGTGATTTTTATTGCGTCTAAACTTTTTAGAATGTGCCACTGCACTCTGTATGCATGAGAGTACCCCCATTCGAATAAGCACAATGTTGTCCTAAGTTTGGTTGAGCTATCCTCTGAATGCTGTGCAGCAGACTCCATTTGAATGTAGCCCCCTGACCCATTTAGACACACAATGTCTGATTAGTGTGGCGCTGTTCATGTTAGAACCATGCTAAGCTTTTGAATATTGGGGCCAAAATTTATTAAAATCTATTACAGCTTTGCCAGATTGGTTGGGGGGGTGCTGATTTTTCAGAACAAGTTTCCCATGGTTCCAGTACATGTGCTTTTATTACCCATGGAATTGTTTTATAAAGTACTTTGAGTCTGCCCCAGACTGCTTACCTATATACCTACCTTTCTCCTTCATTTTATATTATATCTTCCCTTTTAACTGTTACTTTTTTATCAGTCTTTTTCGTATTCAGAAGAAAGAATGTTTTCATGGGAAGCAATAATTCCAAATTCTGCACAGTTCTATTGACAGAATGTTACTCTACTTTAGAAAATGGGCAAAGAAAATTATCTCCTCTGATTGGGAGAGACACAATTTTAGGTGGGCATCTATCAGACAATAGATGCCCACCAAATAAAAGGCCCCAGTTCAACCTTCCTAATAGCCAGCAAAGTATCCTTGTGCCCAGCACCCTGCTTCCTCATTGGCTGAAATGCTGGGCACACAGTAAAATATTAATTTTAAAATGCCGCCATTTTTTGTTCTCTCTTACCAAGAGCCGAGACTGGTTTAGCCCCTCACATCGGTGCCGACATGTACCGAACTGTTGCTTTTCCTGTCACCGCCAGCCCCCTTCAGTACACAACAAACTGCAGGCAGTTCGGCTAAGGAGCCCTCGGCCACCGACTCTGCCAACCCTGCCGCACCGTCCAGCTCCTTGCAGTGCAGCTCACTGGCGCTTCCCAATCCTGCCGTCCCAACCTGCAGCCAGACCGCTCTCTCTCTCTCTCTCTCTCTCTCTTTTACCTGAATTCATTGCAGCTCCTCTCTCATAGTGACACTGACAGGCTCCCCGGCTTCATCGCACCGCCTCTACCCTGCGCGCAGCAGACGTAGACTCACCCCACCCATCGCAAGCGTTGTGTGATGTCACCCTAGCAGCCACCCCCAACAATATCTTACTTTAGAAAATAGGCAAGGTGCACTTCTGTCAGACCTATGTAGTGGTACTGGATATTTCTTTCACGTAAAAACACTAACTCATGTTGCTCGCAAAAGTGGGGGGGGCAGTAACCAATAACCATGACAACTAGGACCCACCACTACAGGGGCTCTAGAAGGACAAAATTCCCTAGATAAAACACACACACACAGGCGGAGGAACTATTTTATTTCAAAACTGATTTTAAATTGATTTTGTATTAACATTTTATTATTAAACTTATTTTGTTTTACAGTGCCGATTTTCTAAGCACAATAATACCCTCCCAGGGTGGGCGGTATTGTGCTATACCAGACCTTCCAGAGACTAGAAGGCCCTCCGGCGTCGGGCCTCATTACGCTCCAGGGCGGTTCGGTATAGCACAATACCGCCCACCCTGTCAGGTATTATTGCTTACACATACACTGTACTGGGGGTTCTAGGATTCACTGGATTTTTTCCTGTGAGCACCAAATCAGGGATTTTGGTAATTCTGATTCTGACACCAATTCTGATCTAATTCCAATCCAGCTCCGATTATGGCATTGTAATTAAATTGGTAACAGAATCAGAAGCACCAAATCTAAGTTACCCCACAAAATATAGGCCTGTAAGACCATCCACTCCTTGAACTCCTTCCTCAAGGCCTACCATCTTAATACAGCCAACTGCAGTTGCCCCACCGGTCTCATCGCTGAGCCTAGCCTGGCTCCTGAGGTCCATTAAAGACTCCTGTAATGCTACCTTCTCCCATAGACTGACTATCCCCACACTTCTACGCTTATTATTCTCCCGATTTGTCTTTTCCTACCAGCCTTAAAATTATTGTGGTTCTTTTTCCCTGTCTATCCTGTGAAGGTATGTGGTCATCAGCTGAACTGTTTTACCATGTCGTATTGTATTATATCGCTACTCTTGTAGTTTATTCTTTGTATCTGCTGTACTCTTAATTTTATTTTACCTTCTTGTTGTATTCCTACACTGGACATTTGTGAAAGGGCATTTTTGCTCACATACTTTGCAGCATACAAATAAAAATTAATTGAATTGAAATCCAACCATGCATTACAGTAAGGCCTTTTCTTACAGTTTGGCGCCTGTCTCTCTCCTCTCAACTCTCTTACCTGTGGAGTGGACTGCTGCTGCTTGGGAGTCTTCCATACTCTGTTCCAAGGAACACATGACCAGCTGGCTGTGAGTGAAGTGAAGACTCTCCGCCTCTCTGAGTCTTGGTCTGACCTACCATCTGGTTCCTCAACCCCCTTATCTTCGACCCCTACCTGATCAGTTGCCTTCCCAAAAAATAATTCTGAGAGTACCTCCATAACTGACAACTTATTGGTGGCCCAGTGGGGTGACTCCTGACTGGTATCCCTGCCGAGAGGGTCAGATACCAAGGCCTACAGAAAATAGTTCCCCATGGTAATTCCCAGTGTATAAGTATGCAATTCTGGGGACTTACCCCCTGGTCCCCATTAGCAACTTTCAGGGCATCCCCACCTCTCCCATAGGCAGTCCTTTGTCAAGTATCTGCAGCTCTCTGTTGCTAATGTTAAAACATTCTGCCTGCTTGTGTTGCACTTTCCTACCCTTCTCCACACAGGAGCTATAGTAAAAGCAATAGCCTGATTTAATCTACGACTAGAATGTAATGCTACCTGTGGTTGTGTCGGGATGTTACAGAATTATCTATGACATATAATGTCTACTGTACTGTTTAGCATGTGATGCTGTGTGATTTCCTGCTGTATTCCTGTTAAAAACTGGAAAATCTCAGCAAACTTCAAGTTAAAAAAAATGAAGTCTGCCATGGCCAGGCAAGGTAGAACTGGTGTGTAATGGTCAGGTGTTGTAAAAAGTGATTTGTAAGTGCACTAGTCTCACTCCAAGTTAGTCTGTACCATACTGCATTGTCTCCCAACTTATCTCCCTCTCTCTCTCTCTCTCTCCCCCTCATTAGCCACTCCATGACTGACCTGCCACTGCCAGTAGAATCCCTAGGTTCTCTGACAGTCTGTCAGTTACCTTGTAGGTGGCTAACCTAAGCAAAGCTCTGAGAGCAGACTCTCCCAGATGCACATAGTAAAAGTTATTTGGCAGAACCTGCTCTCAGGGCTTTGCTTAGGCTGGCCACCTCCCGGTCAACTCTGGGCGAACCGAGGGAGCAGGTCAGTCTTGCAGTGGCTAGATAATAGGGAGCAGTGTCCAATGTGAAGACAGATTTCAAATTCAGTCATGTAGTAGACTAGCATGGTAGGGTCCAGACTCAGAGTAAGACAAGCGTGTGCACTTATTAAAGCACTTTTTAGCAGAGTGCTGTCACTATAACCAGTTCTGTCTTGCCCAGAAATCGGATTAATTTTGGAAGACAACTGGTCGGGTTAGGGGAGTTTAGGGCTGGGGGACTGGGTAGGGGGAGTGGGCAGTGGTGCTCATGGACTAGGAGCTAGGAAGCTTGATGTAATTTTCAGGGAGGGAATCATTTGTTTTGTCAGAAAGAAGAGAGCAACAACACATAAGCTGCCTGACAGCCCCTGCCAGGCCCTAGACTGCTACAGTGTCTCACTACAGCTGCCATGGCACCGAGTACTCATGGACCCACCCCTGCAGCAGCACGTAAGGACCAGGGGAGGAAGGGCGTTTTACTGCACTTGGATGCAGATTCCAATTCCAATTCAGCATCAGAAGAGGGTTTTCAGAACTTGGATTTTTGTCTTTGAATACCGAAATTCTAAATTCTGAGAAAAATGTTTGGAATTGAATAAATCCGATTCAGCATGTTCCAAGCAACCCTGTACTGTACTGTCCATACAGTTTACTAGGAGGCCTCATATGGAATCAGGGCCTCACTTGTTTCTATAGCAGACTAAGCAACATAGATGTTCCTTTAAACAGGTAAAGATTTGTTACTTTTACAATTTGTTTTTTTAACCAGGAAAGGCACTTTGAGCCAAAGCTCATTTCCAGGTGCATCCTGGGAGTGCAGGGAGGTTAAGTGACTTGTACATTATTTTATTTATTTGAAATCTTGGATAGCACCAGTGAGTGGATGCTTGTTAATTGGTTCCACATCAGTTAACAAGTACAGAGTGATACATAAACATTCAGATACAGAGTGGTTTGGTGACAAATATACAAACACATGTTGCAGTACAACAATACAGATAAAGATCATGGTTACACTGTACTGAGGCATTGTACAATGTCGCCCCCATCAATGAGAGACAAAAATGAGTAGAGTAGACAGAGGGGGGAGAAAATGGAGAGGTAATGGTAAGAGGAAGGGGTGAGTGGGGGAAGGGGGTGGAGGGGTAGGGATAGTGAAGAGAGGTGGGGGGGCGTGGCAGCACCATGGGAGAGGACAGTGGGTCGGTGAAGTGCAAGGTCGGGGCTACCCAGTGGAACAGTGACAGGGTTAAGAAGTGCTATATGATAAGTGTAGACTACAGCAATGGGATTACTGCCATGTCACACAATAGCCTATTTTCAGGCATGACCTGGGACAATATCTACCTCTTCCCACTAGTGGCAGAGTTTGCTTACATTACCGCATCCTCATTGTATTGCAGTCTGTCCCTGCCATTATTAGTTGGACATGGGATACTTAAAAGCTGCTGACACCTCAAAAAAAACTTTGAAAACAGAATATTTGGGTGCAGTTCAGTTTATATTCCATTTATCTTCTCTGCATTTCTCCTCCCTATTATTTATTAATGAGGACATTTTCATAAAACAGGATCTTTATCATGTAGCATTTATCTGCCACTGAACTTTATTCCCTACATGAAGTACAGTCCCTTGTTGTGACCTCACAATCTGTTGCCATGGGAGTAACTGTGATGTCACAAGAAGTGTATTATGACCTTTGGTAAGGGATAAGCAATAGGAATAGAGAAAGTCTTCTGGGGCAAAGATCCTGGGCTTGATTCAGAAACAGCAGTGCAAGCTGTGGCAAATGACAGCTTGCACCAATCACCGATGTGCCAGGGACCCACTGATTCACTATTAGGTGAGGCCCCTGGCACCAAAGTCCTGGCAGCTTGTGGCAAATGTGGCCCAGTGGCAAAAGATAGTGCACTGGATCAGTTTGGAGCAAGCTGCGGGCAGTCGGGCGCATCTGGGCCCAGGATAAGTGACCCACTCTAAGGCTGTCAGAGTCATGGAGGACAGGGTATTGCATGGGGCCAGCTGTTGGCACACTGATAGGAATGGATGGGGTAGCAACAGCACCCTAATGAGCAACAGAGGGCTGCTGCAGCACCAGTTGGATGGGGAGGTCGGCATGTTGGGCGCCATGAGGGGCTACTGTTAGCACTGCACCACAAGGGCACCCATGTATGTCTTCATGTGGTGTTTGGGTGGGGTGCTGCAGTAGTAGAATAGGTGCAAGAGACCATGGGTGGGCATCAGTACATGTTCCCTCCTGCCCTGGGAAAGATTCAGGGTGGTGCAAGGAGAGTTAGATCAACACCTGACTGCTGTAACTGTCCCCGACCATGTACACTTTGCACCATCATTGTTGGAGCTTTCTGCATTGAGCCCCCTGTTTTTAACCAAATGACCCTAGAATAAATAATGTGGAGCAGAAATTAAGAACTGATGAGAAATCTAAGCTGAACCAAGTCTAAATGTTATATTTACAAAGTTCTTCTGGAGCTGTCTGCTGCCTTTAAGTAAAATTTTGGACTGAAACATGGCCTATAATAGACCATCATTTTACAATTCAGATAACATCATTTACAGTAATACAGTACGAGACATCTCCTACAGTCAACTGTTACTCCCGTCATAGGACCTTGCAAGTCCTTTTTGTGTTACCGTTTACATGATCGAACTGCACAGTTAGTGTAACTGGGTCACCGTGGATATTACAGTTACTACCCCTGCTTTGTGGGCTCAAACAAGATTGAGGGGCCTGGGTCCTGATTTTCCTGATTGGGGGTTCAAATCCAGATCTTTTAAGTTTAGCGCCATGCGTAAACCCTGAGTAAAATTTAAGTGGGCCTGCTGTCAGACTGGTACAACCCACTGGGATACAGTACCTACCCTGCTCCCAGCGTAGCTCAGTTGGTAGCATCCGCCTCTGGACCAGAAGGTCATGGGTTATCGTCCACGCTGGGATTGGACTTGCACCTAAAAATCGCTGGCATCCGAGTGCAGTATTGGGGCTGCTGTACTGCTGGGGTGTGCCATCCTTCGGATGAGGCGTTAACCGAGGTCCCTTCTGCCCATCCTGGTGTTGTCCTGGTGGGTGTCAAGGTGGAAGTAAAGAACCCAGGGCACTCTTCACAAAGAGCAGGGAACATTCCCGGTGTCCTGGCCAACATTCCCCTTCCCATAAACCGGTTCATGCAATTATCCAGGCTGTGTGTGGGTGATGATGTGCGTTATGGCCGCCACCACACATTCAGTCACTTCACTACCAGTCTAGCATTGCTTGTAAAGTGCTTTGGGATACTGTGTATGAAAGGCGCTATATAAATGTGGATTCTTCTTCTTCTTCTTCTCCCCACAGTGTTCTCCTACACATGAAAAATCAAGTGCAACTCACTTAAATCAACAAAACCACAAGTAGTGACTTACAACTAATGTTATGCTTACGAGATAAAATGTAAAATATTAATAAAATATTTATTGTGAGATATTCATAAGGGATGGAGGAATGCACAGCAAAACTATTTTGGAAAGAAACTCATGAACTGTATGTGCAGGACTGAAATGAAGTGCCTGACTAGGCTTGGTCAGTAAAACACTTTAAAACAGCAGTAACTGTAACAGTGCCCACCCCACGCCAGGCAAGGCAATGCAGTAGTAAGTAAATACTGTAAGCCCTTCACTCTTGTTAGCCCATCTGTACTGTGCGGTACTAGCCACTGGTACCAGTTTTAACCCTTACACCCTAAAGGGAACTCCCTGTGGTTCACTGGGCACCCAGCCATAGAACAGTGCAAGCCTGGTGATGGCGCAGCTTGTTGGCTGGCCGTGGTAGACTTTAAAACAGAAATAGCTAAACCCCAAACCCCAGAGGCCATGCAGTTGCTTAAATGGCAAAACCTCCGAATGAGGTGTTTTGTAACTCCTGGTCCATTGGCCAAATCTGTAGATTTAGTGCCAGCTTTGTACAAATTTCCCAGCTGCGGGCAAGCCCAGACAGTACTCATGATTCTGGTGTACTAGCTTCCCTGTCAGCTGGGGCTCATCTTCCTGCTTCCTGCAGGTGCAGGTGCAGATCCTCTCTGGCTGATGGTTCAGCTGTGCGGCTGGGAGTGGCAGCTAGAAGACATAGGTCTCAGGTGCCTCTGCATGTAGAGTGGCTCTCTTTATCCGCAGTCATCTGGACTGCTCTGGCTCTTCCCTTTTACTCTTCCTCAGGACAGAATAGTCTAAGGAGAAAAGTCCACATGTCACACACACACACACAGAGACCGAGGTTTCTGGACCCTAGTGTGGTAAGTTAACCAGTGCCAAACATTAGTGCTAATCAGCTGGCTCCTGTCCGCAGTCCGATGCAGTCTTTGCACAGCTGTAATCACACACATCCTCATGTAACACTGCAGACTGGAAACTATGACACAATTACTGGATCAGCAGACTCTTACCTCCTTTCACAGGGAAAACAGAAATAGTGTCTTTCTTCGACAAGGTGGCATTCTAATACAATCAGTAAACACACAGTTCAGTCTCTGCACTTCACAGGTTGTAGGAACCTCAGCATTGTCTCCTGACGAGTAGCCGTAGAAGCTTTGGGCAGGCTTCCCTCGGTGGCTTTTGCCAGCAGTCAGGCCCTCCTCAAACTGTGAGAGCTCACTGCCTACTGCCCCTCTTCCTGACTGCCTGCCAGTTCGATGCTGTCTTAGGAGCTCACCTTTTTATTGCATCTTCTTGACCCTCCCACTAAAACAGAAAAACATGGGACCAAAGGGCATGATGTCAGACCCTTAACAAAAGAGTACTGAAAACATATATTTTTAATTAGAAACACCCAAGTGGAATTCACTCCTTTAAGACAGGGAAAAACTCCCCTGTGTTTGCTTAGGCCTAGTTTTAGTTTTTATCTTTGACCTTGGTGCTAATTGGTGAAGTGTGACATGTAAGCATTAATCACCGACAGAGGAGGGTTCTGCTGGTGGATTAATTCCTGCTGGGGGGGTTGGTGCCCGAGGGCGCAGCCCAAGGGGTCCAACCGCCCAGCGGGCATTAATCCCTGGCAGAGCCCGACGCTGAAGGTGATTAATGTGCTTGTAACATAGGCTCGTCACGGCGGTGACGAGCCTATGTTACCGGCATCACCTCCGGCGAGCAGTATGGTCGTGTGGGAGCCCTATGGGCAGAGGACACGGGAGAGAGAGATCGTGCAGCAAAGGCTATTTATTTCACTTACAGGACACAGGTGAATAGGTAGCATCGCTCAGTGGAGCACTGGTCAACGATTGCGGTACTCGGGTGGCAGTTGCTGACATCGCTGCGGTGACTCGGTGCTGGGACTCGGGACAGCTGACGCGGAGGACAGCGGGGCTTGGCAGCTCTGTAGCACTGTCAGTGGGGGCTCGTGGTGGTGACGGAGCGGGCTGCTACCCTTTGGTGCCTCCATGGCCCACAGCTGGTACTGACCGAGCAGGCGTTACCTGTGGGTTAATACCCACTCGGTTTCAGTCAGCTGTGGCACTTCAGCGAATCTGTAGGCTCCATTCCGGCGCTCTTCAGTGAGCTGTGTTACAAAAGTCATTGAGACCCCAGTCTAAGCTTACAGAACATAAACATTGCTTGTTATCATGCTTAATGGTGTTTGGAGAGCAACCCATTAATGTCTTGGTTTGAGTTTCCACTGTCACAATAGGCCTGCATAGATGCCTTTTACAATTATACTTTCAATATCTGCAGGAAGTCTAGGGGCAAGTGAGTCCAGGTAGGCCCCCACTATTTATACATTAGCAAACATCCTAAACTGCTGATCGCCCAGGGTATCGTTTTTGCATCTTGAGTAAATATGCAAAGCAAACTCATCTTAACTCATATTGATGCTGGAAAAAAATAGTCAACAGAATCAATCGTAATGTGACTCTGAACGGAACAAGCAGTTTACATTAGAATACTACTATATATACCAGACAGACACCTGTGAATGTGAATGTTGCTGTGTTGCTAGCTGCTGTGTTGAAGACAAGCACCGTAAGTATAAGAAATTTCCATTCTATATGCTTAGAACGTAGGAAATTTTAGTTAACATTAAAAATGCAAATCTGCAACAACAAAAAAAGATTCAGGATTTCCAGCATTTCTACTGCAAACAGTTATCTGGTTTGCTCAGTGGCATGGCTGAAACCAAAACAGAATGCAATGCCGTGACAGGGGGCTGCCAAGCAGTGCTGAAACTGCCAGCTCCCCTTCATCAAAAAACCTCAGCACATATGAACTTAAGCCTGCAAATATGAGATCATTCATTATCAACTGGGTCATACAGACAACCTGGTCAGGAACTGAATGACAACCCCAACATTTCTTTTCAGACCAACACTTTGATGGTAGGGGCAGCGGCATGACAACGGTGCGCATCACAATTCTGGTTTTTAGGGGTCACCAGGATGACCTGTATCCTCTGGGCTAGAAATCTGGTGCAGAGGAGCTGCTGTCCAACCAGATACCAATATGACATAGACAAAGTAGACTGCTCAATTACCGCAAAATGGTGCAAAACTTTCTTCTATTTATTTATATGGCCACAAATTACATCATCGTTTTGTAAATCCTGGCTTAATCAAGATGGGTGGTCCTGGAATTCATTTTTCATACATATGACCCCTAAGGTTGTTGACATTCTTGATCATTCCCTGTTTTCTTCCATGGGGTATTTAAGTGACTTCTGCCTGGCTTGAACTGTAAGCACAGGATGCTAGCGCACGTTAAGCAGAGTTTAAGCCAGGCAGAATCCATTTAAATACTCCCTTTGAAAAAAAACAGAAAGTGATCAAGAATATTATCCATCTAGTGGCAGACTCATATTGTCAGTTTTGATATGAGAACTAACTAATTTTATATACTTTCTGGTTCATGTCAATATGTATTGGCACCGTATGCTGAGCTAATTTTGTAATATGCTGTAAAAATCTTCTTTTTCTGTTTTGCTAGTTGTATTTTGTAATATGATTATGTAGTCACACTTGCACATATTATTTATGCTGATATTTCCTCTAGACTGATAGAAAGTGTAAAAACACCAAGGCCCAGATATTCAAAGGGGTTCTGCCAGGTGCAACTGAGTTGCACCAGCGCAACCAATGCACCCCAGTGCAACAGTCAAAAGAAGGACTTGTGCAGTGCAATCAGGGACCGGTGATCGGGGATATGGGTGGGGTGGGGGTTACCACTAGACCACCAGGGACCAGACATGCCAGTGTATGGCAGGCGCAGCTATGGGTGGTGGGGGTGCCATTAGGCTACCAGGGAGGAGTATGTTAATGTACATCGGTGATTGGGGCATCGGGAGGGTGGGGGGTGCCACTAGACTACCAGGGAGAGATTGAAGGATATTTACCGGTGATCACGCTACAGGGAGGGGAGGGGTACAACTGGACTGCCAGAGACTAGGTACATGTGTATCCTACAGTGATCGCCGCTACGGGGAGAGTGGTGGGTTACCACTAGCCATCCTCTGGGGGCACCGCATGCTGTGCAGGGTGCCGGGTGTAAGTTACTGGCCTGCCCTGCACAACACATGCAAATGGGGCTATAATGACATGCAAATGGCTCCAGCTGTGCCTTGCATACATTTTGGCCCCTTTTGCATACTGCCGGCTGAATATTGGGTATTTGCACGCAGTGCAACTCTGTTGCACTGGCGCAGTTCCCATTCCTGGAATTCAGCCCTGTCTGGGGGGTGTGCACCATTGCATCGTATTTGCGCAGTGCGCATTGCCTGATATATTCAGAGGAGTTGTGCCATTGCTCATCTCCTATGAATATATCCCTGTGTGTTATCAGCACAACAGTGTTGCACTGCACAACCCCTTGCGCATGTGCTGGGTCAACTCTGAATATCGGGGCCCAAGTGTACTTACTGTCACACCTATTGGCTCTCTT
Source organism: Neoceratodus forsteri (assembly GCA_016271365.2). Taxonomy (NCBI): domain Eukaryota; kingdom Metazoa; phylum Chordata; order Ceratodontiformes; family Ceratodontidae; genus Neoceratodus; species Neoceratodus forsteri. The sequence goes on from JADMNL010000031.1 coordinate 199,787,532, forward strand.
TCCTGTTGAAGCATATAAGCAGATTAGCACCACACTTCAGTTTCAAATGTCTGTGTAAACTTTATCACACTTTAATACACTTCTAAAAATTGCCACATCCCAGTGCAACAGTAGACATCAGTAGATATCACATAATCTGCAGTACTTCACCCTGTATCTTCATTCATCTTCAAAAGTGGTTGCACCCCGCTCCATATCTCCATAGAAGAAGTCGGCTAGCAGGCAGATTTACATCATTGTTCTTTGTGTTTAAATGTTGAAATGCTTGGCTAGAGCTTGACTAACACTGGCAGCCTGCAAATCATTGCCCAAAGTTTGTGATCACAGAAAAACAAACTATTTTCAAACTGGCAGTGCTGTCACCGCAGTACACTGTCACAGACACAGTGATTACCAGCACAGATAAGGGTGTTAGTTTTAGTAATCATGTTTTTGACAGAAAATGTGACAAAATAGCAATCAGTTTCAGTGACAGCCATAAATGACAGCGACTGCTGTGGGTGGAAAGAGTGCAAGAAAAAGTGAAGTGAAGATTCAGCTAGTAGTGGAACAAAGCAGAAGGAACTGCTTTTAACATAATTTAAATGAAACTATGTTTATTGTATATAAAACAAAATTATTTTAGTTTTGCTTTTGCATATTTTTTATAGTTGACCCATTTTAAAAGCACAGTAACACACTTTAAGGCATGTGTTGTGCTACTGTAAATCAATAAACTGGATGTTTAAGCACTCAGTTTACAATCTTGCTCCTCCCAGTGCATCCAGGGCATGCGTTTACTAAGCAGTAGGCATGGCATGGTGTGTGTTATTGATAATAATGTCATGCCTTGAGTAGTTGAAACACAAGGTCCTCGATGTGACATTATTACAGAATAACCACATCCCTAAGTGCCTTATTGTATTATGCAATGGCTCAATTATTAAGAAAATAAGGATTACAAAATAAACATTTCAAAATTGATTATTAAGTAGATTTTGCTGTGTAGGTACTGTATATGAATTAAAAAAGGGCAGTTTTGTCCAGTAGGTGGTGCTACTAGTCCGCTTGCTCTCCACAACTCTGTGTTATGGTTTCCCTCAACCCCATCTCACTGTTTCTGTGTTTCTCATGGAACAGTGTGAAGCAGTTGGGTGTGTAACAGGAGAAAGCATGGTGTTCTGTTTTGATAATGCAACTGTTGGTTTCTGAAGCCAGTCGATCTGTGGAACAAGCATGGTGCTCTTGATGTGTACATGCATCACCACGATCACAGTGTCAGTGGAGGAATGGATGTTGGAGCAGACTCAGCACACAGTAAACCTGTAATGGTTTCAGTGTTGATTGCAGCTGGTGATGGCTGGGACGTCTGTATGGATTGAACATGGAGGGTTCTGTATAGACTGTGCAGGGAGTGATTTCAGAATTGGTCATGTGGTCACTTCTGTGCCTGCCCTAGATCCAGTGATGCTATTGGCAGAACCTTCACTGGTTCCATGCCATGGCAGCCAATCAGATTGCTGAGGTTATCCTTGCCATTGTATAATTTAGCTTGACACAGGCCCTGCTGTGTGTTATTACTTACAAATATTATCTTTCCTCTAGTTCTGTCCTCTCCTCTGTGGTGAAATCAGTTTACCAGACTGGATTCCCCTCTTCCTGGCACAATGCTACAGTGTGCAGAGACACTGTACACTCTGACATGACCACTAACTTTGCATGCAGTGACCATGTAGCAACATAGGGTCTTCATCACTTTGATGTGGTTGTGGTAAGTCACCATACTAACACTGATATCATCTTGTGGGGCTGTACGGCTACCCAGGTTTACAGCTGGGAAAGCTGAAATAAGGGAGGACAAGCAAATGCATGCTGAAAATAGAAAATAGAGTTAGAATCAATGTTTCAACCGTAGGTCTTAAGTTCAGGACTATCTAAAAGAGAAAAAAGCAGTTATGTTGAGGTCCAGTACACTAAGGAGATTGAAGAGCAAGAAGGCGGGATTGCTCATTATCGCTCTTATTGCTTTAATCTGAGTAATATTGCAAATGTCCTCCAGAGAGAATTTATTTGTCCAAACATTTTTTTAATTCGTCTTTTGTTTTGCTAACAACCACTTCTAATGGTAAGCGATTCCAAAGGTTGACCACGCTAAGGGTCTTTTCATTGTGTTAAAAGGCCTACCAATAATTTGCAGTGGGTGCCCCCTAGTGTCCATCAAATTGCTTTAGAAATGAATCCCTAGTTTGGACATAAGGTACGGGTCATTAACATGCCAAACAAGAGAAGTAAATCTCCCCTGTGTCTCCTTGTCTCAAGTGACATGAGATTCAATAACTCCACCCGATTTTCATAGGGCCTATTTTTTAAACCAGAAATATATTTAGTACCTTTCCTCTGTACCCTTTCAAGCAATTTGCAATCAGAGTTTTGAAAGGCACCACAACTGAGTGGCATACTCCAGGTGGGGCCTAACGTATGCTCAGAACAGTGGCATCAACACTTTAGCATTGTTTGATGTCATGTTACAATTTATGGATGATATAATTCTATTAGTTTTATTAATTGTGTCATTAACCTGTTCTGTGCTGCCTAAATCATCTGAGATATATATATATATATATATATATATTTAGCTAAATCTTTTTCATTGCTGGTAGTACAGAAGGTTTTGTTACCTAACACATAAGATGCATTGAGGTTATGTTTACCTAGATGCCTATTGCACTTACCTGTATGCAGCCTCATGCCCCGTGCTTACCAGCCTGATATTTTATCAAGGCCTCTTTGAAGATCTTGGGTCTGTTGAGCTGTTTTACACGGGCTGCCGATTTTAACATCACCTGCACTCTTTACAGAAAAGTTTAAAGTATCCTTGGTCAGGTCAGAAATAAATATCTGAAAAAGGGAAGGGCCCAAAACAGAGCCCTGTGGCACTCCACTCGTGACTCTACATGTATCAGATAAGTGCATGATGAAGCTCCTGTTTCTTACAGGCCCCACATCATTGACTAGGTTCCTTTCTGAACCATGGATTGTGCTCTGCATTTCAAGACAATTACAAGAAATGTGATAAAAATCAGTTTGAATCAGTTGAATTTCCATTACCATTGGGGAAGGAAATGGGGGAACGGGGCAGCAAGATGACTGCAATGCTGTCCCGCTCCTTGCTGCACTCCTAGCAGTGTTTTAGTTTTTGATAATTTATTTTGCTTAATTTTATTTCTAAATGGTTTGAAACAGTTCAGATGAATGAAACTCAGTCCAAAATTTTGTAGAGATGCTTTCATGATGATAACTCATTCTGTTGGTCCTCCTGTGTTGGCCTGAGCATTTGGTCAGCATTTTGGTGTTTCGCCTGTGTATGTTTTGGCGCACTGATATGCACGTCTCACCTGTTCTGGGTTGGAGTCTTCCCATAGGTATCAGTGACTTTGCCCACTGGGGTATAGTGGACTGAAGTTGGAGAAGAGTCGGCTGGACTTTGAATATCTCTGAAAAAAGGGGGGGGGTTCTAGCCATGATGGCCTGTTGGACATGGAGTGAGAAGACTGTGGGAGCAAAATGAGTGCTGAAAGGCTTGTAAAATGCCTTGAAAAGGCATACCATCTTTGCCTAGGGCTTGGGGGTCCTTTGTAAATGAATATCAAGTTTATGGCTCTTAGAGGAGCTCTTTGTTTTATTTTTCCCCTAGGTACTTGTGACTTAAAACTGACTCGGTAATAGATGGAGCCCAATCAAAAGATTTGACTAAATGGCATATGAACAGACACGGAGAAACAGAGGTCTGCAATGAGGTTTTATACATGGTGGACTCCCAGTCTGAAACAGAAGCTTTTGTTTGCATTTTTTTTTTCTGCTAGGTTGTAAGGATGCTATGTTAGTGACTGGTAACTGTTTACTTTAAGATTATTTCACAGAACATTTATTGAAAGGAGCCCATCAAGAATTGTTAGTTTCAGCATTTTTCAGCATTATTGATTACTGGAGAGTTTATGCTACTGAAATATTTGAGTCAGCAATGTTCAGTGACTACCCTTAGAGGGTTCTAGCCGTTAGTGATATTATTTTATGATCACGATTGATGGGGACTCTGGCTGAGGAGCCTGAATACATTTATTAATCACCACGTTTTCTGCTGAAGTCTAAGTCTGAAGTCTGCTGAAGTGTATAGCCAAAGGATAGGGTCTAAGCACATGCAAACCCATAAAAAAGGATGCTTTATCTCTTTTCACTAAAAAGACTTCATTTTAATGCATAAAAAGCATACAAAAACACCAGATCCCATCTAACATGTTTTGGGCATAAGCCCTTTATCAAAGACTTGGGAAAAAACTTCACATCACACTTTATACATACATCATTTGAAACAGGTGTATACCACCACCCAATAGTGAAAACTAATCAATTAAAAAGACTGCCTTCTTTTCATTTAACTTCATCAGTGCACGATTACATTTATAGCTGAAAACAGTCATGATGTTAAAGAAGACATAAATTTAAAAAGCAATTTTTATTTCAATGGGACAAACTTCAATTCTCTATAAATATCCAGACTTATTTATATCCATAAGAGACCATGCAGATTCCAATGAATACCAAATTTTTTTGGAAATTTATCAAAGAGAACAAAAGGGAAGAGGGAGGAGGGGAGGGGAAAGAAAGAAGGAAATTTAGAAAAGGAAGAAAATTAAGACTTCAACAAAATCATAATTTATCTATGTTTTTTATATTGTTTTTTCTTAAGATATGGTCGAATATCCAAATGGGTATTAAGATCTGGAAAAAACAGTATTTTTAAGTTTCAAAATCCAGAAGTTTTCTCTGATCAATATAAGATTTTCACAGCCACCCCCTCTAGGATTTATATGTACTTTATCAATGGCTGTGAATTTAAAAGTATGCTGTGCATGGTCAAGGCTTTTACATACATGCTGTGCCGTAGCATAAGTGAGTTCCATTTTATTGATGGCTCTCAAGGGTTCCCCCACTCTTTCCTTAAATTTTCATTTTGTTTTTCTCACGTAACAAGCTTGGCATGTACAGGTTGCTAAATATATCACCCCTCAGTGTTACAAGACGTAAACTGTAAATTGAGAAAACGTTTGGATTTTGAAACTTAAAAGTACTGTTTTTCCAGGTCTTAATACCCATTTGAAAATTCGACCATATCTTAAGAAAAAACAATATAAAAAACATAGATAAATTATGATTTTGTTGATGTCTTAATTTTCTTCCTTTTCTAAATTTCCTTCTTTCTTTCCCTCTCCCCTTCCCCCCTTCCCTTTTGTCCTCTTTTAATAAATTTCCAAAACATTTTGGCACTCATTGGAATCTGCAAGGTATCTTATGGATATAAATAAGTCTGGATAGTTATAGAGAATTGAAGTTTGTCCCATTCAAATAAAAATCATTTTTTAAATTTATGTCTTCTTTAATATCATGACTGTTTTCAGCTATAAATGTAATTGTGCACTGATGAACTTAAATGAAAAGAAGGCAGTCTTTTTAATTGATTAGTTTTCACTATTGGGTGGTGGTATACACCTGTTTCAAATGATGTGTATAAAAGTGTGATGTGAAGTTTTTTCCTAGTCTTTGATAAAGGGCTTATGCCCAAAACATGTTAGATGGGATCTAGTGTTTTGTATGCTTTTTATACATTAAAATGAAGTCTTTTTAAGTGAAAAGAGATGAAGCGTCCTTTTTTATGAGTTTGCGTGTGCTTGGAACCTGTACTCTGGATATTTAGTTAGTTCCTTAAGCACCGCTTTTCCTTGTGCGCACTCTTTTGGTATTTTGTATAGCCAAAGGACTTCTTTTTGGAGCAGTGTCTGCTAATTTGCCCAATATTTACATCTTTTCTTTTCTTTTTTATACAGTATAAAATGATGTAATACAATTTATACTGATGTAGTTTAAATGTGTATTGTGTGTTTGCTTTTGTAAGTTGCTTAAAAGTTTTTATATATTATGGAAAGGCACTTTACAGGTTATAACCAACTTTTAGTAAGCGGCTACTACTAGCCTTATAGTAATGGTCCTGGATATACATCTTGAGTTGGCTATTTATTTTCTAGTAAATAGCTATCATTAGCCAATAGTGTAGAGGCATAACTGAACTGAGTTACAGTGCTAGGATTGAACCCATGAATGGTGTGAGAAAGAGAAATGACCCAGTATTTGACTGTGGGTTAAGCCCCCTGACCTGGTGGTAGCTAATACAGTATGGGCCAGTAGATAGCGCTCGACCCAGGGACCCACGTAAGGGGAATATGGGGCAGTATGCACTGCAAGGTATTTTCACTGGGACCCAGGGATGAGGCTAACTGGTGGTACAAGTTGTTTCAACCCAGATAATGGGGCAAAGACCTGCTGAAAGACACAAGGGACAGAGTAGGTTTTCTTTACCTAAAGGTGTTTAATCTATGACCAGATTCTTATGATTCAGATTTGCCCCCTGTTTGGTTTATTGTGGGTCTACTGAAAAAGTAATATTCTAGCCAGAGTATAGGGCAGTCCTCTTGGACTTGCAATGCCCAGGGAAATTATCCTGAGTGGGCTAATCGTTTCTACAGTAAGTAGCCATTGCTAGCCTAATAGGTTAGCGGCATCATTGAGTCAAGATACAGTGCTTAGGACTGAATCCATAAATGGTGAGAGAAAATAGAAATGACCCAGTATTGGACTGTGGGTTAAGTCCCCTAATCAGGTAGTAGCAAACATAGTACAGGCCGATAGAAATCACCTGACCCAGAGACCCACATAAGAGGAATACAGGGCAGTAAGCACTGTTGGGTATTTCTGCTGGGAACCAGGGATAGAGCTAACTGGTGGTACAAGTTGGCTCAACCCAGATAATGAGGCAAAGACCTGCTGAAAGATACAAGGGACAGAGTAGGTTTTCTTTAACTAATGGTGTTTAATCTATGGCCAGATTCTCATGATTCAAATGTGTCCCCTGTTTGGTTTATTGTGGGCCTACTGAAAAAGAGATATTCAAGCCAGAGTGCAGGGTAGTCCTGTGGAAGAGCCAGTTAAGAATTTTTTCTTTTTACAAATTTCTGTAATTTGTTGATATAGGCCTTTATTTTGATGAAATTCAGTGAAGGCAAATAAAGTAAAAGGGGAAGTAGGAGTATAATAATAATTTATGAAAATTGAGATGTATCTGTTTGTATGACTTATTTTTGCATTATTTATAGAATAATGTAATTGGAAGAAGTTTTTTTTTTTATTTTTATGTGTTGGATTGTTGGAATGTATTGTGGCTGAAATATTGTAGAATAAATGTGGATGTAAAATTGTAAATGTTTTGTTATGTGTTACGTTGTAATGGTTTTCCAACCTATCAACAATAAATCTTGATGATGATGTATCAGATAAGTAGTCATTTATCATCACCCTCTGGGTTCTAACTGTCACAAGATTACCTACCCATTTAACAACGGACAGCTTGATGGCATAGTTCTTAAGTTTTTCTAATAAAGCCCAGTGAGGCATTAAATCAAATGCCTTGCTGAAATCAAGAAACACAACATCACATGCTATTTTCTTATCAAGCAAGTCACTTATGTTTTCATAGAAACAAATTAGAGTAGTAAGACAACATCAACCTTGCTTGACACCATGTTTCTTTGCATCTTTAGTGTTAATTTCAGGTATGGTTTCGTATTTTATATGATTTTCTAAAATCATACATACAGATGATGTTAGGTTGATAGGTCTATAGTTGCTCCATTCTTGTCTAGAACCTCTTTTATATTTAAGAACAACATGTGCAGTTTTCAATCCACAGGCATAAAACTGTTATACTATCTGGGCCAGGTGTTATTTTTCCCTTTTGTTTGTGCAATTTTTTTCTTTTTTGGTCCAGCGTAAATGAGACATATATATTGTTTAGATGGTCTAAACATGTAGTAATATTTTATTCTGGGCCATATTTCTTGCAGAAGTATTTATTGAACAAATTAGCGATTTTCAATGGTTATGAATCACATAGCCATTGTATAAAATGGGTTCAACTTGACTTTTGTTTTTTTTTAAAGAGTTTACGTAGGCCTAAAACGACTTACTGTTTTCTTTATTAGCATTAACTGCTGAACTATATTCATAACTCTTTTTGCCCACCTACTCTCCCTTTTACCTTTTTTTCTGTATAGATACATATGTATCCTAAGATGTATTCATTTTTTGGAGGAGGTAGTCATGATATTTGTCATTCTTTTTATTTATTATCCTTTTTATTTTTTATTCATCCATTTAGGGTATTTTCTTATTGGTTGAATATTTAAGTTTTATTGGAATATATTTATTGCTTAGAGATAGTATAGTGCTTTTTATAAACTCTGAAGCATCACTCACCGATCTATTCTGTAGTTTCTTATTCCAGTTAATGCTACTAAATGATTGCTTGATTTATTTTGATGTTAGCTTTGCCATACAGAAATATCTTGGTCTTACCATTATATATAGTGACGTCCTGTAGTAGTTAAATTCAATGGTATTATGGTCACCACTGCTCAATTAGGAATTAATAGTATATTTATTAATAAACAAGCTATTTGTGTACAATACTAGATCAACAATTTTATCACCTCAGGTGGGCAGTTATACATGTTATTTCAAAGGTAAGTGCTTGCAACTTAATAGAAATTTTCTACCACTGGAACTGGGTTGCACTATCCTTAAAGAAAGGATAGTGCAACACCTGGAATCTATAGGAGCACAGGATCCAAGACAGCATGGGTTTATAACTTCTATGTTTCTATGGGACATGGAGCTGTGTAATTAAGCCAGTAACTTCACCCATATTAAAATCTTCCATGATGATAACATCACCCAATTCCCCAGCATTTTCTGTTTCTGGCAGGATTGCATTATAGGTGTCATTTGGGCAATCTTGGGTGGGGGGACAATAACAAACTCCAGAATCAAAGAATATGCCTGATCCTAAATGAGTTTAGTCAATATTGGTTCTATATTCAAGGTGTGTTTTTAACATTATCAGTTACAGTGACTAAATTCATTTCATAATTGATTACCAGTGCAACACCACCACCTTTTCTGGATACACAGTTGCATCTATACACGTCATGCCCAAACATCTTGAAATCCCATGATGCTTTGTCATCCCACCATGTTTCAGTGATTGCTGTAATTGCAATATACTGCTGTGCAGTACACACTTTTAGTTCATCTGCTTTATTGGTTAAACATCTAACATTCAGTAACATGAAATTCAGCTCCCCATATTTCTGTTTTGTGTGCTTAGTTTTTTGTTTGAATTGGTCTGACACAGTAGATGAAAGACTATATTTTTCCCCCCAAATTAATTAGTTTAAATTGAATTCAGTGAAACAATATTTAAAGTTTACTACTAGGACTTTTGCCCCCAATTTATTTAAGCGAAGTTCTTCCCTTGAAAACAGTTCCCTTTTCTGTGCAAAGCTATACCAGTTTTGAGCCAAACTAATGTCTTTATTTTTGCACCAATTGGGCAATCTGCTATTTATCCTGAGTATTGTTTTGTTCTTTTCTGGGTGTGTTCTAGGGATGGACAAAATCTCAGAAATAGCTACCTTAAGCCCTTTGTATTTTAATTTCATCCTCAGATTCAAAAGGTCAGAACAGATGTCATTTTCATGAATCTTCCCCATGTCATTGGTACCTATGTGCAAAATAATAGATGAGTTTGGGGAGTGGGTGTAGGTTATCAAAACTTCTGTCAATATCTCAATTTTGGCTCCAGGCAGACAAGTAACAGCAGTATTTAGCTTGTCTTTTCTGCAAACATATCCATTTGTATGTTTCATCATGGAATCACCAATCACTATTTTTTTAATCAAGGGTCTGAGTTTTGGGGTTTACATTCTGCCCTTCAGTAATGTTACCTAGTCTAGTTACAAATGCTGCAGCAGTACCTTCAGGCACAGTTTCAGTTTCTAGGGCTGTGTATCTATTCTGAGTACTGATAAGATTTTTCTGGGCTCTTAAGGTTCTTTTGCATTTTATGTGATTTCGATCGGTGACCTTACTCCACCCATCTGTTCTATCCTCAGAAATTGTTTTGGCTTTATGTTCAGCAGAAGTAGAACTGGTATAATGATCCTCATTCTCCTGAGACTGTTTTATCTTGTGAAGCAGTTCTAAAAGCTAGAGTTTCATTATCAATGCATTTATCGAACCTCTCTGATTTGTTAATTTCAATTATGTTCTTAAGTTCAGTTTTTAAGATATTGGCATCTAGCTGCAGTGCATTTAATTTACTACATTTGCTGTATCTAGTGGATAGACTAATATCCATGCTAAACATATTACAACTAGTATATTTTTTCAGAGCACCTTGTTTTAAGAGCAGCTACCTAGAAACATAGAATTTGATGGCAGATAAGGACCGCTTGGCCCACCTAGTCTGCCCATTTCCCTACCTAACAGCTAAGCTGCAGATCCTAGTTAACCAACGGCCTACTTCCTCCTACCCCCCACTAGAATTGCTTTATGTCTGTCCCATGCATTCTTGAATTCCCCCACTGTTTTTGACCCTACAACCTTCTCAGAAAGGTGGTTCCATGCATCTACAACCCTCTCTGTGAAGAAATGTTTCCTCATATTACCTCTGAGCCGTCCCCCTCTATGTTCAACTTGTGCCCCCTTGTTCTTGCACATCTCTTTTTCTGAAAGATGCTACCCACTTGGACTTTGTTGATTCCCTTGAGGTATTTGAAAGTTTCTATCATGTCCCCTCTGTCCCTCCTTTCCTTGAGGCTATACATCTTAAGCTCCTTAAGTCTTTTTCATATGTCTTCTGGTGCAGACCCTGCACCATTTGATTGCTCCCTCCTCTGGACAGCCTCCACCCTGTCTATGTCTTTGTGAAGATGGGGTCTCCAGAACTGTAGACAGTACTCCAGATGTGGTCTTACCAACTGTCTGTACAGAGGGCCAACAACTTCCTGTTTTCTACTGGTGATGCCTCTCCCTATGCATCCCAGTATCCCCCCAGCCCTCCTTACTGCATTTTCACATTGCTGGCCCATCTTTAGGTCATCTGATATGACTACCCCCAAGTCCCTTTCCATTTTTGTAGTTGTCAGTATCTCACCCCCCACTGTGTACTCTTCCCTTGGGTTTTTGTTTCCCAGGTGCATTACTTTGCACTTCTTTGCGTTGAATCTAAGCTGCCATACATTTGACCATTCCTCCAACCTTGCCAAGTCTCTTTTCATCCTTTCCATCCCACCTTGCATATCAACCCTGTTGCAGATCTTTGTGTCATCTGCAAAGAGCCATACTTTCCCTTCCAGTCCCTCTGCAATGTCGTTTATAAAGATATTAAAAAGGACTGGCCCCAGTACAGAACCTTGCAGTATTCCACTAGTAACCTCCCTTTCTTCACTGTGGACTCCATTTACTATTACCCGCTGTGTCCTGTTGTCCAGCCAGTGTTTTACCCATGCTACCACCCTGGGACCCACTCCCAGGCTGGCTCATTTGTTTATTAATCATTTGTGTGGGACTGTGTCAAATGCCTTGCTAAAGTCTAGGTAGGGCATGTCCACTGCCGCTCCCTGGTCTACTATTTTGGTCACCCAGTCAAATAAATCAATTAGATTTGCCTGACATGACCTTCCTGCTGTGAATCCATGCTGCCTTGGGTCCTGTGACCCACTGGCCTCTAGGTACTCAACAATTCTATCCTTCAGAAGTGATTGAATCATTTTCCCTACCACTGAGGTCAAACTGACAGGTCTATAGTTTCCTGCCTCTGTCTTGCTCCCATTTTTGTGAAGGGGAATCATATCTGCCCTTCTCCAGTCCTCAGGTACCACACCATCCTCTCATGATTTATTATAAAGGGTAGTCAGTGGTGTTACTAGTTCTTCCCTTAGTTCTTTTAGAATTCTGGGGTGAATCCCATCAGGCCTCATTGCTTTATCCACCTTCAGTTTTAAGAGTTCTTTCAGAACCCTTTCTTCTGTGAAAGGACTAATATCAACCCCCCTATCCAGAGTGCTTCTATTGACTGGATTAGGTATCTTCCCCTGCTTTTCCATTGTGAATACTGAGCAGAAGTATTCATTCAGTATCCCTGCTTTTCACTGTCGCTCTCTGCCCAACCACCTTCCTCTTTATTTAGTCTCAGTATCCCTGCCTTAGTCTTTCTTTGCTCCCTAATGTACCTATAAAAAGTTTTATCCCCTTTCTTAACTGAGTTGGCTATCTTTTCCTCGGTTTGGGCCTTTGCTATTCTGACTACCTTCCTCACTTCCTTCTGCTTTAACTGGTACAGTTCTCTGTTCTGCTCCTTCTGTGTTTCCTTATACTTCCTGAATGCTGTCTTTTTCTCTCTTACCTTCTCCGCAACTTCTTTTGAAAACCATAGTGGTTTTTTCTTTCGTTTTGATTTATTTGCTTCACGCAAAGGCTTGTTGCTTATGTGATGGCGGTTTTGATGTTTCCTCATTGTTGCTCCACCCCACCTTCTTGCCTGTTTGCTAGTGCTTTTCTGAGGCAGTCTCCCATTTTGACAAAATATAAGCCCTCCTGAAGTCCAGTACCTTCACTTTGTATGGCTTGACTCTACAGCCAAGTTTATCATAGACCACACTGCTTGGTGGTCACTTGTTCCCAGTTGGCTACCCACTTCAGGATTTGGAGATCCTCTCTCTGTCCCCATTTGAGAGCACCAGGTCCATGATTGCTCCCTCCTGAGTGGGTTCCAAAACTAGCTGTTTGAGGCATGCCCCCTGTAGGGCATCGAGAATGGCCCTGCTCTTGGATGTGGCTGCAGCAAAGGTGCTCCAGTTAACGTCTTGTATATTCAGGTCCCCCATCAGCAATATCTCCCCTTTGTCTGCCGTCCCAAGGATGCCTTCTATCATTTCCTTGTCCATTTCCTTCCCTTGAGATGGGGTCTGTATACAAGCCCTGTGCAGATTGTGGTACCATTTCTATTCTCCAGGGTGACCCACAGTGCCTCAGCACCAGAATTTCAGTTACTTACTCCGTATTAACAAACACAGGTGTGCTACAGCTACACTTACTTTAGAATGGCTAGCCAGCTAAATGGAGTGGCCTGTTCCACAGCTGATACACACAGACACACCTTGCTCCTGCCAGCATTGCCTCTGCTCATGCTTGCCTCCACTTGCTGAGGCTCTGCTTTTATGTATGCCCAACTGGAAGTGATGTCTGTGGGCACCTCCTGTTCCCTCATGGAATAACATTTTACAATCTGAGGTGCTACACAAGTAATTAGCCTTTCAAAAGGCAAATTAAGCATGCCTGAATGCACTGAGGGGCAGCTCAAGCTGCAGCTAGGCTACAGCAGCACAAAACCTTTGCCCCTCACTGTTGGAGAGGGACAAATGTCAGAAAGTTAATTCATTTTTGGATAGAGCACAAGGTAAAAGTCCCCCTTCCTCTCTCAGGGGAACTGCACTCCCAATAATGCTAACAATACCCTCCAGGCACAGAAACAGAATTTTTAGATAAACACAGCCTCCGCTCACTGAGGCTCTGCTTTTATGTGTGCCCGGTCAGAAGTGACGTCAGTGGGCACTTCCTGTTTTCTCATGGAATAAAACTTTACAATTTGAGGTGCTACACAAGTAATCAGCCTTTAAAAAGGCAAATTAAGCGTGCCTGAGTGCACTAGGGGGCAGCTCAAGCTGAAACCAGGCTATAGCAGCACAGAATTTTCACCTGTCATGCTCAGGGGGGTCCAAGGTCAGGAAGAAAATCTATTTTTAGATAGAGCACAAAGTAAACGTCCCCCTCTTTATCTCAGAGGAACTGCACTCCCAATAATGCTAATAGTACCCTTGAGGCACAGAAAGAAAATTTGTAGATAAAGAACATACATCTACAGCATGGTTGAGCTTTATTTGTTATGTTCTTTATCTAACCATAGAGTTCCTTCAAACTGCTGCCACTATTCATATGATGTGCATAGCTCAATTGCATTAAGTATTGTAATATCAAAGCTGGCTCAGTGACGTGAAGGGCTGAGTTGCTGGGCACCTTACTTCCCTGCCATGCTGTTGACCTGGGGTTGTGAATGGACTCAGGTTTCTTGGGGGCCAGCCGGGGAGAGGAAGGATTGATCATCCCTAGGACAGCTCTCCTTCCTCAGCGGAGGGGGCAGTGTGGTACGCTGCTTGACTGCCATCCAGTGGTGACTAGGTGGCAGCACATGCGACACCATGACGAAGGTAAGGGGAACCCTCATTCAGCATGCCAGGGGCATCTCCACAAAGGCAGAACTCACACATCACACCCATTGCACATCCATGGGCCCCAGGGTGAAAACCTTTCCTTTCCGCCCGCTCCCAACGAGTCAAAATTGGTGGGACTCTTTCTGACCCTCGCCCAATCCACTCTGGGGTTCCACAGGGCTCCATCCTGGGGCCCCTTCTCTTCTCGCTTTACCTTAACACCCTGCCCAGTGCTTGCCCTGGGAATATTCTGCTGTACGCAGACGGTACCGTCCTCTTTGCCACTGACCGTAACCTCACCTCCCTCCAGGTTTCCCTACAAAGGGCCTATGTGGCGCTGAAGCTTGGCTTAAAGAGCATAGATTGGTCATAAATCTTAAAAAATCTAAAACCATGCTCTTCACCCATCCTCAAAATAAATCATTGAACACCCCTCTCCATATCCTTTCCGGCTCTAAACTACAACTGGAACAAGTCCAATCCTATAAGTACTTAGGGATCCAATTTGACTCAGCCCTCTCCTACCATACCCACATCGATGCACTCGCTTCTGCTACCAATATCCGACTTGGTATCCTGTACCGCCACAAAAACTGTCTCTGGCGCTCCGGCTGGCGGTTGCTTCCTCCATACTCTCCCGCGGTGGACTATGGGCCTACCTATCTATGGGACTGCCAACATGACAGCCCTCAACAAAATCCACCTCCTCCTAAATAAGGCTTGCAGGCTAATCACTGGGGCCCCTAAAGCTCACTCCATACCTGCCAACTCTATAATCTTGCGGCAATGCTTGACCTCGGCAGGCGCCTGTTATATCAAGCGTGCCTCATTTCAAAAAAACCTTACTAGGACTTTCTCCCCACGGGCTGACTTCCACCCTCCTCCCAGCACAGCCCCTTGTCAGCACCCAGACCTCCAGCAAAGTCACCTTCCTGGTCCCTCGTGCCAGGACTTCACTTGGACAGAGATCTTTCTGCCACAGAGCTCCCGCTTGGTACAACTCTCTTCCTCGGGCCATCACTGATACCACCACCATCTCTACCTTCAAAAATGCCCTCAAAAGTGAGCTATTCAGCAGGCACTGCTGCTCCTGTGCCTAACGGATGCTCTAACCCCCCACTCTTCTCTGACAATGCCCTCTGGGCTGCTCCGTCCCCTCGCTTCCTTATTTCCTATTCAACTTCTCTATTCCCATGCTTCCATCTACCGACTGTATCATAACTGACTGGAACAAACCACGTTGCACTCCTATGCTCCCCATACTTATCTTAGTTCTACCCAGCCCTTTTCGGTTCGTTCCCCCGTCTTTTGTACTACTTCTGTTCCAGGCACTACACTTTGTGTAATCAGATATCAAGTCACCTGTGTGACTGCTCTATCGAGTTACCTGTACTGCGACTGTCTCATGCAGTACGTTCCCTGTAATCTGGCACAGTAGACCTGTTTGGCTGTATTCACACCCACATGACATACCGTTATGCTGCTAAATACCTTGTATTCTTCAATTGTCAATTATACCATATTTTGCTCTGTACCACACTACCAATGTTGCTGTTACCTTGTGCCATTAATGCGTGTCTGTTTTTATTAATCATGCGCTGCTCTGTATGTACCCTCTTTCTGTATTACCTGTATTTTCTGTTTTATCTGTATTATTCTGTATTTCCTACCATTGTTGACAGGTACCTTTGGAAATGAGCCTCTGGCTCAAGGTTGTAAACTGATTGCATTATAAATAAAAAAGGAGAAAAAACACCCAGGCAGCAGGATGATGCCTGACCCTCCACAGGTCCCGCACCAATGACTGGGCACCACCACAGTCCTGTGGCAGAGGACTATGGAACAAGGCATGTCCTGGGGAAGGTGGGTGATGGGGCTTTGGGGAATCAGAAGGGACTGAGAGGAGATCAGGAGATAAAATGCTTATAAAAAAGTATTGTGACATCAGATAAACCCTTTCCTCACCAAAGGAATAGCCTTTCTAAACTCTGTATGTATCTCTAGCTTCTGAATTACATTGTCACTGCACCTATATTCAAGTACCAGTAAGACTGCTGTGCAGTTTAATGAGCACCTTGCACTCTACAAAGACTTTGAGAGACATAGTATTTACACGAAATATAGCTTACAGTGTCACTATGTTCCATTTTCCCCAGGCAAAACTGGATACTTACACTTTAGAGTTCACCTGCTCCTGACACTCATTCAAATACTGAAGTCATAATCTTCACTTTGTGATTACACCATGTTATGTCACAAGCAAAAACTGGGCCTTCAATTGAGGAATAAACAGCAGTACTCCTCTCTCTCAACCCTTCCCTCCACTGTGTCTTTTTTTCGTCCATGTTCCCAAATTTCTACCTCCACACTCCTCCGCTCACAAAGCGGCCTATATATTAATGCACAGGAACCATGTCCATAAGCACTGTAGTGGCAGTGCATAGCTAGGAATCGCACATGCATAGAGATGTGCACGCAATGCATGAACACGCATGCAGGACAGGCAGCGGCAGGGGCATGGTTTATAGATGTATACAGGGCCATGTGGAGCAGGCAGCTGGTGGGTCTCCTGAATTTGGTCACACCTCTTGACTTGGCCATATGTGGGCAACCTCTCAACCCTGCACCAAAATACAGAATTGAATACTTCTATGGAGAATGGGACAAATGTACAGAAGAAGGCATAGAAAGGATGTCCCCTTAGGTAACCAAAGCACAACCTGGGCCTGATGGCACTGACTGTGGCCATGCTGGGACACATGTCCCCAGGTGCCAGAAATGTTCCACAGACTTTACTGGTTGACAGGTGGCCACCATGGTCTCTGACATTCGGGAGCACTATGCCATCCTGTATGGGGCAGAGTCCCTGATGGTGCCATCTAAGACAAAGGCCAAGCTTTAGCTTGATATACAGGCAGCCATCAATGTGGCAGGGCCTGAGACACGCACACTAGTGGCCATCAAACACCAGTGGTGGGACATGCGATCAGCTGTCAAGTGGAAGCTGGCAACAGTCAAATGCCAACAGATCAGCATGGGTGGAGGAATGCCCACACAGGAGTACAGCCTGACCCCCATAGAGATGATGGTAGTGGATACTCTCACTGAGGTTTCCCTTCATGGGGAAAAGGAATGCATGGACATCCTGCCAGGTATGAACTACAGTGCAGGAAGGGGGTTATCAGGGACACCATGGACATGCTAATCTCCCTGTGTTGCCCCCTACAGACCCAGGGATGGGGCATACCCTTGAAGAGAAGCATGCAGCTCCTGCCAAGAGCGCCATGTGTCAAGAATCACAAACAGGCAGCTGGGGACAGGAGGACTGCACAGGTAGGTGTTACCCTAGCTGTCCCGCAACACACACCTAGGTGCCCACAGCAGTGTCACAGCCCATAACACCCATCTATTCCCTCACCCCCCAGGTACATTGCAGGTGTCCATATGCACCACAAAGGAGAAGCAGGTGCCAGAGGTCATACCCTGTATGGATACAGTGGGGAAGACCCAGGTGAATGAGATGGGAATGAACACCTCCACCAGCAGCCAACTCCCAAACACCCCTCCTGCGGATACCATGCCACAGTCACACCCTGGGCAACAGCCCTGGGATATCCCACATACCACAGATAACACCGCCATCCAGCCACATGTTGTAGGGCCACTGACATGGCCTGCCAGCACCGTTGGCCACACATGAGACACAGGTGGCCTGAACAGCATCAGCAGCCCGTTACCAACAGGGGGGACAAGTGGGAACACATAACACAACAGCGACAGTGAGAACAAGGGCACATCAATCTGAACAACGTGCAGGATAGGGAGGGCAACCTCACAGGGTATACTACACGCATACTACCCCAAGGTACGGCAGCTGGAGCATGATCACCCCCAGGCACAGATGGAAAACATGGAGGCATTCAAGGAGCTGATGGTGGAGGTGAGGGGGACGCACCAGGGACAGAGAGGATAGCGGAATTGTTGGAGAGGCTGATGGAGCACATTGTTGCAGGGATGACCACGGCCACAATGATCATCACCAAGGCCCCCCCTCCAGGGTCCCTGGTGCACAACACACCTGCCATCCTCTGTGTCTCTGAGGAGCGGGAGGACAGCCAACTACAACCAGAGGCAGACACATATGCTGACAGGTGGGCAAGAGGCGGTGGAAAGGCAACAACAAACACCTGACATCTTGGCACACTGTCATCAAAACTAAAATGAATTGTACCTGCCTGCGCTAACGTGATAGTACCTCGCCCCCAGTTTTCCATTTACCTACCCCCTCTACATCTTTCAGCTATATACCACTTTTTCTTAACCCACTCCCTACCCCAATTACCTGATCATGGCTCCTCACTTTGCTGAAAGTTCCAATCTCTCTCCACCTCTTCAGACGACCACCTTTCCGGCTGATCCCCAACCCCTCTTATCTAATCAGTTTATCTGTTAATGTTTACTAATTTGATGTGTGTAAGTTCAGGTTTTACTATTACTGCCTGTGTATATGCGTCAATGTTTTTTTTTTCTCTGTAAACCTTGTATTTTTGTAATGTTTGTTCAACACTGACGTGGAAACTTTGAAAATGAGTCCTTGACTCAAAGGTATTAATCCCAAACTGAAATAAATAAAAATAAATAAATAATGGCTTGGGCAGCAGCAGGCAAGGAAAACTTGATGCCTGCAACACACAGCACCTGATACAGAGGGATACACAAGCACTTATCATACATATCACCTATACATAATCCCCCCACCACAGAAACCAGCAACACTATGACACCCCCATCCCTGCAGCACATACACCATGGCCACATAGGTCACCAGGCATGGATCTTATGCCCTGGCTGGCAGAATGGCACTCAGGGGTGTGTCCTCATCACTGTGCAATGCCATCATGCTAATCCCTAATGGCTGAATGACTGTTTCATGTGTCTATAGCATCCTGCCCATTTGGAGAGGGACTCTGCACCCTCCCTGGTGGGCCCCATCACAAGGGACAACCCTGTACGCCACATGGCATGGGTAGCTGATGCTACGCAACCATGCTGTGCAGCATGGCACATGAGGTGACTACTCTGCATGCCTTCCCGGGTGCAAGCATCATCAAGCCACCTGTCTAATCCAGGCACTGGAACGTCATCTTCAGCATCCCTATTGTCCTTTCAATAACAGACCGTGTCTTTCTGTGGGCTTTGTTGTATGCCCTTCCTCAACATCATGTGCCTCCAGGGTGGGTGTCATTAGGTATGGCTGTAGTGGACATCTCCTGTCACTTATGCAGTGGAAGAACAATGGGATTATGGGATTAGTACAGCACAGGGTCTGTGCATACTCATCTGTGCTCCCTGTGTGGTATATGTATATCCCGTATCAGCCATCTGTCCCTGGTACCATCTGCACCAAAGTGGGCACTGAGCCTTGACTTTCAAAGATGTAGGAGTTATGACAGGATCCAGGGTATTTGCCATACACATTAGTGATAATACTTGCTGCATAACAAACTATGTGGCAGTTTATGGTGTGGTAGCCCTTGTGGTTCTGGTAGGTGTCCTCCTCTTGATGGAGACATGATCACCACATGTATGCAGTCTATGGCCCCACGCATATTAAGCATGACATGCATGGCACAGAATGCTTCCTTTGTGGACCCTATGTCGACCCCTGCTGTGGGGAATGATATGTGCTCATGCACATGCAGGACCAGGGCATTGGTGACCTGGTACAGTGCCCTGCACATGAATGACTCGCTGACAACTTTAGCATCCCCCACCATGCTCTAGAATAACCGAGTCG
This sequence comes from Neoceratodus forsteri, assembly GCA_016271365.2. Lineage (NCBI taxonomy): Eukaryota > Metazoa > Chordata > Ceratodontiformes > Ceratodontidae > Neoceratodus > Neoceratodus forsteri. The sequence goes on from JADMNL010000031.1 coordinate 199,807,527, forward strand.
CATAGTACGCCAGTGAACATACCACCTTCATCGCCACAGACATCATTCATGGCCACTGTGTTCTTGGGGCCACATGGGGCCACATCATGTCACACAGCCTGCAATCATGGCATGGTCCAGATGGAAGTGCTGACACAGACGTGTGTCCTGCAGGGCATTGGCATTCAACCAGGGAGAGAGGCAGAGGCCAGAACAGTGACACTGCCTGGTGAAGGGTTGTGTGGAAGCATTCTATAACAAAGGATTATTTTATATGGGCTCCACCCTGGGCAGTATCACTCACTCACTCACTCACTGCAGCCATCTGTGCTTTCCTCTTCACACTCAGCCTTCATCATGTCAGTTTCCTGCACTGATCCCCTACATAATGGATCAGGGGACCAGCTCATGGATTTAGGTGGAGGGAGTGTGTTGAAGATAGGGGACACATACAGCTGTGCCCTCACATGTATTATAATCATACATTTAATTTTTTTAATGGGGGGAGCTTTGAAAGGCCAGAGGCATGGCCCTCAATGTACTGCTCCCCTCACATAAACTAGAGTTAGTTGGAAGCTGGAGCTGTACTCCCTGATACCACCTGGAAATATGTTTTTGGACTGGGAAGAGCTTTGATGTGCAGGGAGCAGGGCTCCAATCATGCTGCTGGCTCCCTTATAAAACTACTGGACCACTGGATGGAAGGGTTGGAGGATGGGGGTGCACAGCTGTGCTCAACTGAAGATGTGCCACATATTTTGCTGTAGCCCATCGAATGATACAGATGAGAGGATCTGGGTCAGACAAAGACCCTGTAAACAATAAATGATAGGGGGACAGTGGCAAAAGGGTGTCTGGGTGGTGGTGGTGGTTGGCTCAGAGGGGAAGGAGGAGGAGAGAGTTTTATATTTTAGCTACCCAGGACATCACAGTTGAAAAAAACATAATTTTATTGGGGGTGGGCTGCTTTTATCAATTTTACAGCTAGGTTGGAGACTGATTTACTAAGGGGTTAACTAACTTAGGTCATGTTGCAAAGAGTAATTGACTCTTGTGGGATTTGGAGTCTGTCCCCCAGCTCACAAGTCAGTGCTCTACACAAGATCAAACTTTCAGTAGCAGTTTTGGTAGTTTTTATCATATGGCTGTATGGCTCGAGTTGCCACATGCACCTCAACATCTTGCACCGGTGTAGACAACCTCCATCCTGTCCACCACTCACCCACCACTGGTGCCAGTGGATATTGGTATGGTGCAAGGCCTGTGGTGCTGGTTACCTTTTCTCTGATGGCCCAGTGCACCTACATTCCCCGATTTCTCCCTTGCCTCCCCACCTCCCATAGCATAGACTATATCAATGATTGGCTTACATATGCGTGCAGCATCCTTCATCAAGTTCCCTTGCCCTCCCACAGGTGTCGCTCTGCTGCCAAAACTCACTGCTGGTCCTCTCTGTGAGAGACACTCTGCCATGCTGCCTCTGATCCAGCCACAGTCAGCTTCCTGATGTGGTTCCACATGTCTGACCCTGAACCTGAGTCATGAGCAGGACAGTGTAATGCGTCATCAGGGCACTGACAAACTGCCCGATTTTAAAGAAATCAGGGGGTGGATGGGCCTCTAATAGCTCCCAGGAGAACATGGAGGCCCATCCGGTGCCAAAGCCTTCAGCCAGAGAGGGAAGATGCCAGTCCTCACTACCCACAGTCCTTCTTAGAACTGGAAAAGCAGATCAACACCCCTAGTTGCCCTGTTGATGTTTGTATAAGATCAAGTTTGAAGTGGAAACCTCTCTAGTATTGGCTTGTATTGTTTGTACTGGGCATATAGTTTGCGTTGGAAATTGGAATTGTAGTGACAGGAGGGTACATTTTAGCAGCTGGCCCCTAGATGAAGTGCTTGCATTGGGCAAAGTGCTGCAGTAATGAGTCTGTACCTCTGTGCATAAAGGTTTTGTGCAATGCAGCACTGTCTTTCTTCATTTTTTTTTTAAAGTCCTTAGTGGTTGTGTTTGTATTGCAGAGTGGAAAAATGGTGGCTCCAGTAGTGCTAGTGACCTGTTTGTAAGTGTACAGCTTTATGATGTTTATCTCAGATGTGGAATTATCCGGCATGTGTGCATGTACAGTATATGTGTGCATGTGCAGTATATGTGTGTGCATGTACAGTATATGTGTGTGCATGTGCAGTATATTGTGTGCATGTACAGTATATGTGTGTGCGTGTGCAGTATACGTGTGTGCATGTACAGTATATGTGTGTGCGTGCAGTATGTGTGTGCATGTGCAGTATATGTGTGTGCATGTACAGTATATGTGTGTGCATGTACAGTATCGTGTGTGCATGTACAGTATATGTGTGTGCATGTGCATGTGGTATGGAGGGTGATATGAGCTACTTTGCCTCCCTCAGTCTTCACAGCATCATACCTGGTCTTCAGCTACTCTGTTTTCTATAAAATAAACAAATTTCAACCTCTTGTCCTTTATTAAGAAATTGTTTATAAGTGTAATATTTTATGGTTTATTCTGATTATGAGAAAATAAAACTTTGTGGGGAGAGGAGACAAAATGATTTTTCTTTCTCCTGTTGGTACTGCACATATCTGTGTCATACTGTGCAAGGCCGCAGACCCAAACAGGGTCTGACAATGTTAACAGATCTCTGTAGCAAGCATGCCTGTCTCCCCTTCATTAAAGGGCTGTGGCTATGGCCTCTAAACACCAGACAGCAAGGGGAATGCCATCTACCCTGCCACTGTCTGTCAGAACAATCAACTGGAGCTGGAAGCACTAGTTTTGGGTTGTCCAGACATGCACGGGTACAGTGTTGTGCTCTGTTTGTGTGGCCACAAATCCCATATTCACTACAGACATTCCCTTGCTGTGGCTGTGTAGGGAATTCCACCTTCTCAGATAAATAGGGTAAAAGGGCACTCAGTAGGCTTATCGAACACTCAGCAGGTATAATCTCTCGCCACTTAATGCCAATGTGCATATCCCTATGTACACACTGGCCCATCCCATCACCATCGTGAATATGGCGAATTGTGCTGGTGATAAGCAACACATAGCTGTGCACAACATTTACACAGCATTTACACAACATTTACACAGCATTTACACAACATTTACACAGCATTTTCTCATGAAACAGACATAGAATTTGACAGCAGAAAAGGACTGTTTGGCTCACCCACTCTGCCCAGATGTTCCCTGCCTTTTTTTTCCATTAAAAATTTCATCAGTTTAGTATTAACAGGTTTACAATAGATAACAAAAAAAGTATTTGGATCAGCTTCAGATAATACCAAAATATATAGGTGCAGCTGACACTGTAACGATTAAGTAAGATTTGTTCAACTCTTTAAAGAACTAAAGCATCTTAAATACATAACTAAGTTTTGTTTCAAGATAAAGTACTATTAAGTGATGAAGAATGCTCAGTGCTAAATAAGAAGTAAGTAACCAGTAAATGTACAGTTCCCTTAGAATTCAAGCAGAGTGAAAATACTTTCACATAAATATGTTTCTTAACATCTAGCTTTTTATATCAGGTTTTCCTAAGAAAGAAATGAAGGGGAGCTATGTTGCTTCAAAGATTGCATTCTTCCCCAGATTTGACAAAGCTATTCTCTCAGTATTAGCCACTTGACTCATATTGTTGCACCAGTTCATGAGAGTTAGAGCCCCTTGGGATTTCCAATTGGACAGAAAGAGTCTCTTTGAAATTAAAGCCGAAGCTAGACTCCAATTTTTTTGCAAAGCTTTTAGACAGTAAACCTCAGAGCCAATGCCCAGTTTAAAAAAAATGATGGGAAAATGGAATCTTACAGTTGGTGACCATTTCACAAATATGATGTATTTTTTCCGAGTGTCTATGATATGTGGACAGCTCTAGAGCATATGAAGGAGGTTCACGTGTTTTTGTTGGCACCACCAACATTTACCCTCAGGTAGATAACTTATATCTTTTAACCATTTGGGAGAGTAGTAATAACCATGCAATATTTTAAATTGGACAGTCCTATCTTGAACCTCTCTGCAGCATTTGTACGCATTCCCCATACTCTTTCCATTCATCTAGTCATATGGATTTTCCAACTCTTTCTCCCATCTTCCCCTTGAGGCTTGCGATGGAGAGACAACAAGATCAATATTCTGTAACAATGTATACATTAGGCTGGCCCCTTTCTTTGAAGATGCAACTTACGGAGGCAGTATAAGCGCAGTGATTTAAGGCTCTAAGCTGCAAACCTGTAGACCTGGCTTTGAATCCCTCAGCCCCCACTTGCATACTATGTGGCCCTGAGCAAGTCACTAACTTCCTTGTGCTCCTAGGTCGCACCTGGAAACAAGCTTCGGCTTAGTGTGCTACTCCTGGTTAAACAATGTTCCTTTCACTCCTGTTGCCATTCTGTATTATTTAGTAGAACAAAATTTGTACTTGGTTCTCTGCCTTTTCTGCCTCTGCAGACCCAATCTGATCTCGGATGAGTCTCCCTGCCTCTTTCCTTTGTTTATCCCATGCATGCTTGTTAGGGCTGGGCAACATTTGCATATTCTGATTACACAGACTTTTGTGAAATTCCATGAAATTCTTTTTTCCCCATCCTCTTTTTATCCTCCATGGCCAGGACAGACTGTGCTCCCTTAGCCCCACCCACCTCCCACCATCCAGCAGCTCCCGGGGGACTTACCTAAGCCTTCCATACCCCACAGATTCCCTCAGTGGTGGGGTCAGAGAGAGGGCCATCCTTCAGCAAGCACAATCCAGTCAGGGCTCAGGGTCCCAACAATACAGTGGGTGAGAAGTGTCATGCAGGTGTCATTCGTGCCTACCCTACCACTTTTCCACCATTATTTTTCCCCTTCCCCATGCTGTGGCGCACTTGTCAGTGTGTGAGCAGAGGATTCATGTGCACGCTGGAGTCCCGTAGCACCTCTCATCTATCTGCCTTCCTTGACATGCACTGCCACCAGACCTTCACCAAGTGGCAGTCATTTGGTGGGGCATGCAGTCCATCCCCCTGGGAGAGGACAGCAGCCTATTGGGTGCTCAGACCCTTCCCTCCCTAGCCAACCCCTCTCAAGCCGTGCTTGTTTCTGAACATGGGCCACCGGCATGGTGAGAAGTAAGGCACAAAAGCATCTCAGCCCTCTATGCCACCGGGCCGGCCCAAAATTCCACAAAACTTCATAAAATTTCATGGAATTTTGATAATTTTCTGATAATCATTAATTGGCCATTACTTGGTTAGTTTTATAACTATATATCTGCAATTTGGCATGCTTCATGTCCAGAAGAGGCCCTAAAGGGATGCCAGGTTGCATGACATGTGGATGAGAAACAGGGATGCCATAGGGGCTCAAAATCTAGCAATTTATTATTCATGTGAAAATTTCAGAAAATATTTCTTTGCTTACAACTTAGCCACCTTTGGAGCTAGATAATTGAAAATGTATATATATACTGTCTTAGAAGAGTCAAAGAAACTGTAAAATAGAGAGGTAATTGATTGTATGAATTTATAAGTTAGGAACATATGAAAATACAACAATGCCAGCAGAATTAGGCCTCAAGGTCTATATCATCATGCGTCCTGGTGGCGCTGAGGGTTGAGGCACTGGACGCCATACCTCATGCCACGCCGGCGACCTGGGTTAGGGAGTGAGCTTGGGCCGCTGGGGGATGGCAGGGGTGGGTGAGGATTGAGCACCGGAAGGGCCACTCTCCTCCCTGGAGGGGAGGTTGGGGATTGCCTGGCATGCCAGTGGCTACTGGTGGAGACCAGGGGCACTGTAGCATGCTCGACTGCACGACATCAGCGTGCCCTGATGCAGGTAGAGGTTGCCATGCGTGCCTTGTGCCAGGGAAGTGCACATGCAAGGGAGGGGGTAGAGATCACCAGAACAGGGAAAATGCCAGTCTGAGGGGTAGGCGACAGCACCTGCCCCCATGCCCAAGACCGAGTCCATCCTGCATGGCCTTCCAGGTTCCTCCACCCGGGTCCTCTCCCACGTCGGAGTCTGTCTAGTAAGTGTGCCCATAGAGGAGGGGTGGCCCCACCACAGAAGGGTTAAAGCCAGGGGTGCTGATCGTGGACAGAGGAGGAGGGAGATAGGAGGCACCAGTGGGTGAACTTCAGGTAGGTCAGGAACAGGCAGGATGCCTGAGAGAGGCCCCCAGACCGTGACCGGAGGGAAAAAGAATTGGAAAAAAAAAAGTCTATCTCATCTGCTTGAAAAACATAGAAACATGGAAACATAGAATTTGATGGAAGATAAGGACTGCTTGTCCCACCTAGTCTGCCCATTTCCCTACCAAATGGATAAGCTGCAGATCCTAGTTAACCAACAGCCTACTTCCTCCTACCCCCCACTAGAATTGCTTTTTGTCTGTCCCATGCATTCTTGAATTCCCCCACAGTTTTTGACTCCATAACCTCCTCAGAAGGCTGTTCCATGCATCTACAACCCTCTTCATGAAAAAATACTTCCTCACATTACCTCTGAGCCATCCCCTCTCTATCTTCAAATTGTGCTCCCTTGTTCTTGCACATCTCTTTTCTGAAAGATGTTACCCTCTTGGACTTTGTTGATTCCTTGAGGTACTTGAAAGTTTCTATCATGTCGCTTCTCCCTCCTTCCTTGAGGTTATACATATTAAGCTCCTCAAGTCTTTCTTCATATGTCTTCTGCTGCTGACCCTACATCATTTTGGTTGCCCTCCTCTGGACAATCTCCACCCTGTCTATGTCTTTGCGGAGATGGGATCTCCAGAGTACACACAGTACTCCAGATGTAGTCTTACCAACTGTATGTACAGAGAGATAACAACTTCCTGTTTTCTACTGGTGATGCTTCTCCCCATGCATCCCAGTATCCCCCAACCCCATATACTGCCTTCTCACATTGCTTGCCCACCTTTAGGTCATCTGATATAACTACCCCCAGGTCCCTTTCCATTTTTGTTGTTGTCAGTATCTCACCCCCCATTGTGTACTCTTTCACTGGGTTTTTGTTTCCCAGGTGCATTACTTTGCACTTCTTTGCGTTGAATCTAAGCTGCCATACATTTGACCATTCCTCCAATCTTGCCAAGTCCCTTCTCATCCTTTACACCCCACCTTGTGTATCAGCCCTGTTGCAGATCTTTGTGTTGTCTGCAAAGAGACATACTTTCCTTCCAGTTCCTCTGCAATGTCATGTATAAAGACAGTGAAAAGACCAGACCCAGTAATAAACCCTGCGGTGCCTCACTAGTAACCCCCCTTTCTTCACTGTGGACTCCGTTTACTTACCTTCTGTCCTGTTGTCCAGCCAATGTTTTACCCAGGCTACCACCCTGGGACCCACTCTGAGGCTAGCTAATTTTTATTAATCTTATATGTGGACTGTGTTACATGTCTTGCAAAGTCTAAGTAGGCCATGTCCACAGCCCCTCCTGTTTTACTACTTTGGTCACCCAGTCAAAGAAATCTATTAGATTCGTCTGACATGACCTTCCTGCTGTGAATCCATGCTGCCTTGGGTCCTGTGCCCCACTGGCTTCTAGGTACTCAATAATTCTTTCCTTGAAGTGATTCCATAATTTTCCCTACCACTGAGGTCAAACTGACAGGTCTGTAGATTCCTGTCTCTGTCTTGCTCCCACTTTTGTGAAGGGGAATCACATCCACCCTCCTCCAGTCCTCAGGTACCACACCATCCTCCCATGATTTGTTAAAAGGGGTAGTCAGTGGTGTTACTAGTTCTCCCCTTAGTTCTTTTAGAATTCTGGGGTGAATCCCATCAGGCCCCATTGCTTTATCCACTTTCAGTTTTAGGAATTCTTTCTGAACCCTTTCTTCTGTGACATGACTGATATCAACCCCCTTATCCAGAGTGCTTCTATTGACTGAATTAGGTGCCTCCCCCTCCTCTTCCTTTGTGAATACTTAGCAAAAGTATTTGTTCAATATCCCTGCTTTTTCACTGTCCCTCTCTGCCCAACCCCCGCCTCTTTATTCAGCCTCAGTATCCCTGCCTTAGTCTTTCTTGCATGTATGTAGGTAAAATTTTATTTATACAGTGATACAGCCATTAGGGTTCAAAGAATCCCTATTTACAAGGCATACCTGTTTATATAAAGTACTAATTATTTCTATAATAACAAAGTACAAAAGTAAAATTTATCGACAAGTAATTACAGTTTAAATATACATAACAAAACACATAGAAAAGTCACAGACAATTAACATTTACATTCGTAGGTGTTCACCTATTACATATTACATTGACATTTAAAGTTTAACTCCTGCTTCACTGCTGTTTTGTATGCAGTAGTAGATAATTCTAAGTCATGAAGGAAAGGTGGAAGACCGTTCCAACATGAAACAACCTTATACTGAAAGGTCATAATACTAAATTGATTTTTATTTTTGGGATCATCAGTTGTCTGGCTCCCAATTTTCTTAAGTTCAATCCATGTTTTGGTTTTTGAAGTTTAACTACTAGATAATGTTGAGGTTTGCTTTTGAGTAATCCTTGTACCTGATTTAGCCAAGTGCCCTTAGCCTGCTGGATAAGTGGATTCCATCCAAGTTTAGTGTACATTATACAATGATGGGTGCTAAAGTCACATCTTAGTACAAATCTCGCTAATCTATCATAAAGTACATCCAAGTTATGTAATTGCTTTTTTGTAGTGTGCCTATAAATATGACTTCCATAATCTAGTACCGGTAATACTAATTGATTTACTCTGCTTAAGCACATTTCTTTTGTTGTACAATTTGATATACATCTCATTGCTCCTATTTTAGCATTTGTTTTATTTATTAATTCTATTGTGTGTTGTTCAAAGGTTAGATGTTGGTCAATTTGAATACCGAAGTATTTGTATACTGTCGTTTGCTCTAAGATATTCCCCTCCTGGGTCATTATTTTTATTTTTGGAACACTTTTACTTTTCCGCTCTGGGCCAAAAAACATTGTCTGTGTTTTTTAATTATTTATCAACAGCCCCAGGGAGGAAAACATCCATGCATGACCAAAAAATCACTTTGCAGTTTTGTTCTACTTCTTAGGGGGTCTTTACCTACAGATACCAATACGGTGTCATCCGCATAAAGTCTAATTTGTGAATACTCAGTGTAATTTGGTAAGTCATTTAAATAGATTATGAACAAGAGAGGGCCCAGTATAGACCCTTGGGGTACCCCTCTTGTTACAAAATCTGTTTTACACTGCTGACCATTTAGGATAACGAGCTGAAATCTCTTATCTAGGATTTTAAGTGATTACAAGCTTCTTCCTCCAGTCCTATTTTCTCCAGACTCCTTACTAAAATCTTGTGATTAACTAAATCAAATGCTTTTGATAGGTCCATGTATACTGCACCCATGGACCTCGCATCCTCAAATGGGGTGGCTATTAAATCCAGGAAGTCCGTGAGTGCAGTAGCCATGGACCTACCCTGTTTAAAGCCTGATTGAAATTGGGTGAGTTTATTATATTTCTCAAGATATTCCATCAGTTGGCCATGGACAATCTTTTCTAAAATCTTGGAAACTGTTGACAACAATGCCATTGGCCGATAATTGGAAGCATCCATGGGATCCCCTTCCCCCCCTTGTCAACAGGGATTGCTTTAGCCTGTTTCCAACTCAGTGGGAACAGACCCTCCTTAGACTCAATTAAAGATGTCCTTAATATTGGTGATAACTCCAGGGCAGCCTCTTTTAACAATCTATTTTCTATTTTATCTGGACGCTAGCCTTGTTAATCTTTAATTTGTTTATTATTTTAATACTTCCATTTTGTGACTATCATAAATCTAAACTTAGGTAAATAATTTTCTTGAGAATCCTCTGAACTTTGATATTGAATCACATTTTGTGTTTGTTTTGTGCAAGATGCAATTACTGGTTTCAGATCAGGGAGCTTAAATAAGTAGTTATTCAGTAGTTCTGCAGCACTATCTGCCTTGAATACTATACCATTTTGACTGAGTTTTATCTTAGTTTGATTTTTAACAGGATTTGTAAGATGTTTTATTAGGGACCAGTAGGTTCTCGGATCCATTGATTCCCTGATTTTTTGCTTATAATAAAGTGCTTTTGATTTCCTTATTTCCTGAATTACTCTATTTCTTGTTTTTTAATTTGTCCCATACTTCACATTTTAAGGATTTATTAGCTTTCTTCCAAAGTTGATTTTTGTTCTAATTAACTTCTTAATGGTTACAGTTATCCATGGCAGAGTGGTTTTGTGTTTGGGTAACTTTTTTCTGAGGAGCAAATTTATCACATGCCTCTGCAAACATTGTCGTAAATTCCTGTACAGCCAAGTTTAAATCAGGAATGAGGAAAATCCTATACCACGGCAACCCCTGTAGATGTTTTCTGAATAGTAGTTTGTTAAATTTAGTATAACATCTTTTATACACCATTGGTACTACAACTGTTGGAATAACATTTTTGTCAAAATAGATAGTACATTTAATCACATTGTGATCCCCTAAATTGGGTTCACAAACACTTTTTTCCACTACTGTCAATTCTGGAGAAATAAAAATCAAATCCAGTATATTACCTTTACTTGTTAAAATCCCTTTTCTTGTGGGAGTATTTATTATCTGAACCAAATTTAAACATTTCATAGAATTTTCCAATTTCTGTCCCCTAGGGCATCCCCAAGCAGCATTAAAGTCACCAATTAATATTGTTTTTGATTGTCCTATATGTTCCATCATATTATGTGAAAATTTATCAAAATGAATGGTGTTTACCTTGGGTGGAGAATAAACAGCTCCCACAATCAAATTCAATGCCTGAATCTTTATTAATAGGCATTCAATTCCTTCTACCTTCCCTGAATATAAAATCTTGGAATGGCCAAGTGTGCCTAATATAAATTAAAACTCCCCCCCACTCCGTGACTCTCAGTCATATGTGTGATGGTAGAAGTCTTTAAGTTCAATTTCTGTTTGATGAATCCCCTTTAGGAGCCAAGTTTCAGTCAAGATTATTATATCTGTTTTTTTCCAAATCAATCCAGGTCCTAAAGAGGTCCATTTTATTAATTAAGCTTCTTGCATTATCCAATACCAATTTAATGGTCTGTCCTTTAGGACATGGGTTCAGCTCAATATCTCCACAAAGGACCAAGGATAGCAAGAGCATTTGACTAGGTGAGGTAATTCCTAGAATGAGTTGTAATGTATATTTTTAAGCTCTTGTCTAATCAAATTAAAGGGATTTCTCCCTTAGTTAGCTTGGATACCTATGGTTGATTTATTCTAGTATGAAAAGATTCTTCTCTCCTAATGTACCTATAAAAGGTTTTAACCCCCTTCTTAACTGAGTTGGCTATCTTTTCCTCAGTTTGGGCCTTTGCTATTCTGACTGCCTTCCCTGCTTCCTTCTGCTTTACTGGTACAGTTCTCTGTCCTCTCCTTCTGTGTTTTCTTATACTTCCTGAATGCTATCTTTTCTCCCTAATCTTCTCTGCCACTTCTTTTGAGAACCATAGTGTTTTCTTTCATTTTAATTTGTTTATTTGCTTCACACAAGACTTGTTGCCTCTGTGATGGCAGCTTTGATGTTTCCCCAAATGCAGCTCACAGTTCCGAAAACTGCTGTTGCCCCGTCCCCTTTCCATCCCTCTCACCAAATGTTCCCTCCCTGAGTTCACCACCCTGGTCAATTCTCTCCCTACTTGTACCTTGCTCATGAACCTATCCCAGCCCTTCTTAAAATGCCTCACTGAATCCAGCAAGATCATCTCCTCAGGCAGTGTGTTCCAAGCTGCCACCACCCTTTCTGTGAAGTAATGCTTCCTCAGCTCCCTCCTGAACCCCCCCCACCAGTTTCAGTCTATGTCCCCTCATGGTCCCTCCCCTTCAATCTAAAAATACCCTCAGTACTAACTTTGTTTATGCCCTTCAAGAACTTAAAGGTCTCAATCATATCTTCTCTATCCCTTCTATCCTCCAGGGAGTACATGTTGAACTCTCTTAGTCTCCCCCCATAGGATTTCTTCCCCACTCCCTGGATCATCAGGGACACCCTCCTCTGGTCTCTCTCAGAGCCTGATGTCCCCTCTTTAAGTATGGGTGCCAAGACACACACAGTACTCCAATCGGCCCCACCAATGATCTGTACAGTGTCAGAATGCCTGTTCCCTCCAGGGTTTCACAGTTTAATTTTTGATACATTATGTGAAAATTTTCTAAATATTTGGATGTTTATAGCCACACTGCTATTGCAGGCATACGTGACAGATTTGGACTATATACCAAAGTGAATATGTCCTGGAATTTAACTAAACTGGATAAATGTGGTTTAGTAGGTTAACATTTATTGTGGGTACTTTAGAAATTACTAATTGGCAAAATTAGCTCAAATATTAATGGACACATCACAGGTAATGCGACTAAAATTCCACTTGTGGAATTTAACTTTCTCAAAGTACTTATCACCACTAGCATCATGGCCTGCAATGCCCCAGTTCTATGATGCGGTTTGACCAACACTTTAAATGCGACCGTCACGGTAGCGAATTTATGTCGACCGCAGGTTGCGGTCTATATAAATCCTGAATATCTACTGGTCCATTTTTATTGGGGCTTTGTTTGAGCCCTCTATGGGAGGGCCTTGCCCCCCACACCCGATGTACTTAAGATTATCAACTCCTAGTCAGAGTTGATTCAGGGAGGGGGTGCAGGACTGGGAGACAGTGTGCCCCTGTCTCAGGTGCACCAACACAGCAACCTGTCGTTGAGCTGTCAATTTTGATGACAGTGAGGTAGGTCACTGTGTTGGTGTTGCCACTAGGGGGGCAAGCCCAATACCCTTCCCCTGCACTAGCATCATGGCCCTGCAATGCCCCTCCAACACTCCTGTGACAGCGATGCCCAGCATCATGCTCCATCATGACTCACCTTACCTGCACTAACATCATGGCCCTGCAATGCCCCTCCAACACTCCTGTGACAGTGATGCCCAGCATCATGCTCCATCATGAATCACCTACCTGCACTAGCATCATGGCCCTGCAATACCCCTCCAACACTCCTGTGACAGTGATGCCCAGCATCATGCTCCATCATGACTCACCTTACCTGCACTAGCATCATGGCCCTGCAATGCCCTTCCAACACTCCTGTGACAGTGATGCCCAGCATCATGCTCCATCATGAATCACCTTACCTGCACTAGCATCGTGGCCCTGCAATACCCCTCCAACACTCCTGTGACAGTGATGCCCAGCATCATGCTCCATCATGAATCACATTACCTGCACTAGCATCGTGGCCCTGCAATGCCCCTCCAACAGTCCTGTGACAGGGATGCCCAGCATCATGCTCCATCATGAATCACATTACCTGCACTAGCATCGTGGCCCTGCAATGCCCCTCCAACAGTCCTGCGACAGGGATACCCAGCATCATGTTCCATCATGACTAAAGATATCCAGATATTTCTGTCACAATGGCCTAAGTCGTTACTAGTTGTAAGGCTTGGCGCCACTTGGTACCACTGCTTTCAAATAGTGAAAATATACATTGTTAATTATGGGATTGTTAAAGAGTCAGCAGGTGGCTTTGTTCAAACAATGCTGCACATGCATGTGATTCCACATGTCATTAAGTCAGTGAGCTCTAGTGGTTACCTAGCGTAATACAAGATTTCAAGCTATTGAGCAGTGATGCCCTTGACTACGCTTCATGGTTCCGCACTCACGGTGATGACCCTGACACTAGCACCTCTATACATTTACAATAGAGCTCTCTGTAAATGTTACTCTACCTATTGCCACTTTACCCCTCTACAATGGCAACTCAAGTGTATGACTGGGCAAAGTCAATGCAGGTATGGCTTAGACAAAAGTATCACAACATTCCACAATTTCACAAAAGCTTATGAAAGTCAACTTTATTTACTGATGTTACTTTGGAATTTTTGCCTGCTTATAACTTGGCCAGCCTTTGAGCAAAAGATTAGAGGATTGACACACAGACTCTTTTTTATACTGTTTTTTCTCTTGTCCGGCAGCTCATCTCTCAGGGATATACATGCATATACCCTATTCTCAGGGATGTACCCTTATCAGGCTGAACCCAGTCATCATTCAGTTGGTTACCTGTATCTTCTTTGGTGTTGTCTATCCTAATTCCCACCCCTCCCCATCCCATAGCATCCTTTCTGAAGCACAAGATACAGCTCCATGCTAGTGCCTCATAGTGATACACTCTTCAAAGGTAGAGAAGTATGTCTTGCCACATGTTGCATGAAGAAAGATCATGTGTGACATTGTTTGGTCAGGGAAAGGGGTGTGCATTAGAGATGACAACCACAAGGAAGACCCCATCACTGATTTGCCAAGACATCGAAGACCACAGACCCTAATGTTTGTTCCTTTTGCATGCTTGGGATGGTGGGGATGGGGTGTTAGGACTGGAAAGCTAATGCCACATTTTCCTACATTTGTGGCATTAAGTTACCCTAACTGGTACATTAATGAAGTTTTTTATTTAAAGATTTAATACATAATGTAGGAAAAGAAATGTGTTCAATCATGGTGTTTAGAGTATAATGGGAAGGGGTTGCATTCCTCACAACTTTTCTACACCAAACTGTGTGACAAGAGGTGCAACAAATTAACAAAATGTGTGATGTATCAAACATGCCCAGCACAAACAATACAAGACAATACCAGAGAGGTTTCCACTTCAGACTTGATTTTATGCAAACATCAGCAGGGCAGCTACAGGGTGCTAATCTGCTCATCCAGTTCTGAGAAGGACTGTGGGTAGTGAGGACTGGCATCTTTTCTCTCTGGCTCAGAACACTGTGGCTAGAAACATAGACAGCGATGGCAGAAAAGGACCAAAGGTCCTTCCAATCTGCTCATAGTTGCCTAAGACTTAGTGTCTCATTGCACTACTGTTCATAACAGTTGCTGATAACTGAGCATAATAAATTATCATGAATTTCTGCTTTTAATTCTCAGTGGAAAATGTGGAATATAATCTTCCCCATGTGGGACAAAAGTTTCTGAGAGGCAACATGAGTGCGTACCTTGTAATGTGTGACAGCTGTATTGGGGAGGGGTTATGGGGGAATCAAATAAGGAATGAGGCCACCAATCTGTTCTGATGGCAGCACTTTGAGGCCCTCTGCAGTCTTCAGAATTTGGAGTTTGACAACCACAGCACTAGACCATATTGCTGCTGTTCAGCTGCCTACACACTTGAAAAAAAGAGGTGGGAACTCTGGTTATATGATTAGGGTTGGGTGAAATGTTAACTCTGCGGGTGATATTCTCATGAAATTTTACAGAAAACAGAGATGACTGTGTATCCAAGGGCAATCATGCAGCACTGTATTTCCACAATTAACTTATTTTTTTAATTTAAGGGGTTTGATAAATTTTTACTCTGTCAATTCTGAGTTGCAATGAAACAAATACATAAATCCCCTACCTACTTTTGTTTTACCAACTTCACAAATTGCGCTCACATTTTAGCCTCCTTTCACAAAATTTATGAATGTGAAATCTGCAAAGTTTGTCCAGCCCCATGACCCTACATTTTACCAAAGTATGTATAAGGGTTATGTGCTGTGGAAGTCTGCTCAAGTTCCGATTTGTTTATTCAGGTTTTGGTTATCAAACTCATTGTACCCTAGGTGGCCATTTTGCATCAGGTTAAGCAATGGATGATTCAGACTTCAAATGGAGCTTTCTTCATAGAATTCTTTTCCCACAATTGTTGAACTTTGTATGTTTTCCTAAAGCAAGTCTATAGCTTGTAAAAACTATACAAACAGTGCAGAACTGTTTTGTGCATTTTGCAAAGCATGCATTTGCCAACATACACAAGTCCCCCTGCCCTACCTGAATTGCATGTGACTATATACAGTATTTGAGACAAGAGAGGTGGTGCAGTGACAGAGCAGTGTGGACATTATGGAAAAACATAGGATTTCAGTCAACGTTCATATTGATTCCCTAAAGTACCTTTCTAAAAGAATCCAGTTACAGAGCTTGCAGTGGGAAATAAATTGAATTGTTGCCCTTCTTTTTTATTGTTAAGCCCCTGGTAGTTCACGTGGTGCTTAGTCTCCCTAAGCGGAAGGGATTCTGTTGAGAAATTATATCACTTTTTTTCAGCACCTGCGTTTTTGAACCACAGTACAGAGCAAGGCAAGGAAATGTTGTACACATCCTGCTGTGGTTTCCTGTAGACGTTCGGCACCTACTCTGCTTGGTTGTATTTTTGTTGTCACTTAAAATAAATTCCCTGATGGCAATGTAGACAGCTTTATTGCTGGTCATACATTTTTGTGATGTTTCAAACATTTCATGGTTACTGTCAAGCAAATAATAACTATTTGTTTACCATACTTATTTTTGTGTTTATAGTGCAGAAATCAAAAGGATTTACATTCAGGGCTAAATATTCAGAAATGCACCAAAAGCCGGCGCAAACCCAGTGCAGTGCAACTCAACTGCGCAATGGTGCAGTGACTGCGATATTCAACAGTTGCGCACTGTGACATGCACCAGCACAACACAGCTAAATATTGCAGGGATATGCTATGGTGCAGCTAGAGGTGTGCCAGGGAGCAACCTGACATGTGCCACAGCGCAGCCAGGGATGCGCAAGTGGCTGAGGGAGATGCCAGCACAGAAGTAACAGCCACAGCGCACAGCAGGGAGGAAGGCACCAGGAAGGGGGACAACATGGGAAGGGGGTGGATCCAGGCTGGGAACACTGGCGGGGCACACAGCTAGCCTACAAGAGACCACCACACATGAAGCGCAGGCATGTAGCCAGCCACCTACTCCCCCAGCACCGGAGCCATGAACACATGGATTAGGTGGCACCAATGTCCAGGGGTGAGCTCCCACTGGCCACCCCCTACTGGATGGCATGCCCCCACCCACCCGGACCACAGCAAGCCACACCTTGGCACACGACACCCAACAAACATGCCACACAGCCTGTACAGCCAGCCCATGGCCACCCCAAGGCACAGCCACTGACCATGGGGCATGCACCACAATGCACAGCCCACACAACAACACAGGTGCATCACACAGCCACCCACCACACCTCTGCAGCATGGCTCCACTCACCAGCTGCAAAGCAGACACAGATGGATAAGCAAGGCAAATATGTATTAAATAACTATACAATACAAAACAACGGATAGGGTAGGTGAGTGCGGGATGGGAACGGGGACTGGGTCTGTACAGTGGGATGGGGAAGGTAGGGGATGGGAGGTCAGGAGCAAGACGAAGGTCTGGTGTCCACTATGGGCGGCCACGGCCTGCCGCTGCCTGGTGCCTCCCCCTGCGCCAGTCCCTCAGCAGGATCTTCCCTGTCTGGTCTGCAATATCCATGGTGGTGGATGTGATTAATATAGTTTTCCACAGGAGGCAACAGTAGAGAGGCAGCCGCGATCCCCTCTGGACACCTATGGCAAAGGAAGGGACAGGTGATCAGTGCACATCCATAGCACCCAAGCCCACTTACCATGCACAGCAGACAGTAGGAACACATTCCCCTAGAGTGGCACCCCAGTCACCCGCAGTAGGTGGGCCAATGCCTGCCACCAGCCTGGAATGTCACGACAGTGCACAGCGCTGGACACCGCTGCCCAAGGGCCACCCAACCACCCAGTGGCAGGTAGGTGGAACAGGACTGCAGAAGGAATGCAGTAGCACTGGTGGCAGCCAGATGCACACATCCAGCCCACCAACAGCTGCCACACATGTGCAGTGGCCACCCCACAGTGCCATGCAAACCACAGCATGTGCTGCACACAGCTGACATGGCACAAGGCACAGGAGGCCATGGCCATACCCCCACCCCCGCTGACCACCCTGTACAGTGTAGAGGGAATGAACAGTGCCTACCTGCCCACCATTGCACTGCACATGCCAGTCCTGAAGCTGCTCCTCCGCCACCACTGGGTCCAGCACCCCCCAGCTGAAGGGCCCACAGTAGCCTGCTGCAGCCCACTAGGTGCCTCTGCTGCCCTTGCATGGTGTCTATCTTCAGTCCCTAGGAAAGGAACATGGACAGGCACACATCAGAACACAGCCACAGCATGGGCCCATGGCCCCCACCCTGAAGCACAGTGTGCACCCCAGCCGGGTATGAGCTGCAGGGCGGTGGCACAGCGCACCCGGTGACAGACAATGCCACATCACAGGGTGCACGATGACAGAACCCACCCTCAGCATGGCATGCAGCCCTGCCAACACCATGGTACAGTGGTTGTGCATAGAAGCAGCAGGTACCCACTTACCTGGCCATGGCATGGCCCCCCTGTGGACACGCACCTGCAGCACCCTCAGCCACTCTGGGTCCCTCCTCATCAAGTCACCGTACCTGTGGTGGCACTGCTTCCTGGTGCACTGCACACCTGTGGTCTGCACCAACCCATTGGCTATGGCCTGCCACACCTCAGTCCTGGCCTTCTGCAGGGGCTGCTGCCCAAACAGGCCAGCGTAATGGGGCTCCACCTGAGCCACCAGGTTGACCAGCTCAACCTGGCTCCAGTATCTAGCCAGTCTCACACCATGGTGCACCATGCTCTAAATGCTACAGCAAACACAAAATGGTGCCGGGTAGCGCATGTACACAACGTGCGTGGGATGCGTGCCTCGTGGACAGTTACACAGCCTCCAGCAATCACACATCTCCATAGATGCATGACATGGGTGTGGCCACACCGGCACATGTAGCAGGTGTCCCAAGGGGCCATAGGGAGGGAAGAGGTCAGCATGCCCAAAGTGCGCATGTGCGCCATATGGCCTATGTTGCATAGTGCATAATAGGGCCCATATTGTACCATACCCCATGGGCCCTATAGCACCGGAGTGCCATAGACCCAGTAGCACCCAAGCACCATAGACTCAATGGTGCCCAAGTGCCATAGACCCAATGGCACCCGAGCGCCATAGTCCCTATGGCACATGGGCACTATAGGGACCATGGCACATTCAGTGCCATGGCCCCAATAGTGCTCCTAGAACACATTGTGCAATAAGCAGTAGCACATGCCATGGTTCATGCGTGTCGACAAGGGTGTACTGTGCATGTCACGTCATTGCACCATGACATGCGCCAGAGCAAGTCCATTGTACAAGGTGCAAGAACGCGATATTCAGCCATCACATGCAAATGAGCTCATCAGCCTATCTGCAGCGCAATGGGGATATTCGCATGTCATTACCATTGTGCAATAGCTCATTTGCATGCAATGCACTATTATAGGCTCCACACAACAGCACAGGCCATGGACGGCATTGCAACCTTCTGAGGTAAGTTGCACCTGCCGTGGGACAGCTCAGCACAGCAGGATGGATGGCTGGGGTGGGCTGCTGCAGTCAGTAACCACATGTCCATGTCCACAGGTAGCACCATGTCTGAGCATGAGGAGGGTGAGGAGCTTGGGCCTGCCCACAAGCGCAGGCCCAACTTTACAAAGACGGAGGTCAATGCCCTGCTCGAGGCATACCTTGACAGGGAGCCATTGCTAAGTGGTGCCACTGGCACACCCCAGGCCAGGACCACTGCCTGGGTGGAGGTGGTGGAGGCCATGAACCAGCAGGGTAGCCACCAGCAGTCTGCACAGGAATGCAAGAAAAAGGTGGATACAGACAAATGCCAGATTAAGAAGAAGGTGGCAGCCATACGGGCTGCCAGGTCGGCCACTGGTGGGGGCCAGGCCACTGTGCCACAGCTCAGACCACAGGAAGAGCTGGTGGCAGCCACCATGTGGTGCAGCACAGTTGAGGGTGTGCCTGGTGGTGGCTTCCAGACAGGAGGGAGCCCATCATTGCATGGTAGGTATGGCAGGGAAGGCGCTGCTGGTAAGGTGTCACTAATGCATCTGTGTTCTCTTACAGCACCGGCTTACCAGCATGCAGTGGCAGGGGCACCTGTGACTGCTGTGGGGGCAAGACCAGCCCCGGAGGACCAGCTATCACCTCCACGGGCATCCGGGAGCCCGATCACCTGAAGTACACCACCGCCATCCAGCCAGATATCCCGGGCGTGGTGGCGGACGAGGCCCTGGCTGTGTTCCAGTGGGACGCCAGCCATGGTGTGCCCTGTGTGGAGACACAGATCAGGGCAGGGTCCAACACCAATGATGACATTACCATAATTCTGGACAGTGGGGTTCTTGTCATGGGGGAGACACATATACCATCCACCATCACTGGCAGCACGGGCAGTAGTCCGTTGGAGGTGGAACAGCTGCCCCCGCTGCACCTGGTACTGCTGTGTGCACAGGCACAGCAGCACTGGGTGGTGGTGGTGCAACTGCCCAGGCACTGGGCAGAGCACAGGGGCTGGAGGGGTGGCAGCAGCAGATGGCTGTGGACGTTGGGTGGACAGGCACAGTGTCTGCCACTGGTGCGCCTGACATTGACCAACCCCATGGGGACCCCGATGTGCAGCACCCACCTGAGCAGGGACCATGTAGCGCAGTCGCACACCACTGGTGGGATGGTGACACGCCCATGCACCCCTGGGTGCCAACCCCTTGACTGAGCACACCCGATTGCTGTGGGTCTCCATGGAGCAATAGGTGCTGCTTGTAGCTGAGGTGCATGCGCTCCATGCAGAGGTGCGCCAGACAGCTGAGCAGCGTGAGGGGCACCGCACAGGTCCTGGAAGCCATTCAGTGCTTGCTGGAGGACATGTCCACAGCCCTGGACCACATAGCCAATCGCGATCATGCTCGGTCTTGCATCACTGGCTGCCACAGGGTGTGGCTGCCTGCCACGGCACACCCAGTGCAATGTCCACCCCACGGACCTGGCATCGGGTGACCTCCTCAATGTTGATGCGGGCTCCGCTGTGGGCATCCCAGGCAAACCTGGGGTGGGCCTGTTTGGGTGCCTGCAGACTTCTGCGAGGACCGAGGTCGTGGTCCTCAGATTTGACCCCTGGGGGCAGTCACAGATCCCCTGTGGCCATTGAGCAGCCTGTGGCTGCCGAGTGCTGCTGGCGTGGCCGCCCGTGTCTGTTGCAGTTGTGTGTCTGCGGCAGACCTGATGTGCGTCTCCATGTCTGCTGCCACCACCCTGTGTGCATCTGGGCGATGTGTGTGAGTGCGATGTCACAGTCATGGCATCTGTGTGTTGTGCCCATGCCGCCCGTGTGTGCACCTGCCCAGCTGCTGGCCACGTGGTGTGTCGTGATGATGGCTGCACAGCACTGGTTGCACCTGTGCACTGGCACCCTGCATCTGATCCATGCCACATGCTAGTGCCTGGGCACGTGCCTGCAGGTGCCAGTGTGCATATGTGTGTGTGTGCGTGTTTGTTGCTGTCCAGTGCTGTGTGGCTGTGTGGCATGGCCCCCCCTGCCCTTGCACCACGCCTGTGTGGGCATGCCCATGGCTGCACATGCCTGTGTGCCATGCCACTGTGTCTGTTCTGTGCATGGGGGTTTGTCCACCTACCTGTGTGCACCATAGTGCTCCTGTGAGATCATGTCGCGATGCTGGCATGCCAACCTCTGGAGCCGGGGATCCCTCCACCCGGGGGGGGCTGCCCACCACCTCCCAGCCCCTTTGCCCACGTTGTCCCCACTGCTGTCCCCCTCTTTGGCCTCGACAGCTATCCCACAGTCAATGGCCATGTTGTACAACATGCAGCAGGCCAGGAATAGGCCGCAGGCCTTCAAGGGGTTGTACTGTAGAGCACCGCTGGACCTGTCTAGGCAACAGAAATGTGCCTTCAGCATCCTGAACACATGCTCAATGATGTTACACCTGCTGGCATGTGCCTCATTGTACTGTTCCTCTGCTGGGGATGACAGGCACCAGTAAGGGGTGAGCAGCCAGGCCTGAGTGGGTGAGTCACTGTCACCTGTGTGGACAGACATATGGTTAGCCTGGTGTCCTCTGTCTCTGTGCCCTTGCCCTTCCCTGGTTCCCTGCCAGCACACCTGCCCTGCACGCCCCTCCCATGCCCTGCTGTACCCAGCCGCCCATGGTCATGCCATACTCACCCACTAGGTGACCTGTGGGGATGACCCCACTCGAACCTGTGGCACAGTGCTGAGCTGTGCCAGATGAAGGAGCCATGTGCCCCAGGGTGTGTGGAACAGACATTGGTTATGCACCCCCGCGCCATTGCACACCACTTGGCAGTTGATACTTGGGTAGCCCTTTCTGTTCATATACTGCCCCTCCGGGCCAGGTGGCATATGGATGCCCACATGGGTGCAGTCGATGGCCCCTAGCATGCCAGGCATCTGTGCTACCCTGTGAAACTCCTGCATGATTGCTGTATGCTCTGCCTGTGTGCTGGGGAAGTGGATGTATTCTGCAGCATGTGGCAGCAGGGCACTGAGAAACTGTGTGAGGAGTCATGACGTGGCCGACTGGGTTATGCCTGTGGTATCCCCTGTTGGTCTCTGGAGGGTGCCCATGGCGAGCAGGCACATGACAGCTGTTACCTTCATCTCCACTGTTAGGGTATGGCTCCGTCTAGTGGGTGCCTGCATCTCCTCACTGCACAGCTCACAGAGCTGCCTCAGAATCACCTGGTTCAGGTGAAACTGGCCCATGATTTCCATGTCAGCATGGGTCTCAAAGCTGCTGCAGGGCCAGTACCACCTGTTCCGGGCGTACCGCCGACGGGCCCTTCCAGAGCCATGACACTCTGCCTCCTGCCTCCTCACACCCCTCATTGCAGCCTCCATCTGGAATACTGCACTGGCCATGGCCCTGTTGTCCTGTCACCCCCTGGGCGTCCGGCTTCATTGGACCACCTGTCACTGTGGGGCAGTGCCTGTCGCTCAGCTGGGCCCCCTCCTGTGCCACCTGCCCCAGGCTGTCCGTCACCTGCAGGCTCTATCCCCCACCCCATGGGTGCCTGTGATGCTCCCTTCTGGGTCTGGTGGCTCCTTCAGCCTATCTCTCTCTCTCTCTCTCTCTCTCTCTCTCTCTCACTCACTCTGTCTGTCTCCCTGTCTGTCACACACTCCCACTCTCTCTCTCTCTCTCTCTCTCTCTCTCTCTCCTCTCTCTCTGTCATTCTGTCTCTCTCTCTCTCTGTCTGCCTGTCTGTCTCTCACTGTGTTGCTCCCCTCTGGTGCAAGTGCCATCCCCCTACTTGCTCCCTGTTGTTATAGGCTCATGTCTGCTCGGCGCATGTGACAGTTGCTACTCACTTGCGCCATGGTTCAGGTGTTGAATATCGCGCTGTGCCACATATTCATGGGTACACCCCCTGCCCTTGTGTATGCATTCATTACAGTTGCGCATTAGTGCACTGTTACTTGCACTGCGCAATGGCTCCCGCTGAATATCGCTCTATGACGTATTTCCACAGTTGCGCATGTGCAACTGCTTTGAATATCCAGGCCTGTGTGTTGAAGCCCTAGTTAGCTTTATGCATATTGATTCCTGTATTTCACTCAAGTGTATTGACAAGATTAAAGAGCCGGAGATGTTTGATGTGGTCTCCTGTAGCTGGATGTCAGGACGTGCCCTGAAGCTCAGGGTTGGTAAATTCTGATGTAACATGTGGAGGCACTTCTTCTTCTTGAAGGTGATGAACTAACAGAATAATGACAGTGGGCATGGAAACAGTACAAACCTTTAGTGCCAGTCGGAAAAGCGTTCTGCTTTCCCATAGAATAGCTGCATACCCTGGGCAGTAGAGTGGGTAGGGAATCCCTATCAATTTGTTAGTGTTCAGACAGCATCATTATATCATCCCTGCCTGTGAGGCAGGATGGGGGTGGACACAATGGACCTAGAGACCTTCCCAGACCTAAATTGCTACAGCATGTTACTATGAATTAACACCACTTTGCTTTGTACTTCCTAGCCTAATTTAACAATGTGCCATTCAATGACATTTGAAATTGCTAGGGGTATACTTTTGTTGTGGAAGTCATGGGTTCCATGAGTTTTTTTTTTTCCATTTTTATGAAAACACCATAATGTCTGGCATGTTCCATTACAGCAACATGATTTTTACTATTTTCCATGAAAACATCATACTGTTTACAAATGACAGGCCCATAATTCTGTGCCTCACCACTGCACTGTACTTGCTTGGTCTTCACTCCACCCCTGTATTCCTGGGCTTGCACGTGAGCCCCAGTCCCCAAGATGGTAACATGGTGCAGTGTACTACTTCCTGCTGCTGGGTCAGCCTAACAATGTAACTTTTAAAACATTTAAAGGAGAACTGCACTTTGGAGTTATATTTGTCCTGTAGGACCCGCTTTTTAAATGCAGGTTATGATGCTGTTATTATTCCATCTTTACTGGTCTTTTCATAAACATAATGGTTCAATGTGAGGGAATAATGTGCTTGTGAACTGTAATTATGTATTACTTTGGCTTACGTGTTCTCACCCTTTTGTCGAAAGGCTGGGATCAGGGAAAATTAAGGCCGGAGAAGGGGTAAGAAGAGCACCAAGCAGGAGGAGGTGGGGAAGATGGATGGTGTCCAAAACAAGCTGAACCCTGAGTGAATTTAGAGTGCTAAAGTAATGGTTGAGCGGAGTTATTACCTCCCAGTGAACAATGGGCTTAAGCCTTCCCATTCAATGTGAAAAGAATTATATGCTTGTGTGAACTGTGATTATGTATTACTTTGGCTTTACTCATTCTCACCTTCTGTCAAAAGGCTGGGACGGGGAAAATTAAGCCCAGAGAAGGGGTGAAGAGTGCCAATCAGAGGAGGTGGGGAGGATGGAGGGTGTCCAAACAGACTGAACACTGAGTGAGTTTGGAGGTGTGCTAAAGTAGTGGTGTGGGTGGAGTTATTCCCTTCCATTGAACAACGGGCTTAAGTCCTCCCATTCAATGTGAAGGAATAACGTGCTTGTGTGAACTGTGATTATGTATTACTTTGGCTTTACTTGTTCTTACCCATTTTCATTGAAAGGCCAGGATTGGGGGAAAAGTAAGGCCCAAAAGAGGTATCATGAAAACCTCCTCCAATGTGGAGAGTGTGAATGGCAGCACGCTAGAGAAGAAAAAAGACCCTGTGGAGGAAACTTCTGAGGAACCATGTCTGTTGAACTGCCCTTCCTCTGGGCATACTAAGATTAGGTAATCTTATGTTATAAATGCAGACATGGAATTTTGGAGGGTGACCAGATACTAAGGTCCCTCCTCCCTTCCGGCTGCGAATCATCTCCTGCAGGGAGGCTATGCACTACCTATCCAAAGCCTTGGCAAACTCGCGCTATAGCAGTGACTCCCTCGACCTCAAAATTCTCCTACTAACGCTGGATGTGACCTTGCCACATCTTACCAAAATACTTAACTGGTCACTATGCCTCAGCCAATTCCCCGCTCTATGGAAAAAAGGAATTATAACACCAGTTCTGAAGACTGGTGCCCCCACTTCCCCTAGTAATTACCAACCCATCTTGATTCTACTCCCCCCCCCTTCTCAAAGGCTCTTGAAAAAATTGTGTCGGACCAACTCACAGACTACTTAGCCAAACATAATCTGCTCTGCCAAGAACAACACGGCTTCAGGAGGGCTCACAGCACAACCACTGCCCTCCTCGAATTTATATCACCATACCGAGGCCTGGAACAGGGTTCAGTAGCAGGTGCAATCTCACGCGACTTGACAAAGCGTTACACACAGTAAGTCATGCCTACTCTCCACCCTTCCCTCCTACTATTTCTCCTAAGGCCATCTTCTGGTTCAAAGACTATCTCTCCGGCCGGATGCAACAGGTCAAAATCAACACCACCCTCTCCTCCAATAAACCAGTCCTAACGGGTGTCCGCAAGGATCTATTCTAGGGCCACTGCTTTTCACTCTCTTCCTAAACTCCCTCCCTCAATCCTGCAGTGAAGCTCTTACTCTATGCAGATGATGCAGTAGTTTTCTGGAAACACCTCCATCCTCACTCCTCCAAACTGCCCTACAAAGTTTTTTCAGAGAAATAGAATCCTGGTTCACTGAAAATCGCTAGTATTCAACTACAACAAGACGAAATCCATGATCTTTGCCCATCGTCAAAGCCCTCTCAGTAGTGCCCCCCTAACCATGTCCAACTCGCAGGACCTCCTTCTCGAACATGACTCAAACTTAAGATATCTGGGTGTCACTTTGGACACATCCCTCACTTACCACACACACATATTCAACACCTTTCCTCTGCTGTAAACACCAGGCTGGGGATTCTATATAGACATAAGCACTGCCTACCCCACCAGGCCCTACGTCTCTCTGTATCCTGCTCAGTCCTGTCATTGGTGGACTACGGGATTGTAATTTATGGCACCACAGACCAAACCACCCTCCATTGCATCAACCTCGCTCTCAACAGAGCCTGCCGTCTGGCTACAGGCTGTGATAGATTAACCCACACGTGTAAACTCTACAAGCTTGCAGACTGGCTGACCTTCGAAGGGAGGCTTAATTATCACACTTGCCTCCAAGCCAAAAAAGTACTTATGAATTTAACACCCATAGGCCTCCACCCCCTCATCCAGCCAGTCCCACACAGAAGGGCCCCTAGATGCCTTGCAAGTACCTCCCTGCTAGTTCCCCACTGTAGGACCTCTCTAGGGCAAAGGTCTTTCCGTTATCATGCTCCCCTCTGGCTCAACAACCTACCACCCTCCATCTCCCTGGCCCCTAGTTTTGGACAATTCAAAACTGTTATCATGAACATTCTCCATGACTCTGAGGCTTGTGGCTGTAGCCAATATTCCTCCCCCTTGTCCATTTCCCAAAAGAAGGCAAAGTTAAGGATAAGGGTCAAGCTTATCCTATGACTACATTCTTAGGTCCCAATCCAGCTGTAAATAAACTCTGACTCAGGGATCTGCTAATGACCCTCCAAATTCTGTAACCAGACTTGTCTACGCAACTATGACTCAGGGTCTTCTTAGGCCCTAGAGGCAGTAACTAATATGTAATGTAAATACACTGTGCTGAGTGACCTATATATTAAATGTCATGTTTGTGCTTTCCTGTACTGACATGGAGCCTTTGCAAAGGAGTCTATGACTCAAAGGATTGTAATTCCGATTCTTTCAATAAATAAATAAATATGGGTTGTTGAAGTCTTCTTGACTTTGTTGATATTAAATTGACTCTAGAACTGCATATTTTAGATCTGCAGTAGACTACTACTCACAAATGTATATTTATTTGTATCTAAACTAAGCTTTCTGATGTTATGAACATCCTTATTTAATAAAAAGTTTAATATTTAAAAACAAAGTAATGAGCACCAGTGCATGGGGGCATACTATGAAGCTGGAGGGGGGACATTTAAGAGGGCTACTTTTTCATGGAGAGGGTGACGGACTCCTGGAATGGTCTGCCAGAGGAGGTGTTGGGGCAAAGACAATGGGGAGTTTCAAGCATGTGTGGGCTAGGCACATTGGGCATAAAAGGTAGGGAGAAAGAGAAGGTTGCCTGTGACCTAGCGGGTGTCCATGGTGTAGCAATATGCAGGGAAAAATAGGGTAGACTAGATGGGCCTACCAGTCCATTTCTGCAAACACATTCTATGTTTCTATGTAATAACATGAGTTATAATAGTAAATTGTCATGACTGGGCTATGAGGAGGTTCACATACAACATTGTTGTTTTTAAATTGTGACCCTGAATTTTCAAGATAGTATTTTATTATCTTGGAATATGAACATGACAGGTATAATTTATCAAATGCCATCCAAATGTAATTTTGCAAAACAACTGCAAAAGCAGGTTTGGAAGGAGGATTTGAAAATGGTACCACCATGTTCATGAGATAGTGTAAAAATTACTATGTTGAAAATATGGGTTCAAAATGTAACTAAAATATTAACGTTTGTTCCTAAATTTGTTGAGATTTTGACCAGAAATTTAAACATAACCTTTTATGACTCTAACTTAGGAACATGACAGGTGTCATTTATGAAATCCTGGCAAAAACATTATTTGCAGCACAAGCATAGAAAAGACATTTTGGGTGGATTTGAAAGATGACCATTATAAATTACTCATGAGGTGGTGGTTAAAAAGAGGAATGTTGAAAATCTGGAATCAGAATCTGCAAACATAAAGTTATAAATAAGAGTTGTCAAATGTCAATGTTTATTCATAATTCTGGTTTTTTTTTTAGATTTTTAACCCAAATTTTCAACATAGTCTTTTTATTACTCCACCTTATGATCACGAGAGGTGAATTTTGGGCTGGTAATATAGTAAGTGAGCAAGTATAGCAAACTGTGAATGAGTTTGGTCCATCCAGTGCACCTGGGTTTGATTCCCATAACCACCACTTGTATACTGTGTTACTCTGAGCAAGTCACTTAACCTCTGTAGTGGTCCTGGGTCACCCCTGAAAACAGGCCTTGTGCCTAGTGGGCCTTACCTGGTTATAAAACAAAAATTCAATCCTGTTGGAAAGGTGACTTTGTGGGGCAATTGTGCAAATGTGTTTTGCAGGGGCTTTGAAAATTACAAATGCCATGTTCATGAGGTGGGGTAACAAAAAGAGACTAGAAGTGTAACTTGTCTGTGCTTTGTGAAGTATTAGAAAGGTTATATTGAAAATTTTGGGCAAAAATGTTTAAAATGACAAAATTATAAGTAAAATTTAAAATCGCATTAAAAAACTGTTAACGGACTTACCTTGTTTTCAGTCAGTTTGCAGTCAGGCTCAGTAACAGTAGGACATTTGGTGGATGAAGACAGGATTATTTCGGTGGACCATAGACAAGTAAATGGGGGTGGCGGGTACTGAGAGGAGGGTTGGGTTGAGGGATAGGAGGATCAGGGTAGAAGTCATTACTGGACCAGTTTATTTTTTCCAGGTTAAAAAAAGGGAATGACAAGGGATGTTTTTCTTTGGGTCAGGATTGGGCCCCCCCCCTCGTGTCTGAGTTTTATTTGGCAGTACTGGAAGTGGACATCCTAGTGTCACATTCTGTGGTGCTGGGCATCTCATTGTCAGAGTGTGTGCATTTGTATTCTGAAGCTGTGTTGGTGGAGGCAGCGCAAGCGCCCAAAAGTCCTCTCACAGCTCGTACTGATTGCAATATGTTTGCATGCTTTGGCAAGCAAACATAAACAGTAATTTTATCAGTTTGGGATCCTTTAGATTGTCCACTACATACAATAATTCTTGTAAAATGTAGATGCCCATATGGAAGCACAGAACACAAAACCTATCTGTGTAGTATTTCTAACTTTTTTGAATAGTTTGTGCCCTCTCCTCCTTCTGGACCATGGTGCTTTGACCCAGCAGATGCTAAGCATGAGAACTCTGTCCTGAAAATTACTGAACAAAGTCCATTGTGCAGCCCATTATGGTCTACTGATTAGTTTACAGATAGTCCTCAATTTATTATGCAATTTAAATGTATTTTGTGTGCATATCAGTATAGAGGATGTGGTACTACGTGACTTTCTGTCCCTAGCATGCAAGTGAATTTGAGAGCAGCATTGTGGCAGTACAGTATATCCTTTGCTCTGAAGAAAAATAATAGATTAAAAATGCATTGCAGTATTACAAGCAAGAACAGGTGGCAGTATTTTTAATGTGTTTGTAATATATGGAGATGGCCTAATAATACCATCTCATCCCATACAAAAATTTTCTTGTAATAGCACAGTACTGAAAGTGATAATACCATCGTTCCAAACTGATAATACTACTGTTCAGAGCTGATAATACTACAGTTTCAGCTCTCAACGATAGTATTATCACTACAATCACAGTGCGCATGTCCAGATCTTCCTGCCAACAAACTCAGTTGCCATGGTCACCGTCCTTCCTGCACAACCTGACAGCGTGCATCTCCATTGGCGGCTTTTCTTTAGTAGGCGGGCATAACAGCATGAAAATATGGCGTCTTTTTCCTCTAGCTTAGCGAGAGGAATCTGTTCAATTGTACTTTCATTTTTTGAACAAATAATGACTATGTCACTCATCCTCGTTTCCGAATGACAAAAAGCTGAAAGGTAGGACTGCCTACTAAATTAAGAAACCAAATTTTTTGAAGCGAAGCGATGGGACACTCGTTAGTGCTGTGGGCAGTTCAGAGACAGCGTGTGCTGAAGTCTTGTTGGCCAGACCAGCCTATTTAACAAAAGCACATCAGAAAAGAAATCTCCATAATGGGGTCCATATATTACAAAAATAACAAATAAAGGACTATGTATTATAAGGCAGTCAGACCATCTCGAGGTTTTGGGGACTTTAGGAACCTCTCAAGCTTCGCTCTCGAGGTTCCAAGTCCCCAAAACCTCTCGATGGTCTTATTGCCTTACAATACATAGTCCTCTATCTATTATTCTATTTATATATCACATACTACATTTTACAAATTTTAAGCAACAGTTATACAGTTAACAGAGATTTGGGGGAAAAGCATGTGAATTTGAAAGAAAACTACAGCTGCAGTAGATTTAAAAAAGCGGGACAGCCCAGCTGCTTACAAAACAAAACAGCAGGCAATGTCAGATTTATCATTTTGGGGGTTTCTAATCAGGGGTTATAGCACATCAAGTAGTTCTCATCTACTGATGTGTAGAAGAAAGTGATACAGTCACCAGATATACTATACAGGAAATGTTAGAAAGAGATATGCAAACAACCCCAGCTGTAGAATGTTTTAAAAGAAGAACTTTTTTCTGAGACCAAGATTATACTCTAGATCAAATGAAAGTCTTAATTATTAACCCATTCAGTACCAGAACAATGTCAAACACTAAAAAAGAACACTTGCCCAGTGTATAAAAGTTGCCAGTTTCACATGCACATTCCCATCAGTAGCTTGACACATCAATCTCAGGTTTGCCAGTTTTGAGGAGACTCATGTTTCAGCTGTGTACACACAAATTGCACAAACTGGTATGAAACATCTTAAAAATCAACGGCACAGTTATCCAGTTAGGACACTCATCTCATTTTCTTTAAGAAACTCCAGCTTTTTTGTATTAAATTATACATTTTCTAGTGCCTTTTAAATATACAAAATAACCAAGCTTCCAAAAGTTAACCTTTAATTTAGAACATCCATTTTAAAAATCTAACTTTTTGATCAATTGCAATAATACTGTTTGGCTGAAAGCAGCATGTCTAATTCTTAAGCCTGCACTCCTTTGCTTCTTCATAAAACAGTTTCATTCTTTTTCAATTAGTTGAGAGCATGAGCAGCAGGAGTGGGAGCGATCAGCAGCGAAGTGTTACATTTATTTTGTTTTAAGTATACCTTACTATGCTGCATTATGGGGATTTGGCTACAATTTTGGGGCTCAAATACTGTTGTGGAATAGGGGAGGAGGAGGAAACCTGCAGTGGGAGGCCAAGGAGGGTACAAAGGTTGGTGGAAGGGACACCATTAGAGGGGCACAGTGCCACATGACTCTAGGATGTCAGTAGGACACCTGTAATTACTAGATATTAAGATCTGTAGTCCTGAGCCTTCTCACATTCCTGGTGGCTATCAGAGGAGTGAGTGGCAGGGAGAAAGTGATTGGCAGTTGAGTGTTGAGTTTTATTTTGTTTTAGGCGTAACTTACAGTGCTACACTAAGGGGATTGGGTTGCCATTTTGGGGCTTCTAATACTGTGTGTGGGATAGGGCAGGAGGAGGAATCCTGCAATGGGAGGGTTGAGGAGGGAACAAAGGTTGGTGGAACAGATGCCATTGGAGAGTCCCAGTGCCACATAGCTGAAGGCCATTAATAGGGCGCCTATAGGTCATATTCAATACCCAGAATTCCAAGTGACCCCTCACATGAGGGACCCTGAAGTAGGAGTGTGATGCCTAACTAAGTGGCATCTGGGGACATTAGGCAGGGCATCAACAGGGAGGACCACAGGTTGCAGGCCATGCTGACCAACAGAGGTCAGATAAGGTAAGCGACATAGCAGTCACACATTGTGAAGGGTTGCAGCTGGTCCTATCTTCTGGTCAGCTTGTAAAGGGCATGGGATCATAACATCGCTGATGAAACCACGCAAAGAAACACTGTGCACAGACAACAGCGAGTGGCAACACAGTGGCGGTACATAATGCCAACTGCACAAAATCTCTGCACACCCAATGAATACTTTAGTTTTTGTGGGGGGGCTGTGCCCCCCACATCCCCAGAATACTTGTAATCAACTCAGAGAGGGGAGTGGACAGAGGGGCAAGTTAAAATCCACATTGTGGCACTTATTCATGGGTACACAGATGGAAGTAAAATAAATTTTCCCTTGATCAGGGTTTTGAACCCTGGTCTCCCCTCCCCACACACCTACTGCTGGGTTGAGTACCTTGGCCACTCCATCATGGGAGCAGCTCGACCAAACACTCGACCAGCAGTGCTCAAAACCCTTTGCCCCACTTCTGTCTTCCGTTCCACAGCGACAGGGGTAGTGATATTTTTTAATCACTCTAATACCCCTGTCGCTGTACTTCCATACATGCTTACGACAGTGCAGTTCTTCATGTGCAGTTTTGTCCATGCTATAGTGACCTGGTACCACTTAAAAGGGTGCTGGTTGAGGGAGATCTCACAGGAAATGCAGCTGGTCCCTGACTAGGGGCAGTGAACAGCGTAATTTAAGGAATTGCAACTTTACAGCCATCCTCATATAGGGTAGAAGGTTTCTATCTAGGGTAAGCGGTCTGGGTGTAAAAGGGGTGCAGCTTTTCAGCCATCCCTTCCCCACCTAGGTTACATTGCTGACAAGGAGGTAAAGATGAAGGAATCACACAGGGAATACCGCTGGTCCCTATCTAGGGTCAGCAAACAGCCTAATTAAGGGGTATCAGCTTTACAGTGATCCCCATATTGGCTAGTAGTCTTCTATCTAGGGTAAGTGGTTGGGGTGGAAAAAGGGTGCAGCTTTTCAGCTATCCCCACCTATGTTAAAATACTAGACTCATTTTAATTATTTATTTGTTTGTTTGTTTGTTTGTGGATTTGGATTATCAGGTAGGTACACTGGAACATACATTCCTTTTTCATGTACAACCTGAGGTCAAAAAATAGTTACAATACAAAGCATTCAGAAAACAAAGTACAATAAGTAATTGTCAATAAATACTGCATTCAATGCAATTTATGATCTCCCTTAGGACTTTCTGCTCTGAGTGGGTGCACGGACTGTTCAGCGGTGCGGTATGGCCCCAACTCAGGCCACCACCTGCTACCTGCCTCATCACTACTCATCTCACCGGCGTCCGGGAACTTCAGCTCAGCTGAAAAGCTAAGGACTTCCCACTCTGAGTGGGTGCACCGGACTGTTCAGTGGCATGGTACGACCCCAACTTAGGCCGCAGCCCACTACCTGTCTCATCGCTGCTCACCCTACTGGCCTCCTGGAGCTTCGGTTCGGCCAAAAACCTAAGGTGCTACCACTGGCTCTTGGATAACAGGCTCCTTTTCTCCTGCTTCCTGATTGGTGAGGCAGTCCAGGTAGCTGCCTCTGACTGACCCACCCAGCTGCCTGGCCCTACTCTTATTGGAGCACCTTTACGGCTTTCTCCCAGCCTCTTTGGATGAAATTTCTTTTATTGTTAAATATTTTTACAGTCTGTATTTTGAATCTGCACTGCTCTATAATGTTATAATGCTTAGTGTTTTGTAGTTTTGCTATATTCTAAATCTGTACTGCTCTGTAGTGTTACAATGCTTAGTGTTTTGTAGTATTGCTAATCTCAGACTGCACTGTGTATTTTGCCTTATTGTTTTAGTGTTAACCATTTGCCTAATCCTCACTGTAAACTGCCTAGCTTAGACTCCCTGTTTCACCCACTTTTATTTTTATCCTCTTTTCTAATACCCATTCTTAACCCAAGCAATTGCCTACCAAACCCCCTATAGATACCTCTCTATTACCCTGGCTCTCTGAATCCCTGGTCTCCTGCAGTTTTCGCCTTGACCTCGGACCCCATCCCACCCCACCCCTTTCCCTTTCGAGCTACCTCTCGCTCATCCCCCTCTAAGCCCCTTTGTTCTATATCTGTCCATCACCTTTTGTTCTCTGTAACTATCCCATTCAGCTCTATTTTGCTTTTAATTTCACCACCGCCCCCATTCTTTGTCTGCCTCCAGTCTCCCACCCCCCAGTCCCTCTCCTCTAGCCTTGAAACTGATCTGTTTCTCCTTTTCTCTCTCCCTTAGGACTTCCCGTTCCAAGCAGGTGCACTGGACTGTTCTGCGGGGCAGTACGACCCAACTCAGGCTGCCACCCACTACCCGCCTCATCGCTGCTCACCTCACCGGCCTCCTGGAGCTTCAGCTTGACTGAAAAGCTAAGGTACTACCACTGGCACTTGGATAACAGGAGCCTTTTCTCCTGCTTCCTGATTGGTGTGGCAGTCCAGGTAGCGGCTTCTGACTGGCCCGCCCGGCTGCCTGGCCCTACTCTCATTGGAGCGCCTTTATGGCTTTCTCCGGCCTACTTGGATGAAATTTCTTTTATTGTTAAATATTTCTACAGTCTATATTTTGTCCCTCCCCCACCCTCCCAGGCCTCTTTTAAATACACTCCAGTCACTCCCTCTTCCCTGTCCTTCCATCCTATTGGTTACTTCTCCTCAACCTCATCCCAGTCCTGTTTTAGCAACCCTACCCTTCCACATTCTTCTCAAGTCTGCACACTGCCTGTAACCTGGGCATTTATTATCAGTGCCCCCTCAACATGTTCTTAAACATTTTTTTACCATCACTACTTCTCCTCCTTCTCATCCCCCTTAGCCACCCCTGCACTGGTACCTCCTCCATATACCTACATTGTCACCCCACATCAGGCTATATTCCGGGGAGTACTCTTACTCACATCCCAGCACACCCCGTGCACCCTCGCATGCCACCTGGACTAATAACCGCGTTGACCTCCCCTCCCTCCATGAATACCCCCTTCTCCTTCAGCTACTCATTCCCTGCAGTAACTCTCCCCAAAAAAGACCCTCCAGAAGGAGACAGCATTGGGCTGCTAAGCTCCTTACCCATTACCTGGACAGGGTGGTGCTTCTTCTCATCCTACTTGCTGGGAACATTCACCCAAACCCCGGTCCTCCCGTAACGTCCAGCCCCCGGCACAACAAACAAAGCTCCTTAAAGCTGGCTGTCATTAGCATTTGTAGTTTATTACCTAAGCTTGATGCCCTCCAAGTCTGGGTGTCACAGCATAAACCTGATATTATAGCCCTAACCAAAACCTGGCTATCACCAAAGGTCCCTGATAATGCTGTATCCTCATGGTTATGTCCTATTCAGACTTGACCCGAACTGGTGAGTCTGAGGAGGAAGCTGTGCCATTTACTTAAGATACATACTCCAAGGTCAAGTCCTCCCGCAATCTCCCTCTGCCAACAGTTCTCAGCTGCTTGCGGTAAAAATAATCATTGGCCGTCATGGTAAATCACTCACAGTGGTATCTGTGTACATTCCACCGCGTGATCAAGTATCAGGCTTCAAAATGGTCACTGACTTCCATGACAACAACCCCCATCAGGGAGAGACTATTGTAATGGGAGATCTCAACATTAGCTGGCTGGCACCAGAATTTGACCAGTATGAGGGTGCCTTTGTAGCAATAGATATAATCCAAATGGTAACTACCCCCACCTGGATCAACTATAAGACTGGCAATAGCTCCCTGCTTGATCTGATCCTCACCACTCATTCCAACAGAATCACTAACACAGAAGTACTACCTGACGCACTAAGTGATCATTCTCCTGTTATCTGCCAATGGTCCAACAAAGCTCCTAGATCAAAACCCACATTATCATACAAGTGAACTTTAAAAAAAGGTAAACTTCCTCAGTTCCTTGCTGCCCTGTCTATAATTGACTGGGCACCCCTTAACTCCACGAACAGCATTGATCATGCCCTTAATTACTTCATTTCCCAGTTTAATGAAGTTTGCAACAACTTTGCCCCTCTAGAAAAACAGAAATCAACATCTTCTGCCAACCCCTGGATTACCTCTGAGCTAGTCACCATGGTGAAAAACTGGGATAATCTCTGGCACCGAGCTATGTCCTCTGGGCAACAGCCTTACTGGCAGCGCTATAAAGCTGCCAGAAAAAAGTGCACCCAGACAATACGTAGTACCAAACAAGCATACTGCAAACAGCAGCTTACAAACTCTTGGGGCAACAGCAAATCCTTCTGGGAGAACGTCAAGAACCTCATGGGGAAACCTATCAAATCCTCCTCCACTATGCATGAGGTTAATGGCTCCACGGTCCAAGACACCAAAGTAATAGCAGATATGTTTAATCTTGCCTACACAGATCTCAACAGTGTCCTTCTCCTTAACTTCTTTAATGACTCTGCCCCGCCCTGCCCTAACTGTGGATCCCACCTCCCAAGGAATACCCCGCCTTTCTACTTTAAGAAGGTATCCATTGCTGAAGCCAGAAAATACCTTCAAAAAGTCCTAAGCAAACCTAGTTTCAGCAGCAATGCCCTGGACCTTAAACTTCTCTCCCTCTCCCTAGACATCATCTTACTCCCCCTCATCAAACTCCTGAATCTTTTGCTCTCCCTTGGACAGTTCCCCCAGCTCTGGAAGTCAGCTATCATCACATCTGTGCTTAAAAGTGGTGATAGATCCCATCATACCAATTACCACCCCATCTCTATCCTCCCTCCATTTTCCAAGGCACTAGAACATATTGTTGCAGACCAGTTGACAGAACACCTCAACAAATATAACCTACGGTGTCCTCAGCAGCACAGTTTTAGAAAAGCCCACAGTACTGCCACTGCCCTGCTTGAGTTCACTACCCATATACATAAGGCCCTAGACACGGGCAGTCTTCTGGGTGCGGTGTTCAATGATCTGACAAAGGCTTTTGGCAACGTGAATCACCAGCTCTTGTTGCACTCTCTCTCTCTAGCTTTGGCCTGTCAAATGATACTACCAAGTGGTTTGAAAGCTGCCTTTTGGACAGAAACAAGACAGTCAAAATCGCCGACTCTATCACACAGCCTTCCTGTTTGCTCTGGTGTCCCTCAAGGCTGCATCCTTGGCCCACTACCATTTGGCCTCTTTATTAATAACCTTCCTGCAGCTTGCAACAATAATATGATACTCTATGCTGATGATGCAGTCCTCTTTTCCACCCATGCTGACCCCGTCCCTCTCTCCCAGGATCTTCAGATGAACTTCAGTCTAGCAGAGTCCTGGTTTAAGCAGCACAAGCTGTTGATGAACTACAAAAACAAAGTCTAAGCTGTTTTGCAGTTCGCGACAGCAAATTCAGAACTACTAACACACTCTACGAAACTCATCAACCCGCTTGATCAAGTGCAGGAATTTAAATATTTAAGTTTTAGCCTTGACAGCACAATGACCTTCAACTAGCATGTCCAACATGTCTCGAAATCTATAAACTCTAGAATAGGTGCTCTACCACCATCGTCGTTGCTTGACAATGGGAGGGCTTTAAGCCCAAGGTTCAATGGGTGGAGAAACTATGTCACTCCCCTATCAGGCTCATAAGGGCACTCATCCTGGGCCTCTCCAGGATTCATTTCACGTTGCTGCCGGAGGCATCACCCTTCCTCACTCCTACCTTGGTCCTCCTCTGCATTCGTCTGCTCGCGTTCCTCCCTAGATCCCCCTTCATTTTTCATTCACCAGCATCTCTGGCTTTGGCCCGCTCAGTCCTCGGGCCTGTTGCTATCCACTTCTGTGGCTCACCCAGCACTCGTGTTGCCATCTCTTTCATCCCCCGTTCATTCCCTTGGGCCTGCCACCTGCCTCTCGGCCCTCACTTCCTCTCCTCTCCTTGTTGTTTCATTCTGTTTTTCATTTTCCTCACCTCCCATTGTTTTCCTTTCTCCTGCTGCAGTGTCTCTTGCTCATTTGCCTGTGGCTGGCGACTCTCCTCCTGTGCTGCCTGCCAGCTAGGTGATCTGCCGCTATGGACTGCTGCCTTTCCCCACTTGTTGGGCCCCTTCCTTCATTCTTTCTGCTACATGGCACCTGCCTCTGTTTCCGTGCTGTCTGGAATGCACTCCTTGAGGGCACTACTCAGCTTGTTCATTCTTGTCTTTTAGTTCTACACTCATGATCTTTTTGTCTCCTAATTGTATCGGTCCACTGAGGTTGGCCCACACTTCATGCCAGCCCCGATGCACAGCAGAGTGCTGACCAGTCCCAATGCACAGCAGAGCACTGTCAGCTTGTACAGGCATATAACCATTCATGTTTACTCTGTGTGTTCTATCTGCCTGTGTTCCTGGATGACTTCGCCATTGCTCTCCTCCTCCACTCTCCCTGCCTTTCAACTTCGCCTGAAACAGCTACTAATTGCACCTTGCTTGTTCCATTTCAAGTGGAGACCTGCTAACTTCTCAGACAGTCCCTAAACTGTGCCGTGCAGTGCTGTTACCTAGAAAAGGTATGTTCCTTGTGTGTGGATGTTTTTTCTGGGGTGTCACTTGCAAAGTACTTGCTTCCATGTTTTGACCCTCCTTGATTTTGTTTCCATCGGGCCAGTTTTCTGCCTACATGGTGTAAATATTGGATGCTGCAGTTACCACTCATTCATAAGGAGGGCTGGTCTGCAAACTCATACTTCTATACTATGGAAGACAGAACTGTTGTAGTCACCACATGTCTTGGGCCATAACTACCTGATCTGGGTCTCTGGCGGTAGTAATTGTGTGTGCAGAAGATTGGATATGGTGAAGCAGAAAGCCCTATGATGTTTGTGTCTCTAGGTTTCCTGCTCAGGCTGCAGTGCAAGGCTGGGACTTGCATATTTCCTCATTCCACTGTCCATGCACTTCACCCCCAGCCACGTCTCTATTCCTCATTCATTCTGCAGCTTTGGCTTCCTTTGGTTTTTCCTGTGTTCTGCTCCTGAACGTCTATCTTGTGCTTTCTTTTGGGTTTTATCCCTATCCTGCCATCACCTTCCCTATTTCTGTCCTCCTCCTACCCTAGTTCACCTGGCATCCTGGTGCCTATATTCTGGTCTTGCATAGTACCAATACCATCATGTTCCTGACTTTGGTCATCATTTGGGCATACCTATCATTAATCATATGCCACCTCATCGAACCCCGGCCCTCCTGCAGCATTAATCAAGTTCCTGACTCTGGTCTTCATTCACTCATCCTTACCTCATGGTTCATCTCTTTACACAGGCCTCTTTACTCACATAAATCAATCAAGTATACCTCTCATAGGGTCTTATGCTACCTCACCGAATCACTGCAATCTTGCGACACTCATCACCATCAGTCTTCATCATCCTCAGTATTCTCCTGGGTGCATCTGGATACCTCTCGCTCATCTGACCTCTGCATGGGTCTCCTCTTTACATTGAACACTCAAGCATAACCCTCTAGTGTCCCTGCTACCTCAATTCGACTATATCTCCACTCCAGGCCTTGCCTTCCTGTCTGTCGCCCTTTGCTAAGGGCCAGCTGGCTGCTCTCCACCATCATTCATGTTCATTTTCGAGTTCATTTCTTGTCTCCTCTTCCTCAGTCTTCTCGTATTGGACTGCTGCTCTCCTGCGGCGATCATCATCATCAGTCTGCATCATCCTCAGTCTTCTTGTCAGTCATCCTCAGTCTTTTTGGGAGCACATGTGGATACCCCTTGCTCCCCTGACTTCTACATGGCTGTCCTCCTTCCCATTGCCTACTTGAGCATACCCCTCTCAGGTCCCTGCTGCCTCATGTTCCTTCTTCGATCTGTGCTTTCTTGTCGGGGGTTTCCATATCCCATCATCATCATCCTCCCTACTCATCTTCTTCTCTTAAACAAATCCTTCTCTTTAATGACATGTGTCTGTAAATCAAATGTCGTCCAGCCTCAAGGAAGGCGACCTAGACCTTGGATCCCCAGGCGTTCCCCCTCAAAGGGTTTTTTTCTTCTCCTCCACGCCAATGGTCATAATATTAGGTGGAGTTAGTACTTTCATAAGTAAATTAGTTAGGTTCCGCTGTTGGATGGAGGTGGATGGTGGGCCCAGCTTTGCCCCCTCTCTCCTTAGGAAGTCCGCCCTTATCATCTTCTCAGAATTCATTCATTCATCATCCTCGCCTCTTCGATGCTCAACACTCGATTGGGTATACTTTTTGGGCTTCTTCCTGACCTACCTTTAGCCAATGCAATCATTCCTGTGACATCTGTGGTGGGGGACCCTTCTCTAGGGTTCCTTGCATCGTACCCCTACAGGGTGGTATATCCCATGGATAGAGAAGCAGAAAGCCACAAAGTAAATCAAGTCACACAAGGATCATCTCATCTAGTTGCATAAGCACAATTGAATGGGAGGGCTTTAAGCCCGAGGTTCAATGGGTGGAGCAACTATGTCACTCCCCCATCAGGCTCATAAGGTCACTCATCCTGGGCCTCTCAGGATTTGTTTCACATTACCCACCATCCACCCCTCCTCCTCCAGTGGCTTGTCTCTCATACCCATGGGCTTTTTCCTAACCTACCTTTAGCTGACACAATCATTCCAACGGCACCTGTGGGGGGAACCCTCCTCTAGAGTTCCTTGCATCATACCTGTACAGGGTGGTATATTCCACGGCTAGAGAGGTGGAAAGCCACAAAGTAAATCAAGTCACACAAGCATCATCTCATCTAGTTACATAAGCACAATTGAAATTAAGCCATACATGCAGCTATTACCAGCTCTGTCTTGTCCATCATTGACTATGGGCTAGTTTTCTATGGGGCCACTGCAGATACCACCCTTAAGCGAATCAGGATGGGCCTCAACAAATGCTGTAGACTTCTCACTGGTGCGGGCAAGAGTACACATACCTGTACTCTCTACAAGCATGCTAATCATCCGACCTACGTATAGGCTTACATATCAGTCATGCCTAATGGCAAAAAAATCTGTCTTAAACTTACACCACCAGCCACGCATGCCTTAATGTTACCTGCTGCCAACTCATGCTCTTCATGCGCAGCACCCTCAAAGCACCATATTGTCCCATCTCAACATACCTCCCAAGCCCAACGTGCCTTCTACACCAGGGCCCTTTCACTGATGAATAACCCTCAGCCTGAAATCCCTGCTGAGAACAAGCTTGGCCCATTCAAACGTAAACTCTGTCAGCACCTCACTGATATTAGCAAATGTGATTGCTGTACTTAGACCTGCGTCGCACCTTCTCTCAAGCTCAATGTGCCTTCTCCTCTGGGGGCCCCTTCCCTGCTGTTTGGCCCTCCTCCATATCCTCCCTCTGTCTTTCCCTCCCCCTTGCCCCTTCCCTACATGTACCCCTCCCTCCTGCCTATCTCTCCCTCTTCTAACACAGTTTTTCTCTAGCCCCCATCTTGTTTCCCCCTTTTATACCCTTCCTTCCTCTATGCCACTCCCCCCTTTTGTTTACCTCCGCCTCCTCCCACCACCCCTGTGTTCCTAGAACCTCCTCTTCTCCTTCATCCTAGCCCACATTGCACTTTTTTGGCCTCTAGCACTTGCGACAAAGTCAACACCTTGACTGCCTTCTCTCTTCCCACCCTCCCATGGTTGTTCCCCACACACCCCAAGGTTAGTACATTTGTACCTACTTATTGTGTATCTGTTTCTTATTGTCTGCACTGACTAAATTGTCTCTGTCATTGTACTATTCTTGAAAACTCACTTTTGTATTGCATTCACCACTGGTTGTCTTTTTACGCTCCTGCTGATGTGGAACCTTTGTAAATGAACCTCTGGTTCAATGGTATTTGTAATCCTAGTACTCAATAAATAAATAAATACAAGAACAAACATTCAGATTTTTAAATACTGAAGAGCAGCTGAGGAGAAATGTTTAAAGGATGAATAAAGTTGTGTGGGCAAATAATTCCACAAGGAAGCTGCACAATATGAGAAAATACATTTTCAGCTGTTGTGCACACACAAGGTTTAAATAGCTGAAGTTCAGTAGAAGACAGTGAATCAACGGTTGGAGTATGTTTGATTAAAAATTTAGTCAAAGAGACAGGAACACCAAGTTTAAAGGTTTCCAAGATGGTCGTAGCAAACCCCTATATGGGATAAAACTACATAGGGATGCAAGGACTGTATAGGTACTCCATGTGGTGAGGTTAGGTCATCATCATGTGGAGAGGGGGGCTGCCCAGGTGGCAGGAAGGGGCAGGTAGAGTACAGTGTTGCAGGGGGTGTGGGGTAACAGTTTTCCTAGGTACTCTCTGGGAGGTAGGGGGTGTCTGGTCTGTAGGAGCTTAGGTCAGCTGACAGAATAGTTATGGCAGCTCAGATGGGAGTTCAGAGCATTGATGTAGAGGGGATCTCTGAATAAGGTGTGGGAGCAGGAAAAAGGAACTGGTGAGGAGGGGTGACTGGTAGAACCCAGACTATTTGGGGGGGTATGGTAGGGGGAAAATGGAAGGCTAGCTAAGGCAGTTTCCCTGGGTCTCACTTCTCCAGTGGGAGAGGAGGCCTAGGGGAGGGGGTTGGAGGAAGAGAAACAACAATGAAAAGAAGGAAGGAGGACTGCTGGGAGCACCATCACTGGATGAAAGGTAAGAGTTGCTCATTTGCGTACAATGTAAAGCTCTGTGGGAGAGTGGTCACAGAAGAGGGGAGACAA
This sequence comes from Neoceratodus forsteri, assembly GCA_016271365.2. Classification (NCBI taxonomy): domain Eukaryota; kingdom Metazoa; phylum Chordata; order Ceratodontiformes; family Ceratodontidae; genus Neoceratodus; species Neoceratodus forsteri. The sequence goes on from JADMNL010000031.1 coordinate 199,850,057, forward strand.
GACATTAGAGAAGACCTGGTCAAACTAAAGAAGTGGTTAGGTATTTGGCAACTGTCATTCAATGCCAAAAAGTGTAAGGTAATGCACATGGGGCAAAGTACCCAGAGGCCAAATACTGGCTGCAGGTGTGCATGTTACCAGGAGAAGAACTTGGGTGTAATCATTACAAGTTATCTGAAGCACTTAGCATACCACAAGAGAGCATCAGCCAAAGCAAATCGGATGCTGGGCTGTATAGCCATGGGTATAACCAGCAGAAAGCGGAAGCCATTCTGCCACTGTACAGGTCACTGGTTCAGCAGTATCTTGAGTACAGTGTGCAGTATTGGAGCTCTTATCTAAAGAAGGACATCAGCCCAGTGGAGAAGGCCCGAGAAGGGCATACAAGATTATCCAGAGACCACAATGCAAACCATATGAAGAGAGACCCACAATATCAACATGTACAAATGAGGTCCCTTCTGCCCATCTCTGGTGCTGTCCTGGTGGATGCCCAGGTGGAAGTAAAAGGACACAAGGCACTTTTCACAAGAGTAGAGGATTGTTTATGATTGTCCTGGCCAATGGTCCCCTTCCCACAGAAAAATGGTTTAGGCGATTGTCCAAGGCTTTGTGCAGGTGCTAATGTGCTAAGTGACTGCCAATACACATTTACAATCACTTCATTAAAAGTCTCTCATAGGGGTCTATGCATTGATGTGTAAATTGTCTACATGCTGTGGATCCATGGTGCGTAGGCAATCCTAATTAACAATCCCATGCACTGGGGGTTTCCATGGACCCCTAAGCTCATGCACAGAAGAAACATGCATCCCTTCTGCACTGGATCCCTGGCTGGTCATGCAGTTATACACTTCCAGTCTAGGGGGTGTCTGTGGAGGGATGCCTGCACTCTGCACCATTCATGAAGGTACAGAGTGCCAGGCAAGGGGGTACAGGATACATCAGTGGGGACCCTGGCATATCTTTGCACCACACCCATGACACCTGCCAGCTGTGGCAGGACAGGTAATCACCCCACTGTGCTGCCCTAGCTCACTCGTCTGACAAGCAGGACTGGGGTAGTCATTTGGGAACATCTCCATACATTTAAGGAAGGTGGGCCTGCACCTACCCAGAATCCCCTGCTCAAATAGAACAGGGGAGCCATTATGGAACCCAAGACAGGCATCCAATTGGGTGCCCACCCCTGTCCCTTGATCCACCCCTGAGCAGCTGCATGCCACAGGGTGGGGCCACAGACAGGCACCCTGTGGAGACATGTGATTGTGCATACCACACATCCAAACATAGAAACATAGAAGTAATCAGCAGATAAGGACCTCCTGGCTCACCTAGTCCGCCATTTTTCCCTTCCTACTGAGACACCTCGGGTCCTGCTCAGTCTTTGGGCCCCTGTGCTTGTCCACAGGTGCAGAGCTATGGGGGTCAGGTACACACGAATTGCGTGCACCCAGACCCCCATTAATGCATTGCCCCCAGTGTTTGTAAAGCGCTTCGGGATACAATGTGTATGACAAGTACTGTATAAATCAAATTCTTCTTTTTGCACTTCTTCTGTTTGTTTGCATACTGTCATTGCTGTGCCAGTATAGGAGTCGTTGGTTTATAAAGTGCCTTGGGAAATGTTGTGTTTAAGTAGCGTCTGCAATCACAGTCGAAACTTTGAACAACATAACATTTATTTATTTATTTTTGTTAACTGGGTAAGGTCCAGTAGGCACAAACCCCTATTTTCAGGGATGACCCAGGAGTTTTGGACTGGTTAAATGATTCGCTCAGAGTCACACAGTATGCAAGTGGAGGTTGTGGAACTCAAACCCACGTCTGCTGGATGTACCAAGCTCATTCACAGTTCATTACTCTAACCTATATGCTATACTGCCAGCCTAACAGAATTCAGCTTATAATTCAGATATTTCCAGCATTTAACTTTCCTTTATTCTTTATTACTAAGACAATTTGCATGACGATAGCATTCTCTGTCACTTGGTCTCCATCTGCATTGACTACTTGTATACAAGTGATATCATAATCCTCCTGTGTGTCAACACTGGAGAGGACCGATGTCACTTGTTGACAAGAGCGAGCAGATGAAGATGAAACAACAGTATAAGGCATTTCAATCCATGTAACCCTTGTATTTACCTTGCTTATGCTTGTAGCTTAGGTATTAACTTGGTTAGTACTGTATTGTACTGTATTGTATGTATTTGTCCTCTGGGTCACCCCTGAAAAAGGGACTACATGGTCTCAGTGGGCTTACCCGGTTACCAAAATTCTAATAAATAAATAAACAGAGATCCTGTTTACAGGAACCTTTTTTAAGTAATAAAAAATGTGAGCAAGGTCAGTATTTGAAATACGAAGTAAATATTGTGCACTTGTATTATTCTTACAGTTGTACCTGTTGTGTCTGAGGCTCTTGAAACAATACTATTCCAAATACACATGCCATTCTCTGTTAATGAAAAGTCAGTGTACCATTTAGGAAGAAATACATCTATGTTGTGGTGTATAATGGACTCTATAATGAGCACAGTTTTGATACAGCTAACTGGGAAATACTTTTTCCTTCTTCAGCATCTTCCATTTATCATTTTTGTTGTTTTGCAGAAACATTGAGAAGAGTTTATGTCAGCCAGGAGGGTAAAAAGAACTCGAGACAATGCCTGACCCAGCAGCCTACCTGCCTTTTTACTACGGTTGTATAACCCGCACAGAGGCAGAGGAACACCTGAAACTTGGTGGCATGTCCGATGGCCTTTTCCTGCTGCGGCAGTGCTTGCGGAACCTAGGTGGCTTTGTCTTGTCTGTAGTTCATGAACTCCGAATTCACCACTATCCTGTTGAACGACAGCTGAATGGAACCTACTGCATCAGTGGGGGGAAACCACACTGTGGACCCGAGGAACTGTGTGAGTTTTACTCAAAGGATGCGGATGGTCTATGCTGCACACTGCGAAAACCCTGTAATCGCCCACCTGGGCTGGATCCTAAACCAGGAGTGTTTGACAACATGAGACAGAACATGCTACGGGAATATGTGAGACAAACATGGAAACTGGAGGTACTTAATATTCTGCTTAGTCTTTTTTATGGCCAACTTTCCCACATGAACCAAAAAAGGTACATACAGTAGAAACATGGGACTCACAACACAGAAAAAGACCAGGTTGTCTTTTAGTGCATCTCCTGCCATTTTGGTAGAAAACTCTTCATGTGATGGGTTACAGTACAACTGTAATGTGCCTGTGTCTGTAGTAATGTTTTTTATTATGATTCAGACACTAAGGAGAGAAAAAGCTGTCTGTGGCAGAAACCTCCGTCACCCATGGCTCAGCGGATCAGCCTTCCAGGCATCCTGTAAAGTCTTGATAATGCCATATCCTACAGTGCTCAGATTGCTGCTGTGCAGGTGTGGCAGTGAGGACATTTACCTGATGGCAGAAAGTCATTCACTTCACTGCTCCCTGAGCCACAGCAATGTATGGGATGTGTCTGGAATTAGCAGTGTAAGCAGCTGTGTGAGACAGACTGCACTGCTCAATCCAGCATTGACAGGCAGTCTTTTGGGTGCACTGGACAGATGATGATGTGAATGGAACACCCACCCTTGAACTCATGGCCCTTCTCAAGTCCGACCTCTATCAGCGCTGAGAGGGGTCATGAATATGCTAGTGATGCAAATTTGAGATCAAACCGCAATGAAGCAGGCTTCAGGAAAGAATGCAGCAGCTGTGTAAACATGGCTACAATGGGTGGGATATTCAGACATGCACCTGGCAGGGGCGCTAGCAGCGTGCAGCGTAACTGGGATGCGCCAGGGCATGGACTGGGTGATATTCAATGGAGCTGCACCATGGCTCAGCACCGATGAATATTGCAACTTGTCCTTCTGCATTGCACATGGTGCAGTGGCACTGCACCAGTGCAAGTGGCCAGAGAGGAGCAGGGGATGCGCTAGTGCAGGTGCCATTGCACTAGGTGCATCACCACGATATTCAGCAGTGGACATGCAAATGAGGCCATAATGCATGCAAGGTGCAAATGGGGCCATTTGCATGTCATTATGGACCATTTTCATGCAGGTGCACTAATCGGCGACTTGCACCTGGCGCCCTGCCAGGCAGCAAGGCCAGGGACCGACACCCCTTCCCCACTGCAACGCGCAGCACTCCAATGCCCGATCATGGGCCATAAATAGTATGTAATTCCTCGGTGGTCCACTGGACCTATCCCATTCCCCGATCGTGGGCTGTAATTACATTAAACTCCCTGGTGGTCCAGTGGACCTCTCTCCATGCCTAACCACAGGCTGTAATATTTAAAACACTCCCTGGTGGTCTAGCGGTATCCATACCCGCCTCCCAACCCGACCACTTAGTCCCGCCACCCTGCTCCCCCCCAGTCAGCAGCAGGCATCAGCACCCCACCCGCAAGCTGCCCGGCCACCAGCCAACTGACAGTGTACAGTACGGATGTATGCCCATTGGTCCACAGCATGGGCCAATGGGCGTGCAGACTGTACCGTACTACACAGTCACAGTCCCAAGGTGTGAATGGATCCATTGTCTAACAGCTAATTTACTATTCTATCTAGCTGTTGTTTGCCTACTATTGTGTACTACTTAACTACAAAAATAGCGATCACTATCATTGCGAATGTAGATCACCGGAAAGCATTTTGGCGATATAGATTTCTTAGCGAGCCAACATCTGGTAATTGAAAGTGTTTTTGCAGGGGTGCTGTGCCCCCCCACCCCCCTACTAAAGATTCCCTAACTCCAAGGGAGGTGCATGTCATGGAGGGACAAAACACTGCATCAAAATAAAACAACAGCTACAAAACATTCGCCCACAGCAGGTACAAACCCAGTGCCTGCACTGCAGCCAGCCACCCTCACCACCACACCACAGGACTGGCTCAGTTGCAGCAGGCTTCTCCCCTACCTAAACCCTTCCTCGTATCCATCCCACCTCACCCATCCTCCTTCGAGTCACTGTCATCGCTCATCCATCGCCACCTTGCAGGGTAGCTGATGATGATGATGATAGCGTATAATGAGTCGCTGTTTCACAGTCGCCATTTATAATTGCTATCATCATGGGCTACTCTCTGAGTCCTGACTCTCCTCCAGGGCTCTTGACTTGATCCTGTCCCTTCCTGATTGCCATCTTTTCAAGCAGGACAGGGAAAACATGTAGAAGGGTTGTCATCTATGGCCGCCAGAGCCTCTCATGTACTATGGCCATCAGAGAAGCCATAAAATTTATCCTAGTCAGGCTCTCATTCCTCTCCTCTGTATCTATATTCATTGGTGTTGTCTACGCCTCTCCCAAAATCTCACATTCATTCATCTGGGACAAGCACACCCCTCTCAGGAAATCCAGAGTAAAAACTTCCCATCACCCCTGGATTACCATGGAAAGTATTGATCTGTGTAAGTCCCAAGACTTCACATGGACCCACTACAAATTATTCCACTCCTTTCCTGACCTTATCTCTTACAGTGCTCTGAAGAACAACTGCATTAAGGCTATCTGGGCCACAAAATTGCACTATTTCAAGGTCAACCTCCAGGAAAACATTAACTCCACAGCTAAATTCTGGAAGGTTATGCACTCTCTTTTCAACCCCACTGCCCAGAACACTCCCCCAATCCTCATGGTAAATTGTTCACTTGTGTCTGACCCTACCTCTGTTGCTGCTCAGCTCAATGAGTTCTTCACATCCTGCACCCACCCTTCTTCTCCTCTTCCTGGTACCTCTCCTTCCCCTCCTTCTCCCTTCTCCCACCCCTCACCAGGTTTCCTCTTCCCCTCAGTCACCATCCAGAAATCCTGCTTGCCCTTTCCTCCGTCAACACATCAAAGTCCAGCCCTGATGTTCTGGACCCCAAGTTTCTCCACCTCTAAGCTTCTGCCACTGCAGCTTCCCTTACTCACTTACTCAAACTTTCCTTCTCCTCTGTGCTGTTCATTAGTCATGGAAGTTGACCAAGTTATTCTACTTCACAAAGGTAGTGACCCCTCTTCCTGGCAACTTCTCTCCCATCACCATCCTTCCCTCTGTCACTAGCTGCAAGAGAAACTGGTCCACTTTAGGCTCCTTGACTTCCTTTCATCCTTCAACTTCCTCTCACCCTTCCAGTCTCATTTCTGTAAGCACCATTCAATCATCTCCTCCCTGCTGCGTGTCACTGATTCAACCTTCTCCGGGATGGATCAGGGCTACATAACAACTGCTATATTCATCAGTTTGGCCAAAACCTTCAATTTGGTGTCCCATCCACTACTCCTGGAAAGCTGTACTCTGCTAGCCTTTCAGTTTCTGCTGTTGCTTGGTTCCAGTCCTACCCAATGGGTCAACAACAATCAGTAGAGATTGGAGTTGCCCTGTCTCCTCTCTTTCCTATCCAGGCTGGGGTCACACAGGACTTCATCCTGGGGCCCCATCCTTTTCTCCATCTTTCTGAATGATCTCCCCTCTGCCTGTGCCAATTCTTATATCCACATGTATGTAGATGACATAGTCATTTTCACCTCTGGTCCCTCCACCCAGAGTTGTGGAATATGTGCTCCAGTGTGGGACTTCAGCAACATTCTGCACTGGTTCCAATCCAACCAGCTCAGAGTCAGCACTAAGAAAATGGTGTTCATGGCCTTTGGTACAATAAGAAAAGCCAAACTCATTGCTCCCTCCCCATCTTCACCCTTCTGGATGCATGGTTCTTGAAGCAGTTCAGTCCTTTAAGTGCCTTGGAGTGTGGCTAGACAGTAAGCTTGACTTCTTAACCCACATCAATGCCAGCCACGCAAAACTTTGTCCCAAGATTGTGCCCTGTACTGCTAAAAAGTCTGCTTATCTCTGCATGTCTGCAGGGAGCTTGTTACCAAAATGGTACTCCCTGTCTTTGACTACACATATGTGTTCCATGACACCTTCCCTTCAACTTCTCTCACCAGACTGGACACTCTCTTCAACTCCTTCCGCTGTTTTGCTATAAACTCCCACGCCCTGCACCCACCATTGTTCACTATATTCATCCGTATCCATCCTTCCTCTGTTCTGTTGTCATCAGGCTCACAGTACCTCCTTCATATCCAAATACTGGTTTGGTTTCCTTCCCTTTTACTTCTCCTCTCTCCTCTCTCCTCTCCCAACTCCACCTTCCTTTCTGTTCCCTCCATTTCAGAGACCATCACAGTTTTGCCACTCCTCGCCACAACTCCTCTGCTGGGCAATCTGCCTTCTCCTATCAATTGCCCACTCTCTGGAACCAACTCCCCTACTCCCTCCACTTCTCCCCATCCCCTGGCTCCCTCAAGCACCAGTTGAAACTTCAACCCCTCCCCAGCTGTTCCTGTTACCCTTCCTCCTGTTACCACCATGGCGAGCCTTAACCTTCCTGGTAAGCAGTTGTCTGGGTCCCTGATTCTGCCTTGGTTTAACTTCCACCACTTCAGTTCTTTCCTCCAGTATGAGGCTAGGCAATAACACTCTCAGGTCAATCACCTGTTGTCAGTACTGCTCTTGACCACCAAGTATTGCTGACACTTGAATATGCACTTCTTAGGCATTCTTACTGAGCTGTACTGCACTTTACTCTCTCCACAGACAATTGTTCAGTATTGATTTAATTCTGTACCAATTTTGTAATGAATGTTGTTCAAATGTATTGCTACTTTGTATTGTGCTACTGTCCTTACACTGTACCCCTTCCCACAGGTCGCACCTGGGGCCAGATTTTCAAAGGCCAGAGAATGATGCAGGGTGCTTGAATCAAAAACAACTGATGCAAGGAGCAGGATGTGTCAAACCTTGCACCAATTCAGATTTTCAAATGGTGCTTGCGTCAAAAACAGGTCTGCATGTGCCAGAGTGGCTCGCCCCATGCTTGCACCAAACAAATGCCTGCGCCATGTCGGAAGGGATGCCTGCATCACTGAAATGATGCAGCATCTCCTTATTTGGGATTTTCAAAGAATGCAAGTCCTGTCCTTGTGCCTAAGATGCCTGTCGCTGTTAGACCAGCCAGAGCTGGTCTAAGGGACACTAGAGCTTATAAAGAGACCCAAAGCAAGTGGTCAGACCTGACTGTGCTACTATTAAGGGCCAGTATTCTCCTGCAGGAATGGTTCAGAACATTTTGTGGGCTTAGTTTTGGCCATTTCATCTTCCATTTTGTTTTACTTAGCTTACGTCATTCTCATCCTTTGAGTCATGTTTTTACTCAACTTGCACCATTTTTACTCAGTTCGCACCATATTTGTGCTCAGTTTGCATCACTTGCATTCTTTGAGTCATTTTCTGACTCAACTTGTGGCATTATTTTGGTGCAGCTTGTGTCATTCTCATCCCTTATGCCATTTTGTTGATGCAGTGGACCTCTTGCGTCAGTTTGGGGACTTTGTCACAAAGACCACTTTTCTTGCAAAATATGGTTGCACAGTATTTGGCACACCTAGATCTGACTCAAGCTAGTTGTTTGATGCAGCTTGCATGGATCTAAGGGCCCTTTGAAAATCTGGCCCCTGGAAATGAGTCTTGGCTCAGTGTGCCTCTCTCATTTACCAATTAAAAAAAAAATAAATACAACAAATAACTGAACCCATGGATTAGTTTTTCACAGTTTACATACACCATGGATTCATTTTTTTCAGTTTGTGAGTAACTCATTCACCATTTAAACATTTTTATTTATTATATTTCTGAAAAATTAAATTAATTTACAGATAAATGTGCCTTGCCAGCCCATAAAATTACATAGAGTAGACTTATGCATGTAACTAAATCATGGCTAAAGAAAGATAGCAGCTAAGTCACATTTAAATAGTGTGTTCAAATGTTAGGTAGAAGGCAGGATCACTTAAAAAATATATAACAAGCAAAGAATTATTACTATAAAGACCGTCACTGGTGCAAGTGTTAGTAAGCGCAGATGTAACAGTTGTTTTATACTGTAAATGTGGCAGACACTTAAACAAATTAAAATTAAGAAGACATATGTAAATAGATGTCTCCCTTTATATATTGTGCAGTTTAAACATAAGGATATTTATCATTTAATTATGAAAAATGTTGTAGTATCTTCCTTACTGTTTAATTCAATTTAATCAAAGGTATATCAATATTTAATTTATATTAAAACAAATTGACATTTCCAAAGGGGGAATTTTATCCAGATTCGGTATGTTCAGGTTGTCTTCACTATAGCTATCCAGACTCTCCATAACACCAAGATTGTAACCTAATGTTCATTCGGCATGTTTCTCAGCCTAGTTTTACTGGGTGGGGTCAAAAAGGGGACTTTCATTTTGATAGGTGATCAGGCTTTTACCAGAATAGGACATAGAAAAGGTAGCGTCAATTTCAGAAATGCCCTTGGGGTACTGAAAAAAAAAAACAGTTTTCTTCTTTGTTGTGACATTAGCAATATATCAGAACAAAGACGACATTTGTTGCCTTTACAAGACAGTGCTAACTTTTAATGTGTTCTTCTGATAATTAGCTTCCAATCTGCTTTCAAGACAAGAGTGAAAATGTGCTTAATTTTTATTTTATTTATTAATTTATCGATTTGTTAACAGGGTAGAGACACTGGACAAGTCCTTTTTCAGGTCCAGACCAGAGACAAAAACAACATTTATTACAAACAACAATTACACATACAAAAATTAATTAACACATTTACACATAGACTGTTGCAATAAAACATAACTTAAAATTAGACTTAAAACAGTGCAAAGATGGATTAATGTAGGTTGACCTTCTGTTTGACCTTCCACTTCAGAGCTGTTAGCAGCAGTTGACATTAAATCAGAGGTATCTGTTAAAATTCTATATATTTTTAAAAGAAAAAGGAGATCATTAACTTGAAGACTGAGCGTTTCTATAAAAAAGGCCTCTTAAAAGGCAAGGAAAAGTTTATTTTTCAAAGCGCCCAATCCCAGAGGCTCTGGGCACTGCACAACAATAATAACTAATCCTAAAAAGTGCTAGCAGATTTTCATATGTCATGTTCATTTGGCATGCCAATTAAGCAAAGGTTCTTGTACTGTTGAGCATTTTCTAAAGCCACAGTTTTTATCCAAAGAGCAATTATATTTGTAACGTTTGCTGAGGCTAAAGTGTTATTTGTGAGAAATGAAGTCTGCACAGCTTAAGTGTCCTTACTTGGGGTAAAAGAATGTTCACTTGAACCTTTTACTTGTAAAGAGAGTGAATTCAGCTCTTTCTCCAAAGTTCCAAATTTCATGAGAAAATTGTCAACCTTACTATCAAGTCATTGCACCGAGCTGGAAAAGCAGTAGGGTCCAGAGATCCAGAAAACTTTCTTTGAATCTGTCTCCTTCTACTATGAATCATCCATGCTACTTTGGGTTTCAGCTGAGGACTCTCTTCCAACGCTGAGGCTACAGCTGGTGAACCCCCTCGGACATGCACCATTCTCATGGGCAGTCTGCTAGTGTCTTCTAGCCCAGCTGGAATGTTGAAAAGGTGTGACTAGCACCACATTTGTGTCTTTTGTAAGGGTGTGCGAGAATTGTCCCAGTGGTGACTTGGTTTGGCTTCAGCAAGGAGTGGGAAATTTGCTTGACTAGCACTTCAGCTCTAGCGTAGAAACTGGCATCGGCATAGGGCATAAAAACACACTACAGCAAAAGGGGAACTAGCCTTGAGGTCAGCAATGGCCATGAATTACTATAGCTCATGTGTGGCAGGTTATTTTGGCATGCCTTGACTGGGGATCACCATAGTTCAAACACGACTTCTAAGCCCCCCCATCAAAGCTGTAAGAATAAATACTGTAGTTTCCTGTGCTGACCTCAAGGCTACCCTTGCCCTTCATCCCAATAACTATGTTAATTCTACATAGGTTTCCAAAATCAATCCCTACCCCAAAAATATGCATCACAAAAAAAAGTGGAAGTACTACACAGGTTGCTGAGCTGGCACCCCACCTGGCACTGCCAGCTGCTGACGTGTGGTTTGCACAAGATGCACAGGATGAGGGCTTGCCTGAACATCCTTGGAATGGGATGGAGGATCCCTGGGTATTACATCACCACCATGGGTAGTACGGGAAAGGATGGTACTTAGTGGAGGAGAAGGAGGACCATGACCTATGGAAGACCTATGTGTGTTTCTGCTTTGCTCCAGCTGATTTCAGCACCTCCTGGTGCACCACTGGACACTGACTGTGACTGACTGGGAAAGTTCCAAAATCTATATGACTGTCTAAATTTACCTTTATCTGATATTAGTATGAATACTAACAGCAGATGCTTTTTGTGCTGGTAGGATATGAAAATTATTTTACTGAACTAGCCCAGCCATCATTCAGCTCATGAGCAACTTAAAAAAACTTCAGATTTGAAGTCTGTGTTCTCAACCTACATTCAACTCAGTGAAGGCATGCAACTAGTGTTCAACTTTCAAAATGTTTCAATTAGATGAGTGCTTAGTTCACTGAATGGTCAACTGGCATAAAGATGTGGAAAGTTGAGAAATTTCATTTTGTGAAGTACGTTATGAAGTTCCCCAACTTCAATTTACTGGAAGCATTTCAGGTAGTTTTGTCTGGTATGCAGTGTCCACCTTCACCTGGCCAAGACTATGTTTAGTGGCACTTCACCCATGAAAGTGTCAATAAAGTGCCACTACACATCATTTTCACCGGATGAAGTAGCAGTTTACCATCAACAGCTATATGAAGTGTGTGTATTTGTGTTTTAAATCCTTGTACCATTGTTTTAAAATGTTGAACCCCCTTCTTCCTGCTGACATACAGATCCAACCCCCACAGCCCATACCCTTTGAAAACAGCACCCTCATCCTACCACCCTCTAGCACCGACCTTCCTCCACAGGGTAGGGGGGTGGGGTCCACTAGACCACCAGGACATATTGCATAGACTTATACAGGGGTTGGGATGTGGGAGACCAGTCGCTTTTATTGGCTGTATTGGGTGGATGGTTGGGTGGGAGGGGAGTCCACTACACTGCCAGGGACACTCATGTTTAATACGGGATGGCAATTGGAGACTGGGGAGCACACTAGACTATCAAGGATAATCTATTTTTAAATACAGGATAGCAATGGGAGATTGGGGAGGAAGGACCAATACACCACCACGGAAACATTAGTTCTCACTGTTACAGGGTCATTGACTGGCAGTACCACCAGCAGCCACAAGGGTTGTGCAGAATACGCCAGGTCTCTGTCGGTGGTATTTCTCTACACAAGGGAACCCACAAACGGCCTTTGCAAGGAGAAATACTTTTGTGAATGGGAGTGCATGGATATGCAGGTCCCCTCACCTTCATTTGCAATGCTGCCCTCTCAAAACTTTGCCCCAGCGCAAACCCAGTTTGTGGGTGCAAACTGGGCTTTGGTTAATACTAACTCTGTGCAAACCCCAGTTTACTCCGCTCAAACTGGGTTAGCCCCAGGCAAAGTTTTGAGAATCTGGCCCCAGTTCTTGTAGGTGTTTCCTGACATCCTCAACATCAATAACGTTGAATGTACACTAAAGGTGGGTAAGGTATCTGACAAAGAGACAAACAATGATTATAAATGCACTGACAAAAATCTGGCTCAAATTAAGGATGAACTAGTGGTGTCAACACCACCACTTTCTCCATGTTCACCATCATTGCCGTCATTCTCACAACCCGCACCATTGCTGCTGCCTCGTGTACCACCACCTTTAACCTTGCTTGTTGGGTTGTTGTACAGTAGCTCAGGTAACAGCATGTCATTCAAGTAGGTTCACCAGGGAAGGACCATGTGAAGGGCTGCTGATTCAACAGAGGCATATTTGCTGGCCTGTTCAAAGGGTCTCAGAAGCAGAACAAGCATTTTCACTACGCACCATTTCACCTGGGGCAGAAAGATCCCCACAGACCACATCACTGAATACCATAGCCATAAATACAGCTTTCTGTTCCACCTGTCTCTCCACCATGTAAAAAGGAGAGTTACATCTTGCTGCCACATCTTTAATTAAGTAGTTCTGTAGAACATTGTGCTTCTGATGCCACTGCAGAGGAGCTCAGAACATTTGGGGGAAGAATGGAAATATGAAATGAAGTCTTATACAGTGTCAAGTATTTCTTTTCACTTTGAGCTTTTGTCAAGCACATGACTCTCCCCCTGATTCCGTGCATGTTCAAAACAAGGTGCATGACTACAATCCTCATCATTCCTGGCCAGCGGCATGGAAATCCTGCGACTCAACACGAACATTCCCCACCATCAGATGATGACGGCATATCCAGATTCCCCTGCAGTAAGTGATACAACTGCAGAATGTTTTCCTCACTGTTTTTCCTCCATAACCAACGCATTAAGTAAGGCACTTCCTTTATTGAAATGACTCTGTGGGACTGTCTGCTTCGATAAAACTCCTGCAGAGGCTGGTTGTGGAGGTGTGGTGGGGGTGGTGCCACTTGATGTGAACATAACTCAGTGGGCGGTGAGACAGGAACATTTTAATTTGCACTACTACTACTACTACAGATAAAATCAGTGAAATGCACATATTTTCTCTGTGATTTCATTAGAAAGGTCACCATCTGCATGCATACTAACTCCTACATACCAGAGCAAACACCTGAAAAACATGAAGCACGATGGGCTGTTGTTTATGGGCTTCAGTTCATAAACATTCTTTGAAAGCTGCAACCTCTGCAATTGAAAATTGCTGATGATCGACAAGTCATCTCCCACTCAGCTGAGTGATTCAGACAGATCTTATGTGAGTTTATAGTAGTTTGTGTGGGCATGTAATTGTTCAGTGTAGTTTGTTTTGTTGCCATAAATTCTTGACTGGTGCTGGTGGTGCATACACTACTGGCCTGGTTGTGGCTTGGAGTGGTGCTTATGAAATAGCACCAGTACCTTCATGAAATGGCTTCTGTGGATACATGGTTTGATAGACAATCCTACCCAATCCCCCCTGCCCGACTGTCACTGTTCCTGCTGGTCAATGTGCTCTGAAAGGGGATTAGGACTTGATGAGTCTGCTAAGAACATGCCATGTTCATGCTGTACATGATCAGTCAGATCACTGGTTCTTAAAGTCCGAGTAGGCTGACTTCAGCTGACCTTTCTGTTGCATGGATTGCAACATGTTCTCAGTGGATTTCTGGGGTCATCAGTAAAATAATAAGAAGACGACAAAGACGGCGACGATGAAGAAGACGATGAAGCAGAAAAAGAAGAAGAATTAGCATTTATATAATGCTCTCCATAGAAATTGTATCCCAAAGCGCTTTACAACAAATGAGACACTGGTAGTAAGTGACTGTAAACCTTCTGTGGCAACCATTTTGCAAATAAGCAAACAAGCTAAGACAATTGCATAAGCAGATCTCTTTAGTTTTAAGCTACATGACTGGACTGCTGGGGTTCTTTGGATATTAGGGCAGCAACTGCAGTTCTTCCCCAGCTTCTGCTCCTCTTGACATCCTCTTCCCCTTCTCCATGCCCTCTGTCTCAGTTGCTCATGATGCTTTAGTTGTCCCCAACCATTTTGCCACCTTCTTCTCATGTGGTTCTGCTTCTTCTCCTCAGTCACTCACTTTTATCCTCCCGTTTCAACAGCTCCATTTCCATATTGTCCTCACTACCATGCTCCTCACTGTAAACTACTTTAGTGGGGCTACTGGCTTGATTTTATAAAAGTGTGGGGTTGGTATGCTTCACCCTACCCCAAACTATTTCACTTTTTCCTCAGATGAAAAGGTGAGGGTAGTATCAGTGCCAGACATAGACTTACTGTCACCTTCCTCTCACAATGACTGAGCAGCAACACAGGCTGCTACTATTGCTGCTAATGCATGACTAAAAATACCGCCAACAGCTTAATCTGGTTCGAGGTCAGTTGGCATTCATCTGTATCCCCCTCCCCTGGGTCGTGCCTGAAAATAGGCAGGATTTGTCTAGTGCACTTACCCAGTCAGCAAAAACTAAATAAATAAATATGGCTGGGTGGGGGGGCATTATATAGTGCCTAAATGTGAACAGGCAATGATCCATGTCCACAGCACAGAGATGGTGCTGGTGACACTGGCTTTGGCAGCTGGTGCCATGTTGTTCACGCAAGATGAACAGTAGTGACAGAGCTTGCCTTTACAGATTAGATGAATCTCTTGTATCCCCATGGGTAGGTGACCTTAAAGTACTCAAAGGAGGAACAGTGAGAGACATGTGTACTTTAGGTTTGCTCAGAATGTTTTCATCACCAGACACACTGGACAACTTGGACTAGTTAGGAAAGCTGCTTCTTGCAATGGACATGAAACCTGTTGACTTCTGGGGGCTAAAGAACCATGTTTTCTTTGGACTGACTAGCACACACTCAGCACTGGTCCTTTCTCAAGTGTAGCCCCTGCCACACTTCTGTGACTCACTGTCCTTGTGTGGACTCCTTCCCCACCACCACAACTTATAGAACTGCTACTTGGTAGAACTGGCATTGTGGAACCTTTCCATACTCTTTTCCTTTCCCACTGATGAAGATCCATTTGATCAAAGCACCGAAACATCTGTATGTGGTCTTTGGTATTTGTATTACTCATCTTGTACTAAGCACATATGTAGGCACTTTCACATGTTATTTTCATGGCCTGGATAACAATAAATTTTCAACATTGCTGCACCTACTTGTAGATAGTACTGTACAGATTTTTCAAAATCTGGTGGAATGAAGGTTCGCAGAATTTTTGAAATTCCACCAAAATTCTGTTGAATTTCACTGGAAATGGAATGGTGGAATTCCACGGCAGAAAATGGTTGCAAAATAATTTTCAGTGGAAAAAGGGCTGCTCCATGGAATATTATTCTGCGGATTTCAATATTTTCTGCAGAAATGGTTGCAGAATGATTTTCCGTGGAAAAATGCTGTTCTGTGGAATATTATTCCGCAGATCATAGCAGGCAGAATTCTGAAGTAGAACCAGAGAAATTCGGGTAGAAATTACACTGGCAGAATGGTCATTCCACACTAATTTTGCCAGAAGAATTCAGCATTCTGCACAGCACTATTTGTAGACATTATATTTGCTTGAAGTGCTGATCTGGACATGCTTTCAGGTCTGAAAACCAGTTCCACATTGTCCTCCTGTAGAGAGGACTCTGTTCTGCACATCCCTAGGTCCCCACCAGAGGATGTCTCTTTTCTGTACTTACTGAGCTAGATATTAAGAGGCTCTAGGCTTTGTCGTGGAAGAGGAGAAATCCTCTAAGAGGGTTTTCATTGAGTTTTTGGAGATGCCCTCTGGCTGTTCTGCAGTGGTTACTCCTATATATTCTGCTTTAGAGGATGCCACTATGGTTGACTGGTACAGGACTGGACTGGAATTCTACCTGCTGTGCCTTGTAGAGCTAACAAAAAGTACCTTCCTACTACAAAGCCTTCATATGCTCAGACTGTTTTGATGTGATAATGGCTGCCCATGTTTACTCGAAGACGCCTCATCACATGAATTCCTTAATCCACGACAAGGAGTCTCTGCATTCAGATATTATAGGCAATTGGACATACGCCTCTGGCTCTTTGGGATTATGTATTGCCACTTATTAAGCATACATGATAAAGCACAAAAACACTTAATGGAAATCCCTCTCTGCTGTGACTGATAAGTTTTTTGATGGTCCACTAAAGGTGGCATTTTCCAAACTACTTCTGCTGTCCGAGATGCTGGGAAGTATTTCCTCCATTCAGCTTATGATGACATGGATGCTTCTGAGCATGATGCAGCTCAGAATTTGTTTGACCATGATGTGGAGCTCACTCTTCATGACCTGCAGTCATCCTGTATGAAACATTGCTTCTTGAAGTCTCTGTCCCCTGCACCCCCAGCTGGTCATGGAAGTTCTTCCTATAGGAGATGTGCACCCCATCCTTTTTGAGGCCACTCTGGAACTGGTGCTTCTTCATTCCTTCCTGTTTCTGGCCCTTCAGAAGATCGTTATGAATGCTGGGACTCACGGGTCTGGTGCTTGGCCTGAAGCCACTTAATTTTAGATGCCCTGTTCTTCTTAATCCACAAGCATTTTCTTCCATTTTCTGTGGGGGAAATGTTCTCTGGCTCTTACATCATTCTCTACTTTTGGGATAGTTCACACCTAGATGATGGGTGTCCTACCCATTCAAGTTGTCTACCAAACTAGGTGACACATCCTGTTGTGTGACATTTTGGGGTTCAGAAGCACAGTAAGGAACATCATTTTCCTTTTTCCTCATTAGCCACACAGGGCGTGCCTGTGGTCCATGTCTTTATTTAGTGACCTGTTCCATTTATGGGTTCTGACATCTAGGTCTATATATGGACCTTTCTCACTGTTCTAGAGTACTGCTTGGTATTCATTCCAAATGTGTGGCTCAGTAGAGGAACATATCCTCAAAGAAGATAGGGCAGTTACTTACCTTAACAGCAGATCTTTAAAGAGCTAGTGTACTCCTTAGGAGTAATAGTAATTTCAGATGCAGTCAGCTATCACTTCTTATATCTCAAGTATTTTTCTTTTCTGTTTGTTAATTAGAAGATTTTCCACCTGGCAGTTCTGGGTAATGTGTGGAGCAGCACTCTGCCTGTAGGAAAAAAGTCAGTTTTGTTCCTCCACTATATTATCAGAAGTGAGACCAAACACCTTGCGGTACCACAATCCTTGCAGCCTGAGCAATGGCTCTCACAAGCTTCCAATCAAAATGCAGGAAACTGTGACATCACTAGTAACCAGGGAGAGCCAGTCCCTGCTGCTTCATGTGAAAGTGAAACCTGGCAGTGAGAATTGGTTTCTCATTGGTTACTAGTGGTGTCATAGTCAGTGTGGTCTCAGTGTTGATGTAGTGGGAGGAACAGAACTGACTTTTTTTCCCCTCCAGAAAGAGTGCTGCTCCATTCATCACCCCAGAACTGCCAGGTGGAAAATCTTCTAATTAGCAAACAGAAAAGAAAAAAATACTTGAGATATAAGAAGTGATAGCTGACTGCATCTGAAAATTACAATTAATTGCAGGCAGTTTCCAGGCAGTAGACTAGCTCTTTAAAGGAATCTCCTCCAGTGAGCCACAGTTCACCATCCCCCTACTCTCTCTTGTTAGTGTACCTTTACAAAGGTAGGCTGGTGCCAACTTACTTGGCTGTCATACACTGAAGGCTATCCATGCTTATTATAATTATCTTTATGCATTACTTCTCTTGTGTACCTGGTTTTGTATCTAGCTCATTGACCTCTGCCAACATGCATGATCCAAAGATGTGGGCTCAATTTTCAAAGGTTAGAAAATGATGCAAGGTGCTTGCTCCACAAAAGAATGATGCAAGAAGCAAGCTACGTAAAACTTGCATCAATTCTGATTTTCTAACACTGCTTGCATCCAAAGCTGAGCTGCCTATGCCAAAATGACTTGCACCAGGCTTGCATTGAAAAAATGAGTGCATCATGTTGCAATGGGGCTTACATCATAAAAATGATGCACATCCCTTTATTTGCATTTTCAAAGCCGGAGGCTGTTGACACTGCACCAAAGGTGCATGCTGCTATTAGACCAGCCAGAGCTGATCTAATTGACACAAACATATAAAGGTGAGGGTAGATTATGTAGGGGGTTGGTTATAGAACCAATATTCCCCTGCAGCACTAGTTGACAGTGTTTGGGGGAGTAACATGCAATTGTCTTGGCCATTTCGTCCATGGTAATTTTTGACTCAGTTTGCATCATTTTTGCTCCATGCACCGTTTTTTGACTCTACTTGCTTAATATTTTTACTCAGCTTGTGTCATTGTTAGGCTTTACTTAGCATCAGTTTTCTCTGTGCATGCGATTTTTGACTCAACTTTCTTCTTTTTGTTTGGCTCAACTTGTATTATTTTCACTCTGCATCATATTTTTGACTCAACCTGTGGTCATTTTCATTCCATCTCACTCTGTGCATCATATTTTTGACTCAGCTTTGCTTCATTCCCAGCTTGTGTTATTCTCACCTCATGCATCATATGTTTGATGCAGCGGACATATTGCATCATTTTTAGGGACTTTGCTGCAGAGAATGCATTTCTTGCAAAACTGGATGCACAGTCTTTGGTGCACCTGAATTTGATGCAAGGTAGATGTTTGGGACACCTGGTTATTCTAAGTGCCTTTTGAATTCAGCCAATTATCTCCAGCAAGAGATAATTGAGAGGGAGGGCCCATCCATTATACCTAGGCAGTGCAGATGTCCATCAACATGGGTGGCCCAGCTGGGAAAAGAATGTGAGTGGTCCTGATGCTGACAGCTTACATTTCCAAAGGTGTGGCTCAGTGGAGATCTACTCTTACTGTAAGTAATTTACCTATCTGCATCATCAGTGATGCCAACAACGTAGACATGCTCAGTGTGTATTCCCTGTTAAAAGTGCTGCTTCATGATGTTGAAGTGCCCAATTGGCTAAGGGAAACCACATTGCTTCAAATCTGCTTCACCAGTATCCAAAGTATTAGATTTCAGCATGTTCACTGAATGCAAATTCAGCATCCTTTCATCTTTGGAGAAAATAGATTTTCATGCCATTTCTGCCTGCAAATTGTTTTAGTAAATCCTAGTTAATGTGGTTCTTAAATCTGTTATTAGTTCCATATGCCAGATGTTAACTGGAGCACCTTTGCTGCAGCCACATCCAAGGGCAAGGCCATTCTTGATGCCCACAGGGGCATGCCTCAGACAGCTAGTGTTGGAACCCACTTGCAAGGGAGCAATCTTAGACCTGGTACTCACAAATGGTGAAGGAGAGAAGATCTCAGATCTAAAGTTCATGATAAACTTAGCTGTAGAGTCAAGCCATACAAAGTGAGGTACTGGACTTCAGGAGGGCTGACTTTGTCAAAATGGGAGAGTGCCTCATAAAGCACCTAGCAAACAGGCAACAAGGAGGGTGGAGCAACAATGGAAACATCAAAACTGCCATCACAGAGGCAACAAACCTTTGTGTGAAGCAAAAACAAATCAAAATGAAATAAAAAAACACTATGGTTCTCAAATGTGGTGGCGGGGGAGGTTAGGGAGAAAAAGATAGAATTTAGGAAGTATAAAGAAACACAGAAGAAGCAGGACTGAGAACTGTACCAGTTAAAACAGAAGGAAGCAGGGAAGGCAGTCAGAATAGCAAAGGCCCAAACTGAGGAAAAGATAGCCAACTCAGTTAAGGAGGGGATAACTCTTTTTATAGGTACATTAGGGAGTGTAGAAAGACAAAGGAGTGGATAGTGAGGCTGAATAAGGGACGTGGGTGGGCAGAGAGGGACAGTGAAAAGCAGGATACTGAATGAATACTTCAGCTCAGTATTCACAAAAGAAGAGGAGGGGAGGTACCTAATCAAGTCAATAGAAACACTCTGGATGGGGGATTGATCCCAGTCCTTTACAGAAGAAAGGGTTCTGAAAGAACTCCTAAAACTGAAGGTGAACAGAGCAATGGGACCTGATGGGATTCACCCTAGAATTCTAAAAGAATTAAGGGGAGAACTAGTGACACCACTGACTAGCCTTTTTAATAAATCATGGAAAGATGGTGTGGTACCTGAGGACTGGAGGAGGGTGGATGTGAGTCCCTTTCACAAAGGTGGGAGCAAGATAGAGGCAGGAAACTGCAGACCTGTAAGTTTGACCTCAGCGGTTGGGAAAATTATGGAATCATTTCTGAAGGAAAGAATTGTTGAGTACCTGGAGGCCAGTGGGGCACAGAAACCATGGATTCACAGCAGGAAGATCATGTCAGTTGAATCTAATCGATTTTATTTGACTTGGTGATCAAAGTAGTAGACCAGGGAGGAGTTGAGGACATGACCTACCTAGACTTTAGCAAGGCATTTGACACAGTCCCACACAAAAGATTAATAAACAAATTAGCCAGCCACAGAGTGGGTCCCTGGGTGGTAGCCTGGGTAAAACACTGGCTGGACAACAGGACACAGAAGGTAATAGTGAATGGAGTCCACTCTGAAGAAAAGGGGGTTACTAGTGGGGTACCGCAGGGTTCAGCACTGGGTCCAGTCCTTTTTAATGTCTTTATAGGTGACATTGCAGAGAGAGACTGGAAGGAAAAGTATGCCTCTTTGCAGACGACACAAAGATCTGCAACAGGGTTGATACACAAGGGGGGCAGGAAAGGATGGGAAGGGATTTGTAAAGGTTGGAGGAACGATCAGAAGTATGGAAGCTTGGATTCAATGCAAAGAATGCAAGTAATGCACCTGGGAAACAAAAACCCAGGGGAAGAGTATACAATGGGGGGAGGAGGCAGGAACAACAACAAAAATGGAAAGGGACCTGGGGTAATCATATTAGATGATCTAAAGGTTAGCAAGTAATGTGAGAAGGCAGTAGGGATGGCTGGGTGGATACTGGGATGTATAGGGAGAGGCATCAGCAGTAGAAAACAGGAAGTTGTTATCCCTCTGTACAGACAGTTGGTGAGACCCCATCTAGAGTACTGCACCCAGTTCTGGAGACCCCATCTCCGCAAGGACATAGACAGGATGGAGACAGTCCAGAGGAGGGCAACTAAAATGGTGCAGGGTTTGCAACAGAAGCCATATGAGGAGAGACTAAAGGAGCTTAATATGTATACCCTTGAGGAAAGGAGGGAAAGGGAGGACATGATAGAAAATTTTAAGTACCTCAAGGGAATCAACAAAGTCCAAGAGGGTAGCATCTTTCAGAAAAAGAGATGTGCAAGAACAAGGGGACACAATTTGAAGAGGGGGGGTGGCTAAGGGGTAATGTGAGGAAGTATTTTTTCACAGAGAGGGTGGTAACACATGAAACGGCCTTCCTGAGGAGATTGTAGGGTCAAAAACAGTGGGGGAATTCAAGAATGCATGGGACAGACATAAGGCAATTCTTGTGAGAGCTAGGAAGAAATAGGCTATTAGTTAACTAGGATCTGCAGCTTATCCTGTAGGTAGGGAAATGGGCAGACTGGGTGGGCCAAGCAGTCATTATCTGCCATCAAAGTCCATGTTTCTATGTTTTTGTGCTGTATATGTGATAGCTACATTGTACCTTCTTCCTTATAAATAAATTGCTTAGTATGTCAGCAATTTAATTCCATTCCTAATCTGTTTTATTTCTTCTTCAGGGTGATGCACTAGAGCAAGCAATCATCAGTCAGGCTCCCCAGTTAGAAAAACTAATTGCTACTACAGCCCACGAACAGATGACTTGGTACCATGGCCCCGTTTCACGTGAGGCAGCTGAACTAAGATTATATTCTGGAGTACAACCTGATGGAAAGTTCTTGTGAGTACACAGTTTAATCTTCCAATCTGTCCCTAGGCTTTACACGGTTTCTCTAAACCTTCTTTGTTTTTACTGGAATGTACCATGGAAAAAATGTTGGTAACCATGGAGCATTTAAACATATTTCTATGATTTCTTTAGAAATTATTTTGAAATTGCTATGGTTTCCATGGTTTCCATCAATATTTTCCATGGGAAAAGGTACAGTAAGCAAAGCACAACAGAAAATAACTTGACGTTCAATGGAAGAGTGAATCTTTCTATGCTATCATGAAAATCTACTACTGGATGTACAGACAAAATCCCAGAATCCATACAAACCCCTGTAAATTAAATTTGGTTTCATGGAAATTCATGGAAATATGCTCAAAACCTCAGTTTCCATGGTACCTTCCTCAGAATACAAGGGAAATCTAGGGACAGTAACATACCAGATACTACTCAATTTAGGTTAAAGTTGCTGGGATAGTACAGTATAATAACTGTTAGTGTCTGATAACACCTAGAAATCAGACAGTGTATTCTCCATATCAACCAGGTATGATGTGACACCAGGTTGATATGGGGAATGTCACAGATGATAAATCATCTATGTGCGAAGCTGTTACACTGTCACACTAACCGAAAACATCTGTGATAGCATCTGTCTGCTTACTAGCCTGGTCACAATCTCTTTTCCATGCACATTCACTTGCTTAGTCCTAGTTCTTTGATATTCCACCTTGGAAATATTATAAAAAATAAAATATGGGTGTCTGTGTGATTATTCATTTTTGTATACACCTTCAGTGTGTTTTGCTTTTGCAAATCATTTGAGCTTCCCTTTTGTGATTAATGTGGCAAAACATGCACTGGATGTGAAAACAAATCTTGTATCACACAGTCACCCATTCATTATTCTAGGAAGTGTAGATCACCAATTACAGGCAGAGGATATGGTACTCTACACCTCATATACATTTCTCCCAGTTGTGCAAAATGACCTCCAGGCTAGTTTTGAAACTTTCAGTAGCCTGCACTCTTTTTTTGACATGATCTAGACAAATTTTTTGGCTCCCAGCACAAACTGAAACAATGTGATTGGCTCTCTACCCTGTTTATTTCTGTCATGGAGAGAGTCTACTGTACATTTAATGGACCCACTGATCATGTTGAGGCCCTCCTGAAAAAGTGGACCTTCAGCCAGGTTTGTGTATAAAAACTGTCAATGTCTTACAATTTGGATGGTAGGGTAAACATTTCACAATAAATGATCATACTAATAACTGATTTGGGGGATGTTTACTATGACAAAGCTTCTCAGTGTTTACTAGACATTAGTGGTGTGCAGAATTTTCAGATTCTAACAGAACAAAATTTCATGGAATTTTCATAATTCTGCCTAAATTCCATTAAGTTTCATCAGCAGTGGAACAGGGGAATTCCACAGTAGAAAACTGTGGAATGGGTTCCTGCTACAGAATTCCATGGATCTCTTTGGTTACAGAATTATTTTCTGTGGAAAAATGATGTTCTGCAGAATATAATTCCATGGATCACAGCAGGTGGAATTCTACAGAAGGATCAGTGAAATTCTGGCAGAAATTCTGCTGGCAGAATGTTCATTCTGTGGTAATTGCATCAGCAGAATTCCACACACTACTAGACAGTTTGGATGTACTGTATAACAGGTTGGTCAAATTGATATTGAACTGCCTGCCCAGCTCTCATCCATAGGACATATTTACACATCTGAATAGGCTTTTCCTGAGATAGATGAAACTTAAAGAAACTGAATGTTGCCCTCAGATTGTGCAGTGTAGGACACTAGATCATCTATTGCCTAAGATATGTAGGAGAGCTCTCTTGGAGAGTCTCCACACAACAGGAGTAATTTAATTTGCTGTCTCAAAATTTATGACAGCCTGGGAAGTAAATTCTTTCTGTTACTTCTGTCCTCATGGATGGAATCTGTTTCCACCAAACTGAGCCAAGATTAATAAGAACATTTTATCTCAGACAGCTTTAGGACCAGTTTATCAGCAAGACACCTAATAACAGCGTGTGTTGTGGGACCATTCTTTGAGCCCTTCATCATGTTTGATAGGTTGTTTAGTATCTTGTCGTGCCGTGTATTCATCTTTAATTGGGGCGTGTTTTGTAACTCTCTGAGAAGCTATGTTTTACTGTATAAACATAGTATATTTTATAACATGGCATGTTCTTAGCTATTATTGTGCAACCTAAACACTTCTGATGCTATGGGATGCTGTAATACATGAACATAGGCTCAGTAACTTTTTATCTCTCCAAATAACATTGCATTGAATTGAATTCATTCTCTGCTAAGTAGTTCAGGTGTCCAATGATTAACCTTAAAGCCACTGCCGGGCACATTTTCAGAAAAGTCTTAGGCTTAACCAGAAGTAATTACCCTGGTATCCAGATTTTGTTTGTATCAGCCATATGGGTCAGAAATGTACTAATTTGATTATCTGGAAATTGGATGGGATGATAACATACCTAGAAGTTATCAGCTGTCACACAAACAAGTAATTTTTTTTAATGGACTATCATGTGAACTCACACAATGGTGATGGCACAAACCAGGGCTTGCAGACAGGCCCTTGGCAACTTCTCAGGAGCAAAATGGTAAATGTAGTCACTCTAGAATGTTACTTGTCAGTGTTGTTTTTGTGCTTGCATGAAATTGCTGAGAAGGAGGAAGAATCAAGTCCTCATGGGGGATGAAGGGAAGTCTGTTTGGCCTGGGCAGATTTATGTGGTGCAAAGAGAACATCTTTGTTCTTCAAATTTGTCTTGTTCTTTTCAGCAAACTCTGCCCTGCTTAACCCATTGCCAGGCAGATGATATCATCTGTATGAACAAATATAAGACTCTCAAATATTATAAAAAAATGGTTTGCAATAAAGCAATAATGGGAATGGGATTAAACTCAATATCACCTGTGAAAGCAAAATGATAAAAAGAGTAGGGGTGATGTTTGGGGGAGCATATAGACCACATCTTCATAGTCAAATGCCAAGTGGATAATTTTGATAACAGTCTCATGGTGGACTGGGAGGAAAATACATGCTTTGTTCCTGAAATGTGCTTTGAGGTGAGGCAGAAGTGTCTTGTAAATGGCATTGATGCAGCAGGCCTACAGTATGCTAAGATGATGATCCAACCAGACACCCAGCTGTTTAAATTAGGAGACTTCCACTAGTTGGGAGTCAACCAGGGTAGTGAAGTCGGGAGTCTGGATTATTGCTAGTTGCTGCCTTGCTAAAACATCACGGAGACCATTTTATTGGCATGTAGAGCGAGATACATAGCATGGAACCAGTGATGAATGCTGCTGAAGTTGTGGTGGAGCTGCACATCTTGCACAGGGGGAGAGGGACTACAAGAAAAAAGCACAGTGTAATCTGTATACATGTGACTGTACAATGAGACATGCCTTGGAGAAGTCATTTAAGAAAATTAATGATAGGTTGGGACCAGGGACAGAGCCTTGGGAAAACAAGACATGATTGGGGGCTGAAGAGAGGGAGTCACCTACAGGATTAGAACTGTTTGGACCTGTCCACTACTTCTGAGCTGAATTACTGGACTAAAAGGTCATATAGTCCAGCCCCCAATAGCTTGTCTAGGTGGTGAGCATAACAAACAGTGTTGAGGGCCTTGGCTAGGTTGAGAAAGAAAGAAGAAGTAATCAGACTGTGATCATTCCCTCTAAGTATGGTTTCAGTGAGCCTAAGCAGAGATGGCGCAATGAAATGGGAGCTCTCAAAACCGACTTTAAGGGCTAACAAAGGAGGAGTCAAGGAAAGGGGAACAGTGGAGTGCTCCAATTGGTCTTGAAGTTTGGCAAGGGAAGGGTTAAAAGCCATGGAGCAGTTGTCACAAGGGCAGAGGGACCAGTCCTTTTATGAAGGGATATATGTACCAGTGAAGAGAGGGTTAAGGAGAAGAGAGAGTGGGAAGCCACAGAGGTAATAGAGCAACAGATGAGTATGGAATCAAGTCAATCATGACTATAGCACTGGATGTTTTGTGGCAACAATGCAGAGGAGTAGCAGGGTGGTGGGACACTACTGGCCAGAGTGGGGAGCAGAGGGTTCATTACATAGAAAAAGCAATACGTTTCATATAGGGACAAATTGGGGACCGTTAGACCACCAGGGTCATCTGACACCTTATGGCAGGGAGGAATAGGGATAGGGTGAGGGACCACTGGACTACAGAGGGATTTTATTATGCTACAGGCATGGTACTCAGGGATCGGGGAGGGTCCACTAGAGTGCCAGGAAGCATTTTTCAACTGTTGGGATGGTGATCAGAAAATGGGGAGGGACCACTAGACTGCCAGGAAAACATTTTTGAAACTATTAGGATGGCGATTGGAGAGCGGGGAGGAGGAGGGATCACTAGGCAATCAGGAATGGGATTTTCATATATGGGACGATCAGGGAACAGGGAGGGAAGGACCACTAGACTACCAGAGAATGAGATTTTTATTATATGGGGCTGGCAATCACACACAGGTGAGGGGGATGGATCTCTACACTATAGGGGCAAAGGGTTGTGCATGTGAGGGCCGCTGCAGTACCTCTGGCAGCCACTAGAGTTGCTGAGAATGCCACCGGTCTCAATCGGCTGTATTTTCTCAATGCAAGGGATCTCCACAAAGGTCCTGGCATGGAGAAATGGTTTGTGGATGGTACAGTGCCATTATGTGGGTCCCCTCCACTAATTTGAATTGTGGCCCTCTGATCCCTTTGCTCTAGCGCAAGTCCATTCTAGTGGTGCAGACTGGGCTTTTGTGCATTGACAGTTTTGACAATGCCGTGAGGTGCTCTAGTCTCTTTTGACTGCCACCCCCTATCCTCTCACCCTTCCCCGATTTCTTCTAGGTTTCTGAAATGATTCCTTGTATGTGTTGTTCATGTATCCTATTTACACGTGCATGTATCTGAACTGATGAATATGGTTGTATGCTCTCTTAACGCTAGTATGCCCTTGTTTAACATGTATGTACTCCCTGATGTGGAACCTTGTAAACGAGCCTTGGCTCAAAGGTAGTGTAATCCTAGATCTAAATAAACAAAATAAACAAAATAAACCACTGTGGTGCAAAATGCAGTTTGCACTGAGCAAAGAGGGGTTGCACCAAGGCAACGCTTTGTGAATCCAGCCCCTGATGTCTGTCTCTCTTGCCTGTAGCTTATGTGAGTGCTGAATCATATGAACTAACATTCTAGATGCCAGCAGAGTAGGCCTATTGGTCTATCAAGTCTGCTCGTGCTTCAGCACCCTGATTAGGTACCGTAGCCCTCTATCTGTCTCCTTCCACTGTTACTCCTGTAAGCTTTAAGCTTTCAAAGCTGTAAGCTCCTGAGCTGCAAGCTTTCAAAGTGGCCTTTGATTGAACAGGAAGTCTCAGGAGATCATGAACTCCCATCAGGTAGCAACATTGTGAATAGTGCCGAATTGTGCTGATTATTTATTTTTCTTCCCAAGTAACTAATAACATATTATTCATGGTTTTAGGAAAATACTATTCATTACTTGCACACCCCTAGTGGGAGCACAATGACTACAACACTAGAAATGTTTCAAATAACAGGAAACGCACCTCATCCATCTTGTAGTCGAAGCTGCTGTTTTTCATAGATTGATACTTTGTTCTTGCGTACAGCAGTATTCAAATTGTTAATATCATGGAAGATATTTAAAAAAAACAACATAACATGCAAATTATCGGTCCACATCGGAAAATGATATGTTATCACAGGCTTCTGCTGCATTTGGTTACTCACATCAGAACTGGCCAAATCAAGGAAAGAGGCACTTAATAAAAGGGTGCTTTGGAGGATACAAAATACTACAGAAGACCCACACAGCCTATGAAAACCTACATCCATTGAATATTGTAAGTTTTGCTGCTGTCTGCTGGTGCAGTGCTTAATGGCTTTACTGCCATTTACTATGCATTCCGACTGTTTTATCAGTGTTAACATTGCCTTGGCACTATTTAAAAAAAAAATGAAACTCAGTTATGTTCATTATCATCCAACCTATTATTTAATGCTGTACAACAACAATTGGCATTACAGAGTAATGGTGTGTGGCACTACTGCTATACAATACCAAGTGTGCTAATGCTGTATATCGGCTGCTTTTTTTCTAGAATAAGAGAAAGAAATGAAGCTGGTGCCTTTGCACTCTCCATGCTCTATGGGAAGACAGCCTATCATTACAGGATTGACATGGACAAGTCTGGGAAGTATTCAATCCCCGAGGGCTCCAAGTTTGACACACTCTGGCAGGTAATGCAGACTTCACCAGTCTCCAAATTGAGGGGTTACAGGTGTATGTGTGAAATAGTAACATAGTAATTTAAGGTCAGAAGAGACTGTAGATCCATTATGTCTGCCTTCCCTCCACACTTTCAAAGCTGCTATGCATACTGATAAATATACTATGCAAATGTACTCATTTAAAGGGGCCCCCTTTAGGTGTGTGTTCTTTGATGATGTGTGCATAAAGCCTTGGGAGCATAACTGTCATAGTGCATATTTCTATTTCATTTAATTTTAATTTTTGACCAAGAAATGCACACTGATCAGTAACTGCTAATTTCAAGGTGTGGCCTTAGGGCTTGGATTTCACGTGTCTGTTTTATTGACAGTAGGAATGTTTGCCAGCACACCAGAGAAGATCCCTACTGATAACTACTATGGTTATTAACTATGTCTGACTTGGAACCTTTGTAAATTAGCTCCTGCTCAAAGATTGTTCCGAATAATTAATAAATTAAGATAAGTTTCAAGAGATCTTTAACCTCCCACTGGACAGTCGGCAGTGAGGTGTGGAAGGGACCTCATCTTAAATTCATCCAAAGGATGCTCCTCAGTAGTGCAGTGCCTCTGTAGTACTACTGCAGTATTTCATTTAATGCTGCTGTCTAAAATTGTCTCTTTTTAATCAACATTGTTATAGTCTGATCTTCTTCCTTTTCTTTATGGATATCTATAGTTGTTTCTCTGTTTTGGACATTCCAAACAGTACTTTGCCATGGTACTTGGTGTGCTCTACATGTGTAAGTATGAAAGGAAATAAAAGAATCTCCTTGGATTATCCTAAGGGCACTCAGTCTTTATCTTATGATTCTAATACTCACTGCCTGTCACTCCACCATTTTTAACTGAGTCTTCTGAAGAGTGTGCATTTCTATTTAGGTTTACTGATGACACCTACATCTCACCCTTAGGCAGTAAGAGGCCTTGATACATCCATTTAAGAAGATGCTGGTGGCAGAGAGGCTCAGGTGAACCATGCACAACCCTCTGCCCGGCCAGACCTACATGGCCTGCTTGACTCAGACCATTGAACCCCAAGAGCTACACTGGAGGCTGGGTTATGTGAGCACTATATATGGAACCCAAGCAGGTCCAGTTACAAAGCTGCTAGCATACTGATGCTGGTAATAAGGGTTAGTTTATACATGCTGAGAGGTGCTACTGTAACAGCCATTCACTTTCCTAACATGTAATCTTCTGGGCCAGGGTTAACCTCACTAACATAGGCCAACCCATGCCCAATCCTCCTCAGTGATATGGTGGAAGGGGCTCTCACAGGCTTTTTTGAGGTGGTTGTTAAACTTTGTCCCCCTTAAAATAAATGGGAGAGGAAGAGTAGGGATCCAGTTGTTAATACCTGGGAGCCTATTGGTAAACATTAGGTAGCATATGAGTGATCCTCCTAAATGATGTGGTAGGCATGGGGGAACAGGTTCAGCAGCTAGCATCACAGAAACATAGGGCTCGATTCTGAAAGGGTAATGCAGGGCTTGCACAAGCCTTCGTCGAACTCTGTGCTGCACCGACCACATTACAGCACCATGTGCCCTATTCACAAAGCTCATGTGCCTTTGTGACGCTTTACCCCCTTTATGGTGGCTTGCACCAAATATGTAGTGCAAATCCCAGAAAAAGGTCAGTGAAAGACCAGCAAAACCTGGTCTGACCATGACACGGGCACATGACATTGAGAATCGAATGATGGCCAGGGAATGGTGCAATTCCCATGCACCATATGTTCGGTGCACCTGGGGCATGCAGCATTCCACACTGTTTGAGAACTGAGCCCATAGAATCTAACAGCAGATAGGGGCTTCTTGGCCCATCCAGTCTGCCCATATTCATTTTTTTCCTACCCTGTACATATTTTTGTCTTTATTAAAACATTGCCTTCCTAACAGATACAGTAGTCAGTCTGTGGACTGTCATATGCTATGATCCGTTGCTGCTTTGCAAAGCCACACCTTTGGCCCTCAGCCCTCCCACAGCACTGTGCATGTGCATATAGGGGCTCCAGGGCCTTTCATAATGTATTATCATTTTTACTGATACAAACCAGGCACATACCACCACATATGACGCTGACAACCATGCATATATTAAAACGTCAATAGCTATAAAAGACACACAGTAACATTTCTGCCTGCTTAACATGTTTCTGGTCCCCAACTGGACTCTTTCAGCACTCACCCTCTTATCACCACCCCTCAGCCCTCACTTATCTATCCAGCCCATCACTGAACTTCTGTGTTGACCACCAGACATCCTGCTGCTAATCATGCCAACTGTGAACAGACTGAAAACAGGTAGTATAGTTAATGGCATTCTAATGCATTTGAACCTTTATTAATAATAGTTTTTTAGGTGCAGCAACATTTAGCCCCATAGAACCTTTGCACTTCTTGGCTGCCTTGCCGGCACATCTCCCTTTACTCAAGCTTCTCTTTCCATTCATATGATATATTTAGATGTTTAATATTTCACAGACAAAAACAAACACTACAGTAAAAGTCAATACCAGCAGCAGCAGATAACACCTCACCAGAGGGATTAGCAGTGTGATCTGA
Organism: Neoceratodus forsteri; assembly: GCA_016271365.2. Lineage (NCBI taxonomy): Eukaryota > Metazoa > Chordata > Ceratodontiformes > Ceratodontidae > Neoceratodus > Neoceratodus forsteri. Next base: position 199,881,270 of record JADMNL010000031.1, read on the forward strand.
TTATTTCTTGACACTTTTACCCTACATTTTTAACATAGTCTTGTATTACCCCTCCACATGAACAAGGGGGTTACAATTTACAGTAGCCAATCCTCTTCTTTGAGGTTTCTGCAAGTTAAATCAATAGTCATGTAATCATACATTCCCAGTAAATATTATTCTGATCGCTATACAAACATATGTGCCAGGGGCCACCGTGTCATGCTCACTCCAATCCCAAGGTTGGTGGGTCAGCATGTTAGCTGTCTGTAAAATACAGATTGATCTCCTGCACCAATTCATACAACTCTGTACAGTTACTTGTCCCAGTTTATTCATAGCAGTTTCATTCAAACCGTATACCTTCCATAAAGAACTGCTATGTTTAACTTCCTTTTTGTTCAGTATTGTGCATGCTTTCTTGATGTTAACATACTAACATACTATTTGCCAGCAGATTAGGCCTTATGGTCTATCAAGTCTGCTCGAACCTAGATCCTTAGTTGGGTGCCAAGACCCTCCCATCCCTTGTGCTCCAGAAACCCCTATCATCCATCCCCACCCCCCCGGGACAGGCCATCATCTGATACATCCACTTTCTGTGTCTGTCCCACCTCTCTTAAAGCTCTCCACTGTGGATCTCTGAACCAGCTCACCAGGCAGAGCATTCCAAGGGTCCACCACCCTCTCAGTGAAAAACCTCCTCCTCTTTTCCCCCTCACCCTTCCACCTTCCAACTTCAAACCATGCCCTCTGGTGATGCCTCCTGCTTTAGTCTAAAGATCCCTCCATGTTTACCCTATTTATTCCCTTGAGGTACTTGAAGACCTCAATCATGTCCCCTGTCTCTCCTCTCCTCCAATGAAAACAGGCAGAGCTCCTCAAGTCTGTCCTCGTAAGTCAAATCCCTAGTCCTCGTATCATCTTAGTTGCCCTCCTCTGTACCCTCTCCAGGAGCTGTAAGTCCCTGTTCAAGTGTGGTCTCCAGTACTGTACACAGTACTCAAGGTGTGGTCTAACCAGTCCATTGTACAGTGGCAGAATCCCTTCCTTGCTCCTAGAGGTGATCCCCTTCGATGCATCCCAACATCCTGTTTGCCTTGCTAGCTGCTCTCCTGCACTGCTCAGTGTTATTCATACATGTATCCACCATGACCCCTAGGTCTTTTTCCCTGTTGAGGCTTCCAGCACCTCCTCCCAGGGTGTACCTGTGTTTAGGGTTTCCCCGACCAAGATGCAACACCTTGCACTTGGTGATATTGAAATTTAATTTCCATGTGTGAGCCCAGCTTTCCAGGGTGTCCAGGTCCCCTTGCAGGGCCAACCTCCCTCTTCTCCCTCAACTACTGCTCCCATCTTGAGTCACCCAAAGAGACTCATTTCACACCCTATACCATCCCTGATGTCTGATATGTATGCATTAAACAGGATTGGACCCAGGACCGAGCCCTGTGGTACCCCACTACCAACCTCTGTAGGGTTGAGGCTCCCCACAGACCACTACTCTCTGGGTGCGTCCAGCTATCCAGTTTTCAATCCATCTGACCATCAAGGCCTACTCCTAACCCATCAGTTTCTCCACCAGACCATTGTGGGGACAGAGTCAAAGCCTTGCTGAAGTCCAAGAATAATACATCCACAGGCTTACCCCTATCCAGTTCTGATGTTACCCATTCATAGAACTCCACAAGGTTGGTTTGACATGATCTACCTGGCACAAACCCATGCTGCCGACTATCCAGACCTCCACCTCCTCCAAGTAAACCCCCAATCGTTCCTTTAGTATACTCTCCATTAATTTTCCCACCACGAGGTTAAACTGATGGGTCTATAGTTTCCTGGTACTTCCTTGACCCCCTTTATGGATTGGTACCACATGTGCCTCTCGCCCAATCCTAAAGTGCCCTCCCTGTCTCAAGTGACCTGTTGAAAAGCTCCGCCAGAAGTGCAGCCAGTATGTCCGCCAATTCCCATAGTACTCTCGGATGAATGCCATCCGGCCAGGAGATTTGTCTTTCTTTAGGGCCTTGAGGGCAAACCACACCCTTTGGTGGGATGGCATCATCCGTCCCCTCCACCTTACTGGTCTTTTATCCTTATCCAGATGTGACACCTAGGTACCTTTCCCTCCCTTTGCTCCATTTCTGCTGTCTCCCTGATTCCACTCCTCGCTTCTATCCCTTTGTACCTTGCTTTGTAGATATCCCATCCCCTCCCTAGTGAACACAGAGGCAAAGTACTCGTTAAATACCTCTGCCTGGTCCTGCCTCTTCCACCCACCCTCCTTCTGATCTCAATCTGCTGAGATGGCCCTTAGTTTTCTCCAGCTCCCCAATGTACCGGAAGAACCCTTTCCTCCATGTATCCCTGTGCCAGCCGATGCTCTTTACTGGACTTTGCTCCCTCACCATACGGGTGACTTTTCTAGATGCAAGCTGGTACATTTCCTTATCCCTATCCCTCTTGTTGTTTTATATTTTTTGTAAGCGCCTTCTTTTCTCTGATGCTACCTGGACCTCACTGGACCACCAGCATGGTTTATGTGACCTTGCTCCCTTACGTTTCAACTTAGCGCAGATCCTGACTGCCTCTTGGAGTCCCGTTTTATGACCTCCCATCTCCTTTCCACACTTGTTCTTGAGGTAATCCCCTTCAAGTGATCCTTGAGAATATTTCCCATGCCCATAAAGTCTGCCCCTGAAGTCCACTGCCAGTGTCCTAGATCTCACCCCACTCCCCAGTGCTTATTTGAAACCAGACAGTATTGTGGTCACTCCCAGTCAGGGGTCCTGTACAACCATGTCCTTACCAGATCCCCATCTGCCAGAACCACATCCAGGACATGCCCCTCCCTTGTGGGCTCCATCACATGCTGTGTTAAGAACACATCCTGGAAGCCATCCAGCAGCCTCTGCTCCTTGGCCACCTTAGAGGACATGGTTCCCCAGTTAGTACCTGGCATATTAAGGTCCCCCATCAAGACCACTCCTTCCCCTTTTGGTCCACACTGGGCAATGATGTTGTCCAGCAAACCATCCTCTAGAACATCACTCATCCCGGGGGGCCTATAGACTACACCCAGCTTGACCTTATCTCCTGCTGGGGATCGTAGGTGACCCATAAGGCCTCCACGTTCCCTCTGCCTCTTCTACATAGCAATTTCTATGTCATCTCTAATGAACATAGCCACTCTACCCCTCTGCCCTCCTTTCTATCCTTCCTAAGCATAGTGTACCCCGTACATTTAGGTCCCAGTCATGGTTTTGTTGTGCGTTTCCGTGACTGCCGCCATCACCCCCTCGAACAGCATGGCCTGGAACTCTGGCAACTTGTTTCCCAAACTCCTGGCATTTACTAACACTAACCCCACCCCTTATCCCTGATCCTTTTGTCGAACCCCACCCAGATTCCTTATACTTCCATCCTCCCCTGCTCCTCCTGAAACCTCCACCTCAGTCTGTTTCCCCCTCCCCTTGGGCTTGAGGCTACTCCCTCATCTGGAGGGAGGGCTTCTAGTCAGCCCTCCCTTATCCCTTCCCCCTTACAAGTTTAAACCCCACCTTTCTTGTATGTAGTCAGCCATCTCCGCTTAAGGACTTCCTTCCCTAATGGGGCAAGATGAAACCTGTCCTGGCATATAGTCCCTTATCCTCCCAAACTCATTCCAGTTCCCTAACACCCCAACCCATTCTCTTCACCCCACTTCCTGAGCCATTCATTAATCTCTGTGAGCTTCATTTTTCTCCACTGAGGCCTTTGGTACTGGCAATATCTCCGAAAAGGAAATGTTGCATCCATTATCCGACAGACTCTGGCAAGTTCTTGGAACCTTGCTTGGATTTCCATAATGCTATTTCCTCTAGATCATTAGTTCCCAAATGCACCAGGAAATCCGGTTTCCTCCACAATCCTAACCATTTCATACACCATGAACTTTGCTCTGTGCACTGTCAGCCCAGAGATACTCACTACCTTCACCTGGCTATGGCATCCACCCCTGTCCTCCCAATGGATACCCTTAATCATCGAGTCTCCCAGTAACAGAACCTTAACACCGCCATCATCCTTATGGTTACCTCCACTATGCCCTCTCAGCCCCCTCCCCTTTATTCATGATCACAATTTCATGGGAGTCTTCCTGCCTTATTAGAGACCCCCTTGTCACCCTCCCCTTTCTGCCTCCCTTGCTATTTTGCCCACTTAACTCAAACCCCCTCTGAATAGGTGTCCCCTTTAACCCTCTCTTATCTGAACCATTTATCCTGGCCCTGATGGTTTCCCCTTCCCCGCACCCTCATCCCCCCCTTGTAATAGTACCCCTGTCTCCAGAGGCTCTCTGTGGGTCCCCTTGAGCTAGGGCCCCATCCTTGGTACTGACCTTCCTGCTGAAGGGGGGCTCCTCTCCCACCTCCTTGTCTCCCAGTTCCTCTCCAATCATGCTCTCCTCCCTCATGTCTGGAATATGTTGCATCTCCCCATTTGCTTAACATATATGTTTCTTCTCCCTCTGGGACTATGTCTATCCTTTCCATAGCTGTTCTGTGATGCCCTATGGGTATCTGACTCCCTCCCCGGCCTCTGTATAAGTTTCCTCATTTCCACCAACCTTCCTCCCCTCTAGGATGCTTAGTATCTCAAATTTGTTGTGACACTCTATGTCAGCCTCCATCAAGTAACCCAGTTTCCCCTGACTGCATCTCTAAACTGACCCTCTTCTTCCTCTCTTGCACTGTCACCTTAGAGCTCCCTTCCCACAGTCTGCTGTTTTAGGCTTCCCACAACAGCCCCTCCTGACTTTCCCTCCAGTCTCCTTGAATTCAGAATTTTCACCCTGCACGCTTTCCCTTAGCATCAACTTCCTATCTAAGGGTCCTCTGTCCCTAATATCCCCCTTCTGCTTGCTGTAGCATAATGTCCTGTAATTTCAGGCGTTGCCCCAGCCTCCCCTCAGCCCCACCCTTCTGATGCCCATCCACACCCTTATCCTTGGACACCCCCCCCAGCTCCCACAGCTTACTCCTTAACCAATATACCTCACTCCTAATACAAGATAGCTGTCTACAGAGTGGGCAGCCTCCCTCTCTCCAGGCCCAATTTAGAATTATTGCCATCCCACAGCCTGTGCAGCCTACAACCCTTCCGAAGATGCCTGCCATGGTGGAATATGGCCACCCTGATTATCCCCCTCTGTTTATAATAGCACACCCCCTTTTCTCAGTCCCTTTCCCCTGGAGTACAGTTTCTCTCTATACTGACTGTAGTTATTTACAAACCCAATTTCAACCCCACCAACAAAGTTCTAAGTCTCACAAACACATACAGTCCAGTATGTGTTCAGTCCCACTAATAGTGTGTGTAAGCAGACTCCAGGTACCGTATGATGTCACAGGCCCACCAACTCCTGTTGCTTCAAAATTTCAGTCCCAACGAAATACTCAGCCCTTCAATCCCAACCCCAGTGGCTTTTCAGTATTTAAGTAAGCCTACAAAACAGGGTGGGTGCGAGGGAGAGCTCTTACAAACACCAGGCAAACACATTTAAATTACCTTCTAATTTTCCTGCAAACATCTATCCCCAAACCCTACAGTATCACAGCCCAAGTATCAGTTCAAATTCAAGGTAATAATTTTTAACACATAGAACTAATTTCACTAACAAACTATTCAAATATTTCAGTTTAAAACAAAATATAACTCCTGGCTCTTTTCTACCAACCTGTTGCTTAAGCTCCCAAGTGAACAATGAAAGCCACAGTAATTCCTGTTTAAAGACAAGTTAATTGCAGCTAATGTCCCTCCTCCAAACACCAGGCAAACACATTTAAATTACCTTCTAAAATTTTCCTGTCAACGTCTATCCCCAAACCTACAATATCACAGCCCAAGTATCAGTTCAAATTCAAGGTAATAATTTTTAACACATAGAACTAATTTCACTAACAAACTATTCAAATATTTCAGTTTAAAACAAAATATAACTCCTGGCCTCTTTTCTACCAACCTGTTGCTTAAGCTCCCAAGTGAACAATGAAAGCCACAGTAATTCCTGTTTAAAGACAAGTTAATTGCAGCTAATGTCCCTCCTCCAAACACCAGGCAAACACATTTAAATTACCTTCTAATTTTCCCTGCAAACATCTATCCCCAAACCTACAATATCACAGCCCAAGTATCAGTTCAAATTCAAGGTAATAATTTTTAACACATAGAACTAATTTCACTAACAAACTATTCAAATATTTCAGTTTAAAAACAAAATATAACTCCTGGCCTCTTTTCTACCAACCTGTTGCTTAAGCTCCCAAGTGAACCAAGTTCTAATTAAATATTAAATGCCATGTTCCCAACATCAGGAATCCATCCAAGGCATCCAGGTATCTGTTAACCCTTAGAAGACTGTGGACGTATATATACGTCCAGAATCTATATACGTTCACACACATTCAGTTCTCAAAGTTAATAGTGTTTAATAGGCATTTTAACAACACAAACTGTACTTTACACCTAAATTATACGACAAGGGAGCAGGAGCACATGGAAGAGTATCTATCTGTCTCAGCCACACATGTTCACCCCCCCCCCCCAGAAGATTATAATTTTAAGGATTTTACAATTATTTTTTGACCCATGATAGCCTAGTTGAGCTGCAACACTACATTTCCAGTGAGTCCTGATTCTACCCATTTCCACAGCTGGGTGGACAGGAGCAGTAAGAGGTTAATTGGCTTACTCAGGGTTACACAGTGAGTATTAGGCCTAAGTGGGATTTGAACCTGTGATCTTCTGGTTCCAAGCCAGTGCTTCAACCACCAGACCACATCACACTGACTCCCAAATGCTGATTACTATGTATCTACTTTTCTCCCCTAAAGCTTGTGGAATATTTGAAAATCAAGTCCGATGGAGTGATGTATATCCTGAGAGAAGCTTGTCCCAGTCCTGGAATATCATGTGGTATGTCAATATGATTGTGTTTTTATTGTCTAATTCCTCCTGATCTCTTCTAGAAGAACATAGAGCATACTATGTAACTTTAATTGAAACAAAATGAATACATTAAAATTTTAATTCCAGAATCCCTGTTGATTACATTTTCTCATTCTGTAAATATTTGGTGGACGTTATAGCTCTCCAGATGCATGAATTTCCTTGCAAAGAAAATGGCTTATTTTTACATACAAAGATTGCTGTGGCGCAGCCAACTCCTGAGTCTAGAAGTAGGAGCCTGAATGGTGAATGCAATCAGTGAGGACAAGCCTCTAAGTGACAGTATAGTTAATCTCAGAGAATACCACCTACAGCCTGGAAAAAGTGATGATTGGTCACAAAACATTGGCGTTTCTTTGGATTAGCTGAAGGAATTTAATACAATTTTCATATTTACACTATGGAGTGAAAATCTCTTTCTCTGATTACCCAATATATTCAAAATTACAAATCAAAATGGAAATTTGACATGTTTCTACAGCCTTAATCCTTAAGGAAGTACAGTATACTGTTTTGCTTGCCTCTGGATTAAATGATGACTATTATAACCAGTTAGAAGAATGCAAGAAATTTCATGAAATTCTGCAAATTGTACTGAAATTTGAGGATTTTTTAAACAGTTCACAGAAAAGAGATCTGCTAATTTTACTTATCCTTAATCTGAATCGTTGCTTTTTCTTATAGCAAAGCACTAAATTTCTACTTTAAAGGGACTCATTTATGCCCAACAGCCATCACAGTTTTAACCAATGAAAGGATTTTTCAAATGAGGTATTGGTTCATCTGTAGCAGGAAGCATAAGACTACAGTCAACTGAGTCTATTCAACATTAATACTTCATTGTAGTCATTTTCAGAACAATGTGATGATACATAGAGTCAAGCACAGTTTGTTCCTGATGACATCAAAATGTTCTAGAAATGCCTGCAGTGTAGTAATAATATTGAATGGACTCTGCCATCTATATATCTGGAACTTCCAGCTATGGTAAGCCAATATCTCATTTGAAAGAGATTTTCACGTGCTTTCAAACTATGTCAGTCACTATACATGAATATTTCCCTTTAAGGCATCTGTGATCCACATTTGTGGCATGATTTTAGTTGGCACAGGTAAAAACACAGGTCGTGGTCTCTGTGAAGAAAAAGTCAAAACTACTGTATAGTATATTACAAGTTATAGAAGATTATAGGTCAAACGCTTATTTGGGTTGCAACAAACCATCGCATGCAACTTAAGTTACGATGAGTGCTGTCACTGTATGAGTATAATGTATATTGGAATGCCATACTTGTGTGACAACAAGCCTCATGCATACTTAAAATTCATCTGAAATTAAAACAAGAAACATCTTGGAAGCTAAACTCTTTGTTCTGATCAAAATGAGTGTTTGTTTGCAGGGAAAAATTTATTATGCACCACCCCACCATGTTTTCTTTTGGACTAAATCTAACTTCTTATCTTTAGGAGCTGCAGCAGCTATTCCACCTCCACGTCCTATTAGTGTAAGTAGCTTTGTATTTTTTTAACAGTATTTTGAAATACCGTACTTTGCTGCGACATTTCCTGGGATTCTATAAGGTTGGCAACAGGCTCAAGGTTCCTAATGATGTGCTAAGCAACTTGATGGCGTATGCAAATAAGCTAGATATTTGTAAGGTCAAGCCCTTTCGGGATCCAGACGAAAACCAGGCTTGCACATAAGAACCTAAACAGGAGTCACATCTGCATTACAGCCATACTTTACAGTCTTTATTTTAACCGCCTGTTTTGAATGGTAGCCCGTGACATGCGTGACTGTGATTGAGCAAACCGCGAAATGGCGATTCAATCCAGATGGGGTGGGCAGAATGAGAAGAAATCTGGATAAACTAGCAAAATGGTCAGAAGAGTGGCACCTGGGATTTAATGCAAAGAAGTGCAAAATCATGCACATAGGGAAGAGAAACCCTGAAGCCACCTATAGGCTGGGAGGGGAGTTGCTAGCAGTCACAAAGGAAGAAAGAGACTTGGGCATCATCATCACTGATGACCTGAAATCATCCAAGCAGACCTCTAAAGCAGTAGGTAAGGCTAGGGGGGTGTTGGGGTGTATTAGTAGGGGTATCACAAGTCGTAAGAGGGAGGTAATAATCCCTCTTTACAAGACACTGGTTAGGCCCCACCTGGAGTACTGTGTGCAGTATTGGAGGCCACACCTTCACAAGGACATTAACCAAATGGAGCAGTCCAGAGAAGGGCAACCAAAATGGTGCAGGGACTGCATCAGAAGACATATGAGGACAGGTTAACGGAGCTCAACATGTATACCCTTGAGCAAAGGAGGAGAGAGGTGATATGATCAAGGCATTCAAACATCTTAAGGGCATTAACAAGGTGAAAGAGTCTAACATGTTTAAATATAAGAAAAATAGCAGGACAAGAGGACACAGCATGAGATTAGAGGGGGGCCGATTAAGGGGGAATGTGAGGAAATTCTTTTTCACAGAAAGGGTGGTGGATGCATGGAATGGCCTACCTCAGGAAGTGGTGGCTATGAATACAGTGCAGGGCTTCAAACAGGCATGGGATAGGCATAAGGGAGCAATACAAATGACTATGAATAGATAGGCCATTGACAGAGCAAAGGCTGTTGGCACATTTATAAGGTAGAAAAAGAAATGGGCAGACTGGATGGGTCTTGCGGTCCTTATCTGCTGTCAACTTCTATGTTTCTATGTTCAATGGTGCATGTCATGGGGCATACCGATGATGTGAGGTGACTAGATGGGGTGGGTTCGCATGTAGCTACAGGATGTCACTACACATACTGCGTTGAGGTTGGGAGTGAGCATGCTCAGCAAGGGATGGGAGGGGTTTTGAGGGGTGGTGCTGTAGTGGGCTGCCAAGCTGGCCCTGTGGTGTGGTGGGTCATGGCTTTGGTGGGCAGGGTGCTGGGTTCAGGTCCAGGCACAGTTATGTTTTGTTGTGCCAAGCCCTAAATGTTTTTGAAATGTTTTGTGCCTCCCTGGAGTTGAGAATCCTTAAGTAGGGAGGTGTGGGGGGAGACACCCCCAGTGGGGGGGGAGGGGGTGCAGCACCTCTGCATACAACATTAAAAATGCAAGTCCCTGGCTCCATTTTGCTGTGCACCGGGGAGTCACAGCTCCAAAATTGATTTTCAGTGTTTTGACTTCACCGTAACGGCAATCACCTTATGACATAGAATCATTTTGAACTCAGCCCCATACAAATATAACACACAGAAACATATTCCATAACACTTCAGTACTAATACCACTGCAATATATAGAGAATAATGCATATGCATGTGTGTGTTATGAGTTTTTTTACACACCCAAGGTGTGTGATAATCCATAAAAGTCAAAAGGGAAGCTTAAGAGGTTTATGAGATTATCACACACCAAAGGTGTGTGAGAAAACCCCATCACAATCACACCTGCATATGTTTCCTTTATAATAACTGGAGCAGGGTGTTTGGCTTTTACCTGCTCATTTTGGATGTCAGCCCTGGTGCAGTTGCAATCTCTCCAGCAGCTGTTTATCAAAGCAGAACACTTGTATTTAACCTTCAAGTCATTAAAAACTTACCTACAGGTATTTTTAAACCCCAAAGTTATGGAAAGCCATGCTGTGAATGTTTTTTCTCCGCTTGTAGTGAGTGAGCGAGATAGTAGAGCTTTTGAAAGACTATCAGAAGCAAATTGATATAGAGAGTTACCAGTTATTATGTTATTTTCTAACTTATCTCAGATGAATATACCGTACATCAAATCCAAATTTATGAAATTGTCAAATTAAGTGAAAAATGTATATGTATGCATATACTGTTACTGTGAAGAGAAGAGTTGGTTAGATTTTGTAAAGAAACTTCATCACTGAAAGCTGCAGTACTTTTTGAATTGTGTTCTTATATTCTAATAAGAGATCAGTGGATATGTAGAGCCTGAATTCTGGTGCTCTTAGTTGCTAGAATGTCCCAGTCAGTGTCTGGCAGATTGAGATCCCCCACTACAACTACTTCCCCCTTTGTGGTCCCTTCTTTATTTTGGCCCCAAGCTCCCCATAGCCTCATCCTCCTGCCCCAAAGGCCTATAGGTAACCCCATGTGCAAATTCTTGCATGATTCCATCATCAGGTTGAACCTGCAGCAACAGTGTTTCCACATTTCCTCCCATGATGGACCTGTCTCTTACTAATTCAGTGCCTTCACTGACACAGAGGGTTACTTTCTCCTTTACCCTTTGCCTGTTATTGCTGTACATAGTATAGCCTGGGACTGCCAGGTCCCAGACATTATTCACTGTAGCCCACATTTCCATAATGGCTACTAGTTCCAATCCCTCTGCTGCCACCATCACCTGGAGGTCATTGATTTTGTTACCTGGGCTCCTGAGATTAAAGCAGACCAACTTCCATCTTGCTGTCAAACCCCTCCATCTTTAACAGAACCTCACCCTCATTCTCCCTCAGCATCCTTAATTAATTTATTTATTTATTTTATTAAATTTTGGTGACTGGGTAGGCCCACTGAGCCCCGAAGGTCTCCTTTTCCGGGGCGACCCGGGATAACAATACAAGTTATAAGAATGAACAAGGACATAAGGAACATTTGAGGCATTGTGAGTTACATCATGAGGTGGTTACAGTAAAGAAAATAGTGGATACAGGCATGGTTACAGGCATGGTAAAAGAAAAGCAGTGGATACAGGCAATTTCCTGTTTTTGACAGCCCTCATTTGGCTTTTTCCTTTAACCTATTATGAACTTCTGTCTTGCCACTACGATGTGTAGTGTTCCTAGCCCCCATTTCTAGGGGAACCCTAGCAGGTTTCTGGCTTGCTCTCTTTTCTTGGTCATTCCCCCAGCAATAGACTCCCCCACAGTCCGTTGACCTGTCGAATAATGTAGAATAAAACTTCCACTCCAGGGCACTGGTCCCTTCTCTTGTTACATAATGGCAATTACCCTTGAGAAGCCTCCTCTTCTAGAAGCTCCTCCAATTCCTTACAAGTCATACCGCACTTACTGTCCCCATCTCTCCAGCCACCTGTTAAGTTCTTCAGTCACCTTGTTCCTCACACTATCCTTCCTATTCTCCCTACTCACATAGGCAGAACCTCAGAGACCATCAGGGAAGCCAAGTGCACCTTTAATCTATTCTCAAACCTTCAAGGTTGTGCTCCACCATTTTGATAGACTGGTTTGCCAGATCGGTGGTACCCTGATGTACCAGCACCCCTTGCTCCCTCTCCCCTCCTCTAAATGCTGATCTTTTACAACTGAGTTTCCCCTATGATGACATCACAGCATAGGAGCGGGTTTGTAAAATTTTGGTGGGAGCCTAAGGGTCAGGGGTCAAGGCCCTCCCTTGTCCAGGGGTCAGAGGTCAACCATATAGGGTCTAGGGGTCAGGTTCAAAGCCCCCATCCCATGGGCTAGGATTCAGAAGTAAACCCACCACCACCACCAGGGGTATATGGGAACAAAGCATCTTGTATCATAACGTGGGGGTCTGGGGGTTAAGCCCCTGGCCTCAGGTATTGGAAAAGAATTGAAACAGTATTTAAAAGGCTTGTTTTTAAACTTTAACATGAAGACTTTTTTTTGGGGGGGGTAGAGGCATTTGGGGGTTTGATTTCCCAAAGAAACTTGATATTTGGTTTGCTACTGTGTGTGACTGTTAATAAATATTGTACTTACCATGTGGTGTCTTCTTTCTTCCTTAAGGGACAGGGATCAGAGGAACATGTTCCTCTCTATAAGGGGGGAAAGAGATCAGAGGGAGGGAGGGGTCGGTGGATACATCACTACACACCAATAACACATTCACTACTATACGGGAGGAGGCTTGGAAGGGAGAGCATCGACTGTACACCAGGGAAGGAGTGCTGTGTAATCGACTATGCACACTCCCTCTACCAAGTGCTACAATTGCAAAGTGAAGCATGCATGTTTACCAGCATCAAAAACATGATGCAGCGATAGCGTCCTAATACACCCAGAGTATGAATGCAGCATATACATTTCACAGGTAACCGCAGCAACCAGAAAGCTTTAATAATTGCTTGTGGTCAGTGGAGGCTATCTTTAATGACATAAAAAGGTCTGAGAAAACCAGACATATACTAAGCATGATCATAGATACCATGTCAGAAATATATCATGATTTCTTTGCAAGTGCACACACACTGCCACGGTCAGAGCATCAGTAAGGTAACCGGCCTTTTGTTCCAAAATACACCATTCTGTTCCTGAACAAACCACACATCCTCTATTTCACAACAATTTTGTTAAATGCATTTTCAGCTTACGACTTGTAAAGGAATTTAAGTAGGTTATATAAATGTGGTATAAGCTCAGATGCTTGCCTTTGAAGGAACATACATTAACATTAGCCACACTGTCACAAATAAGTTGGAAGACCATAAATTTGGAGACATACACAGTATGCAACTAAGAGAATAAGTAGGAATGTGAACATATTCAGTAAAAGTTTACAGATTTAAAACAAATATAGTTAGCTGACATGACACTACCCAGTGACCTCCCCACCCCCTGAAGCCTAACCGCCCAAGCAGACTTCTCAAAAAAATAAAACGTTAAGTTCCCATGCCCACACAGACAAGTACGGTGATGGCCATCCTAAAACTTCACCAGCTGGCCTGGCAGCATAGCAGGCCCTGCTGCAGGGTGCAGTCTTGTGTTGGTGTGTGTTAACTTGACACACTACTCTCCCGTGCTTCATGAGCAAGCAGTGTGTAGCCGCACACTAAGATGAGAGGGCACACTCTTCGACCACCAAGTTGCTTAGTTACAGCAGCAGAGTTTATGAGGGACTGTGACTGTCAGTAAGTGCAGGCACTTTACTTACAATCAAGTGTTTTCATAAGAAAAGCCTAATCGGGTAGTCAGGCTTCAGGAGGTGGGGAATGGGGAGCATCACTTATCCCATTAACATCGATCCTTCCCCAGTCCCCACTCAGCCACCAGCCAGCAGAATCACCAGAGCCAGGAGGCCCCCCAGGGTTTGGACTGGTACTACATGTCTGTGCACATCAGTGATGTGCCACTGGGGTGGTAGTCGGTCACCCTGGGACCTCCCCTCCTGATTTTCCAGAACTCCAGGGTGGGTGCTTGGGCCCATGAGCCAGACTGTGTCAACTTTCCAGTCCCACCCCGACCACCACCTCAGTGCAACTTTGGAGACTAGTGCTCATCACCACAGAGGTTAAATACAGAGGAGCACCCCGGAACTCAGTTCCTGACTTCAACCACCACACCTCTTGACTTACACATTTTATGACACAGTTGACACTTAAGGAAAAACTGTGCTAACCTGAAGCCTTTTTTCCCCAATAGAAGCTGCTGTTTGTGTACTGGATAAAATGATGTTACTAATGATTTACATGGTGTTAAGTGCCCCACCATTTGCAGCTGTATGATGTAGCTGATGTCCCACTCAGCCACTGAGTTGGTTCTATGAAACAGGGAAAGCACTGTGCCAGGAACAGAAGAGTAGAACAGGGACAGAAAGTACATTATACAGTTTAAAATGTTTCTTAACGCAACATGTAAATTGTAAACACCTAAAAGGATAACTAAAAGCCTGGATAACTGAAGCAATAACAGAATTTGAAGAAATATTTGGAAACAGCCTCTGGAAAATGACTTACATATTCAGTGTTGCCTTTCAGTTATCCTTCACAACAAGAGCAGCACTCAAGCAGCAAGACTGGATGAATGTCACCAAAGTCTCCATCTCCAACCCCGTGTTGCACCATCCAGCAAAATGCCATGGGAGGGTAATGTGAAACACAACATCCCCCAAAGAAAAATACCCCATCTTCTGTTGCCACCATGACATTGACTTGTGCAATTAAACAACACAGAGTAAGTGTTAGGTACACACACACACACACACACACACACACACACACACACACACACATGCAGAGCCAGGATGAGAGAAGGTGATGATCACCCAGGTTCTCAATCTCTCTTCCCTTGCCCCCAAACCCCCACATCAATCATCAGGAAAATCCAAATTAAGAGCTGTAAAAGCATGTGCATGTGTGACGACAAGAAGGTAGTCTAGAAATGTAATGCTCCCTGTTATTGCACAACTGGCTGTGATATACTGTGTATCCTCAGGATCATGAAAAACTGTGTGGCCCAGCAGTGTCCCAACTATGCTAAACTTACACTGTGGCCTATCACCAGACATGCTCCTAATAACACAACATACAAGGCCTGCTGAAACACCTACACAGCAGATAAAGATAACACTGCAAGTCAGGGACATCCCTTGTTTGGCCACAAGGACCACAATCATTGATTCATTTCTAATTTCTCCCCACTAGGTTCTGCCCCACACCCCCAGATGTCAAAATACACAATAGTTCAGTTGCTTTGCTTTGGCTGGAGCTGGAGACTATCTGGGAGACTGGGCACCCCATTAACCGGTTACCAGTGAAGAAAGTCCAAAACAGAGCAGGAAACACCAGATTTTGTTGTTATCTGTAGGCTAGTAGAGGAGGCAGTAGACATGAGAGAATCCCTTCCCCCACCCCAAACACTCCAGGTCCCTCACATCAAGTCACTCACACATAATTTCTGAGCACAGTGCACCCCCGTCCAGGCTGCCCTATGTTTAGCAGAGGTGGGGAGAGACAGAGTGCGACATAAATGGAGTCAGTACTGCATTTCACTGCATATCCATATACGCCATTATCACCAGGTAGGTAGGTTACAGACAGAAGTCGGAGGTCTATCTATGTGCCACAGCAATGTCTAAAGACAGTATAAAGTACTGTACCTTGTCGGGAGAGATACTTCATATATCATTTTTAGACATGCCCATGATGGGCACATAAAAGACCAGGGGTCAAAATTTCTGCAGTCATTAGCCAGCAGGGCTAGTGACTGTGGCTACCGGCCCAACAGACACACATTTCCAGTGCCACAGTTGTGTCCAAGCAATCCAAAGCCATTACATACAATAAACCTGCTTTCAGTAGCCACAGGCCCATGTAACAAAAGTGAAGTAGTAAGAGCCCTAGAAATAACTCAGCTGGCAGCTGTTGCTTTTTCATGCTTCCCCGTGCAGTTTAATAAGAAATGCGGCTGCCTATTTTTTGTTTTACTTTCTCATTATGCTATAATGCTCATATTCTCCTCATGGCCTTTTTTACCCCTCTCAGGTCACATTTTTGGTAAAATGTATGTCAACATTGAGCAATAGAAATTTTGTAGGGGGGGGGTTAAGCTACCTGGGAGAATATGACATGGTGATGAGATGGGGGCACAAATGTTGTGCCCCCGGCCCCACCTCATCCTGCGCCATCTTCTCCTGACTCCCAGGTAGCTTACTCCCCCACCCCCTTCGAAATCTCTGTTGTTCAACACTGACAAGCATTTTACAAAAAAAATGTAATGTTGTACAGTTTTCAGCCCAACACAAATATCACTGAACTGTTTTTTTTTTTTCTTCTGCATAGCGTGCATCCCACTGGGAACAAGTCTGTAATGTTGAATTATAGCTTTAAGTGGATTCCCAAAATTTTGGTCACAATCTGAAACATGTGAAGACTCAATTTCGATTCATGGTGGGCAAAAAACCCTGAATCCCAATTCATAAATTGGGTATTCACGTGGCAGGAGATACATATTTCACATCACATATAAAACACATAAGCCCACAACCTTTAGTTAGAATTTTGCAGTTTGTTTTATGCCCCATGAGGCTGACAGCTGGAAAAAATATGCTTCATTCCTTATCGCTAATAAGCATTTTTTCTTTTCCCCTCTGGTATTTTCAAGGAAGTGATACACAATACATTTAATTACGGCAGTGGCAATAATTTGCTAGCTGAATAGGAGATTAGGCAGATGCAAAACAATGATCTGATTAGGGCTATGATCACACTGGCAGAAAAGTACAGGACCCTCAATACTTCAGAAACTAAGTACTTGTAGTACATGTGTTGCTGCTTACCCCATGACAGGGCATTTACGATGGGAACAGAGAGCTGGCCCACTGGCTGGCTTGCTAACTGACTTGCTGAAGGCATCAGCAAGACAGTTAGCAAACTTCAACCCGGTAAAACCGCTGGTTCCTGGCTTCCCGGGGCTCAACCAGGCTGTTCCCCATGCATCAGACACTGCAGAGCTACCAGAGCCAGAGACACAGTTCACTCCCCTAGCCAGGTTAGCTCAGTTCCCATCCTGAAGCTTCCCAGGGCCCAGGCTGTATCCCCCATGCTCCAGACACTGCAGTGACTGTC
Source organism: Neoceratodus forsteri (assembly GCA_016271365.2). NCBI lineage: Eukaryota > Metazoa > Chordata > Ceratodontiformes > Ceratodontidae > Neoceratodus > Neoceratodus forsteri. The sequence continues at coordinate 199,898,522 of JADMNL010000031.1, forward strand.
TGCAGAGCTGCCAGAGACAGAGTTCACCCCATGCCCATAGAGTAGTCACACACTGCTGCAGAGACAGACCACCAGGCCCACTTTATCAGTCGTCACTGGACTCAGCATCCCACCCATCCCCACAGGCCACCACAGACACCTTATTTCCTGTTTTGCTTACTGCAGTCCTTACCCCCATGGCGGGCCTTTAGGATGGGAACAGAAACCTAGCTTACTGGCTGCTTGCTAACTAACTGGCTGAAGGCATCAGCAAGACAGTTAGCAAGCTAGCCAGTAAGTACTCGGTTCCTGCCTGAAGCTTCCCAGAGGCCCAACCAGGCTGTTCCCCCATGCATCAGACACTGCAGAGCTACCAAAGCCAGAGATACAGTTCACTCCCCCCATGGCCCCATCACAGAGTAGTCAGTGCTACTAGTCACAGACTGCTGGCTGTGCCAGAGACATTTTTGTCAATCACCTGCTGGACTCAGCATCTGACCCTCCCATCCCCACCACATCTTACCTGGCTTGCTGTGCTGTCCAGGCCTTAACTGGGGGGGGTGGAGGGGCTATGTTACCACTTGGTGCTGCCTGCTGCTGCACTGGTGGCCTGCTGGCTAATACTCCTGACTCGCCTCCATCTCTCTGATGTGCTGCTGCTGGGCTCACTCTCTGGCCTGCTGCTGCCTAGGCTTTGCTGGCTGGCTCTGCTGTTGCTTTTGCTGCTCTGCTCTCTGTCACCTGTGCACAGCTGCTACACCTGCCGCCTGGACCGAAGGACCGCACCCGGTGACTCGGTCCTCTCTCGTTTGTTGCTGCTGACCTGGCTGCTCGATGATGACTGTGCACTGGCACTGCATCTACCGGTCCTGACTCCCACTCCCTGCCCGGCTCCAGGCCCTTCCTCTCCCTCCTCATTCAACAATTACAAGTTGACTCCTGTCCTCTCCGGCACTAGCGCTGAGCCTGTTGGTTTCCCAGAGTCACTGCTGGCTGACTCCTGACTCCCACTGCATGCACTGGACTGGTCTTTGGCTGGGTGGCTCACTGACGCTGGCTGCTGGTGTGCTGGGCCTGCCGCCTGCTTCATTGTTCTTCCCCTGCCTTGGCTCAGCTGGCTTCTTTCTCCTGGCTGGTCCTGGACCATGATGACCACCTCCTTCTCTGGCTCTTCATCTCTCGTTCAACCAGTCTACTCTCCCCGCTGCATGAAACCATCGCTAGCTCGTTCGCTCGCCTCCTCACACAACAAATCACCTCGACTCTCAATGCGCGCATGGTGTCAGATACTATCGCACAAAAATAAGCCCTCCCCAGCCAATCACAATGTGGCAACATGAAAAATGCCATTGGACCACCAATGATTTTCCAGGGGGTGACAAACCAAGCCAAGAAAGCGCCATTTTTAAATAATGGTGCCAGCTTGAAACAAAAAATGCTTTGCCAGCCCAATTAAAAACTGGGGGGGAGACGCAGTTGCAGTCACAGTCACCAGCGCAGTGGGAAACCATAACCATGTGAAAAAAAAAAAGTGTATGATGCACAAAAATATTGCTGGGGCTCAGCCCAGATCACAAAATATTGCTGGGGCCCATACAACCAGGCGCCTATGCATCACAGTGAGTGGCAGCTATGGTTACTCAGCTGAGTCTCCTATCATAGTTATGTGACTGGGGCTAGTATACCTCCTTACATGGTCTGTCTGTGGCCAAATTGTTATATGACAATTGGAAACAGTCATGACATGATTACAGAGCATGACCACTGTCTATAGTGGTGTCACACACTGAGAAAGTTATGAAATGATTTCAAACCTTAGTCTAAATCAAAATGACAAGGAGCTATTAGAGGGTAACACAGATTAGCCTCCTTTTGTGTTGCTGTAATGTATTTTATACAAGTATATATTCCAAAGAGTTCACAATCTTTAACATAAATACCAGCATTATTATTGTTGATATGTGTTTATTGATATCTTACTTTCCACAGAGGATGATTTTTCTGTGATCTTATTTGTCATAGTTTTATTGATGTTTGTTTTAAAAGTGTTTTTTTTTTATATTTACATACTGTTTACTTCCAATATATTTAAACAAAATATATACTGTACCTTAAGTGAATTTGTTTTATATAATGTAATGTTTTAAAAAATAGAGCTTTTAGTTTTTAAATGTATTATTTTATTGACACAGTATGGACATTAATACCATGGCATTTTTTTTATTTAAAACAATTTAATAACACTTCTGTTTCATAAAACAAACATTTTTAGTATCTCTTGACATCATACTGTTATTATCAGGCATATTTAAAAAATCTATCTCTGCTTAATTAGTCTGCTGCATAACACACATTTTGGTACCCATTCTAGTAAACCAATAATCTACCTTGCTTTCAGGAGAATAAAACAATCAAATTAAGAATGGTACACTTTTCTCTTGTTATTAAATGAAGCTGGACTTTCTGCACCTTTCTATGACATGTATATTTGCCACTAGTTTTGATAGGAAGACTATGCAATGGACTTCATTTACTATTTTATGATGATAACTTTGAATTTTAACTTTGCAGGTAATATCTACTAATGATAGTGGCTATACCCCAGAGCCTATAAAAGGTGAGCACCAGAGAGTAAAAGGATGTTTTAGAAATTATGTTTTATGTACTGAAGCCCCACAAATTCTCTTCAATGCATTATGAGAAAAGTGAATCTTATTTGTAAATTGTATTTTACTGTTGCATATAAGCAATAAGAAATAAGGGTGTATGTGTGTTTGGAGGTGGTACCTAATTCCTACATGCCCTAGTTGAGTTGTCAGGCACAAGATACAGTTGAGTGCCTTCACACCCTCCCAGGAAGTGCAGTAAATACTGAACATTTTAGTGAATGTTGTTGTGCTGAGAAAATGGTTTTGAACATGCCACCCACCAAGAAAAGAATGCAATATCTGAACATTGCAATAAAGTGAAATTAATGCACTGTCATAACACCAGATTGACGTTTTACACACAGCACTTTATAGAGTTTCATTTTGGTCAGACAATGCCCTGTGGCAGCATTTTATATAAATTGCAATGAGAAACCACCTGTTTAATATGGAGGTCTTATGGCTGGCCATACAAAACACTACAATTTACTGAGTAAACATTTTAGAGTGTTTATTCCCTAAGTAAAGGAAAGGTGGAATTATATTAAACAAGCAAAGAAAGAAGTGTTCATAGAAAATGCTACAGACACACTGACCACTCCCTACAATTGGCAGGCATCAGCTTCACTTTCTGTGGAGGTGCAGGTTTCAAAATTTCCTTAGTGGGTTGCTAATTCTTCAGCCATAGAAAGACTACTAGATGACAGTTTGTACTGAAATATATGTTCAATTTAAAATCTGGCACTTTATGGTCACAACATTTAAAAGTGAGCCACAGGAGGCTGGAACAACCTCAAAACTGGGTAATCAGGGTTGAGTTGAACCAACACAGAGTAATCTGTTATCTGGATCAGCGATAATTTTCTGACGATGAAATGGAAGGGTGATCATTTCATGGGACAGAGGAAAATCATGTTGTAACAAATACTAACAACCAACTGAAAAAGTGGAAATCTCATTATTTGTTTCATTTACAGACAGACCTCTCAACCTCTTAAAATTCATAGCACTGACCTTCAAATTGATAGCAAATGGCCAACATGTATAGCACTTTCTTATTTTAAAGAATAATATGTCTACAAATAGTATGCTCCACATATTTAGTGTTAAGGAATGCTACTATCAAGTTAGTTCAATGATTTAATAGTTTATGTGTCCAGAAATAACTCTAATATTATGAAGAACATTAATAAACCTTTGTGGAGCAGGGGTAAATTTAAGTGTAAAAATCATAGTGTCATGTGAAATTCATAGCAGTTGAGAGCAGTGTATACAGAAATATATTAATTTTTATGACTGTGGATGGAGCCTGCAGCCATCTTGCTATCTGTAGCTGGAAAATGGAGTATCATGGAACACATGTTTTGGACTTTTCAATGTATCCTTCCACATTTACAAATCACTCTGCCAACTGAAATAAAATACTCCCTTCTTTCTGTTAAGAATGTTGGAGACATAACTCCAAGCTGCTTATCAGATACCATTAGGAAACTGAAACAGCTTATTTGCTAAATATTGGTTGCCTATTAAACTGGAAATGTGTTTACCCCCTTCAGAATGTAACAACTTGCACATTTAAATACTTAGCATTTAAACAGCTTCTTGCTACTAGTTTTTCTTGGGAAGATATTGTCTTTCAAGAAAGATTCATACCTCATAAATGTCACCCTTTCCCAGCAAATCTATAATTTACACTGTTTTTTAACCTCTAAAGACTATCTGATAAGCACTGTCTCAAACATATGCCAGGTCTTCAGTGAACTACCCAGACTGACTATATAGCAATCAGCAGGCATTTTCTGCTATGCTTTTTGGGAAAAAAATGTATTGAGCTACAGCAAACACACACATACACACACACACACACACTGTACACACATCCTCATGGTCACAACATTCAAAATAAAAATACTGCATTCTAATACTTTATAAAACAATAAAGAAACTGTTTGTTTATGCCAGTGAACACAGTGAAGCTCAGTTTAGATTAGATTTTCTTTAAATATTTCTTATCCTATATTTTATATCATGGAAAGCACAGGGGATGCTATATCTCCTTGTCATAGGGATCTTTATTTACACTTTTGCACTGTATTTACTCAGGCTGTCCCAGATTAAATACAATATCTTGTTTTCAGTGGGCTCATGATTTTACCATTTGAGAATGTATTTCTTCAGGGTAGCCTAGTCCAGAGCCCCCATATTCAAAGGAGATGGGTGGTGCATCCGGCAGAAAGGGAGATGTGCAGTGCAACTCAACAAAGCACCACAGTATGATATTCAAATGCATGGTATGTACCAGCCACAGGGAATGGGCCAGAGTGCACACAAATAGTATGCCATGCAAGTCAGTACATTTCCGTACATATGCTGCGCTGCAACATACTCCAGTGGGATTGCACCTTGCAGTCCAGAGCAGGGTGGCCCACAGTTAAGCCATGAATAGCTGGTCTGATCCAGCCAGCTACCCACAGGTGTAAGGTAGAAGTGCACCAAGGTGCACAGTTTCCAGCAGCCCTGGTAGACTAGAGGTATCCTCTCCCATCCCTGATCGATCCAACTTCATCACTGAAGAGCTCCATAGTGTAGGGCCTCCCTGGACCCAATCACACCAGAGGAAACCACAGTCCATAGCCATAGCATACAGAACCCCACCCACTGTCTCAGTACATAGACACCCCCGCTACCCCCATACCCAACCTGTTGCAGAGACTGGCACTGCCCTTCACACCCTGCCATGACTAGCCACCCACTGCACTGGACCCAGGCTGGGGACCTGTACTCCAGAATGACCCAAGTGGCTGTACTGTGCACTGAGGCACTACACAAGCTGTGGAACCACCAGTGTATGCAGCTGTGTGCATGTCCCCGATAAATGATAAGAGGGAATTGACATACCTCCAATGCATGTCTTGTCATTGCAGTATCTTCCTGATGAGGAGGGCAACCAAAATGGTGCAGGGTTTGCACCAGAAGATATATGAAGAGAGACTAAAGCGGCTTAATACTGTATGTATACCCTCGAGGAAAGGAGGGACAGCAGAGACAAGATAGAAATGTTCAAATACCTCAAGGGAATTAACAAGGTCCAAGATGGTAGCATCTTTCAGAAAAAGAGATGTGCAAGAACAAGGGGGCACAATTTAAAGATGGGGGGACAGCTCGGAGGTAATGTTAGAAAGTATTTTTTCATGGAGAGGGTTGTGGATGCATGACACAGCCTTCCTGAGGAGGTTGTGGGGTCAAGAACAGTGGGAGAATTCAAGCATGCATGAGACAGACATAAAGCAATTCTAGCGGGAGGGTAGGAGGAAGTTAGCTGCTGGTTAACTAGAATCTGCATCTTATCTCTCAGAAAGGAAAATGGGCAGATTAAGTGGGCCCAGCGGTCCTTATCTGACATCAAATTTTATGTTTCTATGTTTCTGTCATACACTGCTGCAGGCCCACTCTCTCCCCATTCCCCTGTGTAACATGCTACTCGCCTCACTGCTGAGATATCCTGGGTGCATTGGGGTGCATTATCCTGCAATGCCATTTGTAGTGTATGCTCCAGGCTATGGATAGTGTGTCTGTGATTCCCTGATTGTACAAATGAATGGGAGGTCTGCTGTAACATGCCTGTTCAGTGACCTGTGTGAGTGGGTACAGCATCAGCTGTCACCCACACTGAGCAGTGCAATGGCATCAGGATGATAGATCCACATGTGAGTGCCTGAGGTGTATGGCCACTGGGCGTTATTGCACGCACACAGCTCGTGCCTATGTATGACACATTCCAGCATCCTACTGCCAGTGCTCCGCCACCCAAAAATAAGATGCCATTTCTTCTGTGAACTATCCAGGCTAAATATATAGCAATCAGCAGGTATATTCTAGGAAAATGCATTGTATAAATCTGTAAAAGGAAGATCACATTGAAAGTGCCTCTCAGAAGATCTGCATTGTGAAAATTCATTAGAAATTATGGGTAAAAGCACCTGAAAAGCCCTCTACAGCCATATCAGCTCTGACCAGAGTTTGTTACAGTAGTAGTGGAGGGGAGATAGGCTTGTATAGCCCAACAAACTTTAAATTTGCAGGCAGCAGTTCTGAAGTTAAAATTAAGAGAAAAGGCAGCCAGGCAGACAAGCAACCAATTTAGTGCCACTCAGAATTAATCTTTCGAGTTGCATTTCACATCAAAGAAACACCATCATCCTCAATAAAGTATCTACATCACGTCCTTCCTCCTGGTCATGCAACCTCTCAATCCAGTGTCTCATATAGTTTTAAGAGAATGAGAATGATGGGGAGGCAACTGAGCTAGCCAGATTTGAGCAATTACTGCCCCCTCCCAAAAATTATATTATTTAAACCACCCAAGTTTAAAAAAATCAAACAACACAAGACCTGGAAGAAGGAATTAGGCTTTCAGCTGCAAGAAAAACAATGGAAAAACAGTTGGTATCGGGGCGAATAAATACCTCATCCCTCAAAAAATAGATTGATCAGCACAAAAGTATTACTTAGGTACATATCACCTAACATGTATGCTCAAGTAATACTTTTGTGCTGGATCAGTCTGTTTTTTGAGGGATGAGGTATGCTTTCCATTGTTCTTCTTGCAACTGAAAGCCTTATTCCTTCTCCCAGGTTTTTTTTCAATTCTTGATTAAAGAATTAAATTGTGGATATGACATTATTTGATTCTTGCATAACAACTGTTTCCATAAAATATGGCATCTTTATGCAATATGATAATGTATTTTGAAATTAAGCATAACATTATTGGTTACAGCAAGTGGAGCATGCAACCATGGAATTTGTGTTCTGCCTAATTTAGTTTTAGCCTGTAAATCATATGTAAGTACTGAGCTAAATATTTTTGATTTTTTAAGTAGGAAGGGGAAGGGGAACTTGTTTAACCAGAAAAGGCACACTAAGCTGAAACTTGTTTCCAGGTGCGACCTGGGAGCACAAGGAAGTTAAGTGACTTGCTCAGAGTCACACAGTATGTGAGCGGGGACTGTGGGATTCATACCCAGGTCTCCAGGTTTACAGCTCAGTACCCTCAACCACTGTGCTATACTGTTATAAGCCTGTCAGATTAGTCATAAACAATATTTCTTCCAGCTTTATCTTAACTGCATCTTAATTTAAATTTCTTGCCAAATTACAGCCTCATTATTAGGGCTAAAGGGCCATTCCTACTTATTTGCCAAAGTTTGAGATTTAATATATGAAAAGGGATCAAGACAGCTGAGACTTCACACCTTGGCAGGAATAATAAGTTTCGACCAAGCGATCCGGGATTTCCCCTTCAGAAAAAAATTATGAAAATGTGTTTAATATCTTTAATACATTTAGTATTTGGACATCCATATAATGCTTGCATAATGTAGGTTACATGTGGAAGTACCATCATTGTCACCACCTGGATTTACCCCCAATAATGAGATGGATAAACTCTGCCAAAGCTCACGTTTTTGCTGAACTTTTTCTTTAGCAATATTATAGTTAAGTTGAATAGTTTTCCTGAAGTTATTGGTCAAAACTATACCTAAGGACTTAATCTGGTTAACATTCTGAAATAAATTAAAATTCTGGCCTTCCTTATTGACTTTATCTTTAGATAATTGAATAAGCATATACTTTTGCTGATTTAACTGATATCCAGAGATCTAGGAGAAGGTTTTAATGATTTCCAGTAAGGTCTGGACTGAGTTATTCATGTCTCTGAACAATATCAAAGTATTGTCAGCAAATGCACTCAGTTTAAACTCTCATCCATTGACCTCAATGCCTTTAATTTTGGGGTTCACTCTGATTGTCATTAATCAGAGTTCAATACTGAGTATAAATAAGATAGGAGAAAGAGGTGAACTCCAAGTAGCATTGCAATTTTCTGAGTGGGTTTCCCATTAGGCAAAAAATTAGCTGTCAGTTTACTATACAAAAGTTTTATTATCTTAATTATATTTTTGGGAAGTCCCCACTTAATCAAGGTGGAAAATGTGTAATCTCTTTGAATTAAATGAATTGCCTTGCTGGCATCTAAAGCAAGTGCAAAATAGGTATCCAGCTCCTTTTGAACATATTCAATTAGGAGCTGCACTTTCTTAACCGCCATGGCTCTAGTATGAACAGAACTAAATCCAGCTTGGTCCAAGTGGATATGAAGGGGGAGCATCTCTATCAATCTATTGGCAATACTTTTAGCTATGATTTTATTTTCAGTATTTAACAAGGCAATTGGTTGGTAATTTTCAACTAAGTCTCTAGATTCAAATTCCTTAGGTGTTATTACAGTCATTGCTTCTAACATGGTTGGGGTGATAACCCCTCCCCCTTTCATCAATCCCTTCTAACATAGTTTGATAAATCCAAGGGACAATTAAATCCTTAAAATTACTGGTAAAATTCATTAGTGAACCCACCTGGGCCTGGACTTTTATTCCTGGATAGTGTATCGATGACCTTTTTAATCTCTTCAATTGAAATTGGGGTAGTTTCAAGATTAATGTATTAAACTACAGAAAAAACTTCTTCTGAACTGATCACTGAGCTGCAGAAGACTGCATGCATTGCATATTTATGTATTAAACTACAGAACGGAATTCTGCAGACCTGTCATTCTGCAGTTCATGTGTATCATTCCACAATTCAACCAGAAAATTTTGCAGAAAGGGGTGACAATTTGTCAGACATATTTAAAGGATTCAGACTTTGCCAAATACTGAATCCAGAATTTGCTGTTTCCACCCAACACTACAAGTGGGACAATGGGGAAGAGAGGAGGTGAGTATGAAAATACTGGCCTGTGAATGTGGTGTCCAGGGGAAAAACACGGACCACTGGGGTGGGGAAAAACGTATTTTATTACTAGAATACCCAAATGTTTGCCATTTGAATATGAATACTCAGCTGAATATTCTAATTAAGGTATTCACCACCCCGTAGTATCTTCCATGAAACTGAGTGAGGTTGGCAGTTTTCCTCTCCAAAACTGTAGCATCACTGTCTGAACCAGCATTGTGTACATTTTGTTTGGGATATGGCATTTGAGGCTGAAGGCTAGAAAATAATACTGATGTAATAAAACACCAAGATTTCTAACTGAATTTATACTTATAAACAAGAAAGATTAATTTATTTTCCAATATCAGTTCACCAACAGAGTGCCTTTCATGTATAGGGTTATTAGGTTATGGTAAACAACAACATTTGCCATCTATCTTTAGACCAACTCATGAAGTGTCAATGTTTTTGTCCACAAGTTACATATGGCCCTATTGATCACCTGCTAGTTATAGTAATTAGATCATTTAAATTGTAGCATAACATTTTAAAAGTCCAAGTAGGAATTTTAGGACCTTCTCTGTGATAGGTTGGTAATGTCAAACAAAATACACTATTCTTCCTCTTATAGGGAGGATGGAATAATGAGCCAACTTCTACATACACACTGTAGGCAGTCAGGGCACCAGTATTAGGGCACCATGCCATTAGGGCACCAAAATCAGATTTGCTGCTCCCTGCCCGAGGTCCGCCCCCAACCCGGAGTTGGTGTTGATGATTAGGGGGAGTATGGGTGGCACAGCCCTCCACAAGGGGGCGCAAAAAACAGTGATCGGTGACATTGCTGATTGGCACCCTAATGGTACAGCACTGTAATACTGGCACATTCCAAGGAACCCTACTTACAGTATATAGGCCAGTTCATCAAAACAAACAAAATTAAAAAGAGAATGTTCCCATACCCTGTACTGTGTACTATGTACATCAAAATGTTACTGACTCATCATACCATTTTAAAAAGAGTCTTCCTTTATTACTAAATCCTTAACTCCATGTGCAGCAGCAAAGTATAAAACCAATGCACAAGTGACAACTAGGAAAGGAGCTACAGTATGCTAATGCCCTATCAGTGGACAAAGACTAATGTTTCAGTCCTATAAAAAGCGTCATGATGAGTTGATGACTCTCTCTCCACAGAGTGAGTGAAATGTTAGGCTTTGTATGCCATTATCATGGCAGCATAGCTCTTTTCCTGCTTGATACTTCTGCAAGGGTTTTATACTTAGCTGCTGCACATGCAGTCAAGATTTTGAAAATAAAGGAAGACTTTATAAATACAAAGAGTTGGCAAGTATTTTGGAATACATAATACACAGTGTGAACTTTCAGGAGGCAGGTGCACCATTAACTTTTTTTTGATTAACTTGTATGTGTACTGGTGGCACAGCCATAGCAGATGCAGAGCAGCTGTCTGCTTTCTTATTAGCTACACAGGTCAGTGCAACTGTGATTTGAAATGTGTCCCCTGCCCATCAGAAGTAAATCAACAGTGAAATGCAGTTGTTTCATGCTTTGAATTTTTCACTAGTGGGTGGAGGTGGAGGCGGAGGGAAGAGACTTCTGCCGATGGACACACAAGTGTACGAGAGCCCATACAGTGACCCTGAGGAACTAAAAGGCAAGAAGCTCTTCTTGAACCGAGACCATCTAATGATTGATGAAATGGAATTGGGATCAGGAAATTTTGGCTGCGTTAAGAAAGGAGTCTTCAAGATGAGGAAGTAAGTTAATTATTAGCACCATAAGTAAAGTCTCTCTCTGTCTCTCCCTTTCTCTGTCTTGCATAATTGGTGGGTTCTTTACTGAGTTGCATGTAGGTCCAGGCAAAGTAAAAAAAAAAAAAAAATCACAGTTTGTGAATTTCACCATGAAGTGCAGACATTTGCACAGCAAAATGCTTCATGAATTCCACACTTTCCATATCCATGAATCACGAATCCGCAGTTTATGTACTGAAAACTTACACAAAGTGTGAAAATTCACCACTAGGTGGCTGTTTTTTTTTTTTCCCCCATGTAGTGGCAAATTACTTTTCAAATTGTGGTGTACAGTGTATAGCCAGTTCATCAAGGGAAGTTTGTAGTGGCCCACTTCACGCAAACTTCACCGGCAAAGTTTAAACTTCGGGGCCTAGTTGAATGTGATTTGTATGCAATATAACAAATGTAACTATCTGCACATTTGTTTAACAATGTATTTACCCAGGAAAGTCCCATTGAGATGCAACGTCTCATTTTTAATGGTGTCCTGCCTCAACCTAATGTTACAGCTGGGTGTGCTTTAGCACAATTAAAGGAAGGTGAAGAGACATGTTTAAGATCACATGCTAGATGTCAAGTTAGGACCCTCTACTTTCTTTATTTTTTAATAATAACTGGCCAGCAATTTTTTCAGTAGGCAAAGCCAGTTATAATTTGTCGTTATAACCTGCAGGTTATAATGGCAAACATGCGCCACATCAGTAAATGAAGAGCCACATTCCAATTGGCTCCACGCTTCTAATGGGCAGGCTAAATACCGTCAGAAACATGGCGACTCCTTTGTCCCACTTAGCGAGGAGCTGCCGCACCATGCGCATGAATACTGTTTTTTTTTCACGTTTAAACTATTTGTATCTGGCTGATCCTGGCCATTCACAACTTACATGGGCATTTCAGAGCCCCACTAGAGAAAAGCTGCCAGGAATGCCTCATATGCGCTCTGCCAAGAACAGCTCTGACCTTGCTTCTTCAGATAAGAAGATCGCAATCCCGATCTCAGTAGACAAATCTACCGAAACATCCCAAACCTAGCAAAAAAACTGTAACAATAATTAAATTAATTAAAAAAAAAAGATGAACGGGGAGACAGAGTGTGTGTGTGTGTGTGTGTGTTTGTGAGGGAGAGAGAGAGAGAGAGAGAGTCAGTGTGTGTGTGTGTGTGTGTGTGTGTGTGTATGTCTCAGACTCAGGGCTGGAAAAAATTGCTGCCCAGCAATTATAAATAATGAAAGATGGGGAAGTGTGCTCAAATTAGAAATGAATGGTTGTCCTCAGTGTGGGATGCTTTAATAAATCCCTCAGGCTTCACCCTCAGGGTTTATGTAGCATTCCACACCTCAGGCAACCATTAATTTTCATTAAGCACACTTCCCTATCCATAATTATATATTTTGTTTCATTATTTGGAAAGTAACCTTTGAGCAAAATGCTCTTTTTCAAAGGTTCCACATCAGCTAAAGTACATGACAAAACAACAGAGAGTTACAATGACAGTGGTCACAGTTAATAATAAAAAGTTACTTCCCAGGCTTAAGTTCTGATGCTGCGTTTAACGTTTGTGCATTTGGATGTGTATTTTATGCATGTTTTAATTAACTGCAGTGTACCCAGGGGTAGTTACAGAAGAATTATGTACCTTAGAGGCTTGCCAGTATTCAGATATAACTAGGACATCTGTCCGTAGGTTAATCATGATACGCTGCAGTTGGTCAGTTTTTGGGAGAATGCTATGGATGTTTAAATGGACAACTAATCCTTTGGGAAGTTGTAAGGATGAAGTAGTGAAGGGACCAGGATTAAGTTCAATGTCACCTGCTAATAAAAGTAGCAAGGTTGCAAGGAGCTTTGAAGAAAAATGAATGCTGCCTGGAAGAGGGAGACAGGAGGGATGTAGAGGAGGGAGAACAGGGGGAGAGAAGGGCTGGAAAGTGCTGGAGAGCTTCATGGTGAAGCCAAGGAGCAGGAAGGATTTGACACCAAGGATGCCAGGGGAAATGGAGGAGAGAAGATGAGGGGAGAGTAGGGGATGAGAAGGGAAAGTGGCTAAAACAAGGGGAAGAGAAGAAGATGAAAGGTTGCTTATACTGTACCTGTCCTGAATTATGGCATAGTCTGCCACTTGTGATGTCAGAATTATTTCTATAGTAAAAGACAGTTATATTGCAAGCAGAGGAGTATGACTTCAGGAACAGTATAAACAACAAGAATAGATGAAGTGAAAGTGAAAAAGATTCTGTTTTCTAGAAAATGTCTTTATTAATACAATGTACAGTATCCAGAAATTCATGCGATCGCATGTGAATAGCTTATGATCTTAAACATGACCCATATTTGGTAGGGAAATCTACCAGAATAAGGCTTGAAGTGGTTAGAACATAAGCCTGGGAAGTAGTTCTGTTCAGTTCAGGTTTTTTTTGTAAATGTATATAAAAACATTTTTTATGTATAGAATAATGTATGGGTGGGTGGGTGTGTTTAACCAGAATTTTACACACACCCGAGGCGTGGGATGCTACATAAACCATGAGGGTTAAGCCTGAGGGGTTAACATAAGCATCCCACACTGAGGGTGTGTGTAAAATTCTGGTTCACACCAACCCTCACATATATTATTTTATTTAATTAACAACCAGCATTTTTTATGCAGTGGTTTTGTGCCATTTTCTGGCTGAGTGTTTTGTCTGTCAGGAAGTCTGTCCAGGCAGTTCAGAGCAGGTAGCTTAGCTCGCACTAAGGTGAGCATGAGTAAGATTGACAGGTGCCGATAACAACCTCCCGATTATAATCGAAAATATCAGCCGTAAGGTTGTAATCAGGAATAAAACTACCATTATCTGTGCATAAAAAATACTGGCCATTAATTACACTGCCCCCTACCAGTTTCAGGGCAGGCCTGGGTGCCTTTCCCCTAGCCTGCTCTCGGGGACAGGCATGCACCGGAAACTGCAATCCTTCTCCCGGGAGATCAGTCTTCTGGATACTTGATCCTCCTCCTCTGCCCCCTGGCCGGCCCTCAGATGCCTGGAGCTCACTGCCAAACTTGGGTCACTAGTGTTGTGAGCAGTAGCTCTACTGCTGTGCGGCAGGCCAGCCCAACTCTCTTTTTTCCTTGACTCCTCCTCCTCCTTCTTCATCCCCTTTCAGTCTGGTTTTTGGAAATCCCATTCCACTTCCACTTCCCTCTTTCCACTCACTAACTCCATCCTCACAGGTATGGATCAGGGTCTAATCACGTTCACCATTTTTGTTGACTTTACTAAAGCTTTTGACACAGTGGTACATCCCCTCCTTCTGAACAAGATTAAAACAGCGGGTCATTCAGACCCTGCAGTCAACTGGTTTCATTCCTACCTTGAAAGAAGATCTCAAGCTGTCCAGATAAGTAGCTTCATTTCATCACCACTCTCTATCTTCTCAGGTGCCCTTCAAGGGTCTGTCCTGGGTCCTATTCTCTTTTACTTCTTGAATGACCTCCCCTCTGTCTGTTCCTCTGCATTTATTCATATGTATGCTGATTATGCAGTTATTTTTGCATCTGGCTTCTCTTCTCATGATCTTATCTCACAGCTTCTGCTGGATTTTGACAATATTCAGCACCGGATCTAGTCTAACCAACTGTCCCCCAAATGGTCTCCATGACTATTGGCAGTCATCAGTGACTTTTCAGACTCACACACCCTTGATGGTGCTATTACTGAGGATGTATCCTCTTGTAAGTACCTCAGGGTCTGGCTTGACCTTCATCTTGATTTCTCAGCTCATACTGATGCCACACACTGAAAGCTCCACCCAAGCTTGGTGCATGGTACAGGAACAAAGCAAGTATCCCACTTCCTGTCAACCGAGAGATTGTTTCAAAAATGATTCTCCGTATTTTTCATTATGGTGGCATAGCCTATAGTGGAGCTCACAAATCCTCCCTTGCCAGACTGGACCCCCTCTTCCACTTTTTTTGTCATTTTGCTTTGGACTGTTTGACTCATACCCACCATTGCTCACTCTATTCTGCACTTTCATGCCTCTCTTGATGCCATGTACCTTTCCAGCTGTACCTCTATTGTATCTAAATTCTGGTTTGGTTCCATTACCTAAATGATCTCAACTTTTTTCTACTACATATAACTGTTATACTGATTTGTCTTCAATTTCTGATTATGCTCTTTGATATATTCTATTTGCTGTACATGATTTTCCAGTTCCATGTCGATGAAAATAAATAATGGTGATGTACACTTTCGGCGACTTCAAAACCGGTGATGGGAGTACATGATATGCGGGGGGCTGTATCCCCTGCACTCTTCCATGGGGGGCTTCACTCCCCGCACACCCCTACTTAAAGATTCTCAACTCAAGGGGGTGCATGTCAAGGGGGAGTAAAACTTAGAAATAAATTTAAAACTTGCCCGACACAAAAAGCGATTCTGTTCCAAAACTGAACCCGACACCCTCCCAGCCTAAGCCTGCCACCCTACCCACCACACCACATGGCCAGCTCAGCAGCTGACCACCACACTACCTCCCACATACCCTCTCCTTTTGCCGGTGACGCAGTGTGGTCCCTTCCCCATGCTCATGTATACACATAAACATCCCGTCATGGTATTCGCCAACCCCCGTATCATGTCACTACCCTGCTAGGTAGCCCAGAACACAGGCACTGTGACTGAGTCACCCTTTTTGCAGTTGCTTAATCATGATCACCATGTTCACAGGATACCAGTTTTCCACATCCCCTACCCCCAGGATGCATCTGGAAATGAGCTGTTAGCAGCTCAGTATGTCTTTCCTGGTGACATTTTTGAAATAAATAAATAATATTGCTAAGGTGGAAAAACACAGTTTTAACTGAGTTGTAGTTGTCAATTTGTGAGGTCAGATTGACCTGAACTCCAATGTTTCTTGTGCTGGGGCTTGGCAAAATCACAGAAGAGAGTATGATTCCATTATGATGTGCCAAGCTTTGCTATGTATCAATTGTTACATCCCATAATGCTTGATATCGTGATATCTTGTGGGTCTAAAATATCAGTTTTATTTTGTGGCATTTCTTTCTAAACCTGTTGGATAAGCAGGAATATGTCTGTTTAAAATTGATACTACATTTCTACTATAGTATTCTAACTGGTTAATAGTGTACTGTACTGCCATCTTGTGACAAAATCTTTTATTGTTCTTAGTAGTAATCTGGGGTTGTTTTTAAAATGCTTTCCTTTGAATCAAGTGACTGTGTATAGGAAGTCATTACTTATCATGCAAAGAGAAACAAGCATTTGTCAATGCCGAATGCTGTTGCGCTGGCATTGGCTTTGGTAGTGCAGTGCGGGAAAACATTTTGAGCAGGATGTGAAAAATTACAGCTGTACAGTTCATAAGGAGGTGTAAAGAAAATGCCAGTCTTGAAAATGTGGCATTCAAATATAGCAAATTTGTGAAGTTACAAGGGTGTGTGGGAAATGTGCAATGCACGCTTGGAACACAGTCATTTTATGGGTGTTCGGCACCAAATTTTCAATATAGGCATTTTAGCACCTATGCTCATGTGCAGTGTCACTGTTATTTCCTCAAACTGTCCCAAAAAATGATTTCGTACAGCGACCGCGCTATTCTGCGCCAGAAGTGCGAAAACGCATTTTGGGCAGGATATGTGAAATGACAGCTGTAATGTTCATCAAAAGGTGTGTAAAAATGACCATGGTGAAAATCCAGAGTGAAAATATTACAAATGCATGACGTTACGAGCGTGCGTGCAATCTGCCAACGCACAATCGTAACACAGTCATTTTATGGAGTATCATCACCAAATTTTCAACATAGCCATATTAGGACCTCTGCTCATGAACTGTGGCACTGTCATTTTCATAATCTGGCCAAAACACTGATTTTCCACAGCGACCGCATTATTATGCACCGGAAGTGCGGAAACACATTTTAGGCAGGATGTGGAAAATGACAGCTGTACTGTTCACAAGGAGGTGTACAAACATGACAATGTTGAAAATCTGGCATGAAAATATTGCAAATTCATGAAGTTACGAGCCTGCGTAGCAACTACGCAACGCATGCTCATAAAACAGTCATTTTTTGGATTTTGTTCCCCGAATTTACAACATAGGCTTTTTGAGAGGCCACTTCATGAACACTGGCACTGTTGTTTTGTTAATCAGTCCCGAAAGGTGATTCCACGCAGTGACTGCGAAATCACCTTTCAAGGCTGAGTAACGCCATGACAGTGATAGAACTCATGAGGAGAGGTCCCAAAAACCCCATGTTGAAAATGTTGTGCCAAAATTCAAAAAAATGCCTGAGATATGCAGCAAAGTTCAAAAAACCCTAATCATTCCATCATACAGCTTACCAGCATTTCTTCAGTTCGTGGTCAGCTTTGAAAAGTGCAGACGTGTTCCTGGTCTACCGAAGATTATTGCACCACACTCTGGAGGTAAGTATGGGGTGAGGGGGGTATGGGAAGGCAGGGCACGCAGTGGGTGGGTGTGGGTTGTGGGAGGGGGGCCTGGGAGAGCTTTGAGGGACCGTTTCCTTCTTTACAGGGGGGAAAAAAATAAAAGACATTGGGGGACCGTTTTCATTTTTAATAGGTGCTTTGGCACACTGGGGTGGGCTCCCAGCATGCCACCTGTGTGTGTGTGTGTGTGTGGGTGGGTGGGTGCTTTAGCCAACTGGGGATTGGGCACCCCATCAGCAAACAAGGAAAGGGGGGCGGAAGCCAAGGAGGATTGGGCACCCCTTAGCTATCAAACGGAAGGGGGGACCTCATTATGCTGATGGGGAGTAGGCTCCCCATCGCAAAATTCAAGGGTAGGGAGGGATACATGCCTACGGGGATTGGGCACCCCTGCTGGCAAAGAGAAACTGTTGAGGAGCACATGATGATGAGGGGGATTGGGCACCCCTTCAGCAATCAAAAAAGGGGGGCTATTACATGATGCCAATGGGGATTGGGCACCCCCATCGGCACACAATAAAGGAAGGGGGGTTGACAGGCAACAGCAGCAGTCACTGCCACCATGTTGCCTGCACGTAGGGAGAGGTGTGCTGTGGTCATGCTGCACGAGAGCTTCACTCTCATTGCAGCGGACCTTTTGATAGAGCTCTTCACCTCATTAGCCAGGCAGGGTGTCGGCCCCTGCTGCTGGCTGATTGGGGAATGTGGGATGCACCTACTGGTGCATGCCTTGCATTCGCCCAACAGCGACCACGCCTCCAAATCCCCACTGTCGCAAGATGTTGGCTGCGCAAGTGTGCCAACATAATAAAAGCATAGAGTGAGTCACTACAGCTGTATAGTCTCCATTACTGAGTGTTTAACAGTTTACTCCCCCAAAGATACCACTTAAAGTGGTGGTGGTGGTGAGATAAACATTCACTTTGGTAAATGGATGATAAAGTACGTACTCATAGAGAAGGAACAGGACACAGAGGGAAAAGGTACAGACTTGGAGAATCATAGAGTATGAGGAGGTCAAAGAAGACTTTGACTCCATTTTGAAATCAATTATGACAGAGGATAATAGCAAAGATGTACCATTTGGAAGGAAAGTAAGTGCATTTCTTTCATTTATTGGGCACAAGCTTACAGGTTATTAAAAAATGTAGTAGCACCTGATAAAGCAAAAGAAAAACTCATATGATCAATTACTCTGATCTGACCTTTGAGACAGCTTTGAGTGAATTGATTCAGGAAACCTCTTAACAGTAGAAGACTAATTCATCAGTCAGCTTGTAAAATTGGGCTTGTGATGGGGTTAACATACTGCAAACAGACACAAATTCTTGCAGGAAAACAGATTGCACAGCCTTTCATAGTAAACAGAAATGGTGGGTACAACAAAGCCCAGCATTCACAGTAAAACGCCATGGGAAAGGAACTATAGTCTAGAGTAATGGAAACACTATACCATAGGGAAGAATAGACCAAGTAAGTAAAGCCAGCAAAACTGGTATATACATGGAAGAAGACATATGTGTAATATTTGAAAATTTAAAACAGAAAGATGTCCTATATGTTGATGTCCTATATGTTTGAAAACAGGGCATATTGCAAGAAGTTGCCTGAATTAGAAGGGCCTGTGTAAGACTTTACTCACTGAGGAGAGTACAGAGACAGCAGGCTCAGAGAATAATTGCTAAGGATTATTTGCATCTATGAACCCAGTGATGGGTAAACCAGGGTTTATCATTAAACTGTAGAGCTATGTGGAATAAGAAAGTTCCAGATTCTTGCAATTCCAATGGAATATCAAGAAATTCCTCAAAATTCAGCAGGATGCCATCAGTATTTTGCATAATTTTTTAAATGTCTTTATGTGGTCATAACTAACTCAGCCACCTATTGAGTTAGAGATCAGAAATTTGACATGATTACTTACTGGTACAGAGTGGCCCACTTATACAGGACACAGTTACAGCAGATACCCACTTACCATATACCGGACATAAGTGGGATGCCAAAAGTCTGCTCCTGTTGTTCCAATGCAAAGTATAGCATTTACATCAGACATTGCAACTCCTGTATATTGGACAGTTTTCCCTTCCGGGCACCTCCTGAATTTCTAGCTAATTAGCTATTAACAATCTATCAAGTGAGCAGCTGTTAACGTCAATGGCTGCTATTAAAAAGGGTGCTTTTCATCTGGCTTCACCTTACTGAAAGCTGACACCTTACCACACTTTACCTTGCCTCAGTGTAGCATCCAAGTGATTGGCTTTTTCTTTCACCAGGAAGGTTGAAATTCTGGCTGAAACAGACATACTTCCTTGAATGAGCATGCTCTAAATGCTGGACGATGAAAGTGAGGTAACATCAAGCATGTGTGAAAAGAATCTTGTTAATTGTTGCAGTGCAGCTCATGAAACAAGTCTGGGATAGTATATCCCAAGAAACCATTGCCCGCTGTTTCATAAAGCAGGATTCTCTAAAGATGTCCCTGCAGCCAAAGTTACTGCTCATCCTGCAGATGAGCTAGACCACGCCACTCCCCATGCTCAGAGAGGATGAATTCCTCAAACTTTGCTATCTCGGTGGCAGTATGGCAAATTAAATCAGCTCTGATGTCAATGACATGGATGAGGTCCTCACCAGATGTCAGTAGCAGACAGCATGACTGAGACGGTATCAGATAAAGAGAAAACAGAGCGTGGTAACACTCGAACAGCCAGTGACCACACACAATGTCCATAACACACACCTAACTCTCTGTAAAGCAATGGAACAGCAGGGAATATTGAACATTGCTGGGAGAACATTAGGGCCACAACAAAGATGTTGGCAGAGTACTCCTAAAACAAAACACACATATGATTGATAACAGTTTTTCACCAAGCAGCCAATGTGATAAACATAGGTTTTATGCAAAGCATTACATGTACAAAGCAACACTCTATTCCACCCCTGCCCCAGCCACAAGAAACTTCACACCACAGTTTTTTAAAAGAATTTAATTAAAATTAATAAAGGTTTTAAAAGTTCCTTCTACCATACATTATTATACTATCAGCAAATGTAAACGTGCCATCTCTTGTGCCCCCCTGCTGCCTGGAATCAGCTTCAGTCTGTATTTAACTTCTCCAGCCTAGTCTCTATCACCTACTTTAAAACCTTAACTGCAACCAAACTGAAAGAAACATGTTGCTGCCGCTAGTCTTCTTTGACCACTGTCTCACAATCAATATCCCCCATCTCCTTGCTATTCCTCCTGCGTACCCAATGTTTCTTTCCCCCTCCTCATCTTCACCACACTGGCCCATTCATGCCTTGCTATCCAAACACTGTGCTCTCTCTTTTCCTGGACCTCCATCGACTGTCCTTCTCCTCTCTCCTTCTCACACTCTTTTCTCTTTTACCTCATTTCATATGTGCTCATTTGCATGTCCTTGAATGTTGCTGCCCTTTCTTACTACAATGCAGTCGGTATATTCTATTATCAAGTTGTACATGTGCTACATTTTTTTGTGTGCTTTTTTTATATGTATCTTATACTTTATCCTTGGAATTTGACTTGCTGTATATAATTGACCTTCTCTGTATATTTAGCTGTTACATGTCCTTAGGACCTCCTTGTGAATGAGCTTGCTCAATGGAGTTACTCCTGCAATAAACTTCAACTTTAATGATCCAAGCTTTTCTGTACATTTTCTGACAAGCACCACACTCAGCTCCAATGTGCATACTTGTTTCACAAGATGCAAAAACAGAAAACTGCAGTTTACACTTATAGTGGACATCAGTTATAACAGACATAGCCCTGTTACGCAGATGTGTCAGTTATAAGTGGGTCTGACTGCATGTGCTAAATATCATGCCATTTATATGAATTGTTTTAATCATACTATAAGGAGCTCAAAGTCAGCATTTCATTTTCTGTGGGCATGTTTGCGAAAATATTTATCTGTCTATACCAGGGCAACATTTGGAACTAGATATGTACAAATTTGCATGCATAACCTTTTTATAAGTGTCATAGAAATGACTAAATATGTACGTATTTGGTTTAAAAATGTGTAAGTTTCAAGGGTTCAAAATTTCATTAATTATCTATAAAAATGTTGTGAAAACATTCTGAAAATGTTGATTTGTGTTACTTCTCTGCTCTTGCAGGTATATGTCTGCCATTTGTCATGTGTATCTAATATCAATGTATCCTGCTATTTAATTAAATTAACAAAACTTGGCTTAGTAGGGTTAAAGTTCATGTGTGCTCCCAAGAATTAAAGATGCGGTATTTATTTATTAAAGTAGCAGTTGCGGTGAGGGCCGTATGGAGGCCAAACCTTAACTTTAACTGTATCATTCAAATGAGGGAAACTGCAACTTAAAATGGGGGGGTACTGGAACTCAGAATATGGGATGTTGCAAGACAGTGACCTTCGAAATGTGGGGCTTTTGGCACTTAACATGTGGAACAATGTAGGACACTGACCTTCAAGATGTTGGGTTTCAGCATTCGGAATGTGGGACTATGTAGTACACTGGCCTCCAAAAATGTTGAGGCTTGGCAGTCAGAATGTGTGTAATACAGGTCTTCAAAATATGGGACATATCATAGCTTCGTGGAGCTAAAAGATCAGACACTGTGGAAACTAATGTTTCTTCATGCACTTTAATTCTGATTAAGCCTCAAAGCACAGAATATTATGAATTTTTACTTTGAGAAATGAGCCCTTTCCATACTCTGCTTACTTACCTCATAAAATTGGTTTCAAATAAATAAATAAATAAAGTGTAAGGTTACAGTATCAGACTGCACCTTCTCGGTTTGTGGGTAGCACCCTGAATTGTGGGATAAATGTGGGATGGGGCATTATTCAGCTGTAAAACGAGGGACATCTCTCAACATGTGGGATAGTTGAGTGATAGGAATATGGCAGCATCCTGGCCTAAGCAGACCCCAAGTCTGTGAACTAGGACACCCATGTTTGAATGCCAAAGTAATCACCACTTGTTCAGTTTTTTAACCTAGGCACTCACCCTTCTTGTTTTCAATCACTCTGATTTTGCCACTGTGTTGTTTGACTCTCACAGTGCATCTATGGTAGAACAGATGCATATTCTCTCCCCCTCATCTCTCAAAATGTAAATTGCTCTGTGAAACAGCTTTTATGAAATGTTATACACCTATATTGTTTCACAGTAGCAGTATCTGGAGGAGAGAGTAGGGTGTGTGTGGATCATGACCTCAGGGCATCACATTCACGTGTGATCAAAGACACCGTGCACACCCCTACACCCCTAGCCTTGTTAGCAGGTATCCATTAAAAAAACAAAAAACAGAAATGCTAAATGGCCAACTAACAAAGAGACCATAGCCACAAAACTTAAATAAAAATGAATAGGGGAATTAGCCAAATGGCTAATGATTTTGGCATCTAGACAATACACTTGACCAATGACCTTTTTAATTTACCTTCTTGTGTGATAGAAAGCATATCGATGTTGCCATCAAGGTGCTGAAGAATGATAATGAGAAATCTATGAAGGATGAGATGATGAAGGAGGCAAAGATTATGCACCAGCTGGATAACCCGTACATTGTGCGAATGATTGGCGTCTGTGATGCCGAGGCATTGATGTTGATTATGGAAATGGCTGCTGACGGGCCGCTCAACAAGTTTCTCTCCAGTAGGAAGTAAGTACAGGAGGCTGTTTTATAACCAGAGCAGTGGGCGATACAGGTATGTAGTTTACAATTTATTAGATACAGTATTTTATTTATTTACAAATTAGTGACTGGGAAAGTCACACTAAGCTAAGTTCCATTTCCATTGGTGACCTAGATGAAGGGGGTAATTGGGGGGGGGAGTAGAACAATATTTGGAATATAACACAGTTCATAAAAATAAACTGTAGGACAATAAGTACATTGAATATCACAACTACAACAGTACATAGTGCAAAATGTCAATACAAATAACGTAGTAGTACAAAGTCAGTTGAAAACAAAGGAGGAAACTATACGTGAATTACCATATTTGCAAAAAGTCACCTGGGGAGGAGATGGATGAAATGGTGAAATTAACTGCAGCAATACAGGACAATAAAAGAGTACAGCACAAGCCTGTAGAGTAGAGATAGAGGAAATGCAAGGATGCAGATGACTCTGTAGTGGAAAAAAGGATTAGGAGGAGGAGAAATTGGGGGATGGAGAGGGGACTAGTTGCAGAAATAAGTATAAGCAGTGAGACGATTGAAGGTGATATTTTGGGGTGGGAGTAGAAAAGGAGGAGCAACTAGTGAAGGGGAGGTTATTACAGAGCGGCGGAGCCAAGAGGAGTTGACTTTGACTTGTAGAAATCCTGTAACAGCAGATTTATTTATTTTATTTAGTTTTTATTTACCAGGTAGGTGCACTAGACAAAACAGGTGCCTCTTTTCAGGCATGTCTGGGAGATCACAACAGTGGAAAATGTGCAACAGACAAAGTACAATGATGTACAGTACAAATGTCCACAATAACAAAGGAATGTACACAGTGGAAATATTGTGATTAGTGCTGTGTGGAATTTCAAATTCTGGCAGAATGAAATTTTGAAGAATTTTTGAAATTCTACCAACATTTTCCAGAAATGGAATGGCAGAATTCTGCTGCTCAAAAATGTGGAATGAGTTTTTCTGAAACATTTCTGCAGAATTGTATTTTGTGGACCTCAATATATTCCATGGAACTGGCTGTGTAATTATTTGCAGTGGGGAAAACTACTGTTCTGCAGAACATTATTCCACAGATCTAAATATTTTCTGCAGAAATGATTGTGGAATGATTTTCCAAAGAAAAATGCTGTTCCATGGAATATTATTCCATGGATCGCAGCAAGCAGAATTCTTCAGAAGAACCAGCAAAATTCCAATGGAAATTTCACCTGTAGAATGGTCATTCATTGCTAATTTCACTGGCAGAATTCCACATTCTGCACAGCACTGTGATTAGTAAACATGGTACAGGTACAAGTAAAGTACATAAAAGGAACAGGTGCTTGTAGAGTGGAGGGAGTAGAAGGATGGGAGGGAGGGAAGAGGAGATGAAAGATATAAAAGGTAGCAGGGGAGGGAGCCAAACCAGAATTTAGAAAGAAGGGAGGGGCAGTGGAAGTGGTGCCCCCTTCCAGGGAGGGAAATGAGAGGGGATGCAGAGGGAGCATAGTGAGTACGGAGAGGACAATTAAGGGAAAACAGTGTAATGAACTCCAGAGGGGATACAGTCTGGCCCGGAGTTGACTTGTGACAACGCTGTATGCCACATCAATACAGTCAAACGTCCGCAAAATTATCCTGAGGACAAATTCACAGAGGACTTGGGAGTAGGATTTGTTGCAGTACAGAGTATGAAGTGTTTATTGGGAGGCAGTTTTTCTGAATAGTGTCAATGTGAATGGAAATGTCAGGCTCGATATTCAAAGCCACCAGAGTAACGCAAGGAGCTTGCATCAATCAGAACTGATGCAAGTGGTTCCTTGCTTCACAGTTTGCATTAATCTTAATTCTCTATCAGGGGCTGTGACCCACTTGGGACCCCTTGCCACAAAGTGATCCTGCACCACTCTTGCGCCCAACATGGTGGTGTGCCTGGTCACAAGGGGGCGTGTGCAATGGCGGTGCTGCACCATCCCCATTTTTTGGATTTTAAAAGCCCCACTGTGGATGTAGTAAAGGGCATCACTTATACCAGTCAGGAGGTGGTTTAAGTGGCTTGTGCCAGTGGGAGTTGATTGGACAATGGCTGCTTGCTGCATTTGGGGCAGGGGAGGTGGCATAAGAGGAGTCAGGGTACAGCCGGGTGGCAGTGGCACTGTTGCCACCTGGTCAGGTGCATGTGTATGGGACTGCATGTATTGTCCAGTAATGGTATTATGTGTAAAGTAGGTAACATCCCTGGTAGTCTGGCAGCCCCTCTAAATCCCTGGTTGCCCCAACATCAAGCATGTCATAGTCCTTGGTGTTCTAGTGGACCCTCTAGCCCCAAAATGCCTGTAAATGAACAAGTTAAGAAAATCATTCCCTGGTGATCTAGCAGTCCTCCAAGCCCTGAAATGACTGTAAATTACCAGGTTCATGAAACCATTCCCTGGTGGTCTTATGGCCCTCCACCTTGGCAGATAGTGCCCGCCACCCCATTCCCCCATCCTGAACTCTGACCTCTGACCCAGAGACTGGCACTACCCTTCTCTCAACACCACAGCCATGCACCGACTGAGCTGTCACCAAGTAGGTACTGTATACAGTACGCACTCATTGGTTGACAGTTCAGAGGGGCTTGGGGTTCGGAATGGAGAACAGGGCGGTGGGCACTACCTCCTGGGGTGGGGGATGGGGGTCCACTAGACAACCAAGAAATGGTTTTATGAACCTGTTAATTTACAGGCATTACAGAGCTTGGTAGTGGGGACCACAAGATCACCAGGGAATGAGTTTCTTAACTTGGTCATTTACAGGCATTTGGGGCTGGGGGGGTCCACTAGACCAACAGGTACTATGACATGCACAATGTTGGGGGTGATTGTGGATTGGGAGGCACTAAGCTACCAGGGGTGTTACCTACTTTACACATAGTGCCATTACAGGAGTATACATGCAGTCCAATACACACATATTTGGCAGGGTGCCAGCACTGCCACTGCAGCCCAGCTGTCCCCCCGACCCTGCACCCCATGATTCTCCTAATCTACAGTATAATGCTTCTACAGTCCTGTCACATCCCTACCTTATCTTTGCAGTTACCCCTACATTTAACCCTATCACTACCTCTACTCATACCCTATCCTTACTTCAAACCCTACCCTTACCCTGATGACTACTCTTACTCTTATCTTTTGAAACCAATCCTTCGTACAGAAAGGCAACCCAGGCATATTTCAGCTGAAGCCAAGCCAGAGCTCAGCCAAGGATCTGACTTGACTCTAGGAGTCGAAACACAAGTCTAGCCAAGAAAGCATATAACAATGCATAGGTATATAACTGCTCTAACTGGGATCAGGCTGAACAAAAAGCAAATATGTACGCTGATCTCAACTGCCTTGGATTAAGACTGACTCTTGATTTCTTAAGGCGTAGGGCTGAGTTGGAGTCAGGTAATGGGCATGAGAGGCTTGAGCAAACCTTGACTTGCTCATCTCATCTGTGTCTCACTGATACCCTTGCTCCTACTGCTAAACTTGACCTTGCCTCCACCCTTATCTCTACCCTTCTCTACCACCATCCTTCCCCTAACAGTGTGCATACCCTTAGTCATTTTGCTTCCACACATTGCACTGCCCATTGCCTATTGCAGACAGGATGCTGATAGAGCACTAACAAGCCCTAAACAAATGGCCACACACAGATAGTGATCCAAGACCATTTTTTTCTCATTGTCTAAGTCAGTGGCTCACTATGTAGCATGCTCACCTCTGGAACTAGAAGGTCAGAAGGCTATGCATTGTAGCCCAATGCCATGTACATGGGGGAACACCAATAAGTGATGCTGTAGTGCTGTGAAAGGGTTATGCTGTACTGTTGAGGTGACATTCTTTGAATAAGATGTTAAACTGATGTCACTGCTGTCCATCCCTGGTCACTGTCCTTGTGAAAGTTAAAGATCCCATGGCACTTACTGAAGAAGAGCAGGGGAGTTTTCTTGACATTATGGCCAACGTTTTACCATCAGAATGAAACAAATCTGTGTAACCCATCCCCAAGGACACATCTGAGAACAAGCTGTCACAGCTCAGTATGCCTTTCCTGCTCAAAAACTGTAAAGACATAAACATTTCTTCCCACAGCACTTACAGGTCCCATCCCATGCTGGTGCACTTATTTCTAGTGGTTCTGTTTCTCCCAGTGTCTCATGTCACATGTCCTGAAAACGTTACCTAGTTTGCCATATGACTCTGTTAATCTAGACCTAGCTGCTGTAACTGAGGAATTTTTTGTCTTTTTGTCTCTATGACCTGTAATTTGTGCCAAGCCCAATAGTTTTCTGTTACTGGTCTGATAATACACTTCAGAGACAATCTCGGCAACAGCATGACAGTATTTCATGATGGCCAATGACAGGAGGGGTCATGTCGATTGGAAATAATCATAAATGTTGCTTCTCTTCCTCCTAGGGATCAAATTCAACTGGAAAATATAGTGGAGCTCATGCACCAGGTGTCCATGGGCATGAAGTACTTAGAAGAGAAGAATTTTGTCCACAGAGACTTAGCAGCCAGAAATGTTCTTTTGGTCAACATGCATTACGCCAAGATCAGTGACTTTGGACTCTCAAAGGCTTTGGGTGCTGATGACAGCTACTATAAGGTATAACATATACTATGCTCTGGCAAAGACCAACAAAGAAATAGCAGCTGATCCTAGGATTAGGCTGCAAGTCAGGCGAAAGTGGCTGAAACTTATTCATGGACTTCACAATACTTGTTGTTTTATTGTGTGAGTCTGTGAAAATTACTGATGAAACTATTGGTCAGAGTGCTTGCTACGTAGCATATGTGGGGTGTTTCTAAACTGCTGCATACGATAATGTAGATCCTATACAAGATAATATTATGGTTTTCATTCTAATCTGACATGTACAGTAGTACAGGGATTTAATTGCAATGCACTTGCTGCAAGAAAGAGTATCCAGACAAGTTATGTACTACTAAATATTTCTTTACACATCTGTTAGGGCAGCAGCAAGTTGGGCTCGATTAACTTCTTTTCCCGATGCCTATGTATTACATGCCTTTGCATTTACTTACTTTGTTTACTGTTCACACACTTGGATAGCCTCATTTACATGTAGTGCCTAGTTTGTAAAATGTCCTAGTGGGCAAGCAACAGCAGTTTGTTGTTAGGCAGGCGAAGAAAAACAGAACAAGACTGTTATAGTTAAAACACGATTGCACGGATGGACAAGTCAAAACAAAGGAATTCACAATCATACAAAGCAGGATGTGAGTTGTGCTGGATTATAAAATAGCAGAGGACAATATACAGTAGTAATCTAATTGGCCAAGAAACATCACACAACCATGCATCAAGCTAGCATTGATGCACCATCATCTGTCTGATTGTTTTATGGCCAGAAAAACTTTTATGCTCAATTACAGCTAACTGTTTCATAAGTGCAATAACAAACTCCAAGGTTCTGTATTAAAGCATTCTGATGCACTTTCAAGGGGTACATGGCAGTTGGCTTTGTCTTCTGCCTCACAACACCACTGGACTATGAACCAAAATGGTTTAATGCACATCCTGGAAAGTGTTCTCATTTACGTAACACTAAGGCTTGACAACATTAGCAGATTCTTCCTCCTCAAAATGTGCACTTTCTTGAAATTTTGCTAGTGTTACCTCAGCTGGTTATAACTTAATCATCCTTCAATCGTGAGACCTATAAATTGGCATGCTCACCTATTGAGTAAAAATATGAGGGATCTCTACTCAAAAGTCAGGATTTTCACATTGTAAAGGCCCTAACCTGAGTGCAAATTAGAACAGTGCTCCAAATCTGCTGTATTCAAACAAGCTTCGAGCACAGTGTGGGTGCACTAAACTTGTTTGAATATAGCTTTTAGATGTCTGGTGACATCACCCTCAAGATGACAGCTCAAAGACTGAGGCCGCGGCATCTCCCCCGCTAAAACCCTATCCATCGGCATGAATCAACAGACAATATTGTATGTAGGTGTTATACTGTACATGTACACACCAGTGTGTTGAAATTAGCATGTCTTTATTTATCTGTAAAGGAATAGAGACACACACACATGGCTCAGCAGAGGGGTCTGACGCAAGATATAGGGAAAGGGACCATAATTTAACCAGAAGTAGTACACTAAGTTGAATTTTGTTTCCAGATGTGTCCCGAGAGCACAAGGAAGTTAAATGACTTGATCAGAATCACACAGTATGCACCTAGGCAGCTGTGGGCTTTAAACCCAGGTCTCCAGATCTGCAGTTCAGAGCCTTAACCCACTGTGCTATACTGCCTCCTATACAAAAGACTTTAGCTGTATATTCATATCCGACTGCTATGATTAAACTTCATTTAGCTGTTCTAACACATATAAACTCATATAACATTGCTTTCAACTAATAAACTAGGCAGCATCTTAACTAGAGCTGTGCAGAATAAGAACATTCTGAATTTATAGAATTTCAATAGAATTCTGTGAAATGCAGAATTTTATCAGTTTTGTGTAATTTTTGAAATTTATTAATTTGGCCATAGCTCAGCTGTCTGAGCTAGCGATCCTCAACTTGGCATGCTTACGTATTGATTGGTGCTCTAACTGTGCACCGGATATCTTGACATTAGATCACAATGTCTCAAAATTATAGGTGCTCAAAATATGTCGTTTACTTTTTTGTGGGAAATTTCATTAAACATTTTATCATCATGTAACTAGGGCACATTTGACACTAGAAATCCCAAACCATGTATATATATATATATATATATATATAAATGTAGTAATAATGCATTTACCTTTAACATAGTATAACATTTCAATGAATGCTTTCAAAATTATACTGATATAACTAAAATTGAAATGTTGGCAACATGTATGGCTATCTATAGCACAGACACATTTAAAGCTTGTTACTTAAAACGTGGTGCACATACCCATATTGCACATTTCTCTAAATCCTGACACTGTGGGAAATTTGAATAAGAATTTAAAAAAATTAGATGGAAGTAACTGAAAATTAAATTTTGATTAAAAGTGTTAGCCACCCTCAACTCATCTATTTTCAGTCCAGTACTCTGAATTTTGGTACACTTATGAAAGCCATTAGTACCTATATCTGCCAGATGGGGTATAATTTGGATATGTACTTTGAAAACTAGACTAAAAATAACTGAAATTTAAAATTTGATGAAATTCAGTGGATTTTTTTTAAATTTGGCATACCTCAGCCTTCTATTGAGCTAGAGAGCCGAAATTTGGCATGCATGCCATATAGCATGACATTAGGATGCACCATCTCAAAATGATAGGTGCTCAAAATCTGTCATTTTATTTTTTATGGGAAATGTCATGAACATTGTTATCTGCATATAACACAGGCTCATTTGGAGCCAGAAATCTGAATCTGGTAGATATAGAAATCTAGTAATAACCCATATATGCAAAATAGTGTAACATTTTGATGAATGCTTTCAAAAATGTTACTGATCTAAAATCTAAATTTTGACAAATGTTTGGCTACTTATAGCATTGCCCCCTTTAACATTTGAGACTTAAAACACGGTGTACATAACCATGCTTTACATTTATCTAAATCCTGAAACTGTGGAGAAAGCTGGATAAGAAATTTTAAAATGAGAGGGAAAAGATGTAAAATAAAATTTTGATTAAATCTTTGGCCACCCATAACTTAGCTCCCTTTCAATCTAGGATTCTTAGTACACTTTTGGAAGCAATTTCGTACACTTTCAGAAGCAATCAGTGCCTGTATACCTACCAAATTTATAATTTGGTTATGTACAATAACAACTAGATCAAAATAACTGAAATTTAAAATTTGGTGAAATTCTGTGGAATTTTTATGCACATTCCTCAGAATCCATGGAATCAGAATGGTAATTCCATTGGCATTCCACCAGCAGAATTTTATATTCTATAAAGCTCTAATCTTAACCCAAGTACATGAAAACTGATGCAGTATACAGAGGGTGGGATATTCAGAAATGCACCTGGCAGGAGCGCAAGCCAGGCACAGCACAACTGGGATACGCCAGGGCATGGACTGGGCAGTATTCAACGGTGCTGCACCATGGCTCAGCACTGTTGAATATGGCAACGTGGCCTCCTGCATTGCACATGGTGCAGTGGCACTGCACCAGCGCAAGTGGCAAGAGAGGAGTAGGGGGATGCCCCAGTACAAGTGCAGTTACGCAAGGCACAGGAACCATGATATTCAGTGGTGGATATGCAAATGGTGCCATAATGCATGCAAGGTGCAACTGGGGCAATTAGCATGTCATTATGGCTCCATTTCCATGCAGGTGTGCCAATCCCCAGTGACTTGTGCCTGGTGCCCTGCCAGGCTGCAGCCATCAGGGAGTGACGCCCCCTGCACATCGCAGTAAAGTGCCCCAATGCCTGATCACAGGCGTAGGTATATAAAAAAACATTTCCAATATCCCTGGTGGTCTAGTGGACCGTTTCCAGCCCGATTGCGGGCATAAGTATGAATAAAAACATGTGCCATATCCCTAGTGGTCCAGTGGACTGCTTACAGCCCGATCATGGGCAAATGTATTATAAAAACATTTTAAATTATCCCTGGTGGTCCAGCGGTACCCCTCCCCACCCACCCACTGGGCCCCACCACCTCCTCCCCTGGTCAGTGGCGGTGGCAGCTCCCCACCATAAGCTGCACAGCCACCCGCCACCTACTGATTGTGTACAGCATGGCTCTCGTCCATTGGTCCCTAGCATGGGCCAATGGTCATACAGAACAGTACCATGCTACACAGTCCAGATATTTGAATGGATCCATTCACATATTTAGGAACTATGTAATGCGGTACGATCTGCCGCCCGCTGTGTGGACCAATAAATGTCTAACTATACTATGCAGTCAATCGGCTGTGACCTGGCAGCTTGCTGGTGGAGAGCTGCTGCCCGCCGCTGACTTGGGGAGCAGGGTGGCGGGCTCAGGGTGGGTGGGTGAGGTTTTTGAGTTCTCATGAATCTTCCAAGAAATTATTCATCTAAGTTTTCAATTATCTAGCTCCAAAGGTGTCTGTGTTGTAAACAGAAATATTTTCATAAATGTTCAGACTAATATTAAATTGCTTGACTTTGAGCCCTGTAATCTTTCCACTCTTCAACCAAATGTCATGACTCTTGACAAGATTTTGGGGACTGTACCAGACAATATGCATTCCAAGTTTCATACCTCTTAACTTAACATGGATCAAGTGATGGCCAATTAAAAATTTTTTGGAAATTCCCCACAAAATTCATGAAATTTCATGAAAATGCCAACCTTTGTGAAAAGTCTGTGAATTCGGAATTTGCTAACTTCACTCAACTCTACCCACAACCTTGAATGGCAGGTTGTTCCAGGTGTCCAACACTCTTTCAGTGAAGTAGTATTTCCTCACATCCCTCCTAAACGTCTCCCATTTCAGCTTTACTGTTTGCCCTCTTGTTCTGTTTCACTTCGTCATGTGAAATAAGCTCCCCTCCTGTACCCTGTTCACCAAACTGAGGTACTTTTTGGTTTTCTAGCATGTGCCCTCTCCCTACTCTCTTCCAGGGTGTACATGTTGAGATCCCTCAGTCTCTCCTCATTGGGTTTCTCTTGCAAACCCTGCACTATTTTGGTTGTCTTCCTCTGGATTGCATCCACCCTGTCTATGTCCTTTCTGGGATATGGCCTCCAGCACTGGACCCAGTACTCCATGTGGGGTCTCAGCAATGCCCTGTATAATGGTAATACCACTTCCCTCATCCTGCTGGTGATACCTCTCCCTTTGCATCCCAGCATCCCACTGGCCCCACCCACTGCCCTGTCACACTGCCCTGCGAATTTGAAGTCATCAGATATTATAACCTCATGGTCTTTCCTGCTTACTGACGGACAGTACCCTCCACCCTGTTTTTTATGCCTTGGGTGCGTATTTCTGCACTTTTTGACATTGAACATCAGTTGCTATACCCTTGACCACTCTTCAAGTTTTCTTAGGTCCCTACCCATTCTCTCCACACATTCCTTAATATCCGCCCTATTACAGATATTGGTGTCATCTACAAAAAGGCATACTTTTCCTTCCTGCTCTTCTACAATATCACTTATGAAGATAAGAGGATTGTTCCCAGTACTGAGCCCTGCAGCACTCCACCAGTCACTCTTCCTTCATTAGAGTGCCATTTATTACCACCCTCTGTTACCTATCCATTAGCTAGTTTATTACCCAGTTTACCACTTGGGATCCCACCCCTAGACTGTCCAAATCTTTATGAGTCTCCTATGTGACACAGTGTGGAATGCCTTGCAGAAGTCTAAGTGGGCCATGTCCACTGCCCTTCCTTAATCTAGTTCCCTGGTTACCCAGTCAAAGAGCTCAAGCAGATTCATCTTACATGACCTCTCCCCTGTGAAACCATGATGCATTTGATCTTGCAATCTGCTGGATTTAAGATATTCCTCTAGTTTTTCTTGTAACAGGGCTCAATTAATGTCCTCACCACTGATGTGAGACTGACCAGCCTAGAGTTGCTAGCCTGTACTCTGCTGCCACTCTTATAGAGTGCAACTGCATTTGCCCTGCTCCAGTCTCTGGAACTGCTCTTTTTTTTATTTTCCCAATTGTTTAACCAGGAGTAGCACACTAAGCTGAAAGCTTGTTTACAGGTGCGACCATGGAGCACAGGGAAGTTAAGTGACTTGCCCAGAGTCACACAGTATGCAAGTGGGGGCTGTGGGATTCAAACCCAGGTCTCCAGATTTGCAGCTCAGAGCCTTAAACCACTGCGGTGTACTGCCTCCTGTTTCCAGTGAGTGTTTAAATAAGAGTGTCAGTTGTGCAGCAAGCGCCTCCTTGAGTTCCCATAGCACACTTGGGTGTATCCTGTCTGGTCCAAAGGCCTTGTCCACTTTCAGGTTTGTAGGTCCCTTCAAGACTCTGTCCTCTGTAAATGGACTTGTGTTCACTTCCCCGCTTCCAGTGTTCCTGCTGCTCCTTGGTGGCCTTTCTCCTCTCACTCCATTGTGAAGACTGAGCAGAAATAACTGTTCATGATGTCAGTTTTTTCCTGATCCTCCTCTGCAGAGTCACAATCCTCCTTATCCTCACTATCCTGTCCCCTTGACTTACTCTTCTTGCTTATGTACCTGAAGAAAGTCCTGTCCCCTTCTGCCACACCCTTTGGCTATCTATCCCTCTGTTTATGCCTTTACATGTCTCATTGCCGATCCTGCTTCCCTCTGTTTTACCTGGTACTTCTCCCTATTCTCCTCCCTCTGTGTTTCTTTGTACCTTCTGAATGCCACCCTTTATTTATTTATTTATTGCATATAATCGGAATTACAATCCTTTTCACCCCTTCATGTTCATAGCCACCTCCCTAGGGTATCATAGCACCATTTTGTCCTCCTGCTTTTGTTCAGTTCCTTCAATCAGAGGCTGTTTCCTTCCTTATGCCTTCCCTTAAGTTTCTCCACTGTTCCTTTATTCCATCCTGGCAGCCAAGCCCTTCTAGACTGTCTGTAAGGCAGTCTCCCATTTCAATAAAATCAATTCCATGTCAAGATACTGACTTCCAAATGGCAAGGAGTGAAAATTGCATGAAATTGGAGACCACATGATGCAGTGCACCAGACAGCAGTGCTCATTCACTGCTCCAGCCACCTGACTTAATTTACTCATATTTTCATTAGTAACGCTTGCCTTGTGAACCTCAAACCTTCTCTAGTGAAATAGAGAGTGCAATTACCTTAATATTCATCAAGATTTGGCTTCATGGAGGTGGTAATGCAAAAAGCTCCACCAAAACATACTCCTCCGATGACTCCGGAGAAGGCCCCAAAGAAACCCAGGGCCTCCAGTAGTGCGGATGCGCCAGCATCAGAATCTGCCTCTCCTGATCAAAAGCCACTTATTTACTGTACTTTCTCCAAGAATTTGAACCTTTTAAAGAAGAACTATGCTCTATTACTGCTGAAATTAAGAGTTTGACCGAGGCAATGGAGTATTTACGTCAATGTACTTCTGATAATGAAGCCCGTCTTTGCTCCATGGAAAAGCAGATTGAAAAAGTGGACCCAGAATTAGCTGCCAACTGGCAGAGAATGGTCCATTTAGAGTTGAATGTTGAAGGCCTGGAGGGCCACAGCTGCAGGAAAAATGCAGTCCTCATAGGTCTTCCAGAAAAGGAAAAAGGCCTGGATACTGTCTTGTTTACGCAGAAGCTAATTGAAAAAATCACCGGCCCTTCGTCCTTTGGGCCTTGATATGTGATCGGATGGGCACATCGATCCCTTTGTTCGATTCCACCGGCAGGGGAGCCTCCTCGCCCATTAATTTTCAGATTCCTACACTTCCTGGAACATCAACATTTCATTGCCAAAGTAAAAGAGCTGCAGGAAGTGCGATGGGAAGGCAC
The DNA here is from genome assembly GCA_016271365.2 of Neoceratodus forsteri. Taxonomy (NCBI): domain Eukaryota; kingdom Metazoa; phylum Chordata; order Ceratodontiformes; family Ceratodontidae; genus Neoceratodus; species Neoceratodus forsteri. The sequence continues at coordinate 199,934,346 of JADMNL010000031.1, forward strand.
CAAAATTAGGGTGGCCCACAATCTACCGGCTTCTATTAGGCAAAAAAGAGCCGCATTCCATCCCCTGGTTTCTAAACTCATTGCCACTGGAGTTAAATTTCGGATTAATTAACCTGTCAAAATTCCAGGTCCTGCTTGCTGGTAGCTGGGTATCATACAAAGGCCCCAATGCAGCATCCAAAGACCTTAGAAGTGCCCAGCCAGACCTATTCAAAGATCCCCAACTCTGTTGTCAGTAAGACGTGGTCTCAATGCAAGAGGGAAAAAAGGAGAAAAAAATAAAATAAATAATAAATGAATAAATAAAAAAGAAGGATTAGCAGTATTAATCTGAGTAATTCAATCTAAAAGGATCATCCAAATGAGGGGTCTGCAGTTTTGTATCTCCTATAAGAACCCCGGTCCCTGTGTTTACCAATTTCCAACTTTGTTCAGATTCCCAGTTCTTAATAGTGGGACAATGCTTTTAAATACAAGAGTGGGTGCTTGGGGTTCCAGCTAATATCTCACCTTCACGGTATAAAAGTTGTTGTGTTATTCTTAAATTTTGCTGGATGGTTATACCCCTATAAATGTTTAAGCTCAGGTCTGCTCACTCTGTTTATTTGCTCGATAGTGCAAACCCTTGAGAAGAGCTTCCTACATGTTTCTGTCAGCAGACATTCATAGCTCTTGACACTAGAGGGAGTACGGAACCTGTTTTTCATCCTCAAGGTCTGCAACTTTTCTACCTTATGATCAACAACTTGAAACTTAGATTTAGAGACCGTAGCCCCCGAAATATAGGGGTGGAACTGCCAAACTTGACTTTCTTTGTGGTTTTCTTTGTGCACCTCTTTCTATCTATGTTATTTTTGTGTTTTAAAGGCAGTATAGTTATCCATGCATATTTCACTTTTTTTTTTATTTCACAGATCTGTAGTTTTACTGAGGCTGCTTTATATTCACAGTACTCCTAATGTTACATGCGTTATATTGCGGTAGCTGCTTAAGAGATATTTAATTAAGCTCTACGTGTTTATTTGTATTGAACTTAATAATAATTGTTCAAGTTAGCTCTGTCCTCCCCAGTAATTTCTTTGACCCTCCCCCTGTACTCCAATGACCCAGCTTCCACCTATGCAAGGTATCTGTCCAGGAAGCCAGACCTCTCCTAATTAAAGCATTAAATAGCAATAGTTCTGGCAGCGACACCCTGGACCCCAGTATTCTCCAGCTGGTGCTGGATGAAGTCCTTGCGCCACTCGCCAGCCTACTTAACTGATCCCTCTGCCTGGGGCAATTTCCCACTGCATGGAAAACAGCCATGGTCACACCCATTTATAAAGGGGGTGACAGGTCGTCCACCGGGAACTACTGACCAATCTCTACCCCCCCAAAGTCCTAGAAAAAGTGGTGGCCATTCAAATCACTGAATATCTGACTAAGCATAACATCTTATGCCCAGAGCAGCACGGCTTCCATGCTGGTCACAGTACCAGCACTGCACTAGTTGAATTCTCCAATTTCCTACACTCCTCCCTGGATGCCAACTCCCTAGCTGGTGCAATGTTCATTGACCTCTCAAAGGCATTCGCCACTGTCTCCAACGTTCTTCTGCTGAATGCCCTCTGCCACACTGGTTTCTCTGCTGGCCCTCTTGCATGGTGCACAAGCTATCTAACTGCACACTCCCAATGTGTTAAACTCAATGGGACATTCTCTGAAACCCATCCCATCTGCTCAGCGGTACCCCAGGGCTTCATCCTGGGTCCCCTACTCTTTTCCCTCTATCTAAACACCCTGCCCAGTGCATGCTCTGGGAAAATTCTTATGTATGCAGATGATGCTGTCATTTTTGCCACCCACCACAATCCCATCTCCCTCCGGAATACCCTACAACAATCCTACAATGATGCCAAAGCCTGGTTTAAAGAGCACAGACTCATCATTAATCTAAAAAAAAAGATGCTCTTTGCCCCCCCCCAAAACAAAGCCTGCAACTTCCCACTCCCTGTCCTCCCTGGTACCAAACACCCGCTTGAACACGTCTGCTCCTACAAATACCTTGGGGTTACTATTGATTCAGCCCTCACCTACCACGCCTACATTGATGCCCTTGCATTCGCCACTAATACATGGCTTTGCATCCTCTACCGCTATAAAAACTGCCTCCCCCTTGACGCTCTCCGACTTGCGGCTATGTCTTCAGTACTGTCCCTTGTAGACTATGGCTTGCCAGTCTATGGTGCTACTGACACTACTGCCCTCAACAAAATGCACCTCACCCTAAATAAGGCCTGCAGGCTGATCACTGGTGCCCCCAGGCTCACACATACTTGTCAACTCTATGATGAGGCAAAACTACTTAACCTAGATGAATGGCTGTGCTATCAAACCTGCTTCCTCAGAAAAAAACCTCATACTCGGGCTCTCTCCTCCCAGGGTGACAGCCTCCATCCACCACACCCAACCCACTATCACAACTCGAACCTCCAACAAGACCACTCTACTGGTCCCCAGATCCAGGACCACCCATGGTCAGAGGTCCTTCTGCTACAGAGCCCCATCCTAGTTTAACTCTCTTCCTGCTCCCATCTCCAATGCCCCCACAATCTCCAACTTCAAAACTGCCCTTCAGAGCCAACTGTTTAACACTCGCAGCTGCTCCTGTCTCTAAATGTGGCCTCAGTCTCTCCACACTTGACAATGTCCACTGGGCGGCACTCAACCTCACCTCCCCCACTTCTACCCCGTTGCATCCTGCCTCTGTTAATTACCAGCACGTGCTCAGCTGTATCACAGTAATTGCTACTAAATTGTATAATGTATGAAATCATTCTGTGTAACTCTAAGTCAGTGACTTCTATGTTGTAACCTAAATTTGTTCTGTCTGTCCTCAATGTGATGAGGTACCTTTGGATATGAGCCTCTGGCTCAAAGCTTGTAAACCGATTTACTAATAAATAAATAAATAAAAGATTAGAATCATCTCTGTGATGTGGTGGTGGTGGCAGAATCTGGACTGGATTTTGCTAATGGCACTTCTCCATAGTGTAAAGTACTTGGCTGTACCTTGACCCTTGCTTTCTAAAGCATACCATCATCCCACAGTGATATCTACCCTGTCATGCCTTAGAAATGTTGATCCTTCTATTTTATTTAATTGTGTTGGCTGAGAAAGGCACACTGAGCCAAAGTTAGATTCCAGGTCAGCGGGGTGGGGGAGGGGCAGAAACTGGCAGACAGGGAGAGATACAGGAAAAAACAAGCAACACAGAATATAAATAAAGAATGATGATAGTGCATGAGAGTGCCAGAAGATAAAGTGCAAACAGATATACTGTAGAAAAATGCTAGAAAGGCTAGTGTAGAAGGAAATAATGTCACGGGGGGCTAACAAACTCATATACCATATACCATGAGCCCAAAGGGGATTGGATTTATCAGCTCTTTAGTCCTCCAAGATGACATTATCTCACCAGTGCATAACACATTTCTAATGTTTGTTTTATATAATATATTTCATTAGTCAAAATAGTTTTATTTTAACTTTTTTGTTAGATAAAGCAGACTTTCCTGCAGGACATGAATTAATACTTAACTAGCATAGTAATAAGCTTGATACGGATTTCAGTGCCAGTTAGTCACTTGACTTGCAGATCATGTGATTGTGAGACAGAGGAACATAGCTACCATCAGACTTTGTGATGTGGGAAAGTTTCATTCCTCAGTGCTTGTACTTGTTTCCCTGTGTTTGGACATGATTTAAAACCCCAGCAGTTGTAAGATAAAATGCATGTTTTTTTTTTTACGCTAGAATTTTGCTTTTAATATATGCTTGTGCAGTGAACCCCAACTCTTTGAAAATACATTTTTATGAAAGACTGTTGTTTTTAAAATCTGCTTCTTGAGACATGAACCCAAAGTTTTGCAGAGCCATTCTTGTTGCTTGTTGGGGGGCATAGTACTTCTGAAAAATCATTGTGTCTATGAAAGTCTATTGATTTAAAAATGTCCATCTCCAAGCTATTAACAAACACTTTGAAAATCAAGTTTTAAAGATGAGGTAAGAAATATAAAAGTACTTCAGTAAGCAATGTCGTGATTGTTGCATTGATGATGTCCCAATTGATTAAATTGGATTATAAAATGGGCTAAACAATTCAAACATTTTCATTGGCTAAAACACCCTTTCACCCGTGTCCTTATACAGCCATATATTCTCAGCCAGCACTTTATCACCATACTTCACCACAACACAAGCAGTATCCCTGACCAATCACACGACCTCTCTGACATCGGGAACACCTTACCACTCTAATGTGACAGACTTGTTGCAGACTCACACAGCTGTCACAGCAAAGCCCTTGTCTCGCATAGCTACCAGTCAGACACACTGTAAAACAGAAAGCCGGGAAAATGTCGCACATTGACCCAGTCAGTGTACGCAAGCACCCCCTTCCGACTGCATGAAACCTATAAACAGTTACCTTTTTTCAATATTTTCTTTTAGTCCCTCCCTGTCTCATCATTTTTATCTCCAGTTCTTGGTCTCGCTCCTCAGTAGACTCCCAACACAGTGACCGTTAGCAACATCTCTACACTCGATCATTCTTCCTTCCTGTTCTAAATATGTGAGCACCAACAATCCTGACAGAAACCAGATAGCATTACTGTCAGGCAGCTAAAAACTAATATTAATTGAGTTTTCTATGTCTCTGACTTTGCGATTCAAACCATGAATCAGACAACTACTGTGTATGGTGGCGGTGAGGGACACGTTCGCTCCACTCAAAGCAGTTGCTTAATGAAGTAAAACCCAAAATTATTTCAGAAGAGAAAAATTAAAAAAAAGGAAACAAGTTAAATCTGTTGTGTGTCGTGGGGGGTGGATAATCAAATATGGGGCACGATTGATCCTAGCTGCTGTAACTGAAACTGGGTGGTCAAACTAGCAAATATGATAAAATGAAAAAAAAACATGCTCTTTAGTCTCCGTCTATGTGGATGACTCAAAAAAAAATATTCTTTAGTCTTCCTCTGTGTGGATGACTCAGAGTACACACACAGACAACCAGCAACCTCTTCCAGTGATTAAAAGCTCCACTCAATTCAGTGACAGGAACTACTTTTGTTTTTTCCATTTATCATAATTCTTCAGTTTTGATGTACACTTTGTATGTCCATTTATTTAAATCAACTTCATTACTGGGGGCCATTTATAAAGCGCAATAAGACACTCCGAGGTGTGGGTTATGGCCTGATAAGAGCACTTCCCAGGTGCTAAGGCACTCAGCCTTAAGCGCCTCAGTGCCTCATACGCACCTGGGGCGTGTTTATCAGGCCATAACCCACACCTCATCGTGCCTTATTGCTAGCATCTTTATGGGTTAAGTTAAAGGGACACTGTCAACCTGTTTTGCATCATATTATTTATAGTTAAAAACTCACATTTTATGATAGCTAACCCTTCTAAAAATCATTGATGTTGCTGTTTGTTTTATCTGCCTCCTTGTTTAGTAGAACTGAAAAGCATGCTAATTTGTATTTATAAACAGCTTTGTTTTGTTTACAATCCTGGATCTAGAAACATAGAAACATAGACTTTGATGGCAGATAAGGACCGCTAGGCCCATCTAGTCTGCCCATTTCCTACCTACAGGATGAGGCCACAGATCCCTAGTTAACCAACAGCCTATTTCTTCCTCACCCACAAGAATTGCCTTATGTCTGTCCCATGCTTGAATTCTCCCACAGTTTTAGACCCTACAACCCCTCAGGAAGGCTGTTCCATGCATCCACTAAACTCTCTGTGAAATAATACTTCCTCACATTGCCCCTGAACCGCCCTCCTTCTATCTCTAAATTGTGTCCCCTTGTTCTTGCAAGTCTCTTTTTCTGAAAAATGCTACCCTCTTGGACTTTGTTGATTCCACTGAGGTACTGGTCACAGTACTCCAGATGGGGTCTCACCAACTGTCTGTTCAGAGGGATAACAACTTCCTGTTTTCTGCTGCTGATGCCTCTCCCTATACATCCCAGTATACCCCCAGCCCTCCCTACTGCCTTCTCACATTGCTTGCTAACCTTAAGGTCATCTGATATGATTTATGATCTATCCTTATTGCATACTTCCTGAGCATAAGAAACGCATCAAATAGTGCAGTCAGCATGAGGCAGTAGCCTCCAAACTCCCTTTGCATCATGAGGGCTAAACCGTGTTGGCGGTATTCCTAAGGCCAGGAAAGATGCAGCTGGAGCCGATCAAGGAATGTAAATAAATGTGTTGGTAACACCAGTATGGTGGGCAGTCTGTTTTTCAATTTTTAAAAGAAAAAAAGAGTCAGAATCAAACTACCAGTTACGTCAGCAGTCATTACAGAATGCTGACAGTCATAAAATGTGTTTTTTAAACAACAGACATTTTGAGGCCTAAGGGGGTTGATAGTGTCCCTTTAATGTACATTATAAATTATGAATAAATACACTGGCCAATTTCCCTTTGGAGAAACAAACCTAACACAAGCATAGCTAAAATGAATTAAAACATTAACAAAAGAGTATTAATGAGCCATAAAAACCTAACGATATCTCAACGTACCAAATCACAAACAAGACAGCAGGCTCCAAACCGTTAAACAGTTCTCCAGCACAACAAAAAAAATGGGTGCACCTTACCAGGACATATGGAATTCAGAAACACACTCCATATAAATGTGCACGGAAAGAAGTAGGTCAGGACTCCAAATACATAGGAAACAGATTTAATCCAAGAAACATCAGCAGCAAACCTTTTGTTACAAGCGTTATGAACAAATTCAAGGCCCCACTGTTATTAGTGAATTTGAGTAGTCTATAGCGGTTCCAACACACAGAGAAAGTAATTTAAAGTCTGACTACTAGGCCAACGCCAACCACAGGACTGTTGACATTTCAACTTCAAAACAGAAGTCTTTGTATGGTCAGCTAATGCATTTCTACTTGTAGGAATACTAAAAGCAATAGCATTTTCACAAATAGTTATTTTGATTTTCCAAAAATAAGTTATTGACTTGTTATCTCAGACAGTAGATCCTGTACAACCAGCGCAAGACCAAAGGCTGCTTAGTTATCCTGAACGGATCTCATCTAATACAATTTTTCCCTAGGCAAGGAAAGTGGCCCTGAAGTGGTATGCCACCAGAATGTATTAATTTCCACAAATTCTCAAGCAAGAGTGATGTTTGGAGTTATGGTGTAACCATGTGGGAGGCATTTACCTATGGACAGAAGCCATACAAGGTAAAACACAAATACAGCATATCTGTGCATACTTGTTGGTTTTATGACAACAGCTATTGTTCGCTTACAGTATACTATGCCGAGATGGTCATGTTTCTGGCAACCTGATTCTAAACCAATATACAAGCCCATGTCAGTGTATTGAGACATTTACATGAGCATGACCACAGACAGATCTTTTCCCCCACACGCACACACTAATTGCATTGTTCTAATACTTTCACTGTGGAAGTATTCGAGCAACTGACACATGATGTCGGTAAGTTTGACATGTCTGTGCTTATACTGGCTTGTCTTTTTTCTTTACTTGTTGAATGGCAGGATATGTTGGAAGCATACTTGTCAGCCATACAGCAGTGCCAGCCAGAATGTAACACAGTACCTTGCAGTAATACTGCAAATGCTGCAGTATGCTGGCAGGGAACAATGAGGGATTACATAGGTGTCAGTATATTATGCTATACTATGCTACACTCTGGGTATACATGTAACTGAGACTTGTCTCAGAAATTACAGCTGTAGAAAAAAACTTTAACAACTAGCTTCACTTTTCAATTTTATATTAATACAGATATATACTTTCCAGGGATTTATGGTTAATGTTTGTTTTGCATGTTTATTTTGCTTTTTAGACTACAGCACTAATTGCAGTTATTAATAAATGTCACCTACATGTAAACTGGTACTTCTCTGTTTACATGTTCCTAACAATCAATGATAACTGGGATCATTATTTTCTAAACAAAAAGCACAGTTTACCTTAAAACATATTCAGTGAGAGTCTGCATTTAAATATGTATCAATATGAACAAACAAGTGAGAAATTTGCTGTTTGGATTTAGAAGCAGTCAGTACTACAAGAGTCAATCGGGCTCACTGGACTATCAGTTTTGTTCCTCTCGCTGACATCCTGCAGTAGCAGACTACTTTGAGTTGCTACCAGTTCCTCTTGCTCAATCAGGTTGTTTGATTTTGGATTTGTGGTAGACTACTGGCTCTACTGATTTACTTATCTCATGCAGCCTCTACTGAGGTCCAGAATTAAAGAGCCAGTGCATAAGGGTGTCATACTGGGGTCAGTAGCATGGGGCAGCAGTCAGCAGGAGATGCTACATCCCTGGTGTGATACTCTTACCTGCTGAATTACATTGCATTGTATGTGTATCTATTGTAAGTATATAGTAATTTTCCCTGCTCCATATATATTCTTCTTTTACTTTATGTCTTTATTTCTACTTCTGGACCATTATTTAATTATTTATCCACAAACTTAGTACTTTTTGGGTTAATATTTACAATTACCAGCTTGTTTCGTATAACTTTACATAAGATCACTACCCTTAACAATCTTGTTTGAGAGGGCAGCTACTCTGTTATTCTCTGTTTATTTGTAATATGGAATTGTTATTTTTTTATAGTGTGTATATTACTTATTTTGCTTTTATAGTCCCAGCATATGATTTTTATTTATTTGGCCCCCCGCCTGGTGAGGCTGTTCCCCCTTAATCATTTAATATTCTGCTTGCTTTGTCTGCCAGCCTATTTGGGTCAGATGTATTTCCCCTTGTAACATTAGCTGGATAAGGCTATTGCCCTGTTGCCTCCCCACCTGGGTATGGCTTACATTACCTTTACATTCCTCATGTGTTTTAGGCCTACTTTCCCCATATATATTCTAGTTAGGCCTTCACCCCACTTAATCTCCCTATCTGAGTCAGGCATAACCTCTTGTTAACTCACTATTTGTTCTGATCTCTCCCCGTTTCGTAGCTCTGCCTGGGTAAGGCCCATTCCATTTGCCTATATGGATTAGCCTCCATCCCCAATAGCTATATCTAGTATGCATCCCTTTTACCTTCTACTAAGGTGGTTCAGTTTTCTGCACTTTATTAACACTTTGATGTTGACTGTTCTTACTTTCCTCCCTCTCCTCTTCCCCTTCTCCTCACTTCCACCATCCTTTACTCTTTCACTCCCCCCTCTTTCAACCTCCCTCCCCATTTTTCCCCACACTCCCCTCCTTCTTTCTTCCCTATTTTCCCATTCTCCCTGGCATTCTGGGTGTTATGTTTTCCTATCCTCTCATTGGCTTTCATCTTGGAGCTTTCTGTCCCTTATTTCCCTTATACTTAAACCTCCCTTACCCCCTTGTCCTCTTCCTCCAATTAGCATTTTTGTTCCGTTAAGCTCCTTATTTCCTCACTACTTTTAGTAGAAGGAGACATTGAACTCAATCCTGACCCCATCCCCACTCCATCCCTTCAGCTTCCTGAAGGGCTGAGGGTTGCCCACTGAAACAGCAACCTCTTCCTTGACCAAATGCAACCTCTCATGCTCAACCTATAGCTGGGTGTACTTGTCATTTCTTAATCTGGCTCTCCTCTAAGGTCCAGGATTCTGCTGCGGCTATCCCAGTTACTCCTTAGTTGGGGAGGTTTGCACAAAGAGGGGTGGCAGTGTTGCAATTTACATCTCCAACTGTATCCAATTTGTGACAGTTCTTGCTCTCGCTTCTCTCTCTTCCTATGAGCTGCTTCACCTCAAACTCTCCCTTCCAGTCCTTGTTTCATTTTTTATTGCTGGAGTTTATTGTTGCCCTGCACGACCCCCTACTTTAGTTACTGACTCTGAGCTCCTTTCTGTTGTCTGTTCCATTCCTCCTGCTTATCCTTAGGGACTTTATTATAAATTGACTCCTCCCACTGCAAATAAATTCTCCCAAAATGTAAAATCTTTCTAATTGACTCAACTGATTTCTGACACTAGATGTCTAAGTTTTAAATCTATGAACCATTCTCTTGAAATGGGTCCTCTTATCCCCACCATATAACGGATGCAGATATCCTTCCTGATGCCCTCGGTCACCATCATATGGTTTACTGTGTGTGCAAAATATACCACCCTAAAGCCCTCCCTACATTCATCTATCTCAGGTCCTTCAGATCACTGGACAAGCACGGCTGGGACAGAATGAAGGGTATAGTATCCACACACACAGGCTCTGTGGAGTGGTGGATAAGCTGTGGAAAGTGTTGCAAGTAACCCGGTTCCTCCTCCCATTGCCCCTTGTGTTTTATCTATGTCATTCTGCTAGCCTCAAATGCTGCAAGTACATCATGTCATGTGGCATGCAGTGTTCCACACAGGGAATTAAAATCTCTGTACTGTTTCAGCTCCCTCCCCACTGCAGAGTTTCCCAAGAGCTGAATCAGATTGCCTTACAGTGCTCCCAAATGTGGTTACACTTTTCCTATGGGAGTGGATCAGCTACTCTACACCACTCACACCAATGCAGAATGCTCACTAATACCTCCTTCACGTGGCACTGGTGCCATAGATCATGTGGCTGCTGCTTGCTGCTGAAGTGCTGTGCATCAGCATTCAAATAGCATGGCTGTGGGAGCACTGTAGATGTTCTCACTCAAGTTCTGGCATTTTGAGGAGGGTTCCAACCTGGAATGGGCTGTGGATGTGGGTTGGGCTGCCCTGTGGTTGCACCAGATCTCAAGGTTGGGTCTTCTGACCTGAGTTCAGCTAAACATTGTTTCTGGCTCTGTAAACAAAGCTGAACTCAGAGAAATGTTTTTTATTGTAAACCGAGGGCTAAATACTACAAGAAAATGGTGTCAAAGTTGAGCCGCGACACTGGAAATGTACTCATGCAGTTATGCATGCCCAGTGTCATAGCTCAACTCAGAGCCTGTGTTTTCTTCAATTTTTAGCCCTAAATTTACAAAAAGAACCACTTCCCTGAGTTCAGCTTTGTTTACAGAGCCAGAAACAATGTTTAGCTGGTACATAGAAAACGTTACTGTAACTGCTGCCATTTGCTAACCTCAAGTGCAGGCTGAGAAAAGCCTGTCACAATGTTGTGGGTGTGTGAGTGGTTCACACAACACAGTAAATGCAACAAAATGCCCCACCACCACATGATCCAAAGAAAAGAGGGATCACGGCCACAACAAAACAGAGCCTCGAAATGGCCAAACTGCAGCATTCAGACATGCACTGTGGCAACAGTCTTGCTTGTGCACCTCCAACTCACACCGCAGAATTGGCAGTGTGAATGAGCCTTGTGAAACACCTAGAGAATATTCCTTCAACACAGAGAATGCAAAACTATGAAGTCTGAGGTCCCATTCTGTGTCACAAAGCTGAGGTGCAGCATGGTTGCTGTGACCACTTTGTGCCTCCTAGTGGCTTGCAATGGATGTAGCCCTTCACAGTACATTCCCAAAGCAGAATGTATTGTAAATATGTATGGACTTGGTCAGAGGCCACTATGAAAATTACTCTCAGGATAATGCACAAAGCATGGTGACCCCACAATCTCAGTTGCAACATCTAGTGCCCCCTGCCTGTTAGAACTGTAGAAGGCAGACAGAAGGGGTAGGGATCTCAGTGTTCTGACTGGTAATGCTGCTACAACAGTGGAAGGATTGGGTTGGGAACATTGTCCAACAAGCCTCTGAAGTGAAGGATCCAGGTTAGGGACAGAGATTTTCTCATTGGTCTTGCTGGGGGCCACTGGACTACCATGGTTGTGGGCTTGATCAAACAACCTGATGATACAATTTAATAATCACCATGTTCAGAATCAGGAACAAAGGCAAAGGGGACTAGAACTGTGTGTAACATGGAATTCCACCAGTAAAAATTCAGTCAAAATGGCAAATACACTTCTGAAATGCTTTTGAAATTTTCCTGAAAATTCTTCAAAAGTCAGGTGCTGTTTTAACATAAATCACAGAATAGTATTCCATGATTTATGCATTCCATATATAGGATTTCTGTGGCTTGAGGGAACATCCTCCATTTCCATAAACTGCAGAACACTAATCTGTGGTTTACATAAACTGTGAATACATGTCCCATTCTGTTAATGAAATTCCACGATTTAGTCAGAAATTTTGCAAATATCCATGGAAATCCTCCTCACCAAAGTTTGACAATTCTGCACAGCACTAGTGGGAAAGGGTGAGTGAAACATTAATCCATGCAGCACTGCCTCCACACACAAGCAACATGGCACAGTCCCATGCCACTGTTGTTCTACTGTGTTGCACTGTATGATATGCAGCCCAGCATGTTAGTGGGTCCAAACACAGTTTGTGCCAACTAATATCTATCAAACCAACTGCATAATTGCAAGAGGGGACTCTATCTCCTTTGTGACTATACACCATTTGTGTATCGCCCCAAAGGGTAGTATATAAACAGGTGTTTGTTTGCAACTCCCCCATTTGGCTTTATCACCTTCTGTAACTGAAAATGAGACCCCTGTTTTTGCAGCATATCTAAAACCATTCTGTAAGGGCAATAATTCTCTCCAGAGTTTGGGCATTAAGCTACATTAAGACAGACTTTGGGTGGTTGACAGCCCTTGTTTGCACATTGAACGCAACCCACTAGGGAATATGCCATGTTTTTTTCTTACAGATTGTTGTCCTTCAGCCAACATATCCCCATCCAGCCTCTGGGCAACCCACCTGTTTTTGTCTTCATGGAAATCCAGTAGAGGGGCTGGGCCCAACATTATCAGCATCACCATCCCAGTGGCTATGATTTTCTTCTAGCCCTTCTTTTCCATAGATCCCCCAACCTGTCCTCCTTCCATGTGGTGCTGAGAAGTTCCACTATTGGCCATGCACAGGCATAGTGCAGAAACCCCTGCAGAGGAATAGATTACACAGCCCACCACAGAAGTCACTGAAGTGGCAAGACTTGATGTGAACCCTCTCCAAGTTGGGATGCACTTAACCTTTTATCTGCAACGTTCTGTATGACTACTTACAAAGCATATGCAAGACTACAGAGAGCTGCACAGACCTCTGAACATTCAAAGAAGCAGCATTTGTGTGTAAAGCTGAGGACAGCATCAACGTGTTTTACCCACTGCTAAACATACAAATGGAACTTTTCTATGGGGTACAAACATTGGTACAAAGAGATCAGATCAGTTCAGCTGAATAGGTACCAGTTCAATAGAAAGAAGTACAATCTACTTTTGATTCTTTACCCCACACATTGATATCTAATTGAAGAAAGCAAGCTCCTGTAAAATGAAAGTTTCCAATATTTATGGCCATTTATTTCAGGCTACTATAGTGTGCCTTTTAATTATTAGAAAATGAAAGGTCCTGAGGTGATCCAGTTTATTGAAAGTGGAGCAAGAATGGACCGTCCAGCAGACTGCACAGAAGAAATGTACAAACTGATGCTGGACTGCTGGATTTACAAGTAAGATTTTTTAATTTACTTTACGATAAATGATTCACCCCTCTGGCAAAATACTCTGGATGACATGAGAGCACAGCAAAATCTGCAAATTCTGCTCCCATAGAACATTCATGGAATTTCATGATTTTTGAAGAATTCCACAGAGTTCTATCCATGCTAGATTTGCAGAATTCAGTCATTTCACCCCTGAAAAAATGTAAAAGCCACAGTTAACACTGATGTTTTTTCTTTTCTATTTTATTTAATCCTTTTTGCAAGGACACTTACACAATTGCACACAGGAGGATTTTGTAATATCATTTGTCAAATAGAATTAATGCTTCCAAAGTATATCATTCTGACACCCCTTCAGCTCTCATTAGGTACCACATTGGGGAAGTAATATTCAATTATGGTAAACTAGGTGCTTGAAATGAAAACATACAGCCGAGGAAACTAGAAGAGGACCTTAATTATTAGAAAAATTACAAGTCACAATTCCTGTTTGCCAGAATGGCCGATCAGTCTAGTGTCCCCCAGAGCTGCAGTAACCTTTGCCTAAGATTTCTTCCACAAACCCAGAAGAAAATTGATGTAAAGTTTAAACCTAGAACTACAATACTGTGAACGTGATTAAACATTCAGAGACTTAAAATATCATCCCCTCTCAAACATTGAAGGCATAAGTGTAATCAGTATCACCTGCTGAATAGGTTTAAACATCTAAACAGCAGAGTGCATTGCAGTACATTCATAAGTACATGCATAGAATGTCATGCATTACAATGGAAGCAGTTGGACCCCCTGCTGAGTTAGAAAAGTAGGCATTTTTAAGTTTCTCAACATTTTAAAAGTTAAGGTATTCATTCTCCTGGAAGCTCGAGGTGGATGCTTTCCTCATTGACTGCTCATCAGTGCCCCACAGTTCACATCTATTCTATGTGCGATCAAAATCTGCAGTTTACCTGAACGTTACTGTACTTTTGCAGTTTACCTGAACATTACTGTACTTTTGCAGTTTACCTGAACGTTACTGTACTTTTGCAGTTTACTTGTTTTACAATAAAAATTTATGGTTAACTTATCTGATGAATGTCACAAACACGTTTAAAAATTCATAGGAAATTTTCAGAAGTGAAATGGGTATTTAAATTTGGTACAGCTCTAGATGCCATTGGTTGATCTGTTCCTCTCTTAGGCATGGTCACCTCCAGTTTTGGGAATCAAACCTAAGACCCTGACTCCGGAAGACATTGGTCTGGATTTTCAAAGACTTGTGGCATTATTTTGCCACAGTTTTGCCATTTGTGACATAACTGTTAGACCACAAAACAGATAGTCTAGATTTATATCACAATTTCTGCAATCTTCACAGAATAAATGATGCACACGTCAACATTTTGACACCTGCATTCTTTCTTGCGCCATAACATGAGAAAAAGTATTGCAAATGCACAAAAATATTTGAACATTGTGCACATACGTTCTAAAGCATTTATAATTATGCGGCTGTGGCAAAAACATTGCTGAAAGTACTGCTTCTAGGCTTTTAAAAACCCAACTTTTAATCTCTATTTATTTTAAGCAAAATGCTCATTAGCTGGGGGTTTAGACTACAATCTCAACATGCACCACCAGAGGTCACTCTGCTGTTATTATTTCTCAGCACTGCAGACTTGTCCTTTATAGCTTTCACATGCATGTAGCACTGCATTTCACAGACCAGTTTTTACTTATTTATAATTTATTCCAACTGGTATAGCTTCATGTGAAGCAGTATCATGTGTAAATGCAGGTCCCAGGGAAATGGCAGCATGGTAATCACTATTATAATGTCACTTACAGTTACAGTATGTACACTATATCGAAATGCACATAGTCTAGACTCAAAATACACTATACGATACATTGTAGCATTGTAAATGAAGGTCAGAATGGACTTTTTTCCCATTATGTCTTAACAAGTGAAGGAAAAAGTATTCTGGATAAACATGTACAATACTAGCTTAGTCGTCTCCATCCTTGGCTTGCTTCATCGTCCTCACATCTCTCCCTGGCTATCCTGAATGAACACACACCCAGCTGCCATTTCACAGATCATTTATTTATGACATGCTAGACCCAGAGGAAGAGTTTATCACACTTTAAAGTTCTGCAGCATGTAAATAAGAAC